>CM068954.1:43021628-43038181 GCA_035128595.1 Eptatretus atami | reverse complement strand
ATAAAAGTGGAGGAATATTCTCAAGTTGTTCCAAAGAGATATGCTAAAGCAAATAACAAATATCTTCCTGATTATAAAAGAATGAGGACAACTCTTACCTGAAATGTATTATGATGCTAACAATTTGTATGGGTGGGCTATGTCTCAATCTTCCATTATGGAAAACTTAAAATGGGTGAAAGAAAAACATTATGAAGAAGTTTACAAGACATTGTTGTTCTCCTTCAAAAATAATTGGATGACTGAATTGGATATTAATTTCGAGGTTGATTTAAAAATATCCAGAAGAACTTCATAACAAACATGAAGACCTACCTTATGCACCTGATATAAGAAAGTACCAAGAAAGAATGGTTAAGTGATTACCAATCATTTAATATAAGGTAAAAGCTACAGAAAGACTACTTACTAACATTAAATGATAAAGAAAGTTCTGTTTTGCATCAAAGGAACTTGAGACAATATTTATCTGCTGGTTGAGAGTGAGGAAATTCATAGGAATTTTGAATATTTAAACAAGTTCATTGTTAAAGAAGTATATTGATTTTAAATACAAAAAGGAGAACAGAAGCAAAAACAGATTTTTGAGAAAGGACTTTTATAAATTATAAGAAAAATGTGTGCTGTATTTGGGAAAGACTATGGAAAATGTTAGGAATCGACAAAAATAAGAACTTGCGACTATCTTGGAAACAGGCTCAAAAGTTAATTAATAGACACCAAGTCTTGAGCGAGCGGAGGTGTTTTCAGAGAATTTTGTGCTTTCATTTGAAAAAGAGAGATTATTGAAATGGATAAACCTTTTATATAGGAACATCATTCCCTGACTGTCAAAGTCTTTAATGTAGACTATTACTATAATAATTTAAAATCAAAGTACAAGGATTAATGTGTTATTGTTGTATTAGTGGAATACAGATAGTTTTTATATTCGAAATTAAAGACAAGTGATGTATAGAGGATATGATCGATATATATTGATATATATGATACAAAGTTTCAGAGAATTAATAGACCCAAGTCTTGAGCGAGCGGAGGTGTTTTTCAGAAGAACTTTTGTGCTATTCATTTGAAAAAAGAGATTATTTAATGGATAAACCTTTTTATATAAGGAACAGCAATTCCTGACTTGTCAAAGTGTTAATGTATGACTATTACTATAATAAATTTAAAAATCAAAGTACAAGATAATGTGTTATTGTTGTATATGGATACAGATAGTTTTATAATTAGAAATTAAGACAAGTGATGTATATGAGGAATATGAATCGATAATATTGATATATATATACAGTAATTGATAAGTCAGGTGATGCATTGTTTTCAATGCAAAGAATAAAAAGGTATTGGTAAGTTTAAAGATGAATTTGGGTGGAAGGTCATGAGTTGAAATTTATAGGAATTGAGATTAAAGTCTAATGCTTTCAACGTATAATTGATAATAAAACATTTGAAAGATGTGATAAGAAGCTAAAGGAAAATAAAGAAAAATATAATCAAGGGAACAATAAACTTTAAACCTTATTACAACTGTTAAACCTTAAAGAAGGAAAGTACAGAAAAATGAAAAGCAAAAAGAAGTTATAAACAATCAATTTATACAAGAATGAGATAAATAAGAAAGCATTAGGAGCTTTTGATGATAAAAATATAATTTATAGGAATGGAATCATCGTCTTCCTTATGGTATAAGTATAAGTTTTAAGATATTGGGGTTGGGAATTTTAACTGGCGACACATCTTTTAACTGATTATAAATGATAGAACACAAGCATAACCAAACCAAAGAGTGGAGATTGTAATCAGCTTGGTATTTAAATGGAAACATGAAGGGGAATGGTGAAGAAATACCAAAATAAGTTATTTGAGAAATCATCGGGGTAAAGTAGATAAAACAATAAGCGGATAATTTAATTACAAATAAGTTGGAGGAATGGAAAGAAAAAAATATTCCTGAATGGGACTGGAAAACGTTTATGGTTATCATTGAACAATGGAAAACAATTTTACTAAAATATCAAAATTGAATATGTGGCTCAGGAGGTGCGAAATTAGAGCATTTAGAGAAGTTTATATCATTTCATTTCTGCTCAACAAAGACACTTAACCAAGAACCAAGTTCCAAGTAATTTTTGTGAATATCTCGATGGAAATGAATGTAATAATAAAAATTTAAGTATTCCCCTAAAGTAAGAACATGACAATATATCGTTGTTCGCTCTTTGAGGGAATGAAAATATGAAAGGGAAGAAAGTGCTTTAAATCAAGTAAGTCTCAATCTTCATCCATCTCAATTTTACATTTGCTTGTATGGGAGGGAAGGGGATAGTGGGGAGAAAATGAGTCTTCTATTTTGAGCTTTTGGGCTTGGGTCAGAAAAGTTTTTCCCTTTTTCCCATTCATTTGAATGGGCATACGAGAAACCCATTTATCATCTACTTCATAATGAACAGACTCGATTGGATGTACTTAAACGTTGGTGCGTCGTTTTCCACGTTGCAACCACTGAAGGCTCATTCATGTCCTCGATTTGATTTTTCAGTTCTTTCTCCTGGCTCTAAGGAGTTTCATTGCCAGATTCATTCGATGGCTGTTCAGCCACATGACTGGGACATTCATTTTTAAATATGTCCGCACTGACCACAATTAATACCCACCGAGGTCCTGCGTTTGTCCGCAAACACCGGTATGTATAGTTATTTTGTTTAGTTTTCAACATGAACTTCTAACTTGTCGATGTTCAGTTTGGGAAAATAAATAATTAATGTCGAAGACAGGACATGTGTTCCCTTTCTCATCCTTAACCTGGACAGGAATGAAGGGGGGGTTATTTTAGACACAAATATTACCAATATTGTTTCCACAGCAGCCTTAATCTGCTCTTTCGGGAGGAAAGTAGGAACATTTGAGATGATTGTCCCTAACCGATGGTGCTTCCAATGGTGAAACAACATGAAAGATATCCGCCTCTAAGTACCTCAGACCAGTTCAATGAGCTGCGTCACCAGTTCCTCTTTTCGAGACGGAAACGTTGAATCCCGATGCAGCAATCAATTGCATTGTGCTGGAATTCTGCTGACCACACAAAATGATTTTGCCCACCGAGATTTTCAGGCAGTGGTGTGAACGACAAACTGATTTTTTGGAGTTAAACGATTCCAAACCAGGAACACTTTTGACGGTCGCCATGAATAAAGGGCGGTGGAAACACTCGGTGCCTCAGGGCAAATAAGCACATGGAACGGGTGCGCTTTCTCACTCTTAAACTCAAGAAAAAAAAGCAAAGAGAAATAAGAAAGGGGAAAAATATTAAAAAGTGAGAGAAAAGGTAGAAGGTGGTTCACACTACAATGCAGCCGCACCATGAAAGTTTGGTGTTGCTCGTGTTCGAGTGGCGCTTGGGATCCCTCGGGTCCTGAGTTCAACCCGTTGGCTGCTGATTAATATACAGCAGGAGGTTGACTCAGCCTGTCCACCCTTCCGAGGTCGGCAAATGATAGTACCAGTGTACTGGTAAGGGGGACATTGCTATCAGTGGCATAAGCCCGCGTCCCAACCAATGATGCAACCAGCAGCCACAGGCTGCACTCGATGAGAGAGAGAGAGAGAGAGAGAGAGAGAGAAGAGAGAGAGAGAGAAGAGAGAGAGAAAGAGAGAGAGAGAGCAGAGAGAGAGAGAGAGAGGCAGAGAGAGGCAAGAGAGGCAAGAGAGGCAAGAGAGGCAAGAGAGAGAAAAATGGTGAGATGGCCTAGTACTCTTTTGTTTGGTCAAACGCAAATAACTTCAAGAAGGTAACAGCTGTAATGCCCGCACAGACAAACAGGCCAACTAAAGTCATGAGATATTTAACTGGCAGTCGAAAATCATGTGGATATCATTTGGGGAAGATACACTGTCTTGTTTGTTTTATTGTTTAGGCTCTTGAACCAATCCAATGCTGCGTAAAAATGCAATGGTAACATTTTCTCAACAAAAGGCATGCCAAATGTAAACCTGCTGCATACAAACTGCATTTCAAAAGCAAACACTCCATTCTATCAAGACTGTCGTGCAATCGTCTCCTCAGACCAACACTTCTGGATACGATCTAGTAACTCAGAACATTTCACTCCATGGACAACTTCATTACAATATTCTCTTCCAAAGCGTGCTCATCATAAAACAGCATGATAAAAACAAAGAACTCGTTTATTTGACCCTTCCACCATATAAAAGTTTCTTAAGGCTCCAACGCTCCTTTTTTTTTTTCCTATACTTGTCTGCCAAACATTTTTGCAGCATAACTCATTTGGTGAAAACAACTCAACGAAAGTATACCGTGGAGTCAATTAGACCTCAATCTGTCATCCTGTATTTCATTGTCTGGGAAGGATGCATATTGGACATCCAAATCAGGTTGTAGCCTTTCAGTTTTCATGATATATTCGAATATCGATCGGCCATTGGTGCTTCCTTTCCGAGAGAGTAAAATAAAATTTTTAATTGGATTTTTTTATAAGAAATGAAGGTGCAGAATGGCCGCCTCGAGGTATGTAACTTACCACCAAGCTGTCTATCCTGGGTTTGAATCTCAGCCCGAAACATCTATAAACAGCCATCTTGTTTCACAGGCAGAGTGGATTCTCATATGTAATGCTATCCATCAAGATAGACATTGAACTGGGTGTCCTGTCTGCTGTATTAGTTGGTGGGCATTAAAGACCCATCGTATCTTTTTATTTATGGAAATGCACCACCAAACAAGACATAAAAGCGCTCTCAGTCAGGAAATAAGGGAAGGTCAGATGAAACATATGGATAAAACAAAACAAAATAATATATTTGTTTTTTTAAAAAACAACAAAACATCCAAGAACAGGGAAGTACAGAAGTCATGTGAAATATCAATGTAATTCAAAGATGTAGGAAGTAGGAATTGACATTCCTCTTAAAACTGGGTGGATCATTGATAATATGGAAGCACATTACAGGTAGTGAATTCCAAAATAAGACAGCACGAGGGATTAAACTTATCTGCATAACTTTCATTCTGCATTGGATCAGCTATAGTTGCATGGGTGTGCCTGAGATGGCAAGCCAAGTCTTGTGTCCAAACACTCATACAGGAGGAACCAAGTTAGAAAAGTCAGCAGAACAATTTGCCTTGAAAAATTCTTGAAGAAACAAACTAATAGTGGCAACTGACCCTACGGTGAGAGAGCGGTTGAATAGTTGAAACCTATCTCCTCACCAACGCAGGTTCACGATGCATATTCTGGAGCTATCAAATAAGAGATAAGTGGCAGGCTGGTGCTCGCAGCCTCAAATGGGCAACAGTACTCCTGAGGGGATTAATCGTTTCCCTTATTCCAGGTACAAGACAGAACATCAGGAGGTAAATACCTCTGCGCCTCGATAAAGACAACCAACTCGCTTTGGAAGCACAGTCTTAGCAATAACCAGAAATGTACTTATCCAATGAAGGTTGGAGATGTGAGACCCAGAATCGAAGCTCAGATGATTCTGTTATGTTGAAGATCCAATGTGCACAGAAGGGATCGACCTGGTTCTAGAACGAGACGTGGCCTACAGTTAGTTTTTCCTTGCATGAAGGTTACCAGCGCATCATGCCACCCACTTTAAACACTTCTATAATCATTGTCCAGTAAAACTCCAACTTATTAGAAATAGTGTTGAGTGAATCAGCATATGTACCAGTAAAGTGAGGAGTCCATCAGACATCCATGCTTAGCTGAGAAAAAAACATTATCAGGAAGATCATTGACATGAAACATGGAACAGAATGAGACCAAGGAACAGAGCCTGTGAACACCAGAAATTGATGGAGGCAAGTAGGAGAAAGATTGACCTTCAGTACCACTTCATCTTGCAATTTGTAAGGAAAACTGAAAATGATTGAATGCACTCACTACCGAAAACCACGATAACGGACCTGAAACTTGGGAGCAGAACTCTCGTGCCACATTTTATACAAAGGCTTTCGAGATACCAAAGCAACCTAATAGGCTTCCACTCTTGAAGCTCACAATGCCTTGTTGAAATGATCCGCTTTAATTAATCAAAGATCTAGCAGAATCACCAGTACTGAGTGGGAATGGCTAAAGCCATACTCAACTAGACAGTGAGAAGTTCTTTTGTTTCTTCAAGATGGCCTGAGAAGTTGTTCTTTGATGAAGTATTCGAAAAACTTCTTATCGCAGGAAGCAGGCTGATGGGTGGATAAGTTAATTGGCTCAGCATGCTCCTAGAACTCTCAAACAGGGACAACAGAAGCCACTTTATCAGGATGAAGGAAACACTGAAGCAATACAAGCACAGGTTTTATAGGCTTTAGCAAGAATCGACGACAGTTCAGGAACAACACATCTTCAATACAATCACAGAATTCCGCGAGTCACAATGGATCGGCACAGACGATGCATGTTGCTGCTTAGTATCCCTCAAGAACAACTATTGCAGAGTTATTGCTTTTGCGAACAGATATTTGGACTCCAGAGACCCTATACGAATGGTATCTGCTTGAATAGTGGGTTTTGATGAGCAATTGCTGATGCACAAGCTGGAGTGAACCATGGATGGGAATGACCTTCACTTGATAGATACGTAAAGGGGGTATTTCAAAAAGAGAATTGCAACTTTTAAAATGTTTATTTACAAAGAAACAGAAACCTCAAAGAACTTGAAGCAAAATTTCCCTTGAAAGCTTATGACATGTTATTTCTATCACTTGATTGCTATTGCAGTAAGTCACTGCTAGAGTTTAGTGAGGCCCAAGGTCTCTGAAATCAGCATTTACGCAAAACCTTGTATTGGACGTTCTCCAATGTGTGCCCTCCGCGGTTCAGACAGGCCGTCCGATCCTGACGTCAAAGTTCCTGTCAACTTTCCTGTAGGTCTCATGTGGCACAGACTGGAGGTAGTCGACACATCCTGCTTCAGATTAATCCCCCAGCATGGCAGGGTAGTTGGTGTAGACCAGAGCCCTTAGCAGTCCCCCAGAACCAGTAGTCAGAAAGGGTTCAAGTCTGGGCTATGGGTGTTGCCCAGTCAGCAGAGCTGTACCCAGCCAAGACGAGGCAGGTTTCTGAAAGAGCTGCTGAGGAAAGTGATGGTTCACCAGCTGTATGTGGGGATACACCATGCCTGCATAAACAGGTCATGCTGAGCTGGTTTGAAGGTGACTTGTTGGTCGATCATTATGGAACTTCTGGAGCACAGCGCCGTAGTGCTCACCATTGATCGTCAGCCATCCTGCTGTTGTCATCTAAACTATAAAGCCCGGAGCATTCCCCTTCTGGCATTGAAGATTCAAGAAGCATGGTGACCTTAGTCCTTTTAGGTACCTCTCAGTGATTTCAGTGTGGCTCCTGGGCAACAGAAAAATGTCATTGTGGTTGTTGGATGGCACTATTCCAAGTGGAAATGGGCCTCATTAACTGAACCAGATCAGGTTTGATCCAGTTTGGGTACCGCTCCCTGCCTGTCACTGAAGCCAATTGCACCAATCAAGTCTACCCTCTCCATGTCACCTTTGAACTCAGTTTTATGCCTACATGGAGATGATGTATGGGAAAAGCTTCAGTTCTTTGTGGGGATACGCCAGACCTGATAATTGGTTTGATGCTAGCTCAGCGGGAGTGCCAACAAGTGGAGCTTCTTGGAGTGTCCACTGGCAAGAATCCCCCACGGCATCGATGTTGGCTTAGCTCATGGTTACTCATGCTGGCCTGTCACTGTGTTGCCCCTTGCTCTCTGTGTGCACTAATACTTTGTAACTCAAATGTTTCCAATATGTTTGAATGGCACAATTTGTGGGTCCATCACGTGTTCTGAAGGTCATATTCCCTGCAGAACCTCTTGGTGGGTGTCTACATATGATTTAGTCATCATATTAACAGAGCCACACCTTTTGTCTTTGCTTCACTGCCAATAGGCTATTTGAGATACGGAAGCTAGGAATCCAGAGAACAAATACGCACGATAAACCACCAAACCCTGAAAAGGATAACGTATAGATTCAAAAAAACAAAGAACCTAGGCAGGAAGTCAAAGTTTGTATCAACTTTCTGAAAACACCCTGTAAATGTCCACACCAGTGCAAATCAATAGGCTATAATTTCCTCAAGCAGTCATATCAGGACCAATACTTAAAAGGCTGACATCCTATGGCATACCACAATGAAGTTGAAAAATCCATCCAAAACCACTTTCCAAACTAAAACAACATTGTGTGAAGAGGATTACTTGGAGTTTGAGAATGAGGAGTAAGAGGACACAAACAGAAACAGTGGAATGATCTGGAGGGCAGGACATCGGCAAAAAAGAGTAGGGGAGTTTCGTAGGGAGCTATCACTTGCACCAATTGCAAAATCTAAATTCTGCCCAATCTACCTGCTGGGAAGGCAATGGCAACCACCCAGTAATGAACCCTTGCCAATAAACTGTTTCCAGCAAGTACCGAATTGCTGTTCAAATATCAGAATATGAATACGAATAATAAAAGAGATACAGTTATAAGTTCGACGAGAATTAAGTTAATGGTATGGAACAGTTGATGATTAAATAAATGTGAACTAATCTGATGGATTTTTAATCTTGGTGTGGATAAGTGAGGTCGTGGTGGCCTAAATGGCTTCCGACTATGTAATAAGTATTACTTGCGAAAAATTCGAAAAAAAAATTTTCAAGTAGATTCGTTGTTGGTCTTGTGCCGTTATTCTCTGTCTGTCTGTCTGTCTGTTTGTCTGTCAATCACCTACAGGTCACAATTTTAAAAACCGATCTTCTATGTAATTCACCATCTTGTAGGTTCGTCATAAGCAAGAAAGCCTATTGTTTTTAGGTCAAAAGGTCAAAAAAACAAAACAATGGTTAAAACAGCTTTGTCGATTTCTAAAATCTTAATTTTCATTGATTGACTCGAAAATTTGAAATAGGATTTGCATATCAGGTCAACAAAGTCCCAAAAAAAGCAAACAATTAATTTTTAGGTCAACAATCGGCCAAGGTCAACGAGAGGTCAAATTCCTAAAATTGGTCAATTTTCAACACGATTGACTGGGAATTTCAAGAGGAGTTGCATATTTGGTTCATTGAATTCAAACCACGCTATTATTTTTGAGGTCAACATCGGCCAAAAGGTCAAACATAGGCAAAGGTCAACAACTTTTGGTGGGATTTCTAAAATCCTCTGCAATTTCATTCCGATTAATTTGACGATTTGAAGAGGATTTATATTTCAGGTCACTTGGAAATTCAACCAACAATTATTTTTTAGTCAAATTTGTTTTATGGATTTTTACAAGTATTGTGCTATTGCATGACATTTTCTTATTTGTTATATCCTTTGAAAATGCCTGTAAATAAAAACGAAATATTTGTGGCATCATCGAACCAACAAAATCACTCGACAATTGTCACAAATGATCTAAACGCAACATTTCTGGACACGAGACTCTCCAGCGATGGTAAGGATAAAAAAAAGGCAGTACAGTTAAATACATTTCACTAACTATCCTCTCGCACACAGTGAAAAACCAATTGGCATGTGAGTTATGAGTCGTGATTCTCCATTGGTGATCCTTTTTATGTATACATTTGTGCCCAAGTTTGTTGGTTAATACATGCTATCTATTCCACCTGGACCTTGCTCTAGCTAGCTTTGCACAGTACTCGTTGTCATAGTATGGCAATGGCACTTTACATTCTATCATCTGGTGTCAATTTTTTCAATTCTCATTCCTGCCAATTGAGTATTGATGCCAACGTTAATTTGCCAACGCAACTGTGTGAGCATGCCAACCCACTGAGCATCCAGATCAACCGATTGTGCTACCCAGGTACCCTGACTAAATTTTTAATCTCCACTTGTTTGTTTGCAGCATTGTTTCACTTGAGCTGCTCCAGTCTTTCTGTGTCGTCGCACAGGACAATTGATATGATTAAGACAATAGAGGGTCTTTTCACTGCTGACACCTGTTGTTGGCACATAAAATTCCTTCAAGGTCAAGGTAAGTATTTTCCTTCATAAAGATTTCCATTATTCATTGGCTTGAATGAGAAACTCAAATATCTTATATCGGTGTTTTGGAAGAGCTTTATAGTCCCACTTCTTTAGCTGCCAATTTTTTAAAACACCGTTTATCATGGTGATATAATGGGTTAGGCTGAACAGCTTACATTAAACTAAAATTCTGGTGCCTGCTTAAAATGTGTGCAAGGTATCTCATGAGAGTCTCAGAATTCACAGCTTTGGATATTCTTTTCATTATTTTTTTACTTTAGCATTCCAATCTCATCGCTAGGTCAATGATGCTCAGAAATCGCGTCCAAATATTAGAAAATAGGTTTTAAACATAAAGGAAGACAAAGATATACTAAACATCAATGGGAAGCAAAATAATCCGAGTTTGGGTGTTTTCCCTTCATAGCGAAGAGCTTGAAATTTGCTTTCCACCTACCGTGGTTCAAATTCATGGACACTGCCCCTTGTCTTATTAGTAGCCTTTTAAATTATGTTAAACGCACACTAAACACTACTAATGTCTCCACCCTGTATACAACTTGTGTACAAGTTCATACATGAGCCTCAGATGCAATACTATATATATATATATATATATATACTATATGAGCACACTGACCCTAGATGTGACATGGCACTGGAGTCATGCACATTAAATTATGCCCAAAACATCAACTCCAAGCTAGGAGAATATCTGTGTGGAACTCAGGTCTTTGCAGTCTGGGATTTTGAAGTGCTATAGAAAGTCTTACACCCCCCTTTCAAAATTTATAACATTGTTACCTTATAGCCTGGAAATTATTGCAATTAAATCAGACTTTTTCCACGTTTATTTACATGTGGTACCCACAACTTCCAAGTGAAAACAATTTCTACAAATTACATGAAAATTAATCTAAAAATACACAAACTGGATCTCTTGGTTGTGATGAAGTGTCCACCCCCCCCCATTTATAAAATAGCATTTATCAAATTACCTCAGGTGTAACAATCACACTCAAAATCACAGAGGTTTAATGATTCCACACTGTTGTTAAATTTATAGTGATTCTGAATATATTCAGAATAAAATTTCATTTATTTGTGGAACGCATAAAGACACGTGTCTCTCATTATGTTCCTCTCCGAAAGCACCATCTGGAAAAACCCCATCTACTTTTCAGAAATCCTCTTGAAGAAGTCCTTTCATTAAAATTCTAAGGTCCTCATATCTGGCCATGACTTTCCTGGGAAGTCACATTCCCTAAGTCTGGCCTCCAAAGCCAGTCGTCGACTGGGCATCGCCTCCGTCTTGCAAAGTCCTCCTTGGAACACGCTGAGCTCCCTGAACCGACATACAAGCTTTCATCTGCCAGCTCTGATGGAGTACTGCTCTGCACTCCCCTCTGAGCTGGTGTTCCCCGCTTCTTCACCTTCCTCGGTTTTATGCTGGTGGAAACCAAGGCATTTGGGATCATTGGTATCTCCCGTGATGAGGCTGAGTCTTAGGGTCTCTCAAGTCTCTCGCGCAGGCAGGTCAAGGGTCTTTCTGCTTCCTACCGTAATCCTTTCCAGCCTCATCCACCATACCCCCCCATACTATAATCCTATGATATTGTCCACCATATTTCCGCAGGGTGCTCGAGGTCCACTCCAAACCCCTTCTGGTAAAACTACCAAATCAAGAAATCACTGCTCTACTCACTTTTTCATTCCTCTCTTTTTCCCCACTTTTTGGACAAAACTCCCTCTCTCTTCAATCCCATCTTCCCTCAGGTCTTCAAAACAGCCTGTTCACCCCCATCTATCTCCCCATCCAAAAACCATGACCTTTTCTACCCTAGTTAATCCACGCCCAAACCCAACTACTTTGGTGAAAGATCTGACTTCTGGGGAGAGCTTCGTCTAAAGGAGACTTGGTCTGAAGATCATGAACTCTAGGAGAACGAGGGAGAGGATTTGGTGCCTGAGACTCCTGAGGAGGGCTTGGTCTAAGGAGGCTTTGGAAGCTCTGAGGAGAACGAGAAGGATTTGGTGGCTTGCTCGTCAGAGAAGAGCTTGAAAAGACAGACTCGGACGACATCACCTAAGAGAGAGAAATGCTTCGACCTGCTGGCCAATCTTCATGCCTGCTTTGGTGCCACATTGCCTCATTGTAATGGCTCATTGTGCCTGCCAACTCGCCATCCTCCGTCGACATACCGAGGAGGTAAAGCCCCACCCGGTTGCTTGTTTTCTCCCCTTCGCCAATCTGTGATCACTCATCCAGTGTGTGAGCCATAAAAATTTAGTTCTCCTACATATAATTAATGTAGGAAAAATTTAATCCTTCTTCCCTCCCAACCCGCCATCGTTTCTCTGTTGGAATCAATTTTCCCCTGGAGTTGTTGTTGGTAAATAAACGCCTTGGTTTTGCAAGAGGCTAAGGTTTCTCGTGTCTCCTCGCGTTTCTTAAAGTGTGTCAGGCCGCCAGAATTTGAATGCAGTCTTCAGGGAGTTAAAGCCAAGTTCAGTCGCATCCGTCCAACATCCATTGTTAATCAGCCTAGAAACGAAATGGCATTGGTTGCGGATCTAAGAACTTGAGAGTTTCTAAGTTATTGTCAATTGGTGTTGGGAGAGCGCAGGGAGCGTGCTACAATTAAAAAGTCCTGTTTTCTTTTTGGGGGGGGGTGGGGGGATTCATTAAGCGATCGCGGAGAAAGCCGTTGCACAGAATTGCAGATGTGCGAGATTTGGGCGGCACGAGGAAGCAGCGAGGATGAATGTGGAGTGCCAGGGGTAGGGATTAATAAAGAGCCCTTGGTAGGGAACGCTCCCACCATTCCTGAATGGTCAAGGCCCAGAAGGGCAAGGCACGATATCCATCCAGGCCCATATGCGAGCAAATTTAATAACAAATGAATAATATAATGACAAAAATGGAATAGACAATAAACAGAAATGAAGAGAGAAATGAATAAAATGGAAAGCACGAATGCAAAAAGGTCAATCATTAATTAAATGGCACATGAATAAAATGGGTAATGGCCTGAAGGAGCATTTCAAGACGCATCTCCTGTGACAAAGCAGGAATAGAGGATTTAGAGAGGGGATAGGTTAGGCTCTGTGAGTGCGTAGCAAACCTCCCCCCCCCCCCCCCCCCCCCCCCCCCCCCCCCCCCCCCCCCCCCCCCCCCCCCAATGGTTTGCAATTCAGGCACTCATAGCGTACCCGCTTGGACCATGGCAGGGTTCTTGCTGACAAGCCGGGAATCACAGGGTGTAATGCGGTGCATCCCCCAGGTTATGTGCAGGCATTCGAGCCTGAGCAAGGCAAAGCCACGTCTCCGAGCCGCGATGTACGGGGCAGTGGGCAGCCCTGCTCAAAGGTGAGAGCAAGGAAGGACCACCGCTGAGCAGGTCGAGCCTTCACTGTTGAGTGAGGCTAATGCCCGTCGAGGGAGAAGTGAGTTTTTGGTTTGGCAAAGATCATGCTGGTTACTTGGGTGGTCGTGGTAGACCCTAGTCGGGGTCGATCAACACGCCGGGGTTGGCGACACGCTGTGCCAGGAGTGGGTTTTTTAAGCTACCACATGACAGCAGGAAGAGAAAGGTTTCGTGATAAGATTGAAGAGACAGGCAAATTGTGGCCAAGTGTCAGTAGCAAGTCCTGATTAGAATGTAAATGTTTTTGTGCTGAAATGCAGAGGTAGGAGCTGGTGAGCTGCATTGAGCAGTCCGGCGGCTTGCAATGCATATAAGTTGGAAAGAGTGGGAGGCTGAAGGCCCAGCCAGTGCTGCAGAGAGGGACAGAAATGGCCCTGTATTAATGGGTTATATGCAGCTGCATCTGGAAACATGAGGGCAGATGTTTCAAATTTAATGGAAATTGTTTGGACAGCCTTGTGGAAGTTGGTACCGCCAGGCTGTGGAATTATAACCAGGGGATCCATGTGGGGTCAGCCTTGTGGGGAGATTCCCCCCCTAGGAGATTTGGGTTTTGCCAAGGTAGCTGGGCTTGCACTGGTAAGGATTTGGATGTGGGGGTCCAACCACGCATCGTAAACGGCAACGACCTTGGCCCCGCTGGGAGGCTGGTAGAGTGGGTGGGCGTCTCTTGGTCCATCAGAAGCACGTCCAGATAGGGATATGGCCCCAGAGAAGCCTGCATGGCCTTCCACAGATGGTCCACTGTGTTATTGGGGTTCTCAGTTTGGAAAGAGTCCTGGGTTTATTGGGCAGTGGGTTAACATGAGGAGATTGGCGTGGCATCAAGACACTGCTGGTATTGAATGGATCCCAGTGGATGATTGGAATTTGTGTAAATTTTTAACCTTTCTCTATGTCAGGACTCGCATGCTTTTCCTGTTGGGGGTATGCAGGTGGTTGGAATTGGGTATGGGTAATGGGTAAAAATGGCACGAGAGCCAAGCATGTTGAATCAGGTGGAAAAGGTTAAAATGTGATGTGTGTTGTAATAAAGATGTGGCTTTGCTTTGGTAGGTGTTGATGTTTCGTGTGTATGCAGGCAAATGGCAGGGTAGATGACCCAGTACCACCTGCATTGCACGTGGTGGAGAATTGTATTTGAGCAGCAGGGGAGAGAGTCCACATTTGGGGTTTTGTGGGAGGGGAAGATGTGTTTGTCCCCCAGATATGGGTGAGGCTCTGGAAGAAGCGGTGACTGAGCCCCTCCTGAGGCTAACTCAGCGCCATGGCAGCCCAGAAGTGTCCTGTAGTTTGGGGGCCCGTCAGAGGAGGGTCTGGTTTGGGCGAGCCAATGGGTATGGAGACGCTTGTGACCCAAGGAGAGAGCAGGAAGTGCCTGAGCCAAGAGTGCCTGCACGTGGAGCCCCCCCAGTGGAAAACGTACAACAAGGCAGCCTGTTTTGGCTGCTGGGGGCTGAGAAATTTCAAAGATGGGGGGGGGGGCAATAAGCTCAGTCAAAAGTCAGATGACGGGCACACAGCCTAAAGCGCCCAACCATCCTTGTAAGTGCAGAACTCCATGCGAGTTTAGGGCCACACCTGCAGTTGTTAAAGGATGAAGCCTGGCGCTTGCAGGGGATGTAATTGTTGTTGTTGTTGTTGTAAATGAATGAAGGTTGGGGAATGAGTGAGTATGAGAATGAAGATGTTCAACTTGGTCCGTGTGACTTGAAATGTTTGAAATGCCATGGGTTTGTATTTTGCTTGTATAAATGAAAATGGTGATATAATTTGTTCCTTTAGATGATATTTCAATACATTCACTTTCCAAAGAAACAAATTTACTTCCAGAAAGGTTAGTTCAACAAGAGAGATCAGAAGTATGAAAGCAGTTCACGAGCTGTGGATATGATTTTGTATCCATCCATATTGGGAATCTCTGTACAGAGCAATTCAGTGCTGGCTGGAAGCAGTCTCCTGGGCTATCAGAAACAATCCTGGGGACAGGTCACCACTCTAACATCTTATTGTTCAATGGCTCATCATCCCCAGCCAAACTGGTACTCATTTTGTCAACCTTGGAAGGATGACAGTCTGATTCAACCCACCGTGGTAATTAATTCAATTGGAGGGGGAGGAATTTGACCTCAAAGACCCAAAGAATCCCAGCCCACCAACACTAACCACTCAGCAGATACAAGCAATATGATTGATTTTGTATGATACAAGTACTTCCTTCTGTCCATATCGAATAACTGGTGGAATGTAACACAAATGTTCATTATTTCATTTTAAGCAGAACAATTTTTTTATCATATGCACTTGGGTATTTTGTTCTTATTTTGAGGTAATTCTTAAAAGCCAAGCAAACTCGAGGCAAATTGTTTTCAGTGGGAGTTCACACTTTTCCGTCTTTGGAGTTTGAAACGATTAGGGCTACATTTCATGCCAAGTATACTTTAACATTTTAATACAAAGAAAAAGAGAAGTTGGTTTACCCAAAGTGCTTCTTTTTATTTTACGGGAAAATACAAAAGGAAGATTTTTTGGGGCAATATGTTGGCCTGGTTTCAAATTGAGAAAAAAGAAATTTGGTCCAACGTGTTTTTTTTCTGTCCATATCCTTTGATTTTGGTTCCAAAAGGACTTGTGTAGGTGATGTTCATAGAGGAAAAATGCACAACTCTTGCACTCAAAAGTACAGGACAGACAGCCTACGAAGGGAGTGCCTGTCAACTACTGCGAAAACGACTAGCATGCATGAGATTCATGAAAGAGAAAAGCTCAAGGAAAAGGCAGCAACAGGCCTCAGGGGCAGAAACAACGGCAATGTAATTGCAGCTAAAACCCTTAGCAAACCATTTCAGAAACGACAGGGGTCTCTGTGAGTCTCCTGCCATTTCTTCGCCAGCTCTAGGGCCATTGCCTTCTCTATCATTAAAAGCATATCTATATCACTGATTCATTCCAAATTCTGTTTTGTCATTTTTAACACGGCACTCCAAGCCAAACCCGGGGCTATGTAATAGTGAGTGGGGTCTAATCCATAAGAATTTTTATTTTGACAGACTTTTCTAAAAGTTTCAAACACATCAGCCAATAACAATACATCAGTTTTAAGATACAAATCATGATATTCT
>CM068954.1:43003412-43019323 GCA_035128595.1 Eptatretus atami | reverse complement strand
TGATATATTGTCAGAAGGAGAGGAGAAACTTTTGTTAGAGATACTTTAATTTGAATGTTCTTCCAAGATATAACTAAAAGCTCTTCCACTGAAGGAAATTAAGAACTCATATTATTCACCATAATGTTTTTTATCGCAATAGTTGTTATATTTATCTTTATTCAATTTTACATCCTTGACATATTTCTCAAGTATATTTGAAATGAAGAGATTGATTGAAACTTGTCTTTTGTGTCTTGAAACATTGTATTTATTAAGTGAAAAAGTTGGAGGATAAAAAAGGGTGGGTTTTAAGCACAGAGTCACCTATAAAATTAGCAAAATTTTCAATCAAGAAAATTTTTATTTTAAAGCAAAGTTTTGTTCTAATAAATATGGTGAATACACATAACTGCAACGTTTGGAATCATGAATATAAAATGTTATAAAAAAACACCTTCAAAACAAACCAACACACATTCAATCTGTTCAGAGCAAATAATCTCAACTTGACCAGAAACACATTGTGATAGATGTGAAATGAATATTCTTAAATGTTTTTTTATTTTATTTTATAATAAAACACGCTTCAATCACGCAAACACAAGAAGAATGAAGAACGGGAAGGTGCCACTAAATTCTCATTGAAAACACTGATGGGGATTTAAAGGACATATAAAAATAAGATTGTTTCGCTTTCAAGAACCCTGGACCAATCTTCAATCAATTGAAGCTCGTTGAATATGGTTCATCAAAGTATTGAAACGATAATTAAAAACACCTTAAATGAAAATGGAAAACTTTTAAGTTTATATGGGAGTAAAAATTGAATATGGTAAGAGAAGGGTGATAAAACTAATCCCGATATGAGGACAAACCGCCTCCACTTTATCTCATGCATTTCAAGATTTTGTAAGATGTGATGTTTTACGATGAAGCTCCAGAGACAACAAACAAGATGTTGATAACACTTGTAGTAGTAGTGGAATTCGCTATTACAAAAATAATCTTTTTAGATATACACATCTTAAAAATCAGATGCCTCTTCACAAAGCTTCTCTTATATGATTTACCAAAAGAAGATAAAACTTAAAGAAAATGGTTGTTAAATATTCAAAACAAAGATAATAAATATTTTCTATGGTCTGTTCTTGCTCACTTACATCCCCACAATGGAAATCTGAAAGGGTTGAACATTATAAGAAAATACGAGAATACATTAAAATGTTAAAGTTTAAAGTTTCAATGTCGATTGAGTGATATTCCTAAAATTGAGAAAAATGAATAATCTATCTTGTTTAATGTAATATGGATTAACGGATACAAACAAAGTTCAGATATTTCCAAAATTTTCAGAACAACGATAAAAAAAATGATGAAACACACATTGACCTTCTTCTATACTTTACTTCAAAGGAAAAATCACATGAATGGCTTTCATCAAAAATTATCAAAGATTAACCAAATCAGAAAAATACCAAGAGAAAATGGTAAAACGTTCCTTGTAAAAGATGTCGCAACATCCTTTCATACAAAAAAAAAGATGAAATCAACCATTCGAATATTGTAGTAATCATTAATCAACCGTAATCAATTTACCAAAAGCTGTTAAAAACCTATCATTCCAAGATTTTAACAAATCTATAAAACATCCGTTTAGTGGATATATGCCTGATTTTGAAAAGTATCCTTGAAAGATAGATACTGTTCTCCAAATCCAATAATCATACAACAATAATATCAAAAACATATTCACCTTGTGGTTTCCCTGTGTTATATCAAATCATCTGTTTGTGATTTAATACAAGAAGTTATAAACTTTATAGAAGAGAAAGAATGCTCAGAAGAGTTGTTAGACGATTTGAAAAAAGACTGTATAAATAAAGAGAAATAATGGTTAAAAAACCATAAAACAATGTCCATTAAACAAAAGCGAGAAGAAAAAGAATTTTAGAAAGAACAGTATCTGTCCATATTTGTGAGGAGAAAATTGAGGGAGAAGGTCAAAGTTACAGATCATTGTCGTCTTACTGGAATATTTAGAGGTCCAGCTCAATTCCCGGTTGTAATCTTAATTAAGCAAGCCCCAACTTTAATTCCTGTCTTTCTTACACAACAACGCTCACTATGAACACACATCTATTTTATATGTGAAATTCAAAGACATCTGGAGATATATTCTGCATTCCTAACCACAGATCAAAAATACATCTTCATTCCACAAAAAACAATTCATACATCCCCGCATAACCCATATCAATTTCCTTGACACCATACAAGTTTATGACAGTCCTTATCTAACTCAAACATAATATTAAAAACTTACCGAATCTTAAATAAACATTTCTCAAAAATCAAGAAGAGATTGATCTCTAATCACAAAAGGGAAATATATCCGTATGACTACCAGTGGAATTCATTTGAGAAGTTTAAAGAAACACAACTTCCTTCAAAGGGAAAGTTTCTATGTCCAGTTTGAATAAAACCTCATATTCCAATTAGAGATTATACACAAGCTAAAAAAGGTTTTGGGAGAGTTTAATAATAAAGAAATCTTTGAGAAATATCATGATTTGTATCTAAAACTGATGTATTTGTTATTGCTGATGTGTTTGAAACTTTTAGAATAATCCTGTCAAAATAAAAATTCTTATGGATTAGACCCCACTGACCTAATTACATACCCCGGTTTGGCTTGGAGTGCCGTGTTTAAAAATGACAAAAACAGAATTTGGAATGAATCAGTGGATATGATATGCTTTTAATGAATAGAGAAAGGCTAAAAAGTGGAGGAATATCTCAAGTATGTTCCTGAAGAGATATGCTAAAGCAAATAACAAATATCTTCCTGAATTAAATTAAGAAATGAGGACAACTCTTACCTGATTGTATTATGATGCTAACAATTTTGTATGGGTGGGCCTTATGTCTTCAATCTTTACGCTTAATGGAAAAACTTAAATGGGTGAAAGAAAAACACATTATGAACGAATGTTTTACAAGACATTGTTGTCTCCTCTCAAAATAATTGGATGAAGCTGAAGTTGGATATTATTTCGTGGTTTGATTTAAAATATCCAAGAAGACTTCATAACAAACATGAAGACCTAACCTTATGCACCTGATTAAAGAGCCAAGAAGAATGGTTTAAGTGATTACCAAGAAGTCATTAATATAAAAGGTAAAGCTACAGAAAAACTACTTACTACATTAAATGATAAAGAAAGTTCTGGTTTGCATCAAAAGGAACTTGGACAATATTTATCTGCTGGGTTGAGAAGTGAGGAAATTCATAGGATTTTGAAATTTAAACAAGTCATTGGTTAAAGAAGTATATTGATTTAAAATACAAAAAGGAGAACAGAAGCAAAAACAGATTTTGAGAAGGACTTTTATAAATTAATAAAAAAATGTGGTGCTGTATTTGGGAAAGACTATGGAAAATGTTTAGGAATCGACAAAAATAAGACCTTGCGACTATCTTGGAAAACAGGCTCAAAGTTAATTATAGAACCAAGTCTTGAGCGAGCGGAGGTGTTTTCAGAGAATTTTGTGCTTTCATTTGAAAAAAGAGATTATTGAAATGGATAAACCTTTTTTATATAGGAACATCATTCCTGACTGTCAAAGTCTTTTAATGTATGACTATTACTATAATAATTTAAAATCAAGTACAAGGATTAAATGTGTTATTGTTGTATTATGGATACAGATAGTTTTATATAGAACTTAAAAGACAAGTGATGTATATGAGGATATGATCGATATATATTGATATATATGATACAAGTTCAGAGAATTAATAGACCCAAGTCTTGAGCGAGCTGGAGGTGTTTTTCAGAAGAACTTTTGTGCTATCATTTGGAAAAAAGAGATTATATTGAAATGGATAAACCTTTTTATATATAGGAACAGTCAATTCCTGACTTGTCAAAGTAGTTAATGTATGACTATTACTATAATAAATTTAAAAAATCAAAGTACAAGGATAATGTGTTATTGTTGTATAATGGATACAGATAGTTTTATAATTAGAAATTAAGACAAAGTGATGTATATGAGGATATGAAATCGATGAATATTGATATATAGTGATACAAGTAATTATAAAGTCAGGTGATGCATTGTTTTCATCAAAGAATAAAAGGTATTGGTAGTTTAAAGATGAATTTGGGTTGGAAGGTCATGAGTTTGAATTTATAGGAATTGAGATTAAATGTCCTAATGCTTTCAAACGTATAATTGATAATAATAACATTTTGAAAGATGTGATAAAAGCTAAAGGAAAATAAAGAAAAATATAATCAAGGGAACAATAAAACTTTAAACCTTAATTACAACTGTTTAACCTTAAAGAAGGAAAGTACAGAAAAATGAAAAGCAAAAAGAAGTTATAAACAATCAATTATATACAAGAAGAGATAAATAAGAAAGCATTAGGAGTTTTGATGATAAAAATATATATTTTAGGAATGGAATCAATCGTCTTCCTTATGGTTATAAGTATAAGTTGTTAAGATTATTGGGGTTGGGAATTTTAACTGGCGACCACCATCTTTTAACTGATTATAAATGATAGAACCAAGCAATTAACCAACGCAAAGAAGTGGAGATTGTAATCAGCTTGGTATTTAAATGGAAACATGAAGGGGGGAATGGTGAGAAATACCAAATAAGTTATTTGAGAAATCATCGGGGTAAAGTAGATAAAACAAATAAGCGGATAAATTTAATTACAAATAAGTTGGAGGATGGAAAGAAAAAAATATTCCTTGAATGGACTGGAAAACGTTTATGGTTATCATTGAACAATGGAAACAATTTTACTAAAAATATCAAAATGAATATGTTGGCTCAGGAGGTGCGAAATTAGAAGCATTTAGAGAAGTTTATCATTTCATTTCTGCTCGAACAAAGACACTTAACCAACGAACCAAGTTCCAAGTAATTATTTGTGAATATCCTCGATGGGAAATGAAAATGTAATAATAAAATTAAGTATTCCCCATAAAGTAAGAACATGACAAATATCGTTGTTCGCTCTTGAAGGGAATGAAAATATGAAAGGGAAGAAGTGCTTTAATCAGTAAGTCCTCAAAATCTTTCATCCATCTCAATTTTACATTTGCTTGTATGGGAGGAAGGGGATAGTGGGGAGAAAATGAGTCTTCCTATTTGAGCTTTTGGGCTTGGGTCAGAAAGTTTTTTCCCTTTTCCCATTCATTTGAATGGGCATACGAGAAATCCCATTATCAATCTAACTTTCATATGAAACAGACTCGAATTGGATTGTACTTAAACGTTGGTGGCCGTCGTTTTCCACGTGCAAACCACTGAAGGCTCATTCATGTCCTCGATTTGATTTTTCAGTTCTTCTCCTGGCTCTAAGGAGTTTCATTGCCAGAATTCATTCGAATGGCTGTTCAGCCACATGACTGGGACATTCATTTTTTAAAATATGTCCGCACTGACCACAATTAATACCACCGAGGTCCTGCGTTGTCCCGCAAACACCGGTATGTATAAGTTATTTTGTTTAGTTTTCAACCTATGAACTTCTAACTTGTCGATGTTCAGTTTTGGAAAATAAATAATTAATGTCGAAAGACAGGACATGGTGTTTCCTTTCTGCATCCTTAACCCTGGACAGGAATGAAGGGGGGGGGTTATTTTAGACACAATATTACGCATATTGTTCCACAGCAGCCTTAATCTGGCTCTTTCGGGAGGAAAGTAGGAACATTTGAGATGATTGTCCTAACCGATGGTGCTTCCAATGGTGAACAAACATGAAGATTCCGCCTCTATACCTCAGACCAGTGTCAATGAGCTGCGTCACCAGTTCCTCTTTTCGAGACGGAAACGTTGAATCCCGATGCAAGCATTACAATTGCATTGTGCTGGACATTCCTCTGACCACACAAAATGATTTGCTCCACCGAAGATTTTCAGCAGTGGTGTGAACGACAAACTGATTTTTTGGAGTTAACGATTCCAAACCAGGAACACTTTTGACGGTCGCCATGATAAAGGGCGGGGAAACACTCGGTGCCTCAGGGCAAATAAGCAACATGGAACGGGTGCGCTTTCTCACTCTTAAACTCAAGAAAAAAAGCAAAGAAGATAAGAAAGGGGAAAAATATTAAAAAGTGAGAGAAAAAGGTAGAAGGTGGTTCAACTACATGCAGCCGCACCATGAAAAGTTTGTGTTGCTCGTGTTCGAGTGGCGCTTGGGAATCCCTCGGTCCTGAGTTCAACCCGTTGGCTGCGAATTAATATACAGGCAGGAGGTTGACCTCCAGCCTGTCCATCCCTTCCGAGGTCGGCAAATATGAGTACCAGTGTACTGGTAAGGGGGACATTGCATCAGTGGCATAGCCCAGCCGTCCCAACCAATGATGCAACAGCAGCCACAAGGCTGCACTCGATGAGAGAGAGAGAGAGAGAGAGAGAGAGAGAGAAGAGAGAGAGAGAGAGAGAGAAAAGAGAGAGAGAGAGGCAAGAAGAGAGAGAGAGAGGCAAGAGAAGGCAAGAGAGGCAAGAGAGGCAAAGAGAAGGCAAGAGAGAGAAAAAAAATGGTGAGATGGCCAGTACTCTTTTGTTTGTCAACCAAATACTTCAAGAAGGTAACAGCTGTAATGCCCGCCAGACAAAACAGGCCAACTAAAGTATGAGAAATATTTACTGCAGCGAATCATGTGGAATATATTTGGGGAAGATCCACTGGTCTTGTTTGTTTTAATTGTTTAGCTTCCATTGAACAATCCAATGCTGGAACAATGCAATGGTAACATTTTCTCAACAAAAGGGCATGCCAAATGTAAACCTGCTGCATACCAAATGCATTTCAAAAGCAAAACTCCATTCTATCAAAGACTGTCGTGGCAATCGTCTCCTTCATGACCACACTTCTGGATACGATCTAGTAACTCCAGAAAACATTTCACTCCATGGGAACAACTTCCATTACAATATTCTCCTTCCAAGCGTGCTCATCATAAAACAGCATGATAAAAACAAAGAACTCGTTTATTTGACCCTTGCCACCATATAAAAGTTTCTTAAGGCTCCAACGCTCCTTTTTTTTTTTCTATACTTGTCTGCCACATTTTTGCAGCATAACTCATTTGGTGAAACAACTCACGAAAGTATACTCTGTGGAGTCAAAATTAGACCTCAATCTGTCATCCTGATTTCATTCTGGGAAGGATGCATAATTGGACATCCAAATCAGGTTGTAGCCTTCAAGTTTTCATGATATATCGAATATCATCGGCCATTGGTGCTTCCTTTTCGAGAGAGTAAAATAAAATTTTTAATTGGATTTTTTTAAATAAGAAATGAGGTCGCAGAATGGCCGCCTCGAGGTATGTACACTTACCACCAGCTGTCTATCCCTGGGTTGAATCTCAGCCCGAAAGCATCTATAAACAGCCATCTTGTTTCACAGGCAGAGTGATTTCATAATGTAAATGCTATCCATCAGATAGACAGTTGAACTGGGTGTCCTGTCTTGCTGTATTAGTTTGGTGGGCATTAAAGATCCCATCGTATCTTTTTATTTATGGGAAATCACACCAAACAAGACAATAAAGCGACTCTCAGTCAGGAAATAAGGGAAGTCAGATGAAACATATGGATAACAAACAAAAATATATTTGTTTTTTAAAAAACAACAAAACATCCAAGAACAGGAAGTAGCAGAAGTCATGTGAAAATCAAATGTAATTCAAAGATGTAGGAAGTAGGAATTGACATTCCTCTTAAAACTGGGTGGATCATTGGATTAATATGGAAGCACATTACAGGTAGTGAATTCCCAAATAAGACAGCACGAGGGATTAAAACTTATCTGCATAACCTTTCATTCTGCACTTGGATCAGCTATAGTGCATGGGTGTGCCTGAGATGGGCAAGCCAAGTCTTTGTCCAAACACTCCATACAGGAGGAACCAGTTAGAAAAGTCCAGCAGAACAATTTGCCTTGAAAATATCTTTGAAGAAACAAACTAATAGTGGCACTGACCTACGGTGAGAGAGCGGTGAAATAGTTGAACCTATCTCCTCACCAAACCAGGTTCACGATGCATTTCTGGAGCTATCAAATAAAGATAAGTGGCAGGCTGGTGCTCGCAGCCCTCAAATGTGGCAACAGTACTCCTGAGGGGGATTAAATCGTTTCCCTTATCCAGGTACAAGAACAGCATCCAGGAAGGTAAATACCTCTGCGCCTCGATAAAGACAACCAACTCGCTTTGGAAGCACTCTTAAGCAATACCAGAAATGTACTTATCCCAATTGAAGGTTGGAGATGTCGAGACAGAATCGAAGCCTCAGATGATTCTGTTATGTTGAAGATCCAATGTGCACAGAAGGGATCGACCTGGTTCTAGAACGAGACGTGGCCTACAGTTAGTTTTCCTTGCAATTGAAGGTTACCAAGCCAATCATGCCCCCACTTTAACAACCTTCTCAGTAAATCATTGTCCAGTGAAAACTCCAACCTTATAAGAAAGTAGTGTTGGTGAATCAGCCAATGTACAGTAAAGTGAGGAAGTCATCAACATCCCATGCTTAAGCTGAGAAAACATTATCAGGAAGATCATTGACATGAACATGGAACAGAATGAGACCAAGGACAGAGCCCTGTGGAACACCAGAAATTGATGGAGGCAAGTAGGAGAAAGATTGACCTTCAGTACCACCTACATCTTGCAATTTGTAGGAAAACTGAAAAATGATTGAATGCATCACTCCGAAACCACGATAAGCGGATCACTGAAACTTGGGAGCAAGACTCTCGTGCCACATTTTATCAAAGGCTTTCGAGATACCAAAGCAACCTAATAGGCTTCCACTCTTGAAGCTCCAATGCCTTGTTGAAATGATCCGCTTATTAATCAAAGTATCTAGCAGATCACCAGTATGAAGTGGGAATGGCAAAAGCCATACTCAACAGACAGTGAGAAGTTCTTTGTTTCTTCAGATGGCCTGAGAAGTTGTTCTTTGATGAAGTATTTCGAAAAACTTACTTATCGCAGGAAGCAGGCTGATGGGTGATAAGTTACTTTGGCTTCAGCTGCTCCTAGAACTCTCAGAACAGGGACACACAGAAGCCACTTTACAGGATGAAGGAAACACTGAAGCATACAAGCACAGGTTTTATAGGCTTTAGCAAGAATCGACGACAGTTCAGGAACAACACATCTTCATACAATCACAGGAATTCCAGCGAGTCACAATGGAATCAGCGTGGCAACAGACGATGCATGTTGCTGCTTAGTATCGCTCAAGAACACTATTGCAGAGTTAATTGCTTTGCCGAACAGATAATTGGACTCAGAGACCCTTACAATGGTACTGCTTGAATAGTGGGTTTTTGATGAGCAATTGCTGATGCACAAAGCTGGAGTGAACCATGGATGGGAATGAACCTTCACTTGATAGATACGTAAAGGGGGTATTTCAAAAAGAGAATGCAACTTTTAAAATGTTTATTTACAAAGAAACAGAAACCTCAAGAACTTGAAGCAAAATTTCCCTTGAAAGGCTTATGACATGTTATTTTCTATCACTGATTGCTATTGCAGTAAGTCACTGCTAGAGTTATGTGAGAGCCCAAGGTCCTGAAATCAGCATTTACGCAAAAACCTTGTATTGGACGTTCTCCAATGTGTGCCCTCCGCGGTTTCAGAGCAGGCCCGTCCGATCCTGACTCAAAGTTTCCTGTCAACTTTCCTGTAGGTCTCATGTGGCACAGACTGGAGGTAGTCTGACACAGTCCTGCTTCAGATTATCCAGCATGGCAGGGTAGTTGGTGTAGACCAGAGCCCTTAGCAGTCCCCCAGAACCAGTAGTCCAGAGGGTTCAGTCTGGGCTATGGGGTTGCCCAGTCACGAGCTGTACCCAGCCACAACGAGGCAGTTTCTGAAGAGCTGCTGAGGAAAGTGATGGTTCACCAGCTGTATGTGGGGAATACACGCATGCCTGCATAAAACAGGTCATGCTGAGCTGGTTTGAAGGTGACCTTGTTGGGTCGATCATTATGGAACTTCTGGAGCACAGCCCGTAGTGCTCACCATTGATCGTCACCATCCTGCTGTTGTCATTCTAAACTATTAAAGCCCGGAGCATTCCCCTTCTGCATTGAAGATGCAAGAAGCATGTGACCTTAGTCCTTTTAGGTACCTCTCAGTGATTTCAGGTGGCTCCTGGGCAACAGAAAATGTCATTGTGGTTGTTGAGATGGCACTATTCCCTCAAGTGGAATGGGCCTCATTAACGAACCAGATCAGGTTTGATCCAGTTTGGGTACCGCTCCCATCCTGTCACTAAGCCAATTGCACATATCAAAGTCTACCCTCTCATGTCACCTTTGAACTCAGTTTTATGCCTACTGGAGATGATGTATGGGAAAAGCTTCAGTTTCTTTGTTGGGGATACGCCAGACTGATATTGGTTTGATCTAGCTCAGCGGGAGTGCCAACAGTGGGAGACTTCTTGGAGCTGTCCACTGGCAGAATCCCCCACGGCATCGATGTTGGCTTAGCTCATGGTTACTCATTGCTGCCTGTCAGCTGTTGCCCCTTGCCTCTGATGTGCACTATACCTTTGTAACTCAAATGTTCACAATATGTTGAATGGCACAATTTGTGGGTCCATCCACGTGTTCTGAAGGTCATATTCCCTGCAGAACCTCTGGTGGGTGTCTACATATGATTTAGTCATCAATATTACAGAGCCACAACCTTTTGTCTTCTGCTTTCACTGCCAATAGGCTATTTGAGATACGAAAGCTAGGAATCCCAGAGAACAAATACCACGATAAACCACCAACCCTGAAAGGATAACGTAATAGATTCAAAAAACAAAGAAACTAGGCAGGAAGTCAAAGTTGTATCAATCTTTCTGAAACACCCTGTAAATTGTCCACACCATGCAAATCAATAGGTATATTTCCTCAAGCAGTCATATCAGGACCAATACTAAAAGCTGAATCCATGGCATACAACAAGAAGTTGAACAAAATTCCATCCCATAACCACTTTCCAAACTAAACAAACCATTGTGTGAAAGAGGATTACTTGGAGTTTGAGAATGAGGAGTAAGAGGACACAAACAGAAACAGATGGAATGATCTGAGGCAGGACATCGCAAAAAAGAGTAGGGGAGTTCGTAGGAGAGCTATCACTGCACCAATTGCCAAAATCAAATTCCTGCCCAATCTATCTGCTGGGAAGGCAATGGCAAACCACCCCAGTATGAAACCCTTGCCAATAAAACTGTTTCAGCAGTACCCGAATTGCTGTTCATATCAGAATATGAAATACGAATATAAAAGAGATACAGATTATAAGTTCGACCGAGATTAAGTTAATGGTATGAACAGTTGATGATAAATAAATGTGAACTAATCTGATGGATTTTTAATCTGGTGTGGATAAGG
The DNA here is from genome assembly GCA_035128595.1 of Eptatretus atami. NCBI lineage: Eukaryota > Metazoa > Chordata > Myxini > Myxiniformes > Myxinidae > Eptatretus > Eptatretus atami. Next base: position 43,007,898 of record CM068954.1, on the reverse strand, counting down.
TGAGGTCGTGGTGGCCTAAATGGCTTCCGACTATGTCAATAAGTATTACTTGCGAAAAATCGAAAATTTTCAAGTAGATCGGTTTGGTCTTGTGCCGTTATTCTCTGTCTGTCTGTCTGTCTGTTTGTACTGTCAATCACCTACAGGTCACAATTTTAAAAACCGATCTTCATGACTTCACCATCTTGTAGGTTCGTCATAAGCAAGAGCCTATGTTTTTAGGTCAAAAGGTCAAAAAAACAAAACAAATGGTTACAGCTTTGTCGAATTTCTAAAATCTTAAATTTTCATTGATTGACTCGAAAATTTTGAATAGGATTTGCATATCAGGTCACAAGTCACCAAAAAACAAACAATTAATTTTTAGGTCAACAAATCGGCCAAAGGTCAACAGAGGTCAAATTCCTAAAATTGTTCAATGTTTCAACCGATGACTGGGAAATTTCAGAGGAGTTGCATATTTGGTTCATTGAATTCAAACCACGCTATTATTTTAGGTCAACAATTCGGCCAAAAGTCAACATAGGCAAAGGTCAACAACTTTGGTGGGATTTCTAAAATCCCTCTGCAATTTCATTCCGATTAATTTGAGATTTGAAAGAGGATTTATATTTCAGGTCACTGGAAATTCAAACCAACAATTATTTTTTAGTCAAATTTGTTTTATGGATTTTTACAAAGTATTGTGCTATGCATGACATTTTCTTATTTGTATATATCCTTTGAAAATGCCTGTAAAAAAAACAAAATATTTGTGGCATCATCGAACCAACAAAATCACTCGACATTCACAAATGATCTAAACCAACATTTCTGGACACGAGAACTCTTCCAGCGATGGTAAGGATAAAAAAAAGGCAGTACAGTTAAATACATTTCACTGAACTTCCTCTCCCCACAGTGAAAAAAACCAATTGGCATGTGAGTTATGAGTCGTGATTCTCATTTGGGTGATCCTTTTTATGTATAAAAAACATTTGGTGCCAAAGTTTGTTGGTTAATACATGCTATCTATTCCACCTGGACCTTGCTCAGCTAGCTTGCACAGTACTCGTTTGTCATAGTATGGCAATGGCACTTACATTCTATCATCTGGTGTCATTTTTTCAATTCTCATTCCTGCCAATTGAGTATTGATGCCAACGTTAATTTTGCCAACGCAACTTGTGAGCATGCCACCAACTGAGCATCCAGTATCAACCGATTGTGCTACCCAGGTACCCTGACTAATTTTAATCTTCCACTTGTTTGTTTGCAGCATTGTTCAACTTGAGCTGCTCCAGTCTTCTGTGTCGTCGGCACAGGACAATTGATATGATTAAGACAATAGAGGGCTTTTCAAGCTGCTGACACCTGTTGTGGCACATAAAATTCCTTCAAGGTCAAGGTTAAGTATTTTCCTTCAATAAAGATTTCACATTATTCATTGGCTTGAATGAGAAACTCAATATCTTATAATCGGTGTTTTGGAAGAGCTTTTATAGCCCACTTCTTTAGCTGCCAATTTTTTTAACACCGTTTATCATGGTGATATAATGGGTTAGGCTGAACAGCTTACATTAAACTAAAATTTCTGGTGCTGCTTAAAATGTGTGCAAGGTATCTCATGAGAAGTCTCAGAATTCACAGCTTTGGATATTCTTTTCATTATTTTTTTAACTTTCACGCATTCCAATCTCATCGCTAGGTTCAATTGATGCTCAGAAATCGCGTCCAAATATTAGAAAATAGGTTTTTAAACATAAGGAAGAACAAAGATATACTAAACATCAATGGGAAGCAAATAATCCGAGTTGGTGTTTTTCCCTTCATAGGCGAAGAGGCTTGAAATTTGCTTCCACCTACCGTGGTTCATAATTCATGGACACTGCCCCTTGTCTTATTAGTAGCCTTTTTAAATATGTAAACGCACACTAAACACTACTAATGTCTCCACCCTGTATACAACTTGTGTGTACAAGTTCATACAAATGAGCCTCAGATGCCAATATATATATATATATATATATATATACTATATGAGCACACTGACCCTAGATGTGACATGGGCACTGGAGTCATGCACATAAATTATCCCAAAACACACTCCAAGCTAGGAGATATCTGTGTGGAACTCAGGTCTTTGCAGTCTGGGATTGAAGTGCCTATAGAAAGTCTTACACCCCCTTTCAAAATTATACATTGTTACCTTATAGCCTGGAAATTAAATTGGCAATTAAATCAGACTTTTTCCACGTTTATTTAACATGTGGTACCCACAACTTCCAAGTGAAAACAATTTTCTACAAATTACAGAAAATTAATCTAAAAATACACAAAACTGGAAATACTCTTGTTGTGATAAGTGGTCCACCCCCCCCCATTTATAAATAGCATTTATCAAATTACCTCAGGTGTAACCAATCACACTCAAAATCACAGAGGTTTAATTGATTCCCACTGTGTTAAATTTATATGATTCTGAAATATTCAGAATAAAATTTCATTTATTTGTGACGCATAAAGACACGTGTCTCTCATTATGTTCCTCTCCGAAAGCACCATCTGGAAAAACCCCCATCTACTTTTCAAGAAATCCTCTTGAAGAAGTCCTTTCATTAAAATTCTAGTCCTCACTATCTGCCATGATCTTTCCTGGGAAGTCACATTCCCTAAGCTGGCCTCCAAAGCCAGTGTCGACTGGGCATCCCTCCGTCTTGCAAAGTTCCTTCTTGGAACACGCTGAGCTCCCTGACCAACATACAAAGCTTTCCATCTGCAGCTCTGATGGAGTACTGCTCTGACTCCCCTCTGAGCTGGTTGTTCCCCGCCTTCACCTTCTCGGTTTTTATGCTGTGGAAACCAAGGCTTTGGGATCATTGGTATCTCCCGTGATGAGGCTGAGTCCTTATGGGTCTCTCAAGTCTCTCGCTGCAGGCAGGTCAGGTGTCTTTCTGCTTCCTACCGTATCCTTTCCAGCCTCATCCACATACCCCCCCATACTATGTCCTATGATATTGTCCCACCATATTTCCCGCAGGGTGCTCGAGGGTCACTCCCAAACCCCTTCTGGTAAAACTACCAAATCAAGAAATCACTGCTCACTCACTTTTTCATTCCCTCTTTTTCCCCACTTTTTGGACAAACTCCCTCACTCTCTTCAATCCCCATCTTCCCTCAGGTCTTCAAAACAGCCTGTTCCCCACCATCTATCTCCCCCATCCAAAAACCATGACCTTTTCTACCCTAGTTAATCCACCCCAAACCCAACTACTTTGGGAAAGATCTGACTCTGGGGAGAGCTTCGTCTAAGGAGAACTTGGTCTGAAGATCATGAACTCTGAGGAGAAACGAGGGAGAGGATTGGTGTCTCTGAGCTCTGAGGAGGGCTTGGTCTAAAGGAGGCTTGGAAGGACTCTGAGGAGAACGAGAAAGGATTTGTGCTCTGCTCGTCAGAAGAGAGCTTGAAAAGAACAGACTCGGACGACCATCACCTAAGAGAGAGAAATGCTTCGACCTGCTGGCCAATCTTCATGCCTGGCTTTGGTGCCAATTGCCTCATTGTATGGCTCATTGTGCCTGCCCCAACTCGCCATCCTCCGTCGACATACCGAAGGAAGGTAAAGCCCCACCCGGTTGCTTGTTTTTCTCCCTTCGCCAATCTGTGATCACTCATACCAGTGTGTGAGCCATAAAATTATAGTTCTTCCTAACATATAATTAATGTAGGAAAAATTTAATCCCTTCCTTCCCTCCCAACCCGCCATCGTTTCCTCTGTTGAATCAATTTTCCCCTGGAGTTTGTGTTGGTAAATAAACGCCTTGTTTTGCAAGAGGCTAAGGTTTCTCGTGTCTTCCTGCGTTTCTTAAGTGTGTCAGGCCGCCAGAATTTGAATGCAGTCTCAGGGAGTTAAAGCCAAGTTCAGTCCATCCGTCACACTCCATTGTTAATCAGCCTAGAAACGAAAAATGCATTGGTGCGGATCTAAGAACTTGAGAGTTTCTTAAGTTATTGTCAATTGGTGTGGGAGAGCGCAGGAGCGTGCTACCAATTAAAAGTCCTGTTTTCCTTTTTGGGGGGGGGGGGGGGATTCATTAAGCGATCGCGGAAGAAAGCCGTTGCACAGAATTGCAGATGTGCGAGATTTGGCGGCACGAGGAAGCAGCGAGGATGAATGGTGGAGTGCAGGGGTATGGGATTAATAAAGAGCCTTGGGTAGGGAACGCTCCCCCATTCCTGAATGGTCAAGCCGCAGAGGCCAAGGCACGATATCCATCCAGGCCATATGGAGCATTAATAACAAATGAATAATATAATGACAAATGGAATAGACAAAACAGAAATAGAGAGAAATGAATAAAATGGAAAGCACGAATCATATTCAAAACTAGAAAAAGCAATGAAACAAGAAAAAGTATCAAAAACGAAAAACCTTATGGATGAAGCTTCAGAAAGAAAAGATAAGACCACCTGTAATATGAAAGGAGAAATTTGTATTTTTTTCAA
>CM068954.1:42911424-42929064 GCA_035128595.1 Eptatretus atami | reverse complement strand
AGATAATATTTTGGCTAATCCTAATTTTTTGTTAATCAGTTTCTGCATGAATGAAAATTCACAGAAAATTAGAAAAATATCTGCTGGTAGGGGGCTGCAATTCCAACCCATGGGAATACCCTTAACCTGTTGAATCATAATCCCACAAAAGACACAAAAGTATTAAATAAGAGAAATATATTAAATAAGATCTGCTTATCAAAACAATGAAAACTTGAATATTTCTTTTTAGAAAATAATACTCTATCAAACCTGACACACAAAAACTTATTAAAAGAGTTAAAAACCTTGTCAATCACTTTGAAGAGTGAACCCCTCACTAGTTAGGGTTAGAAGTGAAGAGTGAATCCCTCACAAGTTAGGGTTAGAAGTGAAGAGTGAATCCCTCACTATTATTAAATCCAAATTTGTATATAAAGTTGAAAAATCAAAAACTTCAACTCACTTGATATTGAGGCATCTAATTCTATTTAAGAACTCCAAAGAAGAATTAATATTCCAGAAAGTGTTAATAGCAGAATTCTTCTCAATTGCTGAACAATATTTCCTGAACTGTTCCTGAACAACTTGTAAACCTGAGTTAACTATAACCAATAACTGTTTGGTGGAACACTGCCTGGCACTCGCTGTAAACCTATACTTGTACGGGTTCTTTTGAAGCTTAGGTATCCAGAAAACTTGAGGAATACAAATATTTACCTCTTTACATTTAATACTGAAATTATCAACTAAAACTTCCTGATGCTCAGAGATAATATCTTGGAGTGACTTAGACAAGGAACATATGTGCTATTTCCTATACGAGTGAAAGTTACCGTATCAATGCCTAACTCTCTTAATAAAAACCTCACCATAAAACTTTTTACAAACCACAACAAAATTATTAGCAGCCCAATCCGCTGGAACTATTACATAGCTGTCATGTATATCATGTACTATGTAGTTAACACCATTTAGACCACTTACAGCCTTCAGTCAGATTAGACGACTTAGACCCTTGACCATTTAGACCACTTGGGCCTTCATATATCACAAATAAATTTCAAATAAATATAATATCACCAATATTACCAATACATTTGTAGAGAAGAAATGTTTGTATTATTAATGGTGGAAATCATGCCAACACAGCAAAAGTATGACATCAATCTCTGCACCGACCATGTGGAGAGGTGAGCGGAGAGAGCCGAACGATGCTCGTCTAATATATAAAGCTCTTTCTAACCACTGATTCACTGACTGACTTCTGACTGATGTTAAGATTGGGACTTTCCGCGGGTGACAGAAAGCTGAAGTTTTGAGTGCTGGTGGACATCGACAGCAGTACACTGGAAAAAAATCACAGAATCGTCGGAAAACATCCATAAATGAAAATATGTGTGTGTGTGTGTGGTGTGTGTGTGTGTGTGTGTGTGTGTGTGTGTGTGTGTGTGGTGTTGGTGTGTGTGTGTGTGTGTGTGGTGGATAAATGAAAAAAATGCAGGTGAGTGACCTGAGACAATGGGGAAGCAAAGTAATTTTGTGTTCCGATAGCCATTGAAGCTGATACACCAAGAAAAATCACAGAACCGTTGGAAAGCATTCATAAATGAAAATATAAATAAATGAAAAAAAGAAATGAAAATAAATAAATGAAAAATCAAACACAGGTGAGCGACCCGAGACAATGGAGAAGCACGGTTTGTTATTGCTTACAATATGTAAGCATACCCAGCGAGAACATATATAATACATAAAGCTCATTCTAAACATTGGCTCACTGACTTACTCACTGACTGATATGAAAGATCAGTACCTTCCTGGTTGACAGAGAAAGCTGGAATTTTGTGTGCCGATGGACAACAAAGCCTGCACACTGGAAAAAAAATAAAAGAACCTTTGAAATCATCCGCAAGTGAAAATATAAATAAATGAAGATAAATAAATGAAAAAACAATACATGCATGTGAGCGACCCGAGACAATAAAGAAGCATGGTAATTTTGCCTGCTGGTGGACTTTGAAGCCAATACACCAGGAACAATCACAGAACCATCAGAAAGTATCTGTATATTAAAATATAAAGAAATGAAAAAAATAAAATAAAAAATTTATGAAAAGTCAAATACACGTGAGCAACCCAAGACAATGGGGAAGCACGGTCTATTATTGCTTACAATGTGTAAGCAACTTCCACTAGAACATATATATATATATAAATATATATATATATATATATATATATATATATATTAAAGCTCATTCTAACCATGACTCACTGACTCAATGACTGATATTAAAGATCGGTCCCTTCCTGGTGATGTAGAAAGCGGAAATTTTGTGCACTGGTGTCCATCAAAGGGGAAAAATATTTACAGAACCAGTGGAAAGTATGCATCAATGAATATTTAAATAAATGGAAAAAGATTTTAAAAAACAAAATGAAAAAAAAAATGCAGGTGAGTGACCCAAGAGAATGGGAAGCATGGTAATTTGTGTGCCAAAAGTATTCATCCCCTCCAAAGTTTTCACTTTTTCATTCCAGATGCGTTATTTTCATGATGCTTTCAAATCAAAAAAATATATACATTCTTCACAAACTACTACGAAGTGATGACACAAAATAAAGTGCAGATACAATGTGAATAGGTTAGATTAACAGAGAAAATCAGATGATTCTCAGTTGCATAAGTATTCAAACCCTTGAAGTATTCAAAAAATTATTCAAAGTATGCTTAATTAACCCTAAATCACTTCAGGAGCAAATTATGTTTGAAGGGTTATAAATTAAGTGTAATTGGTTTCACCTGTATGTAATCATCGATTTAACTTCAAAATTAAGCTCCCCCAATTTTATAAGGAGATTTAAGGTGCATCTCACTTGTTCAACAAACAAAGCAAACCTGATGAAGACCATGGAGCTTTCCAAAGAAGTCAGACATAAAGTGGTGGAGAAGCACCATTCAGGAGAGGGTTATAAGAAGATTTCACAATAATGTATTATCTCTTTCAGTATGGTGAAATCCATCATTAAGAAGTGGAAGACATATCATAGCAGCCTGACTCCACCCACATCAGGTTGCCCATCCAAATTCAGCAGCTGGGTAAGCAGGAAATTTGTTCAGGATGTCACTGAAAATCCAACAATGACTTTGAAAGATCTGCAAAGCTTTTTGTCCAAGATAGGGATCAGTGTTCATCAATCAACAATATCCGTTTCCCTTCATAAAGCTGGCCCCTATGGACAGGCAGCAAGAAAGAGGCAATTATTGAAAAAGACATCTAAAAGCTCATATGGAGTTTGAATAAAAGCATCTAAATGATACTACCGGCATGTGGAGAAAGGTTTTTTGGTCAGGCGAGACAAAAATTTGAACATTTTAGACTAAATTCAAAGTGATACATCTGGAGCAAGCCTAACAATGCACATCCGCTGGTCAACACCATCCCTACTGTCAAGCTTGGTGGTGGCAGCATCATGTCATGGGGCTGCTTTTCATCAGCAGGGACTGGCAAGCTTGTCAGGATACAAGGGGCAATGGATGGTGCAAAGTACAGGAGAATCCTTGATGAAAACCTGCTCGAGTCAGCCATGAAACTGAAACTGAGATTCACATTTCAGCAGGACAATGATATGCACAAAGCAAAAGCCACACTGGAGTGGCTGAGTAAGAAGAAAATAAACGTTTCTTGAGTGGCCAGTCAAAGTCCTGACTTGCACCAAATTGAACATTTATGGTGAGACTTGAAGATTGCAGTCCATCGATGATCCCCATTAAACTTGGCAGAACTAGAGCAATTTTCACGTGAAGAATGAGCAAAGATGTCACCATCTCTCTGTGCAATGCTGGTGGAGACCTACTCAAAAACACTCATAGCAGTCATTGCTGCGAAAGTTGCTTCCATGAAGTACTGAGATGAGGGGCTGAATACTTTTGCCACCAGTAAATTGATGTTTTTGCAGGTATTCCTGATATGTAAACTTCAACTATAACAGTGCTTAGTTTGATCTCTTCAGTAATGGATAAAAAAGTTCATTTGGAAAAATTGTTTCAACAAAAGTCGTAATTCATCTAAATGTGGCATTATTGGTAGTAGGTGAATACTTTTGCAGGCCACGGTATATCTGAAATCAGACACATAATCCAGCAAATTTAACTATGACCTCTCATTGAGCCACTGTTCCTTCAAAAGCTTCAATGGTCCTCGCATAGTGTGTCTAAAAACTAGTTCAAGGGATTGATTTCCAACGACTTCTCAACTGACTCCCTGAGACAAACAACAATAAGTGTACACCTTCATCCCAATCCTTGTCACACTCAAAGCAGTAAGTTGTAATCATGGTTTTCAAAGTCTCGTGGGACCTTTCCAAGCAAGTTGTGACGCAGGATGGTATAAGTACTTGACTTATCCTGTTTCACTACCAACTCATGCAAAACCTGATGAAAAAGTTTTGACATGAAATTTTACCCTTGATCAGACTGCTGACTAGGTAGGCCTAGAGTCCCTTTATAGAGAGAGTAGCGACATAGAGGGTCCGGAAAAATCTTGTCATGATGGATTGGCGTGGAGCCATTTGAGTCCATCGCGGACAGGATCGGACGCATATCGGTCAGCATTTTAACGTTCCCGCTGTACGCAGCATTCTCATTCGTGTTTTACATCGATTTTACGACAAAATGACAGGTTGTTGCGCCTTTAGGTGCACAGATAGAACGGAGAAGGGATTCAAGATGTATAGATGTCCATCAGATGCTAAAAGACGGAAAATCTGGGAGAACAGAGTCAGTCGTGTTGGATGGAAAGCAACTTCTTCGTCAGTTCTCTGCCAGGTCAGTGCGATGGTGGTAATGGTCTCATATGCGTATATTTGTGTGCTGCGAGTGAGACTGGCCTTTGCTTTGGCTTTCCAGGCTTGTTATCCATTGCTCGTGGATTAATTAGCACTTGAAGGGAAGGCATCTTTATTTAAAATTAAGTTTGAGTTAGCGTCTTCGAGCTCGATCAATTAATATAGGGTCTAGATCATGTCTCCAAAGTCAGACTCAGACTCAAAGTCAAAGTGAAACTAAAGTCAAAACAAAGACGAATGAAAGGAGAACGGGCTAACACGGCCCACTCTTCAAAGGCAGGGTTAGGGTCAACACTAACCCTAATTCTGACCCTAACCCTAAACCTGCCCTAAACCTAATCTAACCCTAACCCTAACTTTAAGAGTACGTTATACCAAAGATTTAAAATCTATTGGTGTGGGTGTGGACTGCCAGATCTCAGGATACTAAACAGGTCGACACCCCATAGAAGCATAGAAGGGAGCCCATCTAACTTCTGAGTGTAGAATGGTTGGGACTGGCTTTTACCTTCAGGGAATGAGGAAAACATGAGGGAAACTAAGGGAAATGAGGGAAACAGGGAATGAGGGGGCCGGGTGGGGTGGGCTACTCTATTTTTGGTGGGATTAATATATGATCGGCAACATGCAGCAAATTTAGATTAATAATTTAAATATGAAAATTAAACAAACACAAATATATACCCACACACGATAAAACAAGGTCAAACAACTGCAGAAATACAAAGATAACACAACATTTTATTGTACATGTACATGAATAAGCAGGGAGGTGAGAGTTCGAGTCTCGCTCTCGCCTCCCTGAAATTAAAATGAGCTGAAATAAGCAGCACGTGTACTTGTCTAGTTCATTCCTTCTTTGTCATGATTCTAAATGTCTGTGACTGTTAAATCACAACCAGCTCTGTGAATTTCTTCTTTATCATCTGGCTCTTAGTTTCATAAATCTTCTATTTTGTCATCTTCACATAATTTGTTCATTATCAACATGGAAAAGACCATTCCCATCTCTCATACATGAAGAACATAATGGAATACACGGTTCAATGCACGAGTGCCATACGGCGGCTCCGCACGCGCACCGCACTGGAAATGGACTCAAAATGGCGTCAAATCGTTAGTTGTCGCTACTCTCTCTATAAAGGGACTCTAGGTAGGCCAACAAGACTAAATAATTAAATAATGCTTTGGCAATATTTGGGGCCACAATTTTTCTGAGAGGTATCATCTCTGGGAGCCTCAGGGAAGCACACATAATAGTCAACATGTATGATTATTTGACTTAGTCTTTGGTAAGGGACTTACACCATCAATGATAACCCAACTGAAAGGTTCATTAAAAGTCAGAATGGGTTTTAATGGTGCTGAAGGAATTTTTTGATTTGGTTTCCCTACCATCTGGCAAGAGTGACAGGATTTACAAAACTCTGAAACATTACGTTGCAAATTTGGCCAAAAGAAATGTGTCAAAATTTTGTCACATGTTTTGTTCACACCTCGGTGACCTGCCAATGGTATCTCATGTGCTAAGCTCAATATCTCATTCTGTTGCAGTTGTGGAAACATAATTTGATAATGTACCTTCTATTCATCATCTGCTGGTACATCAGGTGGTCTCCACTTCCTCATTAAGACCCCATGTTTCTTAAAGTACCAAAACAGATACTTTGGTAACATCATCCTCTGTGAGGACTCAATTAGCGAGAACTCTGAGCTCAGCCTCTTTCATAAGTATCTTTCTTGGGAGAACAGACTTTTCTGATTGGTTACCGGATTTGTTTTCTGGTCCAAGAATGTGACCACCAATAGTTTCACTCACATCAAAATCATCACTGCCCTGGCCCTGTAAAAGTATCCCCTAAAGTGTATGTGGGTTCCAAGTCAATTTCTTTTTTCACTGTACTCTCTTCAGAGGGCTTGTGAGATTTCGAACGAGTCACAACACATGACGGACAAACATCAGGAATCTCCTGGTCCAGCTGCTCCATGTTAGATTCAGCACTCGGTTCCTCCACCAATTGAAGGTTAACCAAGATGCTACCACCTGCTAAGTCATTTCTGATAATGAAAGAACACACACCAGATTTATTCACAGACAGAGAAAGGGAATGTTAAAACCCTGATGAGGGCTTAGTTGCTGGTGAACAAGCAGGCGGTGAGGAGATGAGCAGGCGATGAGGATATGGGCAGGAGAGAGGAACGCACACAGCAGGACCCAGATATAATGAACAGGCAAGCAGGAACGACAAAACAGGGAGCAGACAATGGAGCAGGGCAAAGGCAGGAACAGGAGAAGGCAGGCAGCCATGCAGGACAAACAGAACAATAGTTTTCTCCTCCACAATCTCTTTTCCTTTTATTGTGCAATTTCCACTCTGGTCAGACACAACTACAACTCTTGGCAAAATCTCTCTTCTTTTTTCTTGGCGCAATCTCCTTATTGTCAGACATGACTGCGACTCTCCTCAGGGACTATTCCAACCTTCCTCACTATCTCGAGAGATCTCCAAAAACTCTGCCCCTCCAGGAGGTGATCCAACGCTCCGCCCCCTCGGGAGGTGATGGAAAGCTCTTCCTCTCACTCCAGAGGTGATCCAAACTCTGCCTCTGTCTCTTTGCTTTGGACTCACCTCGGTTTCCTCATCCGGTGGGACATACAAGAGGTTATATGGACAATTGTTTTAAGGTTAAACACTAATTATTATGACACACCACATGGAGGGGGAGACCCTCTCATGGATAGACCCTCGCTGCTCCTATGGTTGGCAGTGAGTGTCCTGCAAGCAGCGGGGGAAAGAGAGTGGCATTTCTATACGTGGGAGAATTGCATGCTCAGCCAGTGGGTTGCACAGATACCCTTAAGCCAACACCAGACTTGTATAGATGCCAATAGTAACAATTGTATGAGGATGTCTATTTTCGAGGTAGTTGTACATCTGTAGTATGGGTTGGTGTTAATGGATATTTTATTTGTTGTGGGATTGAGACAGAAAAATGTCAACAGATGTTGTGATGGCAATCCATAAAAGGATTGCTGTCAGTCCTACATTCTCATTCCTTCCTACCTTGTTTGGTTGGTTTTTGGGGATCCCAACCATACATGTTTTTTTCATTTTTATAAAGTGTTTTTTCTGACTTGTTATTATTTAAAATTAGAAAAAAAATTGTTTTATTGGTCAAAAATGATGCATTGTAAAAATGATTTTTTTTTAAAATGTTTATTGTGAGTACTGCATATCATTCCAGGAATATTTCGAACAATCCACTTACATGCACAATTAATTGATGAAGGGATTCTGAAGAACCAACAATCCAATTTGATCGAAGACCCACTGCAACTCCAGAGGATTGCTTCAGAATATCATCAACATAATTGTATTTAACTTATCGCTTGAAGCATTCCACTCTTAAATAATTGATTAAGTTCATGTTGTTTGTATTTTCTGAAATTCTCTTTTGCGATACCGTCATGTTGTTTATGAAACTAATATCTGATGTCCTGGGCGTTTCGGTCTTGGGCAGTCACGTGGAGTCACACCTCGCTCAAATTTCCCAAGTGTGCTTCTTTCCAATGTCCAATGCATTCCCAATGAAAGCACATGCATTTCCAATATTGAGTTTCAAGGCCGGTTTTGCCTATGCGTGTCTGCTTCACAGGTCTACTGCCCATATTATGCAATTTTCAAAGCTCCACTGACCATGTTTACCTGAACGCTCAAGGCATAGGGCCAGTGCAGGTCTGAGACCAACCATTGGCTTTTACTTTAAAACCGATGCTATTAAGAACTCGTGAAACTCACGTTTATTGCAGAATAATTCAGTCTTAAAGCAGAAGCTTTCTGCCTCTGCGCTCATTCCTAATGCAAAGCTAAGCTACGATTTTACATTATTTTGTGACTTCTTTGACAACTTCATGGCCTGAGTTTTGATTTGCCCCCCAGACCGTGAATGATAGGGGTAGACCATACAACTTGTCGCAAAGCCACTTCACGGTGCATATGTCACTTGGTGGAAGTATATCAGTGCAAGTACGTGATTGAATGTGAAAGCTCAAAATCATGAAAAAAAAAACCGTTTGAGATTTGCATTTCCATTTTTGCATAATACGATCATTTGCCTTGCCATTTTTTGCATAATACAGCCATTCCTCTTTTGTATGTCTGAAATATATAAATGAATCATGGAAATGTGATAGGTTTGTTATATTTTGATTCATGACTTTCATTTTTGATGAGATAAGTAGTAGAGAGAAAGAATGTCAGTTGAAGGTCCTAAAAACAATGGCAAGCAAATATGTTGAAATTTTGCTGACTGAAATTTTAAAAAAAGAGTCATGTTATTATTCTACATCACTTGTTCCTCTTGATTCATCACAGCGCTACTCTTGGAAGTTCGAATGAGCTTGTATATATGCATGTTTCAATTACATTCAAAGTGTGCTGATGACATCATTCATATTATATTATGTGATGTCAAATGAGGTCATTCGTACTCCGTTGCGTGACGTAGAATGGCGTCAGAATGTACCTGGGTGCATCAGTGTGGATGGAAATAGAATTACAGAGCTTGTAAATCACAATTGCAGAATCGTTTTTTTATTAGAAAAACAAGGCTCATACAAAAACTTACATTTGGAAGTATAAATTTCAAAGAACATGATACCATGCACAGTGTTCAAGCATACGACTTCAATATTTTAATTAATTAATCCTTTAATCATCGTCTAAAAAAACATCAAAGTTTAGCACGACTGAAGCAGCAGGGTGCAAATTAACATTTTTATCCACCGGCCAGCAGGGCCGGTGACTAGAAAAAGTTACCGGCCCAGCAGAATTTCTACCGGCCCGATAAAATAAAGACAAAAGTCACAAATTTGATATCAAACACTTTTAATATACTCACATGAGTGAGTTTGATGAGTGAGGTTGGTGGATGAGTGAGTTTATGAGTGAGGTTGGTTGGATGAGTGAGTTTGATGAGTGAGGTTGGTTGGATGAGTGAGTTTGATGAGTGAGGTTGGTTGGATGAGTGAGTTTGATGGATGAGGTTGGTTGGATGAGTGAGTTTGATGAGTGAGGTTGGTTGGATGAGTGAGTTGGATGGACGGATGAGTGAGTTTGATGAGTGGGGTGGGGGTGGGGGGATGATGCAGGGAGGAGGAGGTTGTGGGTGATGGGGGGGGGACCTTTTTTGTATGGGTGATGGGGGCAGGGGGGTTGTGAGTAGTGCTGGGGGAGTTTTTGTGGGTGATGGGGTGGTTGTGGGGTGGTTGTGGCTGATGGACGATGGGGGGGTTGTGGGTATGGATGATGGGGTAGAGGGGGGGGGGGTTTGGGTGATGGACAATGGTGATGGACTACTCGTCCACCCAACATCACATATAAACTCACTCATCCACCTAACCACACCCATCAAACTCACTCATTCACCCACCTACCCCATCAAACTCCACATTCACCCAACTCACTTATTAACCCAAAAGCCTCATCAAACTCACTCATTTACCTAACCTCACCCATGAAACTCACTCATTCACCTAACCACACCATCAAACTCACTCATTCACCCAACTCACCCATCAAACTCACTCATTCACCCAACTACTCATTCACCCAAAAGCCCCATCAAAACTCACTCCCATGAAACTCACTCATTCACCCAAATTCACTCATTTAACCAACCTGGGCATAGTGTTGGGCACGATAACCAAAAAGTTAACTTCGATAACGATAATCCGATAACCCCAATTTTTAAGTCCGATAACGATAATCCGGTAATTATAATACAAAGTTATCGGAAGTTAACGATAATCCGATAACGATAACTACTTTTTAACAAGGATTCAAAAAACAAGGAAAAACCTTCAAAGCCCATAGAAAAGGCTTATTTAGTTAAACCCAAGAATAAAATAAGCATTTTGCGTCTTTTTAGAGTCTATGAGTCGTCTCACACACACACAACACACACACAACACACACACACACACACACACAACACACCACACAGCACACACAGCACGGTTAACCGGACGGAGTCGAACATGCACTGGAGGTTAACGGGACGGGTCAAGGACACAATGTGAATCCAACAAAACAATAAACCAATGTCACCCTTAGGGTGACCCGTATCTTGCCAAAAGGTGACCACGTGTGACTTCTTTAAGGTCACACTGAGGTGAACAGAGCTGCTATCCACCAGGAGCGACTCCTTGAGGAATATCTGCCTACGAGAGATTCCGATGAGAATCGTTCTACAGAGTAACCATGAAAAATATGCGTTTGCCTCATAACGTCACCAAATGACGTCATAATGTCTCAAGCTTGATATATCTAGAAAGCACTCATCGAGGTGTTCAATTTGAGGTACTACACGATATGGTTCCTAAAACTTGAAAATTTGACCTTGGGGTCAAATATGTTTGACCTTAGGCGCTAACCATGAAGGTCAAGGCCAATCGCCACCAAAAATTAATCAGCTGAGCGCCAGACCATGAACTATATTCCCATGAAGTTTGAAGACGATCCGATCAAAATTACTCAAAAAAATAAGGGTTTCGTCGACTCCCCTGATTTGCGACAAAGTGACCTTGACCTTTGACCTTGACTTCAAAATTTTATGGCCTGAAAGGGACCTCTATAGGCCTCTGATATGCGAAGTTCACAAAATTTCCAATGAAAACTGTGCTCTGCAGAGTGATTTATACGTGATTACAGATTAAAAAAAAAAAAAACAACAACAAAAAAAAAAACATGAAGGTCAAGGCCAATCGCCACCAAAAATTAATCAGCTGAGCCCAGACCATGAACTATATTCCCATGAAGTTTGAAGACGATCCGATCAAAATTACTCAAAAAATGAGGGTTTTGTCGATTACCCTGATTTGCGAAAAAGTGACCTTGCCCTTCAAAATTTTATGGCCTGAAAGGGACCTCCATAGGCCTCTGATATGCGAAGTTACAAAAATTTCCAATGAAAACTGTGGTCTGCAGAATTTTTTTTTCGTGATTACAGACAAAAAAAAAAAAAAAAAAAACATACAGACTGACTAACATATCTTGCAAAAACTTCGTTTTGGCAAGAATAATAATGTCCATTTCTTACCGAAAGAGCAACGGGAATAGGTCCCGCGAACGCTGCGCACACAACATGAAGCACCGTTAATTCAAACATGAGAGGCACGACCTCACAAACACACCGAGAACAGTTACAAACATGGCGCGACGGTATCTCCACGCCTCGACACTCATGTCCGATTTTCCGTCGCTCTGCCGAAGGTTAGACCGTCCTTGTGTTTGAATTAACCGATCTGTACGTTTCCCAACCTTGACCGAACCCAGTACCTGCAGAGCCGAGCAGCCGCATGGGGAGGAAGTCGCCATTGCAAGGCTTCTTCTTCTTCTTCTTCTCTTCTCTCTTCTATTTCCGCACTCTCTTCTTCTCTTCTCTTCTATTTCGCCTCTTCTTCTTCTTTTCTATTTCCGCCTCTCTTCTTCTTCTTCTTCTTTTCTATTTCGCCCCTCTCTTCTTCTTCCATTTTTCTTCACGCGGCGGCCTTGTTCAGCATTATCTTGTAAAAAACAAGTAATCTATAATCATGTACATTTTTCTCCACATTGATAATTAGTTCGGCGAAATGCGACCCGGAAACGATTAAAATGTTATCGGACAAAAAATTAACGGACATTATCAGAATAAAAAATCGAGTTATCGGAAGTTAACTGGTCCGATAACGATAAATGGAAGTTAACTTCCGATAATAGTCCGATAAAAAAGTTAACTTCGATAATTATCTGTTATCGGATTATCGCTTTTGTCCCCAACACTGCAACCTGGGCATGAGAAAATGTCCCTGTGCTGTGGTTTTTTCCATTCTTCTACCAGGAACTTGATGAGACTTGCCTTGTTGGAGGAACTACCGAGTAACTTTCTCCACTGCTGGATGTTGTGCCCAGGTTGAATGTTCTTGAAATGGATCCCTGTGCCTGCACTTCTGTTGGCTCGTTCTGCATCTTTGATGGATGTCTCCTTGTAGACGTCAAACACAACATCAATGCGCCTGCTCTTAGCACCCTCATGGACAACGTGACTCAGTGCTGTGCCTGCAAGCTGTGAAAAAGTTTTGTCGTTTCCCTTCAGTTTCTGGACCAGGCTCATCCCATCAATTATGGTAGCAGAGGGCTCGGGGATCACCTCTGCAGGAGAAACATTCCTCTCCAACTCCTTGCTAGGGCAGCCTTGTTGGTCTTGCGGAGAGACCCATCACCGCTGGCAAGTGCCCATGGCAAAGGCCCCAGGGGATGAGCAAGACATCACTCATTTTGAGCTTTCTGTTCTCAGCAACAAGGATCATCTGGCCAAATAGGTTCCTGTCAGCCTTCAAGATAGCCTCCTTGGCATGGCCTTGTGAGCGTGGCTTCATTCTGATGTTAGTGAACGTTCTCAGTTTCGTCTTCGTCATCGTGTCATGAAACTGTATAGTTGGCGTATCGGTCTCCAGGCGCTCTTCCTTGAAGGCTTGATATGCATCCTCTCCTATTCTGTAGGCCCCTAGAAGGTCTTTGGCAACTTCTGGTGGTGCTTAGTCGCAGTTGACAAACGTACAAGATCTCCTTGCTCTGCGTTGAAGGGTTCAACCAGCTGGTCTCCATCAGTTGAACTAAAGATTGGACATCGGCCTCATCTCTTCTAATCCTGGGCATTTGTAGGTCTGGGTGGCTGAAGTCAGTATACTTTTGGCCTACTACCATGGCCCTGAGCTGCCTCAAGTATCTGCTGCGATACTCCGATGTCAGGTAGTACCTGGCGCAACTCCACCTTTCAGGCTGAAGCCTTTTGTGATAATGTATGTGTGGTATTCCTCATTCTTCAAGGCCTGGCTGCTTCCAGGACTGGATCATGCTGCCTGATCTCTGCAGCCCTGAGCAATGTGTTCCAGGAGTCCAAATCCTGTGGTGACACCAGAGCATCGCTGTCATCATCAGAGCAGTGGATGATACAGTCGATCCGTGCTCTCTTCCTCGCTGATGGTTGCATCATGCAGTCAGACAGTCAGCACACACCTGCAAAAAAATATCACCATTAAACATTACATGAACAAACAAACAAACACATTTACATGGAAACCATTCTACATATGTTTGCTCCTTCCAATAATAAATTATCCCAAAATATCACAAAAAAATCACCAAATATGAAATAAACCCCTAAATATGGGGAAACTTGAAATATACATCAGAATAACTCTTGTAGAGAATCAAATTAGCTACAAGAGCTGTTAGAATATATTTTTCAATTTCTCCCATATTTAGGGATTTATTCCAGATTTATGGGAAAATACCCAAAATTACATTTTTTTAGGGTAAATCCAAAAAAATGAGGAAATTTGAAAAATACCTAGGAACAACTCTGGTAGAGAATCAAATTCTACATAGGTGTCCAAAGTTTCGCGTTGATCGTGTGATTGATTTTAAAGAAAATGAGGAAAACCCCGAGCGTCACGCTGAAAATCTGTTTTTATGGGTAGCACCCCCATTGCATCACAAAATCAGACTAAGCTACCAGTGCGGGAAGGCTATCATATGTATTTACAGTCACTCTATAAACATTTTAGTACCATTCGTGTTTAGTCACCCCAGGTGGTACCGATATCTGGCCTGGCTCATGGACTAATATCAGTGTTCGCACCATTCGCCATTTTGTTTATACTCAGGACAGATGAATTTATGTCGTCCAAAACTTTTACAACATACATCTGAATGGAGGTTGATTGCATGACCATTCTGGTTGTTTTCACAACTATAAAACTAGAGGTGAGACGTTAGTAATTTCTTTTTTCAGTAAAAATATTGATGAGTAATTTTACTCAATCATTTGAAATTCTGTTATCACTTTGTTAATAAATATATTTCTAAAATAATCATAATATTCTCTATGAAACAAAAGTAAATCCACAAGTGTGTGAGTTATATTATTTACAACTGTGAAATTGTGGTGGTGATGCTCATGGCCTCATCATTTTTGATGGGCTTTACACAAGTTAAATATAAAGGGGAAAGGTGTGGAGTGTAGGACTATTCATATAACTATAAAAATAACCATGAACCCTAGCGGCCTGAAACTTTGTATGCATACAAATGGAACTCCAAGGGAGTGCATGAATGAAAACTTGGTTTTTGGTAAAGTTAAACAGCTATTTTGAAGATGATAAACTGTACTGTATTTTGAAGACAGCTATATGTTGCAACGTATGAGGTCAAGAAGTACTGCTCAGGTAACGCATTACCTTGGTATGGCCAAGAAGGAGCACAGACAAACAGTAGGTCTTAACTTTCAACCTCAGCAGCGTACGAGCGATCGTATTTTACTTTGTACTAGCGACCGTTTACAAAGCACACTACCTTGCTAGTATTCCCCTCAGCGAAGCGACAGGTGGTATTTGCTAGTTACCTTTAAAGAAAAAAGGTGTGAATTTCCTACAATTTCATATTGACAAAGTATTGCATATGCCAAAATTCTGGAAAACTATTCCAGCATTTTTACATATGCAATATATAGATAGCCCCACACCTTAACTATATTCAATGATAAGCTCCATACTTAGGTATTGCCATTATTTGATGTCTTGTTTATCTGCAGATTTGGAGAGCAACCTATCAGGTAATGAGAAAAAAAATGCAAGTCTTCTTGTCGAACTTAAAATAACAAGCTACAACCACATGGGTTACAACCTATCAACAGTTGCCAGATATTTATACAGTGAAGGAAAAAGGCATGCTCTCCACAAATCGAATTATCTGGAAATTAAGGTGAGATGCTATATTTAAATGCTATATCAAGTCCCTGGGAACACTTTCCAAAGCCCGTTGGATGTTCAACTTGAGCTTCAGATATACTACAGCTAATATACGTTTTTGTTGCTCGTTTTGGCCGAATTATGATTCCCAGAAATGTATATTGATTGATTTAAGTGGTATAGTGCTGGTGGAGGAGCTGCAATACAAATCATGCACACACATGTAGAAAAATATATGAGACAAAACCAGGCTTGACCAGCCAAACATCATAACTGATCTTGGGGGAAGAAGTGACGTTTTATGATGTCGTTTTTCTCCCCACACTTAATGGGGTAAATACGGAGAAATTCCTACTTATGCTATCTCTCCATGTATATCAACCGATGGCTGTTTGTCAGTGCTCTATCCTCCAAATGCAAAAGCGAGGAAGCAATGATTACCATTTTTAAAGTCTTTGATATGACTTTGCCATGCTCGGAATCAAACTGATGACTTCCCAGACTCAGAATGGACTTTCTAAAAATTATGCTAATGAGTCTGTGAATATTATTTTCTGTCCTGAATTGATTTGGAAGCTCTTCCATAAGCTTACAAAAACAAATATATACCAATACATGCCACACATTGCTGTCACCACATGATAATTTGTTCTTTATTCTAAATGAGCAAATACCCGGCAATCGGCATCGCTGACGGAATACCAAGAGAGGGTGGGGGAGAGAAAGAACGGGAGAAGAGAGAAAGAATAGGAGAGAGAGAGAGAGAGAGAGAGAGAGAGATGTGGAGGAGGGAGAGGAGGATAGAAGGCAGAGGTGGAAGGTGGGGGGGGGGGAAAAGAGAGAGAAAGTGTGGTGTCAAGGTGGAGTTGGCAAAGATAATGTTATGTTCTGCTTTATGACCACACACACACCAGATATATATATATATATATATATATATATATTATATAATTATATATATATATATATACACACACACACACACACATATATTTACACACATACTGTATTTATATATATTTTATATATATATAATCTATATATAATATATATATACACACATATATTTACACACATACTGTATTTATATATATTTATATATATATATATATATATATATATATATATATATATATATATATACACATATACATATATGAAGAAGAAGGCACTTCCAACCAAATGTAAAAAACTAGATTGACTCCACTAATTTGAGCAAAAAGCGAAAGCAGTCCCAGTCTCAGGCTAGCAAAAAAGCGAGAGCAGACCCAGTCTCAGGCTAGCAAAAAGCGAGAGCACCGGTCTCAGCGACAAAAAAGCGAGAGTAGACCAGTCTCAGGCTCGCAAAAAAGTGAGAGCAGACCTGCTTTCTCGCTTTCTTGCTCAATTTCGCGGAGTCAATCTAGTTTTTTACTTTTGGTTGGAAGACCTTCTTCTTCTTTAAAAATGTGTAATCCTAACCCCCCCCCCCCCCCAATGTAACAATATATATATATATATATATATATATATAATATATATATATATAGGAAAACAGTATTTAATATATACACGACCGGTCAGAAGTTTTAGAACACCACCATTTTTCCAGTTTTAACTGAAATTTAAGCAGTTCAAGTCCAGTGATAACTGGAAATGCTACAAAGCTAAGCGGTAAACTGCCAGAGGTTAAAAATAGTTTAGGTTACCAAAAATTGAAAAATAATGTAAATTTCAGAGTCGTTAAAAAGGCCCTTTTCAGGAAACAAGTAATGGGTGAGCAACTGCAGCTGTTCTGCAGCAATGGAAGTAAATTATGGCTTGAAAGTTAATGCAAATAATTCCTACAGGTGTGCCAACTTTTGTTAATTAGTTGCAAACCCTCTTTCTGTATAAAAGCAGTGTTGGAACAGACTGTGCTGCTACAACCTCTGAAGCATTATTTAGACAATATTGCACTGCAGGAAGTAGTATATTGCTATCATAAAGGTGAGAAAAAGACAATTAACAAAGGAAGACAGGCAGACCATTAAAACCCT
>CM068954.1:42893554-42908006 GCA_035128595.1 Eptatretus atami | reverse complement strand
AACATTATAGAGTGTACTTACACAAACGTAGATGGTATAGCCTACTACACACCTCGGCTATCTGGTATAGCCTATTGATCCTCAGCTACAAACCTGTACAGCATGTTACTGAACTGAATACTGTCAGCATTTGTGGCACACATCTGAGATAGACGGAAGACGCGTTAGTTTTACCTTTGTGCTGTTCATGACGGCCATGCGTGATTTTAGCGGCTGTTTACAATCTCCTCTCGCATCGATTATGGAAAGGTGAATATATAGCGTTTGGATTTTATAAATCATCATTGCATCGATGTTATAATTTACAAATGAAGAAACGAGCACCTGTCAGTTGTGTGATATATTTTCCGGAACAGTGCAAATGTTTTAACACATAAAAACTTTTACTAAAAAGTAATTTGTGTTTTAATTTTGACTAGTATCAACAACGACTTATTCGCGAAATTATTAATGCAAAGGTATATTACTTTGCTACGAGGTAACGTGCAATAAACGCGACGTCAAATAATGGCGAAAATAGGGGTGTTTTCGGGGTGTTGAGTAACATTGGCAACATTTGACACACTGATTTCTTTGAATCCCGATTTTAGAGGCGACCCCTTCTTTTTTTCGTGATGGACATTTTACGATGCGACCCTCACAAATCGCGTTAACGGGGCCCACTGCAGCTGTTTATTATCATTATCAAGTATTTAGTACTGCTTACAATATATTGTATTGCCAAGCTGTTCTTTTATATGACTAGAGCGCTACGACAGCCTACACATCACTTGGGAATAGAATTTTCAGCTCCATTTATAATCTTATGGACCATGTCGTATTGCAGTCTGTCGTTGACCGAAACGTTGTAATGCGGCCGCCTATCACTGCATGTGTGTGTATACTATATAATATATCATCTACACTATATATAATATATATATATATTATATATAATACTGCCATATATATATGAAATATTATAAATACTGCATATATATTATAAATATATTATGTTATAATGCTATAGTATATATTATGTATATACTACTATATATAGTACTATATATATACATATTAGTATATATAATATTATATATAATAGATATATATATATATATATATATATAATATATGATAATTGTACATATATATATACACATTAATTAATATAACACGTAATATAATATATATGCATATACCTATGTATATATATATATGTGTGTGTATATAATATATATAATATATATATATAATATATATATTATAATATAAATGTTTATATATTTATTATGTATATATATATGTATATATGTATATATAATACATATATTTTATGATATGATAATACATATATATACATATAATATATATATATATACAGAGTAGCGAATATAATATTATAATATATATATATATATATGAATTATATAATATATTATATTCTACAGTATGTATACCAGGTCTGTCTAAAAAGTAACGGGACTAGCAGACCTGCCTGTGTGTCCACTTACAAACAACTGAATAACTGGGTTGTGTCACAGTCTTTCAAAAACATTCCAGCAATATATATTGATGGTGATGAAGGACTGTGCTCATTTGTGTGATTTTGTACAAGGTCGGCTTTACACGTTTCAGTCTGAGTCATCGTGCCTATGAGCGTTGAGCAGAGAGCCAATCTTGAAGTTTCTTGCTAGACCCTTGCGCAAAAACACCTCCAAATCCTTCGCAATGCTGCAGCAAGTATACGGCGGAAGAAACAAGTCACCGTACACATGCATTGAATGTTAACAAGAGCGTTCAAGAGCGGACGGTGAGAGGTGAAGACGATCCCAGCTTCTAGAAGACTTCCAACGAGTCAGAAACGGCAGACACACATCGAGACATGCTGAAGCCAGATGGTGCCGCGCAAGATTCGTCGACTCACGACGACAAGGATGCTTCTCAATTTGCCTTTGGTTAAGCCAATTTTGAGGGAAGGGAGCGGTAGAGCGCTCCTCAATTTGTTATTGGTCGGGACTTGAGGGGAAGGAAAGGAAGGGCCGTTTCAAGTTGTGTTTGCGTAGTGGGAACTTTAGAGCGGGAAGTGGGGGAGTTTTGACTTGAGGCATTCGAGAGGAGGGAATTAGGACCGGAAGTGTATTTACCTAAGACTATAGGTTTGGTTTTACCCAGATCACTAGCGTTACCACCCGCTTACACCGTCATGGAGGCTAAGGAGGATTCAGCAAGAAAGGACTTCGAGGCAGGGTAGGGTTAACTCCTATCATCAGTTTCTATCAGCGCCGATTTCAAATAGTGTTTTCCATCCCTGCGGATGGATGTAAAGTCTGGACGTCACCATTGCTGAGACTCGTACTGCAGGGCTGGCACCCTGTGCTTCCCGTATGCAGAACTGAACGCTCCAAACGTGCGTAATTACCTCTTACTGTGAAGGTTAAATTGTCTTATCTTACATTTAAACTTTTATCAGATTATACAAGACAACTGAACTCATGTTTATATTTCGATATTATTGTTTATAACGGAGAAGGAAGTCGCAGTACCCTGTAGTTTAAAGTTAAAATATCACCTAGTGAAAACAATCGCCTAATTATAATTAAATTTTCAGATTTCATTCCGACAGATGTTCGAACAGCTTTTTTAGTCCGCTGAGCTCGCTTCATCAAAACCGAAAGAACAAATTCGAATATAGACTTTAATTCGTCATGAGACGTCCAGCATGGAATATTGCCATCAAGTTAGGTCAGGTAGCAGCGTTGCTGAGGAGCATGCGATGGAGCAGCGGTTGCTGCGTCCACCTTCCAATGGTACTTCCAGGGCCGCTCTCCTGGCCATGTCCCCAGCGATAGCCTGGCCCAGCCCCCATCTCCTTGAGATGCTGATCAACCTTAGCCCCCTGCAGAACACGAGGCCTGTGCGTCGCGCACATAGGGGCTCACTCCAACTCATGAGGCTCCCTCCTGAGAGAATCTTGTGAGCAGGATCAGCGTCAAGGAAAACCAGCCACGATGTCCATGTAGCCGCAGCTGACAGTCTCATGGACTAATGCAGGTAACCAATCTCAGCATTGAGCCTCTCTCAGCCAACTGCTCATTGGACACAAAGTCTAGGCAAGCGATCAGCCAAGGATTCTCTGAAGAGACCTGATCCAAAAGGAAATAAGTCTCCCTCAAGATCCTAGTCAAGTCCAAGTCTCACATCATAGAGCAAGACTGGAAGGCACCAAGGACCTGAAGACTTGGACTTTCTCTCCTCCACCGCATAGGTACCATGCAGCACCACACCGTACCCATGATCCAGTTGAATCATGACTCGCCCATGGCCCGACCCAGACGGTCTGTGACCTCTAGACTCACAGCTCAGGCAGGACCATGAATAATCATTGCCCAAGGTAAAATAATCTCTTCAATGGGACCAGTTCAATATCCTCGCACAAATTAAGTACAGAGACAAAATGAGCATCCAAGATGTCATTGAAAGCCTGGATGTTAGTTTTGACGACCAGGAAACCCGAACCCAGTGGCTTATGATCTCTCATTCAGCACCTGATGGTCCCCAGAAGGGATACTCGAGTCTTCCGCAAAGATTACTGCATCATCTGCTGAAATCAACGCACATAGATCCTTGACATTCCCAAACGAGCCTGCAGCCATGATCTCTCACAACGTCCCCCCAGATCCAGGTTGCAACAAGCACTGAACAGTGGATGAGCGAGCCGAGTCAACCCCTGGCACAAAAACTCCATAAACAACTGCCAAATACGTCATGAGATCACCACATCTCACAGCCACTCTCAGCTTCCAGAGTATAAGTTCAGAATCAGATTGTTCAGTTTTGGGGCACCCGCAAAGACCAAAAAATCCTCCAGAGGGCCTCCAAATCACTGAATTAAACAATTTACAGGATCATAGGCTGCAAGCAGCCCCTGCTGAAACCTCATCTGTTGTTCGGTGAGGACTCAGGAACAAGGATACGGTCAATTGTTGACATCTTTGTGTGAAAAGCTAGACTAGCTCTGGAACGCTGGTGCCTCAAGCAGATGGTGGCGAACCCTATCAAAGAATTATCCTGAGCAAAGACCTTGCCCGGACACTAGAGAGCATGTCACCCATCTGTAGCTGTTGCAAGTCTTGGCGATCAGTGTGCCTTGCTTTCCAGAAGGTACAAAAGGCCCCTGAATGCCCTGTGATGATCGAGGCAGTTTGGGATGATGCTGGATGTGTCCAGGCAGGGCACCCAAAAGTTGCATGCCATGACATGGGAGTGCAAATCATTTCACAGTCTGAAGAAGCTTCAAGCATGATGCCACAGATCCTGGAGCTTTACCTCCATTTCAACCGCCGTTTCACACGCAGCCTGTATTTCCAAACAAAGAAGGTGGATCACAGTTATTGGAAGTGTCCCAACGAGAATGTATAGTAACACCCCTGACATCAACTTGCAGCTGGTGGATAAGCTGGTACAGGCCGCTCAACGTCCACTGGCCCAGTGGCGGCCTCACTTCAGATTCCTCTTCAAGCAAGACCACCCTCCCCCCTCCACTCTCAATGCGATAACACCGAGGCGACAGGCTTAGGAGCGAAATGCAATGCGCAAATTGCCGTAAGCAGGACGAGAATCACTTGAGCGACAGTTTATACTCTACCCCCTCACAGCCCCCCTGATTCCTCACACAGTGCCGGCCTCCTATGTCCAGCCCTAGCGGCACATGCAGTTTTATGCTCAGCTCCTGAACACTCAAGCGTTTCTGTCATTCAGCCTGGCCTCTGCTGACTCTGGTCAATATGGATGCACCAGTCCCTTGAGAGATAAAATTATTCTTCGCCGCTTCGGTGAGTTCAATGACATCCACCAGGCAAACATTAAGGATGTGTAGTCCTTGAAAGGCACTCCACAACTCTTCAGCAATTCCCCAAAGCACCCAGACCCACCAAGTCGCCACTCATCCTGAAGCTTGCCTACATCAGCCGATGCTGGGATGGTACTAAAATTCTCCCAGAATTTAAGCTGCACTCAGGGTGTGCTGCAAGCGCTGTGGTCAGTATTAAGGAATTGAGCACTCCAGTTGACGCCCTGCAATTTCTGGGATCATACCTCCAGTTGACCCTTCAACTGAAGCACATGTTCAATTCCCTTTGCCACGCCACGAGATTGCGAATACACAAGTCGGCGATGATGACCTGTGGGCACTGAAACCATGAACCAGCCACCCTAGCTCCATGACTTCTTGCAAAGTTCAAGAATTCGTGCTATTCTAGCGTTCACAGCTCCAGACTGTGGGGCCAATAACACATGCTCTCATAACCAATCCATTTTGGTTCCAGTTGAGGTATTGAATTTCCCCTAAGACTATAAGAGTACTTGCCTGGCGGCACTGATCATCCACACACTCCGAGCATGGCACAGAAGTGTCTCACGTAAGATCACTCGCCTTCAGTTGAGCCATATACAGAAGATCAGGGAACGACACCCAAGGAATGGGCCAATCCTTCGTCTCATAATACGATCATTGACTGGTGCTTACCTCAATTATCATTGGAAGTCAGCTTGTTGCGACACAGCTACTGCAAACTCCTTGGAATGGTACCCATCTGAGGATCCAGAACCAAAGTAGGGCCACACACCCACCATGGATCTCAACCGCAATCAGTCTCCAGAACTCAGCAGAGTGCTTGCCAATACAGATGTCCAAATACTTGAGCTCACGATGAAACAGAGACAGGGTGATCATACCTCTTCTTTGGCGATGGACATTCAGCATCCACTCGAATAGGCACTGCCCCCGGTTAAACCAAGAAGACTGCTGTCTGGTGGACAAGACCTCAGCACGACTCAGCCACACACCCACTGCCAATCTGAACTGCGAAAGGTTACCCCGTGATTTTCCTGCTTGAACAAGGATTGGCGGTCCACATGGCTTTGGCCCAATCCATCATGCCCGGTGAGTACCCTGTTGAGCACAGCTGCACATGATGTACTCCCATGGAGTGGGTTTGAGATTATTTGTGCTTTCTGTACATTTTAGCCGGAATGAAGGTGTTTGATGCGTGCTAGAGTGCAAATCCTGCCACCAACCTCAGAAAAAAAAAGTAACCCAACTGCAGGAGGATGTCCGCAAAACCACCAGTTATTGCACTAGATATGGCATGGCCGTTGGCATCACAAGTGTTCCTCTGCCCTTTTGAAGGTTTGTTTTCATCCTGCGCTGGGGTGTCCCAATCATACCCTCCTTCCACAGGAAACTTGGTGTGGGGGGGGGGGGGGGCAGGAGGAACGGTTAGTCGCTGACAACCCAAAACCATGCGAACACAGATTAGCAGGTTTCCATGTACCATGCTTAGCAAGTCACAGATTCTAATCTAAGCTGAATGACAATTTGAAAAAGTACAGCAATAACAGCACCTGATAAATATACCATCAGAGATGGGCGAATCTCATGCCATTCAGAAAAATAATTGAAATCCACGATAAAGCCGGTTTTCCATTTATTACAAAAACATTTTTTTCAAAGATGGCCCGCCCCAGTCGGCCATCTTCGATCCGGCCACGCCCAAAATCAATAGAGGTTCTTTTCCTTTTCAGGTGGTACATGTGTGACCAAATTTCAAAATCAGATATGTGCGAAAAAACTTTTTTCAAGGATGGCCGCCCCAGTCGGCATCTGTGGATCTGGCCACGCCAAAATCAATAGGGTTCTTCCTTTCAGGTGTTACATGTGTGACCCGAATTTCAAAATCGAGTATGGCGAACAGTTTATGGAGTTTCGCCACTCACCAGCTATAAATGTGATAGCCCAGCCAGCCGTAAGGTACGACGGACAGCCGAGACGGACGACCCGGGTGCAAAATATCCCCTCGCCACGCGGCGGGGATAAAAATGATGTATCAGCAATTTGCCGTAGCCTCTGAGATCAGGCATTTCATATGGCGTAAGGAAAAGTGTTAAAAATAAATTTTGGACGCGTGTTTATCATGCGGAATCCACTGTGGCCTGGCTTCCAAGTCAAGACATTTTGAGCATCCCAATAAAATGACACCCTGTAAGACCCTGTGAGGTGACAGTGGGCTAACCGTGATTGGCAATCGCCACTTGGCTCGGCGTTTTTTCGCCGTTTTTGATGATGCAGCACCACCTAAATTATACTCAAAATGGCCGAGTTTACATCTTCCAAATTCCCCAGTTTTCATTAATGCACTCAACCTTGGAGTACCTTCAGTATGCTTTGCCAGTTTGCGGGCCCACGCGTATTCATCATTTGGAGATATGGAGGAGACACGTTTGACACACATCCTGATAAACGAGCTCTTATATTATTAGATAACTCTTCAATGTGGGAGTGGCCTGACATGAGCCTAGAGGTACATCACTTCTAGCTGTCATGCTGGCGCTTCGAATTTTACTCAGACTATAAACTGGTCATTCCTACTGTGCTTTTCAACAGGCAGGGTGATTCATCATGTGTGTGCTGCCCTCGGTTATGGATGTTAAACTCGGTGTCCCATCTGCCGAGCATTTGTTGGTGGACGCTTAAAGTACCCACAATGTTCTTTGCCTCAAACAGTATGGTGAGACTATCAAGTATGTGGTGAAGAGTCAGTGTGTTGCACAATGGCCAAATTCCAATTCTGCGCCTAACCAGCAGAGGGCATTACATACAGTTGCTCCAGCTTGCCCTCAGCCAAATTATACTTCCCTGCACTTTTGCTGCCCATATGAATGAGAATGAAGAACAATATGCAGGATATGAGTTTCAATACAAGCATGCCATAACAAAGTAAGCTATTTATTACTCTAAGTAGAGTTATACAGGGCATACAAAATTATAGGCCATACTGTTTTGCTTCTGTCTTCAACTGTTAGCTTTTGTAAATTGGCTTCATTATGCTCCAGAGAGCTTGAGAGATTAATAACATGGTTAAAATAATATAAATTAAACCACAAGGCGGTATCAAAGAACACGCATTAGGAATTTCCATTTTGGCCCATCAATCTGTGCTTATCCACACTATTAATTACAGCAGTATATAATTTAAATCAATTATTTATATTAGATGCTTTTAACCCCATCTTTCTTATATATTCTGGAACTTACAGGTCGGATAATTGTTAAGTCGGAACACATTGGACAGGATGTCGGATGGCAGTATAACATTAAAAAGTACAGCTTTGTCGTCAGGGTTTCAATGTTGACCGAGCTATAAACTGTCATCAACTCGTCTAGTTTCCATGGAGGATTGATACAAAAGATGGATTGTTACATCTCTGGAAAAAGAAATGCTGCAGCACGAGTTGTTGTGCTAGATGTTAAAGATCCCATCGTTTGTCTTTCACAAAGAACCAGTTCAACACCGGCTACTCTTAAATACCCTCCAACATTGTGGTCAAACCTACGGGCGCACTCGCATCGAGTGGCACCACTGCGCCACAAGCAATGATAACAATCCAACAGCAAATCAGCAGCCAAGTGTTGCACACTCAATGAATGACTGCACAAGAGATAAATTCAGGCGAGACAGCTCAGAGGCTGCCAATTTGAGCTCTGCAGCACATCCGTCACTCCACAAATCCAGCCTTCACAAAGGTCTCCACCCAGTATGAACCAGCTCGACTGCGCTAATAAAGCTTCATAATCTGATGCATTCAAGCGAGTAAAGACGGTAGGCAAGGCTCGGAATATTGTAATGCCTTGTCTCTTGCCCTGAGGCTGCTTATGATGAAGTAAGGCAGCCCAATGTCGTCACATATGGCCAAGACGCGGAACTCGCGCTGCACGCTTTGTCGGGTTGTAAATTGCCAACGACCACTGACCTTCATGCTCATCACAGTACATGTTTGGTTGTTAGATTGCCAAGGTTTGATGCAAGACTCACACCTGCTGACGTCAATACCTATAATTTGTCATGCGTAGCACAGCCTGTCCCCAACAAGACTTCAAGGTGTAATCTTGGCATAAAGAAAAATACACCACATGAAACTGTTTGGAACTTATTATTCCATGATATGTTATTGAAAATCCTTAAACGCACTCTAATTTGGGTTGTGTTTCATAATTTTGGTAAAAAACATTGCTCTCAATTAACAGACATTATGTGATTCATTAAACAATTTCGGCAGCAGCAAAATTGCAGATAAGCTCTCTCGCTGTAATTTTGGATAAATTTAATTTAATCCACACATCTTTCCTCTCAATGCTTTGCAACCAAAAAGAGAGCGGCTCAACAGACTGCTCGCCGTGTGCCTATTAGGAAGGGAACACGCAACATTAGTAGGCAAGGAATGTAAAGAGCCCATGATGCAAGTCTGCAGAAATGCATGCACATCTTTTCTGTCACAAAGTTCCCGACATATTCCCCATGTGCCTTTACGACTTTCATGTTGATGCGAACGCAGGCCGTTGGTTTCAATGGGCAGAAGATTGGATTTATATCTCCACAGCCCTTCCCCCTACATCCCCTTGAGCGTCATACAGCGCTCAACGATTCAACATCTTGAGGAGTCTCTTAGCGCCAAGAGGCTAACGCGCTATGCCCATTGCTGGCTGGCTTTATGTGGCCCCTAAAAAAGCTTTCTGTAACACTCTGAGCTGTGTACAATGATGCCATTTGAATGTTCCGTAAAAAAAGGATGACAGTGGATTGACCTTTGCTGCCAATCTTGGCGTTTTAAGTGGCAACCGCAATGTGGTGTTAAAGTTTTATGATGCATATTTAACACGACTATTTCAAAAGCCAAAACATTTTCATGCCTGAAATCGCAACATGTCATCAAAGTGGAAGTATGCTCTTTTCGAAGTGCTGGAAGCATTATCATTTCAGCATAATTAAGAAATGTTTGTACAAAGGACATCACCAATTGATGTTTGTCATCCATAGTGTTTTACTGATTAAATAATTCCGTTGACATAATGCTTTTGGTGAGCGTTTTTCCGTGAGTATCTGTTTTGGTTGTTTCAGGCAACGGAAGGTCAGGTTAGGTGGAATGACCATGCACCCTGTCTTTGTGCTTTTGCTATCCGTTATTCCTTTGTATGCTTCTTTTCTCCAAAAAATAGCTTTTGCAGCATACATCTCCTCGACGATTTCCAAAAGTAATGTTCGGTTTTATTTTATTGTATTTTGCTGGGAGAAATTTGCACAAAGCTGCAAGGCTTGCAATTTAATGTTTTCATTTGAACGTGCAGCTCAGCGTGATCCCCGGGTTGATCATCGCCTACATACTATATAAATGTAGTCATTGGCGAGCGATGTTGCCTTGTAATTCATTAAATGCCACGGGTGTCTCCTAATTTCTTGTTCCTGCATATGCAATCAATGGCAAGTTACAAGTTGGTAGCTTATCCATGTGTGGAACATGAATGACCGCGCCTGCTGCGTCACAACTGCGACATATATGTGGCAATACAAGTAGCAAATGCGGACAATTTTCCTCAATTTATTTTTACGACGTCTTTATTATACAAAGGCTATGAATGCAAAAACTATGACTATTATAAAGGGCAAACAAAATAGTCAAATGCGTAATGGCGTTATGTAACACCTCTGGAAACACCCCGCTTGCAATTGCTCCCAACGTTTGGATGATACACGTCGACCCAAAGCAAAGTCGATGTAAGTCTGATGGCAACAAACCCGGGCAGGTAAATCAGCAGAGGCCAACTAGGCCTGATGTCTGAGCCCATGCTATTCTTTTTTTATGGAGGTTCCTTCCATGCATGCTGATGGCGTTTGCTTAAACCTTAGTAATTTTGCATTAGATTTTTAGGGGTCCTCATCTGTAGTATACCTCAATCCTATACAAGCCGATGAAATCTGATACAAACAGATTCGTGGCAGTGTGTAATCAACACAGAGGCCTACATTAGCCTATGTCTTCGGCCGACAGAAACAAACGGTGGCCATATTCGTTTTCTGGGTCGGTGCCATGGTGGTGGCAGTCAAGCGACAAATTGGTTGGGGACCGGTAACCGTCGACAATGGTGCACATAAAAAATCGACAGCCTGACAACACAACAACACCAACAAAAAACAACAGCATTGCAGAGCTCTTGATGACCTGCCACACTGGCAGATAAAATATAAGGAAGCTCCAAGATCCAATACGACATGGAGCATCTACATGTAGAATATGGATCCAAGTTTTTTTACACATCTATATGCCAGGTAATCTGTGGAGAAGTTCATGTTGAAAGCATATAAAACCTTTTTGACGATATTGGAAGCAGGTTTTAAAGTAATTAAAAAAGGAAGCATGCATTTTCTGGTCTCACACACATTCATAAGAGCATGATTCGAATTTGCTGAAAACAAGTTTGTGGGAGAGTCACATTACTTTGCGAGAATAATGTGCGAGGATGATTTAATAAGGAATACGAGAAAGGCACTTCGGTGGAGCGCATACTTACCACCAACATAATGGCTGGCTCATGAGCAACATATCGGGCCCATACATTTTTGAGATATCGTGCCATATATCAGTGTTCGCCCCTATCTCTGAATGCTGAAGAATGCACTTAAAAATTACAAGATCTGGATCGCAGATTAAGATCTCACAAAGGAATCAATTCATCCTTGTCCACAACCAACGTGTCCACCAAGTTTTCATTCGAATCGTCTGGCCAACTTTTGAGATACCATGTGTTATGTATCATTTTTGGCTCGAATTCTCAATGGTGAAAGATCACTTAAAAAAATGTGTAGTATTTGGATGCAGGATCCCGGATCTTTCACCAATCGAATCAGTTCGTGCCTTGTCACACACCCAAACTGTCCAGAATATTTCATCGATACATTCACGAACCTTTTTGAGATTATCCTGCCACACAACAAACAACAGACCAGACAGGAAGGTGGTAGAAAAGAAACCTTCATCTTGGGTGCAGAGGTAATAACATGATGTGCTACAATTATGGGTCTAATGGATAGCACAATTCAAGGTTGACGAGACTCTATGAACCAATCCAGACTTGTATGGCGATAAAACAATAATGCATGTCAACATATGAACTTCTTAGACTTCCCTCTTTGTTAACTGAGATGCGCAACAGCAGGTACACATGGCAGGGAAGTTTTTCGGAACTGATTTATGACTCCAAGGACTATTAACTTCCTTGTATACACATTCTCATTTTTACTTCTTCTCTCTGCCCTGTGGAACGTATATAAAAATCCATCCATGTAACATCATTTGAAACTGCCCCTCTGTTGGAGGGGATCTTCTGGCAATGGTCTGGTGAGTTCGTCCAGCATATCTGTGGTACGCAGCCATACTCGGAGGACTGTCCAGATGACATCTACCCTCATATTGTCAACAAGGATTAAAATACAAGAAAACGTTTTGTGGGCAATAGGAAAAGGAAAGGGCCCATTTGGAACCATCAATCCTCTGCACAGCGATGTAACATATTGTCCTTCCAGACATGTAGTTTAAGGCGTTTCTGCACTTCTTTATCGGCTCAATAAGCATCCTTAGTGAAGGCGGGCAGAATAATGATTTTTTTAAGGCTGTCGGAATAACCTTAAATTAATCCATGTTGCTACTATTGTTGGAACCACCATGCATCAGCAGCTTCCTGTCTTTGAGGAAAAGTGATAATAAATAATACTTTACTATGGCAATTGTATAGTATTTTATACATTATGCCCGTGCATTCAAATGGCAGAAGCAATGTTGCAGTCGTCGCTTGTAGCAACACATTTCTATCTTTGCTGAAGCGAGTCTTACAAAGTGAGTTGGAGGGTGGAAAGTGATGTCACAATCTCAGCTTGCCACTCTCACAATAATCTGAAAAATACAAAGCATAGTACACTGACAAAGTATTTCAGATCAGACTCATGCGAACCATGCTTATTCAGTCAGTGCTGCTGAGCCAGTATATATGGCTCGGGTTACAATCCCGGTGGGTCGCCGATTTCCGACACAGAAACGAAGTAGAAGCAAGAAGTGAAAAAATATTTCGAAAAATCTGCCTCAGTGGTTGATGAAATTCTCCATTGAAATGCTCATACTTCTTCATCTTCTTTCATACAGTTCAAGGCACATGGCTGCAGGTGGCATTATTCGCTGACGTGGAGGGGTCGGGGATGGTTGTGGATCTGCTGTGCCACTGCAATGCACCTGTAGGTTATAAGTTGAAATTTGGAATTTGTTACAGGGTGTCCAAGATAGCTTGCTCATTCTTAAGGAAGGAACAAGTGGGGATATTCCACATCTTACCACTCATCCGGCTGACGGGATGCCGAGTTCAATGTCCAGTCCGAGGGACAACACATTGAATGCCTCTCCCTGCAATGTGTGGCTGGGAGACAGATCCCACAGACTTATCATCCATCCATTGGGATGGTGCACATATTATGTCAAAATCGCCCGCATGTGAAATACTAAGTTGACAGCTTATAACTGGGTTATATTCAAATCAAGTTAAACAGCGTCAAAGGTCAGCAAAATACTTTTAAGCTACCTCATGTTCATTCTCATGGTGTAAACAAGACAACATAAATTGACTTGATGCATCTTCAGGATATCTTTGGTCAATGGCAAAGGAGAAGCTCTGCAGTACAACTGAACAGGTTTAAGAATATAAACTTCCTGGGCATGTCACAAATTTCAACATTGACCTTCTTATGCAGAAAGTGTGGAGATGTTTCCATAAGTCTAAATCCATTCATTGGGACCATACTAGTGCAGAGCATTGGTGCTCCTCAGTAGTCTCTGGGACTGTTGGGCATAATCTTGGACAGGTCAACACACTGACGCAGGAATACAAATGGCTCAAATCATCCCAGCAAGCTGTACTCAAGATGCCCACTTCGGAATGAATGCTGACCTCGGAAGGATGCAAGGCCTGATTAACGACAGCTCAACCACAGCCTGGTATTAATTCACAGCAAGAGGAATTGAACATCAGAGGAACTGAGAATCCCAAGCCCGCCACCCTAACCATTAGCCAACACCAGGCATATAGTCTAAAATGCTTGGAATTATTAATTAATGTTTTAAGATTTATTTCAACCCACTTTGGCATGTCCTGTCTAACTTTGCATGTTTGTCAATAGTCACGTTTCATTAATAGAAGGTTACCTGGTGTCCCTCCCTCCAAAAGGACAGGCTGCTAACCATATGGTTATTTGCTTGAAGGTGCAGATTCTAACTCTATATTTTAAAGCTTCAACCTATGCAAGAAGAATATACATCACATCTGTGTATGCCATATGGATATCATAAAAACATTTTATCGTCTCATGGCCACTTATTATCGTGCAAGAATGTTCAGCCAACTTGATGAGGATTGCCAAGATGGATGGCTTTGACAAATGGCTACATCTAGCCGAATCACGGTAACCTCAGCTAAAACTAGTTATGATATCTGAACAGTAAGGTTGCTGATGCTTCTGACACCCAATGCACCAGAAAAGGTGACTGATGTTCTTTCATTGAAACACAATCTTGATTGAGAGTATCCGATGGAAGGTAT
>CM068954.1:42859492-42889778 GCA_035128595.1 Eptatretus atami | reverse complement strand
TCCTCTCTCAAGAGACCACCACCCTCCACTCTCAATGCGATACACCGAGGGACAGGCTTGGAGGAATGCAATGCGCAAATTGCCCTGTAAGCAGGACGAGAATCACTTGACGACAGTTGATACTCTACCCCCTCACAGATTCCTCACACATCGGCCTCCTTGTCCACCCTTAGCGCACATGCAGTTTTATGCCTCAGCTCCCTGAACAGCTCAGCTCTGTCATTCAGCCTGGCTCTGTGACTCTGGTCAATGGTGACCAGTGTCCCTTGAGAGATAAAATTATTCTTCGCCCTTCGGTGAGTCACATCCACCGGCAACATTAAGGATGGTAGTCTTGAAGGCACTCCACAACTCTTCAGGATTCCCCAAAGCACCCAGACCCACCAAATCGCCACTCATCCTTGAGCTTGCCTACATCCAGCCGATGCTGGGATGGTACTATTCTCCCAGATTTAAGCTGCAACTTCAGGGTTGCTGCAAGCCTGTGGTCAGTATTGAGGAATTGAGCACTCCAGTTGACCCTGCATTTCTGGATCATCCTCCAGTGACCCTCAACGAGCACATGTTCAATCCCCTTTGCCACGCCACCGGCATTGGAATACCAAGTCTGGCGATGATCCTGTGGGCACTGAAACCAAGAACCAGCCACCCTAAGTCCATGACTTCTTGCAAAGTCAAGGAACTTCGTGCTATTCTGGTTCACAGCTCCAGACCTGTGGGGCCAAACACATGTCTCATAACCATCCATTTTGGTTCCAGTTGAGGTATTGAATTCCCCTAAGACTATAAGAGTATCTTGCCTGGGGCACTGATCATCCACACACTCGAGCATGGCACAGAATGTGTCCTTCACGGTAAGATCACTCGCCTCAGTTGGAGCATATACAGAGATCAGGGAAACGACACCCAAGGAATGGCCAATCCTTCGTCTCATAATACGATCATTGACTGGTGTTACCTCAATTATCATTGGAGTCAGCTTGTTGGACACAGCTACTGCAACTCCTTGGGAATGGTACCCATCTGAGCGACCAGACCAATAGTAGGTGCCACCACCCACCATGATCTCACCGCAATCCAGTCTCCGAACCTCAGAGAGTGCTGCAATACAGATGTCCAAATACTTGAGCTCAGATGAAAACAGAGACAGGTGATCATCCTCTCTTTGGGATAGGACATTCCAGGCATCCACTCGAATGGACTGCCCCAGGTTAAACCAAGAAGACTGCTGTCTGGTGGACAAGACCTCAGCACGACTCAGCCACACACCACTGCAATCTGACCTGCGAAGGTTACCCCGTGATTTTCCTGCTATGATCAAGGATTGGGGGTCCCAATGGCTTTGCCCCAATCCCATCATCCGGTGAGCTACCCTGTGGAGCACAGCTGCACATGATGTACTCCCATGGAGTGGGTTTTGAGATTTATTTGTGCTTTTGGTACATTTTGCGGAATGAAGGGTTTGATGGTGGCCTGAGTGCAAATCCTGCCACCAACCTCAGAATAAAAAGTAACCCAACTGCAGGAGGATGTCCGCAAACCCAGTTTGGCACTAGATATGGATGGCCGTTGGCTCACAAGTTGTTCCTCTGCCCTTTGACAGGTTTTGTTTTTCATCCTGCTGGGTGTCCATATCATACACCCTCCTCACCAGGAAACTTGGTGGGGGGGGGGGGGGGGGGGGAGGGAGGACGGTTTAGTCGCTGACAACCCAACCATGGAACAGATTAGTGCAGGTTTCCATGGTACCTGTAGCAAGTCACAGATCTAATCTGAGCTGAATGACAATTTGAAAAGTACAGCATAACAGCACCTATAAATATACCATCAGAGATGGGGAATCTCCTGCCATTGAAAAATAATTGAAATCAGATAAGCGGTTTTCCATTTATACAAAAAACATTTTTTTCAAGATGGCCGCCCCAGTCGGCCATCTTCGATCCGGCCACGCCCAAAATCAATAGGTTCTTCCTTTTCAGGTGGTACATGTGTGACCCAAATTTCAAATCGATATGGCGAAAAAACTTTTTTCAAGATGGCGCCCCAGTCGGCCATCTTGGATCTGGCCACGCCCAAAATCAATAGGGTTCTTCCTTTTCAGGTGGTACATGTGTGACCCGAATTTCAAATCGATATGGCGAACAGTTTATGAGTTATCGCACTCACAGCTATAAATGTTGACGCCCAGCCAGCCGAACGGATCGACGGACAGCCGGACGGACGACCCGGGTGACAACAATATCCCCCTTCCGCCACGCGGCGGGGGATAAAAATGATGTATCCAGCAATTTGTAGCTCTGAAGATCAGGCATTCAATATGGGTAAGGAAAGTGTAAAAATAAATTTTGAGCGTTTTATCATGCGGAATCCACTGTGGCCTGTTCCAAGTCAAGACATTTTTGAGCATCCCAAAATAAAATGACACCTTAAGACCCCTGTGAGGTGACAGTGGTCTAACCGTGATTGGCATCGCCAACTTGGCTCGGCGTTTTTCGGTTTTTGATGATGAGCACCACCTTAATTATCTTCAAAATGGGAGTTTACATCTTCCCAAATTCCCAGTTTTCATTAATGCACTCCCTTGGAGTTACCTTCAGTATGCTTGCCAAGTTTCGGGCCACTCGGTTTCATCATTTTGGAGATATGGAGGAGACACGTTGACACACATCCTGATAAACGAGCTCTTATTATTATAGATAAACTCTTCAATGTGGGAGTGGCCTGACATGATGGCCTAGAGGTACACTCACTTCTAAGCTGTCATGCCTGGGTTCGAATCTTTACTCAGCTATAAACTGTCATCCTGGTGTTTCACAGGCAGGGTGATTCATCAATGTGTGTGCTGCCCCTCGGATGGATGTTAAACTGGTGTCCCATCTGCCAGCATTTGTTGGTGGACGTTAAAGATCCCACAATGTTCTTTGCAAACAGTTGGTGAGCTATCAAGTATGTGAAGAGTCAGTGTGTTGGCACAATGGCCAAATTCCAAATTCCTGCCCTAACCAGCAGAGGGCATTACATCAGTTGCTCAGCCTTGCCCTCAGCCAATTATGCTTCCCCTGCAGCCTTTTGCTGCATATGAATGAAGAATGAAGAACAATATGGGAATATGATTGTCAATACAAGCATGCCCATAACAAAGGTATAGCTATGTATTTACTCTAAGTAGTGTTATAACAGGCCTACAAAATTATGGCATCTGTTTTGCTTCTGTCTTTCAAACTGTAGCTTTGTAAATTTGGCTGTCATTATGCTCCAAGAGAGCTTGAGATATAATAAATGGTTAAAATAATTAAAATTAAACACAAGGGTATACAAAGACACGATTAGGAATTTCCATTTTGCCCATCATATCTGTGCTTTATCCACACTATTACATTACAGCAGTTTAATTTATCAATTTATTTATATTAGATGCATTTACCCCATCCTTTCATTATAATTTCTGGAACTGTACCAGGTCGGATATTTAAGTCGGAACACATTGTACAGGATGTCGGATGGCAGTATAACTTAAAAGTACAGCTTTGTCGTCAGGGTTTCAATGTTGACCGAGCTATAAACTGTCATCCTGGTGTTTTCCATGGAGGATGATACATAAATGTGTGTACCATCTCTGGAAAGAATGCTGCCAGCACGAGTTGTTGCTAGATGTTAAAGATCCCATCGTGTCTTTCACAAAGAACCAGTCAACACCGGCACTCTTAATACACTCCAACATTGTGGTCAAACCTACAGGGGGCACTGCATCAGTGGCACCACTGCGCCACAGCAATGATACAATCCAACAGCAAATCAGCAGCCAAGTGTTGCACTCAAATGAATGACTGCACAAGAGAATAAATTCAGGCCGACAGCTCAGAGGCTGCCAATTGAGCTCGCAAGACATCCGTCACTCCACAAAATCCAGCCTTCCAAAAGGGTCTTCCACCCAAGTATGAACCAGGCTCGACTCTGCTAATAAAGCTTCAAAATCTGATGCATTCAAGCCGATAAGACGTAGGCAGGCTCGGAATTATTGTATGCATTTCTACTTGCCCTGAGGGTGCTTATGATGACGTAGGCATGCCCAATGTCGTCACATATGGGCCAAGCGGAACTCGCGCTGCACGCTTTGTCGGTTGTAAATTGCCAACTGACCCATGAACTTTCACTGCTCATCACAGTATCATGTTGTGTTAATTGCCAAGGTTATGCAAGACTCACACCTGCTGACATGTCATACCTATAATTTGTCATGGTAAGCAGCCTGTCCCAACAAGACTTCAAGGTGTAATCTTGGCATAAAAGAAAAATACACCACCATGAAACTGTTTGAACTTATTTATTATCATGAGTATGTTATTGAAGATATCTTAACGCACTCTAATTTGGGTTGTGTTTCATAAATTTTGGTAAAAACATTTGCTCTCAATTAACAGACATTAATGTGAATTCATTAACAATTTCGCAGCAGCAAATTGCAATAAGCTCTCTCGCTGTTAATTGGATAATTTAATTAATCCACACATCTTTCCTCTCAATGCTTTGCAACCAAAAAAGGAGCTCAACAGAACTGCTCGCCGTGTCCTATTAGGAAGGAGACAGCAAATTAGTGGCAAGGAAATGTAGAAGAGCCCATGATGCAAGGTCTGCAGAAATGATGAGCATCTTTCTGTCACAAAGTTCCCGACAATATTTCCCCCATGGTGCCTTTACGACTTTCATGTGATGGCAACGAGCGCCGTTGGTTTCAATGGGCAGAAGACTTGGATGTTATATCTCCACCACCCTTCCCCCTACTCCCCTTGAGGTCACTCAGGCTCACGATTCAACATCTTGAGAGTCTCTGGGCAAGAGGCTAACGCGCTGCCCTTGTGGCTGGCTTTTATGTGGCCCTAAAAGCTTCTGTAACACTCTGAGCTGGTACAATGATGCATTTGAAATGTTCCGTAAAAAAGATGACAGTGGATTGACTTTGTGCCAATCTTGCGTTTTAATGGTGCAACCGAATGTGCGTGTAAAGGTTTTATGATGCATATTTAACACGACTATTTCAAAAGCCAAAACCATTTTCATGTGAAATCGAACATGTCCCATCAAATGGAAGTAGTGCTCCTTTTCGAAGTGCTGGAAGCATTTACATTCAGCATAAATTAGAAATGTTTGTACAAAGGACATCACCAAATGATGTTTGTCATCCATTGTGTTAACTGATTAAATAATTCCGTTGACATAATGCTTTTGGTGGCGTTTTCCGTTGAGTATCTGTTTGGTTGTTCAGGCAACGGAAGGTCAGGTTAGGGTGGAATGATCCTGACCCTGTTTTTGCTTTTGCTATCCGTTATTCTTTGTATGCTTCTCAAAAGCTTTGCAGCAACATCTCCTCGACATTTCCAAAAGTAATGTCTCGTTTTATTTTATTGTATATTGCTGGGAGAAATTGCACAAAGCTGCAAGGTTGGCCAATTTAATGTTTCCATTTGAACTTGCAGCTCGTGATCCCCGGGTTGATATCCTACATACTATATAAATGTGTCCATTGGCGACCGATGTCCTTGTAATTCATGTAAAAGTGCACGGGTGTCTCCTAATGTTCTTGTCCTGCATATGCTAATCAATGCAAAGGTTACAGTTGGTAGTTTCCATGTGTGGAACATGAATGACCGCGCTGTGGTCACAACCTGCGACATATATGTGCAATACAGTAGCAAATGCGACAATTTTCCTCAATTTATTTTACGACGTCTTTATTATACAAGATATGAATGCAAAAACTATGACTATTATAAAGGCAAACAAAATAGTCAAATGGTTAATGGCGTTATGTAACACCTCTGGAAACACCCCCTTGCAATGCTCCCCAACGTTTGGATATACACTCGACCCAAAGAAAGTCGATGTAAGTCTGATGCAACAAACCCGGGCAGTGTAAAATCAGCAGAGGCCAATAGGCCTGATGTCTGAGGCCCATGCTATTTTTTTTTATGGAGGTTCCTTCCATGCATGCTGATGGGTTTGATTAAACCTTAGTAATTTTGATTAGATTTTTCAGGGTCCCTCATCGTGAGTAACACTCAATCCATACAAGCCGATGGAAATCTGATACAACAGATCCGGGCAGTGTGTAATCAACAGAGGCCTACATGCCTGATGTCTTCGGCCGACCAGAAAACCAAGATGGTGGCCATATTCGTTTGTCTGGGTGCCAT
The DNA here is from genome assembly GCA_035128595.1 of Eptatretus atami. NCBI lineage: Eukaryota > Metazoa > Chordata > Myxini > Myxiniformes > Myxinidae > Eptatretus > Eptatretus atami. The sequence goes on along the minus strand of CM068954.1, from coordinate 42,883,587 downwards.
GGTGGGTGGAGTCAAGCGACAAATGTGGTTGGGGACCGGTAACCGTCCGACCAATGGGTGCACATTAAAAAAATCGACACCTGACAACCACAACAACACCAACAACAACAGCCATGCAGAGCTCTTGATGACCTGCCACACTGGCAGGTAAAAATAAGGAAGCTCCAAATTCAATACGACATGGAGCATCTAATGTAGAATATGGATCCAAGTTTTTTTACACATCTATATGCAGGTAAATCTGTGGAGAAGTTCATGTTGAAAGCAATTAAAGACCTTTTTGACGATATTGGAAGCAGGTTTTAAAGTAATTAAAAAGGAAGCATGAATTTTCTGGTCTCCACACAATTCAAAGAGCATTTCGAATTTGTCGACAAGTTGTGGGAGAGTCACATTACTTTGGAGAAAATGGCGAGGATGATTTAATAAGGAATACGAGAAGGGCACTTGGTGGAGCGCATACTTCCACCACATAATGGCTGATCCATGAGAACATATCGGGCCCAATACATTTTTGAGATATCGTGCTATATATCAGTTTCGCCCTATCTCTGAATGGTGAAGAATCACTTAAAAATTACAAGATCTGGATCCAGATTAAGATCTTCAACAAAGTTGAATCAATTCTTCCTTGTCACACAACCAACGTGTCCACCAAGTTTCATTCGAATCCGTCTGCAACTTTTTGAGATACCGTGTTATGTATCATTTTTGGTCCGATCTCTCAATGGTGAAGAATCACTTAAAAAATTGTAGTATTTGGATCAGGATCCGGATCTTCACCAAAATCGAATCAGTTCGTCCTTGTCACACACCCAAACTGTCCAGAATATTTCATCCGAATACATTCACAACCTTTTTGAGATATCCTGCACACAAACAAACAAACAGACAGACAGGAAGGGGTGAAAAGATAACCTTCATCTTGGGTGGCAGAGGTAATAACATGATGTGCTACAATTATGTGCTAATGGATAGCACAATCAGGTTGACGAGAACTCTATGAACAATCCACTTGTATGGATAAAACAATAATGCATGCTCAACATATGAAACTCTGTAGACTTCCCTCTTGTTAACTGAGATGGCAACAGGCAGGTACACATGGCAGGAGAAGTTTTTCGGAACTGATTATGTCACTCCAAGACTTACTTCCTTTTTGTACACATTCTCATTTTTACTTCTTCTCTCTGCTGTGAACGTATAAAAATCCATCCATGTAACCATTTGAAACTGCCCCTCTTTGGAGGGGATCTTCTGGCAATGGTCTGTGGAGTTCTCAGCATCTTGTGGTACGCCCATCTCGGAGGACTGTCCAGATGACATCTACCCTCATATGTCACAAGGATATACAAGAAACGTTTGTGCAAGAGAAGGCCATTTGGACCATCAATCCTCTGCACAGCGATGTACATATTGTCCTTCCAGCATAGTATTTAAGGGTTCTGCTTCTTTATCGCTCAATAAGCATCCTTATGTGAAGGGGGCAGAATAAATGCATTTTTAAGGTGTCGAATAACCTTAAATTATCCATGTTGTGACTATTGTTGACCAGCCAATGCATCAGCAGCTTCCTGTCTTTTGAGGAAAGTGATAATAAATAATTACTTTACTTTGGCAATGTAGTATTTTATACATTTGCCGTTGCATTCAAATGCAGAACAATGTTGCATCGTCGCTTGTAGCAACACATTTCTATCTTTGCTGAAGCAGTCTTACAAAGTGAGTGAGGGTGAAAGTGATGTCACAATCTCAGCTTTCACTCTCACAATAATCTGAAAATACAAAGCATAGTACACTGAACAAAGTATTTCAGATCAGATCATGAACCATGCTCTATTCAGTCAGTGCTGCTGAGCCAGTATATATGGCTCGGGTTACAATCCCGGGTGGGTCGCCATTCCGACACAGGAACGAAGTAGAAGCAAGAAGTGAAAAAATATTTTCGAAAAATCTGCTCAGTGGTTTGATGAAATTCTACCCATGAAATGTCTGACTTCTTCATCTTCTTTCATACAGTATGCAGCACATGGCTGCAGGTGGCATTATTCGCTGGTGGAGGGGTGGGGATGGTGTGGATCTGCTGTGCCACTGATGCACCCTGTAGGTTAAAGTTGAAATTTGGAATTTGTTCAGGGTGTCCAAGATAGCTTGCTCATTCTTCAGGAAGGACACAGTGGGATATTCAACATCTACCAACTCATGCCGGCTGACGGGATGCCGAGTTCAATGTCCATCCGAGGGACAACACATTGATGCCTCTCCCTGCATGTGTGCTGGGAGACAGATCCAGCAACTTATCATCCATCCATTGGATGGTGCACATATTTTCAAATCGCCCTGAATGTGAAATACTAAGTTGACAGCTTATAACTGGGTTGATATTCAAATCCAAGTTAAACAGCTCAAAGGTCAGCACAAATACTTTTAAGCTACCTCAGTTCATCTCCTGGTGTAATACAAGACAACATAATTGCTTGATGCATCTTCAAGGATATCCTTTGGTCAATGGCAGGAGAAGCTCTGCAGTACACTGACAGGTTTAAGAATATAAATTCCTGGGCATGTCACAAATTTCACATTGACCTTCTTCCATCAGGAAAGTGTGGAGATGTTTCCATAAGTCTAAATCCATTTCATTGGGACCATACTCTGTGCAGAGCATTGGTGCTCCTAAAGTAGTCTCCTGGGCTGTTGGGCATAATCTTGGACAGGTCAACACACTGACGCAGGATACTAAAATGGCTCAATCATCCCAGCAAGCTGGTACTCAAGATGCCCACTTCGGAATGATGCTGACCTCGGAAGGATGCCAGGCTGATTCAACCAGCTCAACCACACCTGGTATTAATTCAACAGCCAAGCAGGATTTGAACTCAGGAACTGAGGATCCCAAGCCCGCCACCCTAACCATTAAGCCAACACCAGGCATATAAGTCTAAATGCTGGATATTATTAATGTTTTAAAGATTTATTTCAACCCTTTGGCATGTCCTGTCTAACTTTGCATGTTTGTCAATAGTCCACGTTCATTAATAAGAGGTTACCTGGTGATCCCTCCCTCCAAAAAGGACAGCTGCCTAACCATATTGGGTTATTTGGCTTGAAGGTGCAGATTCTAATCTTCTATTATTTTAAGCCTTCAACCTATGCAAGAAGAATATACATCACATCTGTGTTATGCATATGGATATCATACAAAACATTTTATCGTCTCATGGCCACTTTATCGATGCAAGAATTGTCAGCCAATCTTGATGAATGGCATTGGCCAATGTGGATGGCTTTGACAAATGGCTACATCTAGGCCGAACAGGTCAACCTCAGCTAAACTAGTTATGATATTGAACAGTAAGTTGCTGATGCTTCATCAACACCCCAATGCACCAGAAAGGTGACTGATGTTCTTTCATTGAACCAACCAATCTTGATTGAGGTATCCGATGGGAGGTATATTTACTGTTTTCCATTTTGTTTGGCTGTTTCTCCAGCAAAAATAAAGCTTAGAAACAAAACGATGATATTGTATATTTTGAGAGGTTCGATGGATAAATCTTTGGGTTTCAAAATTGATATGAATACCATAAATCGAAATAAAGTAGCAATTCGAGCTGATTAATGGATTTTTGGGAGATTGAATCCGATATAATAGGGAAGGATCTGATATACTGAATCACCTATCCATCCATGACCAGACTCAGCTTTCAGAACTTCAGTTCAACAATAACTTTTGAACGTTTCTGTGGCTAAGAACTAAAGCTGGACAGGTTGCCACTCGAAAACAGGGTGCTGTAGGTTAGTGAAAGGAATTCAGACATTTGCTAGGTTACTGAAACACAATAGCCTACTCTTTATTGAACATACTATGGAATCCTTAACATCGCCAGATAAATGCTAACAGATGTGACAACCAGCTTATTTCCCCTTGGAAGGATGATGCAGTTGTTGATGCTACGTCCTTCCTGCGAAGCAACAGGCTGCCATTTTGGCATCAACTTGGGGATAAAACCCAGACTAGGCAGCTCAAAAGGTGAGTACTGTATTCTACTTCTTAGCTCTCCTGTCAGTCCATATTCGAGTATGAATAACAGAGTAACGCAGCATTAAGCTTTCTATTTTGAATTCACTTCCCACCATGGTTGGATTAAGTGAAAAATAAATAAATAAATAATTGCCATTATGATGCGGCAGCAGCAGATGCAGTTGCATCTTTGGATGAGAAGATAAAGATGGCTGTCCTGCATTTACATTGTTGGCAGTACATTATCGCTCAAAAATAATATATATATATATATATATATATATATATAATATTTATATGTTGTCATGTGCTGTTAACCTGGCCTGTGTATGGATCTGTATGAACAGCACTACTTGCAGGAGTTTGGAATGCTAGGATATGATCAACATGGGCCAAATGGCCTCCAATACATCATTTTCACTGTATAGTAATGTGAAGTTTCAGGACAAATAGTCAATATTCACATCACATGCTTAAATCTTCCACATAACTTGCTCATGAAGCATGAAAAAGTAACAGTGATTTTCTTTTTCAAGTCCCATGTTTACCTCAATGATGACAAACCTATAATTTGATAATTATTACAGAGAGTTGCAGTTAAAATGAAATCCGTTGAACTCAAACTGTCAAACGTGTGATTATTTTTTTTTATTATTATTTTGTGATATGAAAATGAAGCGTGCACAAAAGCTTTACATTTAAAATAATCATGACAGCATTACCCCACCAATATTTTTCAGATTTGAGCATTTGCAGAGAGACATTTGGCCATGCCTTTGCTGAGGAGGTCAATGTATTGTGCTTTGTTGGTGAAGCCTCAGAAAACATTTAGCTTCTAATTGAAGCAGGATATTCAAAGCAATGACAGCAATTATAATTGAAAATGCAGGGCTGATAGTAATACAAAGAAGTCCATAAAACTTCATATTTTCATCCATCTTTTGCATGAAGCTTCAGCAACACAGGTTTATTGTTTGGATGTCTGAGGCACATTTTATCATCAGCCTTGATTGGGCAGTTTTAATTTTGTGCCATCTCTTTTCAGGAGCTTTCAGAATAGCTTAAAGGTGCATTCACACTTGGCTTGGGCTATGTAACCTCGGTTTGAATCTCGACACAGCTATAAACAGACACCTTGGTGTTTTGCATGCAAGACTTAGCATCAATGTGTAGTATGAGTATGTGCAGTCCATTGGATGAACTTTAAGATGGAGGACTCGTCTGCTGGCAATGGTTGTTGGTGGACATTGAAAATCCAACTGTCTTTCACAAAGAGTAGGTGAGTTATCACTAGCACACAAGCAAATTATAAATTCCTGCCCAAATTATCTTGCAATTCTGCACTTGTCAAGTGAGTAGTGTTACGGACCTGTATTTTCATGTAATTGAAATTTGGTGAAGGAATTGTTTTGGCTGTTGAATGTCCTGTTGGGTCTCAATGACACCAGCCATGACTGCAGTGGCCTCGGAAATGAAAACAACTTGATATGTGAGAGACACCGGCAGTTTGCCGAAGATATATAAAGTACCCACCGTTTGTGTCAACAGAGGAGAGGAAAAATGTAGAGAAGGAATGGATGAGACAAAGAGGAGAAAGGCATGGTCTCCTGAGCTGCTCGTTTTTTATGTGATGAAAAAAATTAAGTAAAGTAAAGTAAAGGAGGACAAACCCAGTAAAGGAGGAATCGGGGATCTTCTGTGGGTGAACCTGGAATGATTTTGCGACTCCCCCATTCCCTGACTAAAATGGACCAACTTCATCCCACTGTACATTGGTTGGTGGATATTCAGCTTTACTTCTCAAACCATACCAGGTGAGGTATCATTTGCTGAACTCCCTCCACTCATCAAATCTTTTGGTCATACATTGCACTGCTGTTGGTTTGGAGATAACTTCAAAGCAGGCATATCCTCGCTGGCACATAATGAGGAAGGCAGCTTTCCCATTCCTCCACTCTGTCCTCTTCATCAAGTACCCATTCTCCTTAACAGCTTGAAGTTCCCGTAACCAACGTCTCACACAACTTGACCTGTTGACTCAGGTTCTTCTGCATACTTCGGTGATACAAGCCTTTCACCTTCTCAGGACTTTTATGATGCGACTGGCCTGTTGGATTCATCCTGTGTGCACCCTCTGGACTAGATATTTTAAAAAGTGCTCACCTCCAACCCTTCACCCATTTATAACCCTCTGGAGTTTATTTTATGAACTGTTTGCTTGAGATAAGTTGCCACCTCGAGAGTCGTCAGTTAACCTCGAGCTGCATTGTTGTCTGTGACGTTTGGACTTGTTTAATTTGAGGATTCTTTGGAAAGTCATTAAATATTATATTTAATCAGTATTATTGTGTTTAACGGAGAGAGCAGGGATTCATAAATATTCCTTAAAAAGTTATCCTTCTGTCTTCTGTCATATGCAGGTTTCACCCATAAAATCCCACAAAAGGCACATTAGAGTATTTTTTTTTCTGCTGTGACATCCCCCGGGTTACCGGTGCACTCACTGCGGTGCCTCGAGGTGGACATGCAAGAGTATATCAATGCTCCCAACTTGAATTGAGGGAGGCCTTCATTCTGCTGTGGAATGAAAATAGGCTGATTATGATGATGATAATGACGATGACGATGATGATGATTACATAATTTTTCAAATGTAAGGCTCCTTTATTCTTCTTTTAATGCAGTATTTTTCTGTTGGTTGAAATATCTCTACTCAATATGAAAAACAATATTATGACCATTAGTCAAATAATTATTGTTTATATTATGATAATTTCTTGTTCAGCAGTGTTGTCACAGTCTGTTTTTTCAAAATATGGTGAATAATGGTGAAAGAGTATTCTATGACTGGTAACACTGCATTAAGTCCCTAACTGATAAAATAAATCCCTTCTTTGTGAAGGTTGGGTGTTATCCTTTTGAGAGATGCTCGCACTTCATTGTTACAATATGTATTATTCACTGAAAAACGACCTTCTGGGAAAATTTCAGAAGCACAATTCTTCATATAGTGACATGTTCAAGTAATACAACGAGTTGTGTCATTGCCATCCCAGCAGAAATTCAGGGAAGGAATTTTAATTTTTTCACAGAACAGGTTTACTCAGCACACAGATAACTGCTCTTTTTGAAAGAGATACTGTAATAGGAAATTTGATGTCCACCAAAGCAAGGGGTTAGCAGATGTAGGAAATTCATCTTGGATTGTGTCCTCTATGACAAGAATATTTGCCTGCAGGGCATGAGGATGGTCGTTTGCAACCAAATCTTATTTAATCCCGAATCAAAACCAGACATGTCAACTTAAAGGAAAGGTGCAAGAGACAGTTAACATTCGATAATATATAGTACACCAACCTTTCAAGCATTTATGTGGAATGGCTGGATAGGCTAGAGTTATGCACACTTGCCTCTTAGCTGTCTTGCCTGTGTTTGAATCTGGACCCAGCTGTAAACTTTCATTCTGGTGTTTGATCACAGGCAGGTTGATTCATCGATGTGTTTGTGTGGCTTCTACCCAGGGGGAAAGAGTGGTCAACCAGACACGGTCTGCTATAAAAGGTTGTTGTATATGGTTGGATTCCTTAGACCCCCAGCAATGACTTCTGGGTGGACAACCTTTCCAACAGGCTCTGTAATCTGCATTTCAAGATGGCGTCCAAGATGGCCGCCATATTTTTAAATCACATATACGTTGTCAATTGTTATAGACGGGGTCAATTTTCAAAAAATCTTAACCCGGAATGCAAATGGTGTTAATTTATGGCATACAGGCTTTTTAGGGGTATTGAAGGGTGCTGAACTCAAATCTGCTGTATGCCCAGCTGAAAAATGGCCCATAATGCTCAAAATTGAGAAATCCAAGATGGCCGCCACCGACGGGCTGAAATGTATTTATGTACAAATCTTTTTGACTAAACAAGGTATAAACTTGAATGAAATGTGCTTTTGTAGGTTTTCATATATGGGGAATCCAACGCATATTCAGTTTTGAGATAAAATGTGAAAAAAACTGCTTGAAACTCATATTTATTGCAAAAATTGTCTTTTTTGAAGATGATAATTTGTCGACCAAGATAAGATCCACAAGTAGTTTGATCCTATGTGCCCAAGAATAAATTACTTAGTTTGCAGTTTTTTCCAGTTAGGATCGTCTGCATTCCTTGTTACTGCAGATCGTCACCGCAGCCGGTCACGTCACAGGAGGAGTGACGTCACAAGAGGAGTGACGTCACCGAACAGTCTAGCAACTCTAGAAACATCACGTTTAGCACGAGCGCATTAACGTCAAGAGAAACAGCCCCGTGGGCTGTGGTGCGCGCTGTATGGTTTATGTCTATTTATTCCCACTTATCTGTTTCTAAATTGTTACCAAGCCTCGAAGTTGTAAGTATTCATGTACCAGCTATTTGATCGTTTTCTTAATGACTGAATTCCTGGTCATTGTTCTCTGTTTTTAGTGAAACTCACGTCAACCTTTCTATTATTGTCACGTCAATGGTCTCCATCAATCGCTCATTTCATTCGTTAACGTCTATCGTCATCCAAATCGTACCACTCTCCTCAATCGTCAATCGTCATCGTCAACCTCATCGTCTCTCCATCGTGATATGTATAGTCATTAGTAGTCGTCTTAACGCGATGTGCATCTTAATCGTCTAGTGTCCCGTCTTTCTATCGTCAACGTCCTTTCATCGCTGAAAACATAGCTGAAGGCACAGACCTACTCGAAAAAGACCAGTGTCGCTGGAGCCACAGTCATAAAAATCATGTGGGCAGAAACGTCCAAAACTGTGTGATCTGTAGTGGTGTGGGCATTGTGTAGTGTGCATGTAGTCTAGCATATCAGAAGTTTGCATGTAATGTAGCGTATCAATAGTTTGCATGTACTCTCGTTGCTAGTATGCATAACTTGGTGGTAGTTTTGTTGCAGGTGATTGATGAGCGGTACGATGATGACAAGCAGAGAAAGGGTGCTGGAGGGAAGCTTGTCACTGAAAAAGGAACCAAGAGGAGATGCCAGGACACTGACATTGACTACAGAAAGTGCATCATATATCAAGGACTTGGGCAAAGGGACTATATAATATCACAAGAACAGACAAACTAATTTTGGCCATGAAGGCTCGACAGATGAGACATTTGAGAGACTCAAACATGACTCGGCTACTGGGACATGGCTGACAGACAAGATACCCAAATGGCACAGTAAGTGTAGAAACTGGTACAAGAATGAGAAGAGTTACAAACTTGCTGAAAAGAAGAACCAAGGAAGAAGTGATGCTGGAGACTTGAACCAGCCTGGGTGCAGCACCTCTTCCCAGCATTCAGTTAACCAGGACCAACAACCAACATTTGATGCGAAGAATGCATGCCTCATCTGCAACAAACGGTGGATGTGTGGCAAAGAGCCAACATGCAGAGTATCGACAGAAAACAGTCAGCAGACACTCAAAGATAAGGCAAAGCAACTAAAAAGAGTGGACATTTTCTTCAGACTGGTTGGTAAAGGACATGACATGGTGGCCAATGATATATTGTTGTGGGCCGGGGGTCGGGGCAAGGACGACCGCTAGACGGTGCAGTTGGCCGTCTCCACCCGAACACCCGGAATTAAAGGTCGTCACCCCGGATAACTCCGGAGTGATGGGTCGCTTAAAGGACGTGGTCGCCAATATTTCGACGCGTGAGGTGGTCCATTGTCTATTCCAATTTACCTAGTACTCACGCCATCTAACGACCGGGGAAGCCACACCCTCGGCCGGCTTTGTCCGAACCGAGTCGCTGTTACCGACTCGATCCGGTGTAACCGAGCGGAAATTACAAAGCGCGCGCGGCCAAATGACAACTTACGTCACAAATGGCCTCCCTAACTCTCAAGCCTGCACCGTGCTGGTCAATGGTAAAACGAGGCACAACAGCTGGTACATTTAACGGGTTTATTTGCAATAGGGAGGGAGACAGAGAGAGAGAGTTAACACGATATGCAGGAAAATGTACAATGAGCAATCAACACATACAATTTCTACTTATAGGACAGCAGCACCACAGACATACACACATACCAAAAGAAATGGACCCGGATTATCTTTATTTCGACCCTCGCAGCCAAGGGAATAGACAGGCTGAGGTCAGAGTTTGGTCAGTACCTGGCTGCCTCATGCAGTTTGGCCTGCGACTGCAGGTGTGAAACTCGGGGTCATCGGCGAGCCCAGACACGGTATAGTGGGGTACAGGCGGGGGCCAGGGTCGCTCCTCACAGAGGGCCAGGGAGATTCCCGGCTCTGACTCCGGGTTATTGCTCGAAAAAGAGAGATGGAAGTCGACGGCTGTGGAATAGTCAGAGGACCAGCTTGAGACACAGCAACGACGACCACCAATGACGCACACCAAGAGCAATGGCGACCCTTTTCTTCTCCGACAAATCCAACCCAACTCCAGCGAGCACGAAGGGCAGCCCGGCGATTCTTATCCCTCCCCCGGGCGGGGTGGGGTGATCGGTCCTCTAAGGTAATCTTTGCCCTGATTGGACAGGGTTTTGGGTGATATCTGTCCCCTCTGATTGGACAGGGGGAAACCCTGCCTTTCTGGGGCGGAGTCGGTGTTCTGAGGTGAGGAAACCTCCGCCCACATCCATGGTCGAACGCAAGTGGGAATGGCGTCGATGGTGCGAAGAGTGAAGATTAATTTGTTGGCGTTGGGTATTGCAAAAATCTAACGAGAAAGAAACTTCGCAGCGCACACATAATTCCCTTTAGACATAGGGAGGAATCTAACTATACACATACTTATTGAAATAACTAAGCTTCGGGATTGCTGTCTGTTTGTGTGCAAATGGCTTCCAGATTCGTAACAACATCATACCACAAGCCATGCATGGCTGCATTCAATGCACATCGTGTCCCCACTGGGAAATCAACAAAACAAAACCTGTATGATGTTGCATTCGAGGGACTCCTAGAACAGCTAGTGATCCCCCTTTTCATGACATGTGTGGGTATTTGGTGAAGCCACTGCGGGACCAATGCAGGGCCATTTTACAAGAGCTAGGAGTAAAAACAGCAGACTCGTACCGATCTATCACCCTCAAATTTAAGCTGCAACAGAAATATGGCAAGCAAATTTCCATTCTCGATCAAAGCTGTGGATCGGGATTCATTTGCGCATCAACCAGACCCCTTGGTGATGCACTGGAGAAACTGAGGCACCTAGAAGCAGCGCAACATGAGGATGAAAAGCATCGTACACTTCGGCATGCAGCAAAGATACTCCGAGCAGATTGCAAGCATTGCAAAAGACAATGCCAAAATGAACAGTCAACAGAGATTTCTTTTGCAGCTGCTGCCAGACTTATTCCTGATTCCCACTTCAATTTCACAGCTATGCTACTCAGTGAAACACCAACTCAAGCCATTGGAGGAGAGGAAGGATATAATGTCTGAAGCGATTCGGGATTCCATAACCTTGCTGATGATTTGGAGAAGGCTGATTGATCTGTCATTGCAGGGATCTGTTTTTGCTCCATTTTTATGCAGGGCAGTAATGTTTGCTGATTTCCAAGCAGATGGCAGATGACATTGAGCAAATGAGAGGGTGAATAGACCAGAGAGAGGGTGAGCACGTGCAGAGGAGCAGGTTTTTATGACGTGTGGGCTGATGCCATCTGGACCGGTTGCAGAATCTTAGTCGAGGTTTGACAGCAAGCTCTCCACTTTGTCAGAAGAAAAGGACACAGATTCGAGGGACAGCTGTTTGCGACTGGGTAATGTGGGTCCAGAAAGCGATGGGTTTTGGACACAAGATTTAGACACAAACACGGAGTTTAGGTATTCAGCCTTTTCACGTGCAGTGTCAGCTGTGTGGACATTTGAGGTAAGGGAGGGGATGGAGGGGGAACATCCACCAGAAAGAGATTTGATTAGATGCCGCCAGGATTTGGAGGAGGGAGAGAGGTTTGAGAGTTCAGACTTGAGATGAGAAAGATGTTGTTTTCTGGCTCTCCTGAGGGTAGATACACACTTGTTCCGAGCTTTATGGAAGGAACTGAGATTACCCTCAGTTGGGTTTGCTTTCCATGAGGCAAGGGCAAGTTGTTTCAGGACAACTGCCTCACCACAGGTTTCAGTGAACCATGCGTGGGAGGAAGGGTGGGACAACTGCAGATGAGAGGGGATATGTATGTGCAAGAGAGAGAGAGAGCAAGTTTCTTTGAAATAATTTCTAGGACGAGTTGATGTGCTTCACGTCTTCCTATCCTTCAGTGAAGCAAACTCATCTATCACAGCTTTGAAGTCTTCTCCCCTCTGTGAAACGCCATGTTGCATTAGCCTGTCACCCCTGGGCTTTCAAAAGGGGAATTTCTGCCATTTTTGCTTATGAAATGAATTGATTATATTGTTTTATCCAACACAATTTCAAAGAAAATAAATAAAATTGATTTTCAACCATGAAAAATCGTGCAAGTAAATTCTGCTTTTTTTTTGTATCCTATTCTACCTGTACAAATTAGCACGAACACTATTACAGTGAATGGCGAACGAAAAAGAGCACAAACAACGAATCCACTTATTTTCCTGGCATGCCATGCACTCCTTTTTTGCCTGCCCCATCTTCTGGGAATCGTTTGCCACAACATGTTCACAAGAGGAGAGCGCACCATTTGCACAGTTCAACTCCTCAACCTTTCGCTTCCTATTCATGCGCCGCGCAAAATGCGTTAATTGAATGTCATGCATATATGCATAAAATAAAAAATTTGCCTTCCCAAATAACGCGCTCCGGGCTACCCCCTTTCACCCCCTCCTCACTATGCCAGGTGCAGACACAGAACTCCTACCCTCAAGCTAACTACCCCAAACCCTCCCCACTTCACCTCCCCCCCGCCTCCCCCTCCATCCCCCTATCCGAGTGTGTGAGAGAAGAGTGTGGTGGCATCACTCTCTCCACCCCCTTGCCTACTCACCAACTCTCCTGATCCCCTCCCTCCCCTTCTCTCTCTCCTCTCTTCATTCCTCCATCTCTCCCTCCCCTCTTCACTCTCACCTCTGTTCCCCTCCCTCTCTCCCTCCCTCTTTCTCCCCCCTCATTCATACCCCCCTCAGCGAAGCAACGGGTTGTATTTGCTCATCTAGTGATAAACAAGCAAGAGCAGACCCGGTCTCAGGCAACGTTTCACCCGCTTCCCAGTGAGCTTCCTCAGGCCAATCGACCCAAAGACTCGGCACATGTCTGATTTTATTGGCGAGGTGCCAATTCATTTCTGATCACGTGCCGTTGCAAGAGGTCAATTGAGGAGTGTTTTTAATTGGAGAACCTTCAGCAATAAACGTCATCCACCTCAACGATGAGAAGACAGAAAATATGAAGATTTCTGACTCATTCAGAAGAGGCCGGCAAAGTTGAGAACAAGTTGTCAAATAATTTTTTCAAAAGGATTTACATCTGCTGAATTCATTTCCGGAATATGACAAACATTTTGTTTTCTTGTTTTTGAGTTAAAATTAAATATTCAAAATGGCTTGCGGTAAATGTCAACGCTTTATTCATTGTTGTCTCTATCGGGCTGGGCTGCCCTGGCTTAGGTCTGGGCCCTCTGCTGCTTGATGCAGTGTCCTTTACCAGTAACTGAGTGCGCATTTATATCGCAAGGCTGACAGGCTGAATCAACCTCCTGGTGTATTTTTTTTTTAATTCAGCAGCTAACGGGGCTTGAACTCATGACCCTAGGATCCCAAGCTGCCACCCCAACCACTAAACCAACACCAGGCTTCATATTATGTGGTACTGATGAAATAATGCTTTTGATTTGACATTTTCAGTTAATGCCATTATTTATGATCATAAATGCAATCTGCATTGTGTGTGTAGTGCAAATTTGGGATGTTCTGCAACCCAAAACTCTCAAAAATGTTACAAAATAAATAAAAATGGCAATGTAACATACATATGAAAATCACACTATGTAGTCATTATACTTATTTTTTAATCCATACTAGTACGGGCCCGTAGGTGTGTGCCCGTAGGGTGTGTGCCCGTAGGTGAGTCCAGTATGTGCAGCCCTCTCCGCGCCCCCTCTCTCTCGCCCCCCCTCTCGCCCCCCTCTCTCGCCCCCTCTCCTCGCCCCCCCCTTCTCGCCCCCACTCTCATCCCCCTCTCTCTACGCCCCCCTCTCTCGCCCCCTCTCTATCCTCTCTCTTGCCTCCCCTCTCTCCCCCCTCTCTTGCCCCCTCTCTCCCCCCTAGTCTCGCCCTTCCTCTCGCCCTTCCTGTATGATGTTCCATTCGAGGACTCCTAGAACAGCTAGTGATCCCCTTTTTCATGACAAGTTGTGGGTATGACATTTCTTGGTCTAGGCTCATGGAAGATAAATGGCCGTAACTTGGAACACGCTCGTCCGATTAATATCAACCTCGAAAAGGCACATCCGCGGGTCCCCAGCAATATTCCTGGCAAGTTTCAATCAGATCGGACCGTCAATCGTGCAAAAAAAAAAATAAATAAATAAAATAAATAAACATTAATTATGACATCATTTCGTGACGTCATAGCACCCTGTCTTGTCATTTGGTTGACAGATAAATGGCCCTAACTTGGGAACCGCTCGTCCGATTGACATCACACCTCGAAAAGGCAACATCTGCGGGCCCGGCAATATTCCTGGCAAGTTTCAATCCGATCGGACCGGCGGTCGTCGAGAAACTGCGGTCGCAGACAAACAGACAGACAGAACACACACAAACACACAGATTGCTGGAATTATAGAAGATGCTGTTATCATTATTCTGAGGAAAATGACATGATAAGGTGATAAGGTGGAACGACACTTCAGCTGCCATATATACGCCTTTTCAACACTGAAAAAGCAATGAAATGCCCGTAACTTGGGAACCGTCGTCCGATTGACATCAAAACCTTGAAAAGGCACATCTGCGGGGCCCCGGCAATATTCCTGGCAAGTTTCAATCAGATCGGACCGCGCGGTCGTCGAGAAACGGCGGTCGCAGACAAACAGACAGACAGACACACACACAGAGATTGCTGGAATTATAGATAGATGCTGTTATCATTATTCTGAGAAAAATGGGCATTGAAGGTGATAAGGTGGAACGACACTTCAGCTGCCATATATACACTAAGAAAAAAAAAAGAGGAAGCATTGTGACGTCATTCGTGATGTCATAGCACCGTGTCCTGTCTGGTTGACAGACAATATATAGGTCGTTATTGGTTGACAAGACAATATAGGTCGTTATTGGTTGACAGACATGGTCATTGTATCACGTTATTCTTTTTATTACTGCCAATTATTGTGCTATATATTATTATTATTATGAATATGCTGTTATCATTATTCTGAGAAAAATTGCAATATAAGGTGGAACGACACTTCAGCTGCCATATATACACTAAGAAAAAAAAAGAGAGCATTGTGACGTCATTCGTGACGTCATAGCACCGTGTCCTGTCTGGTTGACAGACAATATTCTTCTTCTCTTCTTTCGGGCTGCTCCGTTAGGGGTCGCCACAGCGGATCATCCGTATGATCCGCATAGTGATTTGCACAGTTTTACGGCGGATGCCCTTCCTGACGCAACCCTGGTCGCCCTTACGACCCAGGGATAGACCCTTACACCCAGGTGACAGACAATATATAGGTCGTTATTGGTTGACAGACATTGGTCATTGTATCACGTTATTCTTTTATTCAATTATTGTGCTATTATTGTGTACTGCCAATTATTGTGCTATTATTAATTATATTATTAATATACTGTTATCTTTATTCTGAGAAAAAAAAATGGCATGATAAGGTGATAAGGTGAAACGACAATTCAGCTGCCATATATACGCCTTTTCAAAACTGAAAAAACCAATAAAATGGCCGTAACTTGGGAACCGCTCGTCTGATTGACATCAAACCTTGAAAAGGCACATCTGCGGGTCCCCGGAATATTCCTGGCAAGTTTCAATCAGATCGGACCGGCGGTCGTCGAGAAACGGCGGTCGCAGACAAACAGACAGACACACACACACACACACACACACACACACACACACACACACCCCACACAACCACACACACACACACACACCACACACACACACACACACACACACACACACACACACACACACCACACACACACACCACACATTGCTGGAATTATAGATAGAATCCCAGGAATTTGTGATTTAAACAGTAAAACAAATCACAAAGAAATTCTGCAGGTAAGTGAACAAATAAGCAATAAGTGAAAAAATATGACGATGATGTATCACAAAAAAAAAAGCCAGGGACGATGAGGCGTATCCACAGAACTTGTAGTTTGAACATTGTAGACTTTGCAGATGAAAGCTTCTGCATCATTGGCCGCTTGGTCACTGAGTTCCCATTCACCCAGACTTTTCAGCAAGTTGTGATTGTCCTTGAAGACTTTTCAGCAGGTCTTCTTGCTGTGGTCTAGCCAAAAACGATGCAGTGTTACTGTGGGTTAGGGAGTGAAATGCAGGCAGGTTCAGCACATTGCCATCAATTTGGGCTGCTACGGTGTGGGTAGCAATGTATTTTTTGTTCTTAACTGTCTCAGCTTTCATCCTTGGGGCATGACATCTTGCTGAAATGAGCCAGAAGAAGCACCAAGACAAGTGTCCCTCACAGTAACCACAATGCTAGATGCCTGGCTCTTCAAACAGTGCAGGATTAAGCATGTGTCAGCTTCCTCGTGATGGGCTTCATGGTCCTCTGTGTCAATGTCAGGACTGGAAGATTCTACCTGTTCTTGATTGCTGAATCCACCAGAGGCTACAATGGTCTTGTTTCCTGGTGCTTTGAGGATCAGCTGCTGAGACAAGAATTTTGCCAGGTCAGCCTTGTTTTCCGAGAGTGCGAGGAAATTTCCCCATTTTGATGGCAGAAGACCTTCCCTGTTCTCAATCACTCTTCTCACAGGTACTGCTCTCTCCCCTTGTCTTTTCCTGGAACTGCTCTTGAATGACGTCTCGTAATACCTGTCAAATGAGACGTCAATGTGGCTGAAAGAAGCTCCACTTTGAAGAACCGATGTGACGAATGCATCGGCAAGATTGCCTGATGTACTGTCTGACCCTGCTATTTGCGGGGCATATGTTCCTGAAAAATGCCGCGAATGTCGAGCATTGTTTGAAAAATTTTTTTTTGTTTCTTGGTCTAGGCTCATGGAAGAGCAATTACACAGAACAAATTAGGACACAACATAACAAAAGGAAGAGCAGTAGAAAGGGGAAACCAATAACAGCAGGGCAGAGGGAGAATGTAGTCTGAGACGGACAAACAAGGGATGGAGGTAATGATGAGGGGTAAGGGAAAACACAAAGGGTGGACAATATGTATATGTAAGCAAATTTGTGTTTGACCAGTTTGTGATTTTGTCAAGGTCTGAGGAGAGGGAAGAGGCTGTTGCCTGTCTGTTAGAAGGATGAGAGATGTCATGGCAGAGAGTGGAGTAATCCTCAAAAAGAGATAAAGAGGATTCTCCAGAGAGTCAATGAGATCATTGATGAATGTTATGAATAAATATGGGGAGAGGGAGAGTGGATGAAATGGTTCATTGAGAGCCACACATTGTGACGAGACGAAGTCAGTCATCTAAAAGTGGAGTTTGCCTTGGATTCCATAGGCAGACAGTTTGGAGAGCAAGGTAGGATGCCAGACTGCATCAAAATCTTAAGATATGTCCAGGAAGTCGGTCCTGATCTCATGTCTGATATTGAGGGCCTCCACCATTGTTGGGAGAGGAGAAGCAGCATGTCCAAGGTAGAGTGACCAGGTCTGAATACGAATTGATGATCTGAGATGAGACTGTTGTCAAAAAGGAATGATTTTATGTGAACTGTGATGATGGATTCCATGACCTTGCTGATGATTGGAAGTACAGTAAGCAAATTTTGCTGCAGTTCAGGGGATCCATTTTTGCAACTTTTTTATGGAATGCTATGATGTTGGCTGATTTCCATTTTCACAGTTCGATATAGGAGACAGTCCTAAAGTGTAAAAAGAAAAAACAACAAAAACAAATGCGCAAATGTCGAAGCAGGTCACACTTTATGACCCACAAAAACACGGGGTCTGCGACTAGCGAATCCGTGAATCGCGATGTGCGACAGTACTGGCCTTCTGGGGGTTGCCTATGGATATCTCATGAGCTTGACCATCAATGATGAGGGATGCCTCTTTGCTGAGATATGTGGCCTGTTGGCTTGGGGGACAAGGTGTTTCAGCAATCAGTGCATCAGCCAAAAGTGCCTTGGAGCCCGATTGAAGGTTGCCATTCATCTCTGCAATGGCTAAAGGGACAGGCATAAGCTCATGCCTCATTATGGTTGGAAGGTCGACATCTCTCCCTGCCTTGAAAGCATTAATCAGTCACTGAAGTAGTTTCCTGTCTGCTTTGATTAATTTATGTGTACTAGTCTGTGTCTTCTTATCATCAACTTCATACAAAAAGAAAATGTGAGAGATTTGTTCCTTGGCAAGGTATTTCTGAAATTCACTTGTCTGTCATCACAAGGCAAAGGCCTTTGTTCCACAAATGTGATCAGCTGTTCTTGTCATTTCTGACGAGCACACAAGAGGTTGTTTTTTTCTTCGATGTTCTTGGTGATGATGTCCTTTGTTGCAATGTTTTGCAAGTCTTGAGATGTATCACTGGAGAACAGCTTGAAGATCTGTAAGGTGTTCAGCAGGTTGTCTTCATCTTGTGCATCATGTCTCTGCCTGGCTATGTTGCATTAGTTGTGTGTGAAGGCATTGTCTGACTCTATTCCGTACACACTTTCTGTTTCACTGGCAAGGTGATATCGGAGGTTATAAGAGAGGGCCCACCTACTCAAGGCTGTTGTGGTTTTGCTGATTCCGATGATGCCACCTCCCTTCTTCCCAGTGACATTCAACCACTCCTGATTCTGATCATGGTCCACTTGATTGAACTTCTGGTTTGAACACTTCACCACAACGCCTCCTCTCTGAAACTCTGTCTTCACTTTATCAGGAAGCTGTTGCATCTCGTTGAGGTAGACTTCCTCAGCAGGTATAGCTTGTGTGGTCATACCTGTTGAAGAACCATAGTATGGATTGGAAGGCATAGAGATGCAGCTGCCAAAGTCCATTCCTTTGAGCAAAAAAAATAATCTGAACCATTTCCATGTAGCTCCACCAGAATTTGAAATTTTGATTGTCATTTTCTGCAAGATAGGATTTCATGACATCAATAAACTCTGTTGTAGCAAACAGGGAAATGAGATCTTCTGTTGTGCTGTTGCGTGATTTCTTCTCCAGCTCTTTATTGAGATCGGCGTTCTTGTTGTCAATGTACATCAGCAGATGAGGCAGAAGAATCCTCCACATTGCTTGCAGAGTCAGTTTGTGTGCTCTCATTCCTCTAGCATAGGACTTTCCCGCCATGACCTGGTCAGCTGTGTTGGGTACAAAACGTTGCTTTCAACCCATGACTCCAACAGTCCAATACATTGTGAATGCTTCCCGATAACTTTCATGAAGTTAAAAGCTGTATGCGGACCATCGAGTCTGACAATAAGAAATTCCTGGTACTCTGCCTTTGTCCATTTGAGTTTTATCAGCTTTCAGAACAGGGCCTCATCGACAGTCAGCACTACATGATGTTGCCCAAGTTGTCTTGCCACTTGTCTGCATCGCTGTACAACTGTGTTCAGTGTCCAATTCATGGGCTGGTACCTGTATGATGGGCCTGTAGCCAATGCTCATATTTTCTGGTGTTGCTGTACTGTGTTTCTGGTTGAAGAAAGTCCAACTTTCCTTTGTTTTGTGTCTCTTGACAAGAAACACCATGTCTTGTGCAATGGCATGTACAGCTGACTCAGTGTATTTTTCTGACTTGCCATACCAGTCTGTCTGTATCTCGTCTGAGTGTGTCTGTGTTCAGTGTCCAATTCATGGGCTGGTACCTATATGATGGGCATGTAGCCAATGCTCGTCTTTTCTGGTGTTGCTGTGCTGTGTTTCTGGTTGAAGCAAGTCCAACTTTCCTTTGTTCTGTGTCTCTTGACAAGAAACACCATGTCTTGTGCAATGGAATGTACAGCTGAGTCAGTGTATTTTGCTGACTTGCCATACCAGTCTGTCTGAGTGTGTCTCATCAGTATGAGCTCTGCTTTTCCTGCTATTACTTCAGCTGACAAGAGCTGCTCCATGACATCAGGAGCCTCAAGACTAGTGTTCTTTGAAGGTGCTAAGGTCTCCATCCCCATGTTACCTTCTGGACCTCTTTGCCAGCCAGCCACATGCATGTCATGGAAGTTGTATTTTTCCATCAAGGCTCGAGTCAATGATATGAATGTTATCACATGTGAAATACATGAATCTGTTGGGTACAAAGTTTGGAGGGATCACAGCACCTGAAACCAGATCCATAGTGTGCACGGTGCTCTCCGCCAAGGCTGCATCAACTTGCAAATTGTTCTTGTTACTGATGATATGTTTGGCGTTGTGAAATAATTCAACAAGTTCTTTCGATCTTGTTTCCTGGTACAGAGAGTACTGGCGAGAGCAAGATGCTTTGGCGTCCAGTGTTTGCTACCAGTGATAATATACACAATATCCTGGGCAATACTTAGAATCCTAGTCTGTATTTTCACTTTGTTCTGGCTGCCATCCTCAGATTCTGTTTCATCTGTTTCTTCTGGCTCTGGGTCAGCTTGCAAAAGACGCTGGATACCAAACATCAATCGGAGGAACATGAATAGGCTGTCAGGAATGCAAGATATCATTTTGTTCTCATTCACAACAAAACCTTTGCAGACGGGATGTGCAAGGACGTCAGATCTGAGTTTCAAAGCCAAGTGTACATCTCAAGAAAGCCACCCATGGGTTCATATGTCGACATCAGCAAGGGCACTTGCTCTTCACACAGTAATGTTGAAAATGGTATGTTTCCAAACTCGACTGGAAGGAGCAATGTTTCTCTTTCTGGTCGGGTGATGCAGTCATAGATGTCACTGATCCGTGACTTAAGTTTGACTTTGAACGTACTTCTTCTGCTGATGAAAGATTGGGGCATTTCAACTTCTGCAATTTTGGCTAAGTCACAATATTGGTTCCACACCTCTGAAAGTCCAAGTACTTGTGCTTTCTTTGCAGTTTCTTTCAACTCTACAGCAAGCCATATCATGGTGACACCAGTTTCCTCAGCACACTTCGCTATTTTTGATGTCTTCCTCCGAAACTTGTCGGAGCATGAGTTACGACATTTGCCATCAGCTTCAATGAGATAAGTTACACCTGAAAAGCAAACATGGGTAACTAGATAATACTAGGAAGCCAACAAAAGTAGCGCTGCTCATGTTGAATGTTGTGACAGATGAAATTGTTTTTTTTAGCATTTATGCCTTGGCAAAGCATACATGTTTCCCAGTTGACAGCATGTACATTAGTTCGCAGCAGTGTAGAGGGTCTGATTGGACCTGTAGCCTGGTAACTGGAGCTCACCTTGCTTGATGAACTCTTGTGTGACATATCAAGCCTTGAAAGTGGACTTTGCTTGAAAAACGTTGCATAACAATATCTACGTGGAGGATTTCATGATCGTGTTCTGAAGCAAAAGTGCATTGAGCCTTTCAATTGCACTTCTGTTCTCTGGATATCTAAGTGTAGTTCTTGCATGTGCTGCTGCTTGCAAAATGGATTTATCCTTTTCAGTGCATTTGAACTTTGATAGAGAACACATAGTTCCAAGGTCTTTGTCCTATCCCTTTTAAGGCTACATGCAGCTTCCATTATGAGGTTGTGTTGATGTCAGAGGTTTCAGCAATCTGTAACAGAAGCAACACACGAAAGGCGAAAGGGGGTGTTCGTGGTGTTTCCACTCGTGTCGCATTTAGGTGCTCTTTAGATCAAATTTTTGCATTATCTCCATATATAGTGACTAAATATTAAGTATGATATTGCTTTGATGTTTTTTTTTTTTTTTTTTCAAAAAGTTTGTTTACTTTAGTTCTTACAGTTAAACTTTTCTTAAAATACGAGCTATTTATATCGAAACTTTTGATTTTCTGTCTTCATGGCGGTCATGTTTGTTTTCTGGTTGTCATGGGAAACTAAGGCCAAATTAAGCTTGTCGTATTCTGAAAAAGGATTCAGCACATTCTAATCCTTCACAAAAGCCTGTTTGACAATTTGTTCTCCAAAATGCCTGTACGAGTAAAAAAAATCTCAATATTTTCTCTCGTCGAGACGGTCTGCTCCGCTTTTTTTTAAAATTTATTTACTTGTGATCTGGTATTGTGTTATAGGGATGAGTGGGTGTGTGTGTGTGTGCTAGTTCTTGTTCTTGTGTTTGTGTTTTCAGGGCGGTAACTTGGCTGGGATTGCGTCTGGGTTGGATATGGTGATGTGTGGGATGTGTGATGGGTGGAGTTTCTGTTGTGTGTTGGACACGTGTGGGCATGGTGTTAGGGATCGAGTGTTGTTGTTTGTATCTCTCCTTATCCATCTTCTTGCACCATCAAGTTTTTGCCATTCATATCAGAGGTATGGGCGTCGATTGGTGGGGGATGGGGGGACATTTCCCCCCCACTTTTTATCAAGGGGGGGACAACATATCGATTGTCCCCCCCCACTTTTTTCATTGAACGTAAGTTACGTAACACAAAACGAGCTGGTCTAGTACAACCAGGCCGAGATGCTCCTCAAATACAAGAATAAATTTTTTAATCTCTCTATAATTCCAGCAATCTCTGTGTGCATGTTTGTCTGTGGGCATGTTTGTTTGCGACCGCCGTTTCTCGACAACCACCGTCCGATCTACTTGAAACTTGCCAGGTATATTGCTCGGGACCCGAGGATGTGCCTTTTCAAGGTTTGATATAATCGGACAAGTGGTTCCCAAGTTATGGTCTCCGTACTCGCAAGCCGTTCACGTCTGCTTTGGCTTGGGAGTTGGAACAAACAATTTCACGTAAATAGAGGGGGGGGGTTGCCCAATACAGAGCCTCTCTGGATCTTTACTTTTTGCCAAAAACAACAAAAGAAAAAGAACCGTTAGTTTTATTGGTCTATTATAGTTCTATTAAAGATGATAGGTTAACAATTCAACATTGAGAATCCGTGCTTCCCAAGCCATGGTCTCCCACAGGCCAAGCGTCCATAGCGACGACGCTTTTTGATCCTTCGATGTCGGCTCTTCCTATCATTGCAAAGCAGAATTCGCCAAGCGTTGGATTTTCACCCACTAACAGGGAACGTGACCTGGACATTTTGAGGTATGTTGGACGTTTCGGACTTTGTATCGTCATTTATGAGTGCCTAAAGAAATCGCGGCTTCATGGCCGGAGCGCCACGCCTCGGATAGTGTTAGGCCGCAACGGCTCGGGCCTTTTGACGACCAAAATAGTTTATTCACCCTTCTAACTTATATCGCCGGATGCCCGATATTATTACCTGCACGATGATGGGTGGTTTATTTTTGTGACTTTGCACCGTCGAGTTATAAGCCAATAAAAGATTTCGCGGCCTGGTATGCTGATTGAGATGGTGGAGCTTGTGCAGGATACGCGGTTTCACTCTCCCGGCTCGCACGAACGAACGGAAAGATATTTTGTAATTCTGTTTTCATATTTCGCAGTCGATAACAGTGGCCTAAATCCCAACGTTGAAAACCGGGTGAAAATCGAAGGAAAGTGGTATTTTGGCGACTAAATTAGCTTTGAATACTTGGGAAACATAAAATAAAATGCGCTGATTCACTCGCTTTTGCGGCGGTTAATGTAAATAATGTTTTCATCTGCGTACTTGGACTTAGGGGAGGTATAGACCTACAAAACGAAGGTATCATTCGGTCGTCGGACTTATGAGGATTAAATTATAGATTTTAAAAGGTAGCTGTTGAAAAATATGCAAAATTCACCTAAACGGTTCGGACAAACGACCGGAAAATTATTTTTTGAATTCTGTTCTCGGATTATACAGTATCTATAGGGTAGTTATGAATTACTCGAAAATCCGATTAAAAAAGGCTTAGGCTTAGTAGCTTAGCCGCGGCTTGCAATTTTATCTCTCCTCCTT
>CM068954.1:42837470-42856232 GCA_035128595.1 Eptatretus atami | reverse complement strand
TGTTCCCACAGGTAGAACGTTTGCTTAGGCTTCTATTGGTTTCCCAGCAAGTTCATGCGAAGCTGAACGGTCATTCAGCGCACTAAGACATATGAAGACTTGGTTACGTTCCACAATGACCCAACAATGCCTCAACCATCTCATGATCTGCATGTTTCACGAGATCGTCTGACTGCACTTGAACCCCAAGACATTGCTACAAAGTTTTTAACTGGATCGGCAGACAAGAGGGTTTATATTTTGGCAAGTTTCAAGGTAAGTTGACCGTACTCGTGTAATATCAATTTGTATGTCAGTCTAGTTTCAGTTTAGTTTCGTGAATCAGTTCAAGGGTCGTGATAAGGAGGCTTGATAAACAATTTTTATATATATATATATTATATATAATATATTAATATATAATATATATATGTATTTCTTTGATGACACTTGAAACTTTGAAATGTGTATGATTAATGTTTAATTCATTTGCTCCGTCTGCTTACATTTGATAAAAAGATGGTCGATAGATGGTCAGATTAATTTAAGGGATTTGTGTGATCAGAAGGCAGCATTCAACGAGCGTATAAAATCAGAATTTGCAAGGGTAGACTTGCTGTGTCCACGCCGGCACGAAGTGGGCTTCGTGGTCTGGACATGCAATGTCCCCCCCACTTTTCAAAAGCAATCGACGCCCATGATCAGAGGTGTGTATTTTGTGGGTATGGACTACAGCATCAATCTGTGTCGATTGTCGGATGTCATGTTCAGGACATGGGTACCATCCAAGTCAAATTTGTAGCCAAATTGCACCAATTACAACATGCTAAGTTTAGTACCTGTTGTCTCAGAGGTGTGATGTGTACACATTGAACAGCGGTGGTGCTAAGACTGAGCGTTGCGGAACTCCGTTCTTGAGGCTGTGGGTTCTGCTGACTTGTTCGTTAAGATTGACTCTAAATCAGCAGTTGGAGATGAAGACTTGGATAAAGTGGACTCGGTGGTGGTCCTGTAGTATCTCAGCAGCTTCAGCAGCAGGCCACATTGCCAAACTGTCATATGCTGAAGACAAGTCAAAGAAGACAGCCGAACATTTCTGGTTTGATTCAAAGGCAGTCTCAATAATTTCATTTGCAGCTAGAACCTGGTCTTGTGTTGTGATTCTTTCTGAAGCCTGCTTGTTCTAGTGGGAGTGCTACTTCAATAAGTGGTTCTATCCTGTAAAGGATGAATCCCTGTTCTGTTCTTGCGTATGGCAACTTGGCTGCTGGGTAGCTATCATTTCTTGGAAGTGCAGCTGTACCGCTGATGCTGTGCCTCTCTACCAGTACAATGGTACTCATTCCGCCGACCTCGGAAGGATGACAGGCTGAGTCAACCCCGCCGGGTGTTAATTCAGTGGCTAACGGGGCTCGGACTCAGGACCCGAAGATCCCAAGCCAGCCACCCTGACCACCAGGCTGAGGATGAACCCTTCAAGGACCTTGAATGGGATAGATATCAGCAATATCAGCCGGTAACTCATTGAGATGTCTCTGGGCTTGTTTGGTTTTAAGGTGGCCACAACATTGTCCCTCTTCCTGAGCTTTGAAATTCTAAGTTAGGTGAGGCAGTAGGACATGAAACACTACAGCCAGTGGAGTAGATGAGTGCTGGTGATATTCAACGATTTTGCATGAAAGTTATCAGCTCCAGTTGCTTTCCCACATTTGAGGCTTTATCGGGCAAACTTGAAATACTCTTTATTGAAGTCCACAGCCAAACCACCGTCAGCAGATAATGCTGTCAGGAAGTGCTCCAGCTTGGCATTCACTTTTCAGGAAAATACTCTGTCTAGGTTGGGGCAGTGGCGATTGCTGATGGTGGTTTTGCTACATAGCCAGGGAGAATATTCATTGAAGAAAACGATTCTTTATGCTTCCTTAGAAAGGCTTTTAAAGCATTTTAAATTGCTTCACTTTCCTTATTTCTCCAGCAAGAGTACCCCACATGTTCTTCTTTTTCTTCATTAAGATCTATTCCCCTCTTATTTTTCTTTGTGAGAAGACCGAATGCCTCAATTATGTGTTTGCCTCCAAATCTTGTGTCCCCAACACCTCACTTTCTGAATCCACACGACCCAGATTTTTTTTTTTTGTACTTTTCTGTACTTTGCACGACTCTGTACTTTTGACTCTATCATTTGCCATTCGGCATCTTCCATCTGCTTGGAAATCAGCCAACACCACCACATTACATGAAGAGGTGTGAAACGATCCCCCTTAACGACAGACCTATTAACTTACTTCCAATCATCAACAAGGTCATGGAATCCATCATCACAGTTAATATGAATCCTTTCTTTTCTCCAATGGCCTCACCTCAGTTCACCAATTTGGATTCAGACCAGGTCACTCCACCTTTGACATGCTGCTTCTACTCTCCCAATAATGGATTGAGGTCCTCAATGTCAGACATGAGATCAGGGGCATCTCTCCAGACATATGTAGTGCTTTTGATACAGTTTAGCACCCCTCCTTGCTTTCCAAACTCTATTTCTGGCATCAGAGGCCAACTTCACACAAGGCTTACTGACTTCCTCTACTCTTATAATCAATGTGTGGCACTCAACGGAATCCTTTCATCTCCTCTCCCTGTTAGGGCCAGAGTGCCCATGGCAGTGCTCAAGTCCTCATCCAATTTCTATTCTTAGTCCTATTCCTAATCTTAATCAACAATCTAAGCCTGATGTTGGCTTTGTGGTTATGGTGGCTGGCTTCGGATCTTAGGGTCCTGCGTTCGAGCTCCGTTGGCTACTGAATTAACACCAGGTGAGGTTGACTCAGCCTGTCATCCTTCTGAGGCCAGGGAAATGAGAACCAGTGTACTGTTGTAGGGGCGCAGATAGCTACCTGGGAGCCAGGCTGCCAAACGCAAGAAGAAGATCAACGATCTCTCTGACTGAAAAATCCTCTTTATCTATTTGCTAATGGCTACATGACATCTGTCATCCTTCAGATAGGCAGGCAACAGCCTCTCCCTTCTTTTCAGATCTGATACAATCCTAAGCTGGTCAAAAACTTTGAAATATATCTTTCAATCCTGACAAATCTCTCTCTCTCTCTCTCTCTCTCTCTCTCTCTCTCTCTCTCTCTCTCTCTCTCTCTCTCTCTCTCTCTCTCACTCCTGGGTCTCACAATTAGCCATGATTTTTTTTTTATGCAAACAACATTTCAAAGTTAAAGTTGGCCGACAAACCAGTCACCGACTAGGCATCCTCCATCATGCAAAGCCCTTCTTTGGCACACCTGAACTCCTATCCACCTATAAGGCCTTCTTCAGCAGCTTTATGGATTACCACTCTCCCCTCTGTGTGGTGCCCCTGCTTCAGACCTTGTTCAGCTTATGCCTTGGAAGCCAAGGCCTTCAAGACCATTGGAATATACTGTGATTCGGCCGAATCTATTGGCCTCTTACTTTCCCCATCATAGACAGGATGGTGGTCTCTTTGTCTTCTACCACCTCCTTTCTGATCTTTCACACTTTGCTTTGTCCGTGATTTTCCCCTCCCCCACTCTACCCCTACCACCCTTGCCCCCACCCGGGTTTTGCTTGGCACACGTAGTTCACCATCAACCCTTTCTGGTGACACTCCCAAAATCGAGAATCACCGCTCACCTCCACTCATTCGTTCCTTCTTTTTTATGAGAAATTTTTTCCACCTCTGCAATCAACTTCCACATTCCCTTCAATCTGATTCTTCCCTCCAGGTTTTGAAGACAGATATTTTCCACCATGTCAGTTCACCCTCAATCCAAAACCATGATTTTTTCTACCTCTGTTAATTCCACCACCCCCAAGCACAAATCCTTCCAAATTTCGTTTTTCCTTCTTGAGAGCTTTCTTCTCTATCCATCTTATCCACACCATGCATCCTCCCCCTACCCCTCATTCCTCCCCACATCCTTTATTTGTCCAAGTCTGCTCATAATTTGTCCTTCAACCCTGTTGTTGGTTGGTGTTTCCCCCCATATATTTTATGTTGCTTTTGTTATTTTGCATCCTGATCTATTCAGGTCTTTGGGGTCCAAAGGGTCGAAAATATCTGAAAAGGTCTGAAGGTTATAAAAGGGTCTTTAAGTTATTTGGGGTCTAAGGGGGTCTATAGGGTCATTGGGGGTCTACATGCTCTTCCATGAGCCTTGATCCTGTCTACAAAAAAAAGAAATAAAAATAGAGATTCAATCTCATTTGATGTCTTCACCTTTCACACCACACACATTTTATGTCAGTCACCTTAAGCATGACAGCAGCTCTTTGATGGGGTTAGTGAGCTTGTTGAATGGAAAAACGCATTGCCATGACTGAGTTTGATTTGCTCAAACAGGTGTTCTGTCACAAGCTCGTTTCAGGCTTCATAAGACCTAAACATCCAGCAGTCTGTGTACTTCAATACCAATACAACATTCTCTCTACAGGATGTGATAACTCCCATTGGACAATCGACACAAGATCCAGTTTTGCTTACAGTGAAATGTTCATAAAATGTGTCACATTTCCTATATATATATATATATATATATTTTTTTTTTCAAGCATTTAGAATTCCATTCTGCTTAGCAAAGGCAGTGTAAAGTGAGGTCTGCATTTTCACAATGGGAGACATGTCTCGACCTCCTGCTCATAAATGTTAAAGACTACGTTGGGCTAATACTTACCAACCAAGGACATTGTGAAAGATGTTTCTGCCTCCCACTGGCGCTGAAACCGTTATCTAATGAATTGACATGACCATGGGAACTTTGATTTAGAAACCGATGTGAGACAAATGGCAGCACCATTGAAGGCTTTGGCTCAGGATCGAGCTGGAAGGCACAACCTTGTAGGTGAATGCTTTAAAAATTTGCCAGAATGAAGAGTGCTCTTTAATAATGGTACTTTTATCCCCAAGCGTTTGTGATGTCACATCTATTCGTTTCCCTATCATAAGTGAATTGCTTTTTGAATGATCAGAAAAAAAATGAAATAAGCAGTGTCCCTTTTTCGCCCTCTGTCGGTTCTTAATGGGAAGATTATGCTGAAATTTATATTCACAACTTTACCTGCGAAAAACAATGGATACTCTTCGGTAATTTACATGTGCTCGAGAGGTTACATTTTGGCCTCTCACTAACTGCATTGTCTATATTTGCATTTTTTTCAATAATTATATGCAACATATATTTTAATACAACATGGAAACATCTTCATGTCTCTTTACACAAGAACACACCAGGAAATTAGACGCAGGTGGAGGCCATTCGGCCCATCGTGCCTGCGCCACATTTTATACAAAACCGAACAATGCAAAATGTTTTTTTTTTTGTAATTTTTTTATGTTTGGTTGTTTCTGGGGGTGTGGGGCGGAGTGGGTGAAGGTGGTTCCTGGGTGAGAAACACAGAACATCAAGCGCACACCGCCCCTTGATGACACCACCATAGACAGCACTCCGCAACCATACACATGCACACAATCACCCATCCATACTCAAGCGACCTAAAAATCCTGCCTACATCCCCACACCCCTCCGTGTCCAATACTTCCAGGTAAATATTCTAATTCCAATTTAAACGTATCTGCTGTTTCTGTTGCCACTACCTTGCCATTAACTACTCCCTGAGTGGAAGACTCCTTCCTTACAATTGTTTTAACTCTCCTCTTCTTCACTCTCTTTGCCTTATTGTTTCTTCCAATCATTTATGTATTTTCACTGTTATGTACGAAGCAGTCATTCCTGCAGCATGACGTAACAGGGTTGTCAATGACACAAGTAAGATAAATTTGGCCGATAACTTATGTGTGGAGTGCTAATATAGTACTGCTGATTCTAAGCAATAAATTTTGCCAGAACATTGGCACATCATAACCTACACTTCTTTATTTGAGATGCTCTCCAGCTCATGTGGAAACTTGTACATATAAGACGAGGAGATTAGGAGACTTTGCTGTGTTGTACTTTAATATGGATTACAAAGCCATGAGGAGACAATGGATAAATCAACATGGCATATGGAATTTGAACCTGGGATCCCAACATCATGTACTAAGTTGTAAAACAGGAACAGCAAACAAGCCAATGTAAAATATCGTGTGTTTTTTTAAAATTAACTTCCACAACTCAAATATGGATGGGAAAGCCAGTTTTACTTTTCTCATATAAAGGACAATGCAATGTCTCCTGCTGTCACTACACTAGAACGAGTTATCCGCAAATACATTTGACTGTGTTGCGGACAGCAACCAGGCCCATTAAAATGAGACTATTGTTAGGAGAGAATCCACCAAATGAGTTGTTCTTCCACCCAAATACCACCAGTCTGCCTGTTTTTAAACACCGAGTAATTTGTTTAGTTTGCATTTTAACAAATATATAAAATAAGAAAGATGCCGTGCTTAGCACCAAATCTGCGCAATGCAAAGAAAGAATAGTTGCCATAGAAATAGCAAATTGGCAATTTCGAAAATTTCACCGATCAAGTGGTTTACGTGATTGAATGTTGTGCAAAGCAAATTTGGCTGGTAAGTAATATAACTGTGGCCTAATAGGTGTTTCACATGTTTCACATGACCTTGATCTTGATCCTTGACGAATTTTGACCAGATTTTGCATAAAAATAAGCTGTGTTTGTTTCAATCTGATATCTTGAAAAATTATTGAGGTTTGGCAATAATTAAATCACAAAAATTGTCAGGAACACCGTTTTCTCTTTGCCACGTGGGATTTTTCTATAATATGTGGGACTTTTCCTAATGACACTAACCAAGGTGAGCAGAACCAGAAAAATGAAAACATTTAATTGCCTAATTCCATTGTGCACCCTCTCAGCTTGGTGCAGAGGTGGTTTACAGATGAGGGGCCTTTTGATTATCAGGTCAGATTAGATCTATGACTTGCCACAAGTACCATGTAAACCTGCACTGACCTGTCTCATGGTCAGGTTGTCGGTGACGAAACCGTCGTCTCCACCAAGTTTCTTGGTGAGGAGGGTGTATGATATGGACACCGAGCAGGATTAAAAACAAAACCCATCAAAGGGCTGAGGTGCTCCTTGTGAGCCAACGGCCATCCATATTTAGTGCCCCACTGTGTCTGCAGACATCTTCATGCAGTTGGGTTACATTTTTATTCGGAGGTTGGTGGCAGGATTTGTACTCCGGCCACCGTAAAACACTTCTTCCCACAAAACATAATAAAATCATTAAAAGAAATCTGAAAACCCACTCTGTGGGAGTACCTCCTGTGCAGCTGCCCTAGAGTGCAGCTCATTGAATGACGGGATTGGGGCAAAGCCTTCAGGACCCCCAATCTTTGATGATAGGAGGGAAACCATGGGGTAACTTCCAGGGTTAGATTGCGTAGTGTGTGTCTGGGTGGTCCTGAGGTGTCGTT
Source organism: Eptatretus atami (assembly GCA_035128595.1). Taxonomy (NCBI): domain Eukaryota; kingdom Metazoa; phylum Chordata; class Myxini; order Myxiniformes; family Myxinidae; genus Eptatretus; species Eptatretus atami. Next base: position 42,848,844 of record CM068954.1, on the reverse strand, counting down.
ACCAGACGGCGGTCTCCTTGGGTTTCCCTGAGGTGGTCCCTTTGGGTGGGTGCCTGGAATGTAGTACCCCGAAGAGAGGATGATCACCTGTCTCTGTTATCATTTGAGCTCAAGCGTTTGGCATCAGTATTGCAGCACTCTCTGAGGTTCGGAGACGGATTGCGGCGAGATCATGGTGGGTGGTTATACACCTACTATTGGTCTGGTGGTCCTGATGGTTACCATGCCCAAGGAGTTGCTGTTGCTGTGTCCAATAAGCTGACTCCAACGATAATTGAGGTAAACCGTTCAACAAGCATGGTATGACACTAAGGATTCGTCACTCCTTGGGTGTCATTTCCTGGTCTCTGTATATGCTCCGACTGAGGCAAGTGTCTCACCATGAAGGACGCATTCTATGCCATGCTCAAGTCTGTGGTTGATCAGTGCACCAAGCGAGATACTCTTCTAATCTTGGGGGTTTTCAATGCATCAATTGGAACTGATATGGATGGTTATGAGACATATGCTTGGGGCCAGGCATCTTCCTGAGAGATGGCCAGACAGAGGCCCTTGGAGTACCGGCGGAAAGTGGATGCAGCAACACGCTGCTCCTGCGCATGCTCCAATTCCTGACCTGACCTGGCCTTTTGATTGTGACTGGTGACCCTCAAGTGTTTTTGCAGAAGGCCCTTAGCAAAACGTCTAATGGAGCCTTTCAGGTCTTATGGGACTAAGGGTTCTAATGGGGTCTATATGGTCTACATGGTCTTAGTCTTTGAGGTTTAAAGAGTCTTAGGGGTCTTGAGAGTCTTAAAGGGTCTTGTGTTTGTAAAGCATATTGGGTTTATAAAGGGTCTAAAGAGTCTACAAGGTCTGAAAAGGCCTGAAGGTTACAAAGGGTCTTAAGGTTCTTCGGGTCTAAAGGTTACTGGGGGTCTGAAGGGTCTTCGGGGGTCTAAATGGTTTTGGGGTCTTCAAGGGGATTAGGGTTATAAATGGTCCTGGGGGTTTTAGGGGTCTTAAAGGGTCTTGGGGTTCTGAAGGGTCTTAAGGGTTGAAGAGGTCTAAAACGTGTAAATGTTTAAAGGGTCTTAAAAGGTCCAAAGGGTATAAAAAGGTTTAAAATGGTCTAAACGGAACAAAAAAGTCGAAAAGGTATAATGGCTCTCAAGGTCTACATGTCTAAAAGGTATGTTCCAATACTCCGGAGTTTATAGACATAGTCAAGGTCCAATAATAAGTAATTAATAAACGTACTCATGGTCCAACTTACGTTCAAACAGTTTGTAATTAATCGACATACTCCCAGGAGTTGACCTGCGCATGCTCTGATCTTCATGAAACTTCCCCACGTGGTAGAGGTAGTGACAAGCTTGAAGCCTATTGTTTTTGAGGTCAACAGGTAGCTTCACTGTGGTGTGAGAAGCATGTAGCTTCACCTCGTTCACCGTCCTCCAATTTTTCAGTTTCAAATACAGTATATACATAGATATCAAGTGAATTTGTTGAAATTGACAATTATGTGACCTTGACCTTTGACCTGTTGACCTGTTGACCTCAAAAACAATAGGCTTCAAGCTTGTCACTACCTCTACCACATGGGGAAGTTTCATGAAGATCAGAGTAAAAATATAACCTGTAGGCAATTGACATATAAACAGACAGTCAAACAGCCAAAGAGACAAACAGAACAACAGACCAGACCAACCAATATACTTGTGGATCTTCAATTTCGTAAGTAATGCATGGCAAGTCGAGACCCAAGGTGATATTGAAAGCTTATGTTATAACACCAAAAACATGTACACTAAAAGAGGAAAACAAAAAGGAGATAATTAAACAGGGAATGGAGCAAAATATGAAGCCTTAATAACACAATCAAAAATACAGAAAAATGTTCAAATGACAAAAAAGTCAGAAAAAGATTGTAACGTTTGACCATTTCATGAGGATATGTCCATAATATCTCTATATCCATGAGATCTGGAATATATCTTTAGGATGTTAATCATTCCAGTCATTAATAATTTATCTGAAAGATTTAGAATGAAGGGCAGATGATTGCAATGAAGAATGAGTCAGTCATTTATGTTCATCCGTAATATTAGTTGGCACAGTTAGTTTGAAGTCTTGAGATGCCACTGTGAATATATTATTCGTGAGAAAAAGGGGCCTCTTCATTTTCCTCACCTTTACAACCTATATTACTAACTTGTAGGTAAAGGCCTCACTCTCTGCTTTGAGGACACAATAAATTCTAGTGTCTTCCCTAGGGAGCCATCTTGTGTATGCAGGAATGGCAGAATTTTTTACCCTTCGCTCCTTCTTCATATATTACTTTACGTCCCAATTGCTCTTGATACCTTTACTCCCAATCTTCTTGTGCTTTCCTCATTTTTCCTCCGACAATCCCATCTTCCTTCTCTCTTGTTCATCCTCTAATTTTGACACTGTGCTCGCTTAGTGAAAGGCGGGGTCAAGCGATCGGTCGCGTCGTACGTGTGCCATACGTACGTGCGTACAGCACATGTATGACGCGACTGATCACTGAAGCCACGAGTGTACGTATGTGTCTGCATTTTTAAAACTCATTTTCTCAGCAACCGTTATGCTGCTTGTCACAAAATTTTCCAAATAGGTGCGTGGCCTCCTGTGGAAATTTGTAGTCATAATTGAGACGTTACAGGTCACGTGGTACAGGCGCCGTCTTGGAAAACCCGAAAAACTTTGGACCTCTACATCTCTGAAACCACTCCATGGAAAAAAAAATTACACATGGCTCAATGTACTCCCCATAGGGAATAAGATGTGTTAATGATGATGGTATCGCTTTTTTCCTTATGACGTCATAATTCGACAAGCACAACGCTTGATTCGATAAGTAATGAAAAAAATTTTCCTTTGCAACTGTCGGTCCAATTGACACAAATTTTTTTCACCATAGGTACACCTCCTCCTGTAGGGATTTACTATTATCATTATGACATCATAGGTCACTTGGTACAGGCGCCATCTTTGAAAAACCGATAAACTTGGCACCTCGATATCTCCAAAACTGCTCCATGGAAAACATTGAAATATGTTTCATTGTCAAGTACTCCCCATGTGGAATAAGATTTGGTAATAATGACATCATCGGTACCTTCAAATGACATCATGACGTCATTTGACAAGTGCAATGCTTGATCCAGTCAATATGAACAAAAAATTTATCTGCAATTGTTGGTCCGATTGACACAGAATTTTCCACCGAGGTGAGCCTCCTGTCTAATTTTTTTTAGTCATAATTACGATGTCATATCTCACGTGGTACAGGCGCCATCTTGGAAAAAAAAACAAAAACTTTGCACCTCTATATCTCCGAAACAGCTCAAAGGAAAAAATTTACACATGGCTCATTTCTCCCCATGGGGAATAAGATTTGTTAATGATGATGTCATCGGTGCCTTAATTATGATGTCATATTTCAACGTGTGCAACGCTTGATCCGGTCAGTATGAAAATTTTTTTCTCTGCAATCGTTGTTTGAATGGACACAATTTTCACCATTGGAGTGCCTCCTCCTGGAGAATTTTTCAATGACAATTACGATGTCATAAATCATGTAGTACAGGCGCCATCTTGGAAAAAGAGAAAACTTTGCCCCTCTATATCTCCGAAACCGCTCAATGGAAAAAATTGAAATATGGCTCATTGTCAAGTACTCCCCATGGGGAATAGGATATGTTAATGATGATATTATCGTTGCCTTCATTATGACATCCTAATTCAACAAGTGCAATGCTTGATTCGGTTAGTATGAAAAAAAAATTCTGCAATTGTTGAAACCGCTCACCGATCAATGCAAAACTTTAACTAATTGATCAACTACCCATGGTAAATATAGCTTGATAAAAGTGACATCATTGGTCACTGGTCTGGCACCATATTGAATCAAAGAAAAAAAACCTTTAAAAAAGTGAAAAGTTTGACTTGCATCAAGTTCTTCTCAAGACTGCGCACGGTAAGTATTCTATGAATACCATTGAGTTCTCAATTGTCTTTGTCACAATTTACACCACACGTTTTGCGCATTAATCATAAATATGCAATCCTGTCCAGGGCCAATGTCATGCATCCTCTTAAATTATAAATTTAATGGCAATCACCTCTCATGCCCCCTTGATTTCTTTCTTTGTTACATAAACAGCTCTGGCCAACAACTGAGACTTATTGACAACTACCATACTGCCATCATGGCTGAGAAACATGATTAATATCGAGCCCCCTTGCACGATTTTCGATGAGGTGGTGCATAGCTTCAAAAAGTTGGACCATTGAGAGTATAATAGCACTGCACCATCATGCCAGTTGTGGGATGGGTTGCACACCACATTGTGGATGCTTTACCATGGAAAGTGAAAGTGTTGAAAATATAGAGCTCAGTGGGTTATCATTTTGGGGTTTTTTTCTGGCCATATATCGGTGTGACATCAACATGGCAGCATGTAGAATACTATTTCATTGATTGAAGACGTCGAATACCGATCGGAGTTCTAGTTTAAGTTCAATGCACCAAGCGACTCGTGACAAACACCACATTACAAGTCTCCACTATTTACAGTGCAGTGAGGTGTTTTGAATTATGAGCAGTAGATATGTTTTTGCTTCATGCACGTAACCCAGGCCTATACACTGCCCAAATAAAGGTATGCATCAGAAGAACATGTTGGATGCTTGGAACAAGATCGCCCAAAGGGCTGGTACTCTGCTAGTGTGGTATAACTTGTAGAACCCTTTATTGGTGTCAGCTAATAAGATAAAAGGCAAAGTCGCAATTTTTAAAAGGGGTGACAAGACATTGTGACCACCCTATATTTTTCTTTTTATTATATTACAAGTAAGTTCATCATTAAAGTTTGTTGAAGTAATGTTTGTGGTCCATACTCATGAGGGAGTGGGGGGAAGAAAAGATGAAAAACAATGTATTGTACACAAATTAGATGAGCAAAAAAGCATGATTTTTCAATTACATTCTCACAGGTAAACATAGGTCTTATACAGCATAATGAGAGGATCTGATGAAATTTTAAAAATCCACCGAGGCAGGTACTTACCGCTCGCTTGGTCTTTCAACAGCGTTCCAAGTTCCCACCTTAGAGGATGCTTCCTGGTAAACTGATCTACCATCCATAGCTGGGCCGAGCAGGCATTTCAATCAGTGTTATGTTGTCATCACCAAGGTCCTCAACAATTGGCACCATATGTCTAATACATTGGGCCGAGCTTCCAAATAGCCACGACTTATGGGTTTAGCCTACAAATCGAGCGACAATCCCAAAGATCCGCGAGCAGGACTGAAAAGCCCACAAATCCAAAATATGACTGAACAAAAGGAAAAATACATACAATTCACAAGCGAAACACCATACTTTGTTGAAAAAGAAAATTAATTTAATCAAGGAAAATTAATGGATTCTCTGTTTGGCCAGTTTATTTCCCATGTGCTACGATGTTTTCTTCCTCTCACGGTTCATGCATGCAGATGTAGATATAATCATGGGCACACGTGTAGACTACATGCATGTCGGCCTACATGGAGCCTATATGAACATGAGCTTGTTTTATATGATGAGATCTATATAGCGATAGGGTTCTTCCAAGTTTAAAAGACCACATAATAATCACCATTCCTTTATCTCCGGGCTTCATGAGAAAACGTTGACTCCTCCGATGGCTTTCGATACTCTTACATGATCACGCGTCTAACCCGCAATCCCAATGGCAGTTTGGTTCCTCGCTTCCTCGGGACTGGGTTGGACCTGATGGTCTGTCCCACGTACAGCCCAGGTAGAAAAACCTTCATATACGGGCAATGAAAGGGTCCATGGAGTTAGCACCCTTTACCCTTTACCCATACCCGATTCAAAGGATGGATTGAACCTTTACAAAAAAGTGGGAGTTGTGGATTGTACCATTACAACAAAGGGGCACACTTTAGACTGGTATCATCAGATGTCATTCATGCCCACAGTATAAAAACTTGAATGGGATTGGCTTTGACATTAAATTTCACATTAACACAAGTGTTCAGTGAAACACAGTAACCAAGAAGGAGAGACATGGTTAAGTTATATCAAGATTACACAGATTGTCAGGTTACAAGGCAGAGTGATTAAGGACGGTCTATGTTAATGCGATTTTTTTGTTGTTGTTGTTTTCTTTCGAATTCACCTGACTAAAACCAATGCTTCTAAAAATGTGGACCTTTGTGTGATTTTTTTTTGGGGGGGGGGGGTGCATAATGATGTGAAGAGACAGGGCCAAAGGGTACAGGGGGTCTGAATATGGAGTTTTAATGTGGTAGCAAGTAAGGAAGGAGGAGTGGTATGCCTTTGCTTTTTTAAATTACACAAGTCACCAGTGCACACATCCAGTCTCAAGACTGCACATGCACTGACTGCACACTCCAGTAAAGGTAAAATGGTAGGCCAATTGACTTGGGGTATCAGCAGGTCCATGATTGTTTGCTAATTCCTTGTGCAATCCCTTTAACAACTGCTAAACCTGCTTCTGGTAGAACTGCACTGATATTGGTATGCAAGCTTAGTGAATGTAAAGGTTGCGATTTGCTCCAAACTAGCATGGGAAACTTTTTAGAACTTCAGAAGGAGCTCCTATAGAAGAGAGTTCTGAGAAAGAGAGTGAGAGCGACAGAGAGAGAGAGACAGACAGACAGACAGACAGACAGACAGACAGACCTCAATCTTAAGAATTAGCAACAACAACGACGACTTCATTGTTAATGAAAAGTAAAAGCATAAGAGGCAGATGGTAATCTTAGATTTGGGGATGGTATGTTACAAAGTATGAATTGCTGGGTCATCATTGTGACTACTGTATATGACTCAAGCCAGTGATGACTACTCTTGCTTGTAAAACTAAGTTGGTCCTCAAATTCATGACGTGAAATATTATTAAGATGAGAGTTGTAATTTTAGGACTTTCTCGAAAGGAAACGTCCTAATAAAGCCCAGCTCAACCCACCGACACGACACGACGCAACTTTGGCTGATAGGAGAAATTAATACTCTTACCAATCAAAACTGGGTTGGACATTATAAGCAGGAAAATTATTACTATTGGTCATTCAATAACAACAAAAGTGTTTCAAATAAGACAACAATCTTATGGGGCTAGGCATGTAAATAAACATGTTGTGAAGCTACATGTATTAAAATTATTGGATTGGATTTGTTGCGTTTAAGTGCAAAACGACATTTTTGCTTTTTGAGCAGGTTTGATTGTAACTTGCATGCTGAACGTTTTCGTAATGCCTGACAACCTCATTCTTTGCGTTTGGCCAACTTCCATCATTGTTTTAAATCGCTTCCTGCAATTGTTCCTGCCAATTAACAGCAGCTCGGCTAAACAAAGGATGCTTTGTAGAAGCACAGTCAGGCTTTTGTGTTCTGAAAAGGAAAAAATTCTGAACAGTGCAGGGTTTTGCACCAATCTAGTTCTATTGGTTTGGTTACACAGGTCCCATTATGCGAGCTTCTCTTCGATGTTTCATCCAACTCAGAGATTTATGCATTTTCAAACGCTCAACTTTTGCAACTTTACTACTTTTGTGTCAGAGATTTTCATTTCCATACATTTACATGAGGAGAGTAGCTGGTACATCTAGATAAAGGGACAGAAACTGCATCTGAACTCCAAAGTGTTACTTATTTATTGTCGCTTCATACTCACAACTCCCAAAATGTTATCCCACCCAAAAATTTCACAACAACCTCACATACGATGCTGTGTATATCCCCACGTCGGTGAGAATAACAATCACCTGACCCCTTCCAGTAACTCGTGTGACAGCAACCGTAGGAAGGTTGTCATATGTAAGGGTACAGATGACATTAAAACTGCATCCCAAATTGCTATGCAAGCAACACAACATCCCCAGAGGTCACGAAGTCCCTAAGGGAACTAAGATGCTGACTTATTCACAAAGGATGTTTGTTGCATGGGCACCATTGGGAAGTGAGCTCCTATCTCATGGTGGTGCACACATTTTCTGTGATATTAGGCAAGGAGCATGCTACCAGCTAGATTGATTTAAAATGTGATTGAATATCAGGAAGAGACAATCTCCGTAATTTGCTGGCATGCCACAAAACCTGTCTTTAGGCTGAAAGGTTGCTGGTCCCAAGGGTTGGCTGAAATCGAGCAAAGATCACGATAAAGACTGAAATGTATCACCTCAGTATGACTGCATGACTTCATCCCAAATCCAATATCTGGTCCACAGTATATTTTGGAATTATCCCTTCAGTACTGCAGGCAGACTTGTTCTGTGGATATTGCAAAACATCTTTTTTTACATTGTTGATGTTGATGGACCAAAGTGTGAACTGTGGGGTGAGAATGGCATGGCTTTGAGGGCTGAAGCCATTCCAATATGGTTTGTAGCTCATGTCCTGTAATTAAAAATGCTGGTTCGGCCTCTGTAGTGGCATGCTTGGTTGTCCTGTAGTCCATAATGTTCTGAAAGAGAACCATCTACAATGACCAGCCTTGAGCGTGCTGAACTTGAATGTCATTCTTCAATGTCAGATTGAATCTTTCTCATCTCCCATCGGCTTGGGTCAAGTAGACAGCAATACAAATGTATTTCATGCCATTTTCACTAAGAATAGTGGAAATATTGTCCAAAATATACTGTGGACCATTATCTGTGGTAATAGTGCATGCCAATCCCCAGTGGGCATTGGTGTGCCCATTATGTGAATGATTGTCAGGGTCATCCCAAAGGAAAAATCTCAGGCCATTTTGAGTGCCAATTGCAAATAACTAAAAGATGGCACTGGTGGTGAGACATTCCATGGATTTTCCCACAGACACCTAATTGCAGGTGTCCCCAAGGTTTAGAAGACCAAATAATGGGCTGTCTGGTGCTGGGACAGGCTGTCTGAATTTGCCACTGACCAGACAAGCTTTACAGACTCTGACTAGCAGTTTGATGTCTTTGTCAATGCCAGGCCACCAAAATAGGTTTCAAGAGCACTCTTTCAGCTTTATGATATCCATCTGACCCTCACATGACATATTCAGCAACTTTATTTTACAGCATACTTGGCAGAACTGTGCAATGTCAACATACCACATAAAAATCAGCCCAGCAGGAAAGCTCATATCGGATGGTTTAAAATTGCATCAGTTCAAAATCCACCTGTGATGTCCAGCCATCTTTGATATTGCAAGGTGTAGTACAGAGAATATAGAGTCCTCCTTTGATGACTACTACAGTTCTGAATGAGATACAATGTCTTTGAGACATCCCTGTGGCATTTAGACTAGATCTTAATCAGTGTTCATTGGTGGAAGACAGTGAGTGTTCTGCATCTGATACTGACTAAGATAGTTGTTCTGTGACTGCCAGCGTGGGGGTGTACTAAAGCTGGCTATTACTTCTGTAGTGTCTATCCATCTGTCGAATCAAAGTTTTCTGGAGTCAGTTCCTGATGTAAATATCAGGGCTATAACACCTATTAAATGTCCTAAGAATAAATCCTGTCTGCACAGGTACATTTGCCAGCATTCATAATCCCAGAAACACAGGAGAGCTTCCACTGCAGCAGCACATGCATCATAAATAACATAGGTAGCACTGCGAAGGTTAAAATGATCCAATACAAATGTTGTGAGCTTCCTTTCATCTTAAGTGTTTGTACTCCCACTTGACATGTGGGAATCCCATCCCACCAGGAATCTTTTTGAAGGAACTGATGCAGTGGTGATATGGTGCCGAAGTACTGTGGCAAGAGATAGAGGAAATATACTGTCACTGAAAGGAAAGAGGCAAGCTGAGAAGCAGTTTAAGGCTCAGGCCTATGGTGTATTACCTCCACACTAGATGGCAATGAGTAAATCTCTTGGGTTGAGAGTTTGATGCCCGAATATTTTGTTTTGGAAATCTCACAAAGACATGCACGTATCACCATTTGGTGTTATGCTGTTAGGGTTAGGTGTAAAAAAGAAATCCAATACATAGCTGAGCTCACAAGGTAATGGTGGGCAGCTCATTGAATGACTGAAGTGAAGAAAACTGGACAACAGATACAGGGAGACTCTTGTACCACTTGGTGCAAAGCGCAATTAAAATACTTTTGGGTGGAATGAAAAAGTGGTATGCTGGTCTTTCTGTGTGATAATGTTTGAGTCTGTGACAAAAGAGATGCTCTTGTAAGCTGCTGCATACGTTGAAAAGCTGCTTCGATTTGAATAGCTTTCTGTAGCCAGTTATTCAAAGTTAAAACATGAGTGGCCATTAGTAATCTCTCTCACCTAATGTAAAAGATGTTTTCTCAGTGATCATTTCAACATGCAGTGCTCCGATTATAATACAGAGACATGCTAGCTCACTCAGGATAGATATATACTCAGTATGGTGGTTCGTAGCATTGTCGCGCTCATTGTCGAAACTGGAATGATCGAAGAAGGATGTTCTGGAGCAGCTCAAAAGCAGGACGAAGTGAAATCAGGACTGTGTTGAAAATTTTACTCACCTTCTGGACCTCACCAACAATGCAGTAAAACACATTCTTGGAAACCATCTACAACGAAACCCACTGCACACATATACTCAAAAATAAAAAATCCAACCAGAGGTTCACTGTGATGGGGTGTGGGGTGAGTCACTGGGGAGGGGTTCATATCATGAATAACGAGTGTTTCTTGGATAATTGTTCAAAGTAAGTAGATTGGGAATAGTACACTATACATGGTTTTCTTAAGGGGTATACATGTATGTTATATATATATATATACATATATATCGATGTATTATTAATAAAATAAAAAAATAAATAATACAAACATATATATAATATAATATACATATATATACATATATTTATATATATATGATAATATATATATATATATATATATATAATTCCTGAAATGAACCCCTCCCCAGTGACCCTCTCTTTTGCATATATATATATATATATATATATATATATATATATATATATATATATGTATATATACATTTTTACGCAGGTCTCAATAACAACCTTGACGATTTGAAGAAAGATTGTGAGGGTTAGAACACACACAGTGCGAGCATGTAGAAATATCCAGCAACCAGCGGCCACTGTACCTGCTTCATCTGCCATTGCACAGCTCCTGGTTGCCAACCCTATATGTGCAGACCAGTACAATGCGGATATTTCAGGATTATTGAGCCGAGGTCGGAGCTCATTTCATTTACGTATGTTGGAAGCAACCTTCATCCTTATCACCGATTCAATATTATGTCGTCAAAAGGAATTTGCACGATCTCGGTGTCTCTTTCAGCATGGAAAGATCAAGGGAAATACGGTAACAAATGGTGAATGGACCTTAGGGG
>CM068954.1:42823362-42837460 GCA_035128595.1 Eptatretus atami | reverse complement strand
TGCAAACGTCAATCATCGACGAACTCTACTCCAGCCAATGGGAGCTCGAGGTGAAGATGATGAGCTGACCAATGGGCGTTTTGATTAACCGTGACGTCACTACGGTTGAACCAATCAGCGTCTACCTTATTGAGATCTGCGTATAAAGCACACGCCTTCACTTCCTTCTTACTGTGCTGCGATTTTTACCCTGAAGATTGCAGCACAAAAAGCTTCGGTCACTATTATGTCATGTTTGTCTGTGTCCATATTAATGTTCTGCAGTACCAAACATCTGTTTATATATATTAATATATATATATATATTTATACATATATATATACATACATACATACACTCGGGCCCCAACATTCGCGGGTTCCGAGTGCTCGCGGTTGATATTTGCGGCATGCTCCTACATTCGTGGGAAATTGCCCCGCGTACTCACGGTTTACGTGGTAAAATTTTTTCACGAGCCACAAACATAACAGTTCCAAAACATATCTTCCATGAGCCACGCACAAAGCAGCTGGAGAGACATGCAGTACAATCCTGTAAGTAGGCAAAAACATCTTCCACGAGCCGCAAACATGACCCGCTTCCTGGACATGTATTGTAGCTTCATGGGATAAACATAGTTTCACGGGATGTCTCACCATGTGCACTTTAAACATGCGGTACTGTACATACTGAATTGTAGCTTCATGGGATAAACATAGTTTTGAGGGACGTCACACCCTGTGCACTGTAAACATAAGGTTCTGTATTGTAGCTTCGCGGCATAAACATAGTTTAGCAGGATGGCTCTCCAGTGTAACGCATCATTCCCCACGACGCCACCCCCCATGAGTGACTTACAGAATGAAAACACTAAGCATCCACTGATGTATCCAGTAATTACCAGGTCACCACGTACGGACATTACACAATGGAAACATTCAGTGCATCGTCGTGTAAATGACCATCTTGCTACAAACAGCACCATCTGAGCTATTACATTTAAAAAACGCTCAGCTTTACCTGCAGACAAGAAAGATGTCATGTCCTGTGAGTTAAATAATAGAATCATTCAGCATATCTATTAGTATAATTAGCAGCAGATCATGATCTAGGAACCGGCACGAACCGATAACGTTATACCCCTTTTTTTTGTATTGTAACAATGACAAAACACTCGCGGATTTTATCCTGACATTCATGGATTTTCGTCTATTTCCACAGCGTTTTCCTGCATTTTCGTGAGATTTTCCCTGACATTTGTGGATTTTTCGGGGGTCGGGAAATCCCCGGAACTTATCCCCCCATTTCCCATTGAAACAATTCCCCCACATTCGCGGTTTCAACATTCGGGGGGTTTTTCCCTGAACGTATCACCCGTGAATGCCGAGGTCCTGGTGTAATGTATACTGTATATATCCTAAGCACATGAAAGGGTTGGTGGTGGGAAGTGTCAAACCCATGCCGTGTACACTGTCGTGGGGGTGAGGGTGAAAATAATTTCCACCATTTTGAGAAAAAGAAATAAATATTGTCCCTAAATCCTACCCTAATCTGCTTTTTTTTACAGTTGCAGATGAGATAATGTACAACTTTGTGTTGTGTTTTTAATCTCCATTTGACATTAATGACATTGAGAAAATTGCTTTACTCCATACTTTCTGTTCTTTAATCTATAAAAGACCAAATACGTCTATGTTTGATGTCCAGCCTTGTTCTGCACCTTCACGCAAAACCATCTGCACCACGTACCATTTGCTTTAACTCAGAAACCAAAGCACAAGAAAGCAATTTATGTGCACTTTGAAGTGCTAATGTTAAAAATAGATAACCGAGCCAGGTCTTTTGAATTAATGCACCTGTCACAAAGCTTTCTGTCTGTTTCCCTATCCACATGTTACATGCGTGTTTTATGTATGACAACTTTGAAAAAAACACGAAAGCAGCAATGAATGCTCGTGGATGAGGTTGGAATGATCTGAGCAGGATATATGTTTCAACCTTCAATGATTCTAGTGGACAGCATCCTTCAACTTTAAAGCTCCTGGTTTGATATAGATTTACAAGAGTGACAGCATCGTCGTATAGCATTGCAACAACCTACAAATTGTTTGTTTGGTCAGAGAACATTTTTTTATTTCAAAAGAGTATAAACCATTGTCAGGCTCCTTTTTCGTGGGTAATTGTACTGTTATGTGGAGATGCTCGCCCTAACTCTTACTCTCTTCTTCTTATTTTATCTCTCTTTATTTTATTAACCCTCTTCTCTCTCACTCTCTTTATTTTATTTATCCTTGACACAAGCTGAGAAACATTGCCATTTTGTCCGAAATTGGAAAAGAGGTTTTGGATTTGACTGTTTTTGTCATTCAACCAATATTGCTATAATGGCTGCCAGACTCTCCGGTGAAGTAGTTTGATGCACTGCAGCTGAGCAGGTAGCTTTGGCTTCGTTCCACCACCCACACATCTTGAAGAGGTCTCAGGGCCACTTTGGTGCATTTTCTTTAAATTTTGAAATGTTGAGCTCACATTCTGTTTTCTGTCTAGCACTGCTTTAATAAAAGGTGAAACCCTGAGAATATTTGAAATTAAAAGTTTCAATCAAGACCAAAAAAAGACTCCAACTAATGTTTTTAGTGCATTCACAAAATAATTCTGTCATTTTCCTTGGAAAATGTAATTCCACATCCCATTTTACAATGTTTGGTTTGTTTTCAACAGGCTCTTTTATTTATATGATTTAAAAAAAGATATTATTTTCATATATATATATATATATATATATATATATATATATATATATGTATATATATATAATGCTCTTCAAATTAATTGAAAAATAAAATCTTATTTCGTGCTGACATTGACTTTATATTTGGAAAGGAATGGTGGATGTCTTGATAACTTTTTGTTATCAGAGTCATTGATTGGTAATATGTGTCAATTGCAGATTAAATTATGGTATTGGATTCACGGTTTGGGTGGCTGGCTTAAGATCTTCGGGTCTTGAGTTTCAGCCTCTTTTTTTTCCATTGAATTAACACCAGGTGGGGTTGACTTAGCCTGTCATCATTCTGAGGTCAGCGAAATGATAACCAGTGTACTGGTAATGGAAGGCACTGCATCAGCGGCACAGATGCGCCACCAGAAAATTGATGCAACCAGCAGCCACAGGCTGCACACGATAGCTGGCTAGCTGCGGACGAAACACAAACGAGATGGGGGGTTATGTACAAGTGTTTTGGAAAATTAAATCAGATTAACTCCTGTTGTTCATTGTTCTGACACAAAATGAAGACCTTGAGGCAAGGACTCAAAATCAGACTCAACAATTGATTGCTGTCAGACTGCTTATAGCACTAAATGGAAAATTCACATTTCATGTCGCATCGACCTGTGACTTCAAAGAGCTCATTTGTTTTGCTGGGTGTTTCCGCATTTGGCACTGTGAACAAAATTACTGTTATCTGTATGACAAACTTCAAGTGAATGGACTCCTTTTCTGCTTCTTAGAATTTCAAATAGTTGCTTTCAAAAATGAAATTTAAATACTTTTCTTCTGTTTTGATTTTTGCAGACTTTCTGACATGTTGTTGTGTGTGTTTTGGTAAAAACTCAAAATATGATCACAATCTCCGGTACTCCACACTCATATCTACACGTTACATCAAAAGTAATGTTCAGAGCAATCTGAAAGGAAACGATGTTTTCTTTGATACCATGGCTTGCCTCTTGCTGATGCAGTGATATCTTAGCCATGGACACATCCAAATATTCGTTTGGCTCCTGGTAAGTTTCTTTATGAAGTTGGATTTCTTTACATACTTTACTCTTGAAATATCGAAGTTATGAAATGGAAACCTAAATTAAAATAAAAGTTTGCAGCTTTATTTCTTGTATTGCCTTAACTATCAAAAATCACATCACTGAAACATTCACACTTTATGAATTATGTGGCGGCATCATCCACAATTGTGGTTTCAATGGTAATGATGTCTGAGTGAATATGTTGCAATGATGCTCTTGCATTGTTTCATATTTGACTTTACAAAATTACATTGATTGGTGACATAATTCTATATCTATTGGACAATATAATGCTAATATGACCTTTGGCACACCAAATTAACCAACCTATCAACTGCCAATTGTCTCAACTCATCAGATTATTGTTGTAGGATGAAATTACAAAAGTGCTTGGGAAAGACCAGTTGGCGAGTCTCCAGGGTGAATTTGTTGAGCTCCTGCCAAACTCCCTTTTGTCAACAGCGCCTACCCTTCTATAGGTCCCTTTTCTTATACAATGGTACAGGCTCATAGAGGAGCTAACCAAAAAGTGGGAGCAGGCCAACAAATTACCATATTGGAGGGGGTGGGGTTGGGGAGAGGTGGATATACACAAGAAGGGAAGGAGGAAGGAGGAAAGGAGGACACCTTCCTCCCCCACAAAAAATGACTAACAATGGCCCAGAGAGGAACAGAATGGGAAATTATATTATCAACGTTTGCAGTGGCAGAGATTATGTAATTGCATGGTGAGTAGTTGAGATGGACAGCACGTTTGAAAAACTGAAATGAGGAGGATGAGGCAATGGACAGAGGGAGAAGATTCCACAATCGACAGAATAAGGGGACGAAGCAATGCATGTGGGCAAACAGCATGGCCTTGAGGATTGTGGGAATACAAGGGTTTCTTGAGGTTATGGAGCTTACAAATAAAGTCCTGAAATTTGGCTATTTCTGAGTCTCAACACTGAGCCAGCAAGTTTGTGCTCCTCATTGCTGATCGACCCCCCTTGTAACTGGATGGATTCATGTGAGATATTCTCAGGATATACCTGGTGTTGGATTAATGGTTTGGGTGGTGGGCTTGGGATGCTAGGATCCTGAGTTCAAATCCCACCCAGATGTTGAATTAATACCAGGTGGGGTTGACTCTGCCTGTCATCCTTCTGAGGTTGGCAAAATGAGTGCCAACTTGCTGGTATGCTGTGTTGGAGTGGTGACCCATCCAGGATTGTGCCCAATAGCCAAAGAGATTGCTTGGGTAGCACCAATGCTCTGCACAGAGTATGGTCACAATGGATGGATGTATTCTTGGGATTAATGTTGAATGCTCTCAGCCAAATTGCATCTTCATTTTGGTGGTCTGCCAACGCTTCTACCATAGCACTTCTTCTCTGCTTCTACTCGTAGTATGGTTTCACTGGAGTTGGTTGCATACATCTCGATGTCATGTGGAATTCTTGATAAACTGCCAGAATTCTGATCAAGACCTCTGATTTGTTTAATATTTTGAAGGTTAAGTCCACCAGTTCACAAACCCATTGATGGTGTATCTCAACCAGCTTTATCAATACAAGTATGTAAGTTAGTGTATTTGTTGTCTCAAAGCATGCTGAAGAAGGGGGAATAACACATTCTCACTGAATTGCTTTTCAACAATCCACTTAAGGGCAAGAAACTCTTGTTTCCCTAAATGGAGATGGTAATTATTTTCGCTGAAGTCATGGTTTGAGAGTCATATGAAACCACATTCATATATTTACTCCCCACCTGATGTTGATAGAGTATAGATAGCTCCCAAGTCTTCTTGAGAGGCATCTGTGTGGAGCACACCAGTCCACTGGTTATGACACTCCAAGCAGGGCCGCGGGCCCATGTGCCACACTACCATACTTTTCCTGAACACATGAGCTGGTTAAGTGATGTGTTGGCACTTCCCTCACACCTAGCACCAAATTGGTGGCTGAGTGGTTTTGCCATGTCAGATGCAGAGTGCATCTCATGTGGGGCGCAAATTGCCAACGGACCCAATCTGTCTTTTAATGAACAATTAATAGCAAATGAACTTGGTGATCAGGACAACTTGAATCACTTCACAGAGACCAAGTGACTTCATCAGCATATTTATTAAAACAGGGGAGGAAATAACAAGGGACATGAGAGCATTTATTCTACAATTCGATTTTCAAACAGAAAACCATGCACCGAGTATCATACGTATGGAAGATCCTTATCAAGATAAGCCTAATGGGCCCCAGACACAACACAGGAGAAGGACCAGGGAGAAAAGACAGGACAATGAAATACCCTTGCGACCCAGATGTGGACCATGTGACCGATATCTGGCTGGACAGGCAGAAATCTGACATCTTCTCCACATCAGGTTGGACTCCCCACCTCTCAAACCCGTCTGAATGACAGCTAGAATTGCCTATGCTCGACTGCCAACGATCGGTCCATGGAATGGCATTGGGGCAAGGAATCACGAACCACGACCCACAAGCTCCGAAGCCAGGAAGACGTCCCGAACCACAAGCTTGGCACTGCCTGGATGTGCATGAACCCCCGGCACCCTGCTGGGATGTGCATACAACCTTTTATAGTTTCATGCGATGCCCCACCTGTGACGTAGCTTCGCTTTGTCCACCCTGCACTGATTTGCCATTTTGCCATCAATCAAGGCATGACTCTTTTTTTATGTGCATGGGTATGTGCACTCACAAAGTGGCATGCTGTGGTATGTTTGTGGGAAATTCCACATAAAACTATTATGAGGTACTTAGACAAACCATCAATGGTCAGAAATGAAAGTAGACATCTTGGGAACCTGGAGATCCGGCAATATCATACTCTCCATTTCCCTGTTTTATTAAAGATGAATTAAAGCAACAGAATATGGGTATTGTAACCTTAGAAATGTTACAGTTTGATTGGTAAAAATTTATTTTACTGTACGTTTCTTATGTGACAATTATTTTGAGTGTGGTGACTCAGAATGTGAACTTTGGTGTCTCTTTTATGTTTTGGATGATTTCTGTCTCCCTATTTGGGTTTTCTGGCATCTACCCTATCTGATGAATAATGGATTCGTACATAACGCTTCGTGTCCAACTGCATCGGGAAAAATATGGAGTCCAGTGTTGATAATGTTTCTTATGATTTTTATTCCAAATCCCCCTTAATTTTTTGGAAATATGACAGAGTCTAACGCAGAAAAATATAGATCAAAATTGTGATCAGAAAAATAAAATTCGGACCGCAAGTAATCCCGTCTTGATTTTCGTGTCATTCCGTTATGTACGAATCATCATCTCTCGTCGGATGCAAATAACGCTAGCATTAGAAATCTTGCCGTCTTGCAAACTTCCCCGATTGATGGATATAATAGGCACTTGCAAGCGTGTCAGCACATTTCCATTCGCCGTCGAGTGCAGCGTTTGTCTTTGTGTCTGTGTTTTTGCGAGAGCCGTAACATACGAATCCAGCGTGAGGACGCCGAGCCGAACGAGGTGACTCGCATTTGTCTGATAATTTTCAATTTTAACCAACACGATAATTTTTTTGGTGCTTCGTGAGGATCCGAGAGGTAAGAATTATGTTTTTCTTTTTATGTTTAAATGATTATTTTCAAAAGTTCGAAAGAAATAGATTCGATTTAACGTTATTTTTCACTTACAGTGTGGCTTTCTTTGCTACTGAAGTCGTCTGTGTTTCTTCGTAATTTATAACATCGGACTCTCTCAAAATGTGGTGTTTTTTTTCTTTTTCTGTCACATATTGAGCCTGTTTAAAAAGGCAGAGTAAAAATTATCTGTTTCTTATCCCAAAATATAATATTTACGTTGTTTTTTTCATCTGATTCCGTACATAACGCTGACGCCAAGCTCGAAATTCGAACGTGTATTTACAGTGTTGTATATATTCAGTGGTAACTTTAAAACCGGACGTGCTGCAGGTCTAAAAATTTAGATTTAGCTATTTGAATACATGCAGATTAACATAATGGGTTGCATTTCATGTTTCCCCAACTTTTTTTTTTGCCCTTTGTGTAAAAGTATGTGTACCCACTTTGTGAGCCATGCACTTAAGCTTTGCAAACATTCTGGTACATTCCTGGGAGTTCTAGAAGCGCCTTTGCGCAAAAACCACACCTTCACAGAAAAACTCATGCCTACGGTCTTGTCTCTCCCAAAAAGCACATCGGGACAGATTACCAGGGATGAACAATTAAAAAGTTCCATTAGACACAACATGCAGAGAAGCAAAAGGGCTGCTGGCTATACAAATAATGACACATTTCCTAATGTGGTCATTTTACATCGTGTTTACACCAAACATGTACTATAGAAATAAATAACTTTATACTATGCAATCTTACCCCCTAGAAGGCATTACCACATCAGTATCATGATATGCCAACATATTGTTGCAGGCCGGTGGGTCAGGTGAGAAGACCACTAGGTGGGGAAGCTACGTCGATTCCCACCAGACTCCCCGGAATTGTAGGCCGTCGCTCACGGATATTTCTGTGATGCGGCGGGTCGCTTAACCGACCGTGGACGCCAATAACTCAACTGCGTGACCTGGGGTCCTCCCGCCTATGGAATCGGGTTACCTACTTAACCACGCAGGTTAACCACCAGGGAACCACGCCCTCAGTATGCCTTGTCCGAACCGGATCACTCTACCGGATCGGATCACCTTTCCTGATCGATGCAGCCGAGCGACACTGCCAAGGATGTACCGGCGAAAAGAACGAACCGTTGGGAATAAAGACCCGGCTAAACCTGATTCGAACCATGCTGGACGCAATGAGGGAAAAGACAAATGCGAGCTGGGAGCATTTCTGCAACAATTGTTTATTATCGCAAGCGAGGTAAAGCATGTGGCACAACAAAGATTTATTGGGTATGTAACACAGGGAAAGAGGAGAGGGCTGTGGGGGGTGCGACAATTATACAAGCAACTTACTAAAGCAGACACAGTGCAGACTTGACGTGAGATTATTCACAGTAACAACAATAAAAGATCTTCTGCAGGCTTACTTAACAGACAGGTGCCAGCACACTCAGACACACACACAGAAAAAGGGAAACCCCAATGAAAAAAGCACTCTTGCAGCCAGGGAGGGAGGGGGTGAGGTTATAGCTTTCGGTAGCTAGGCGTTTCGGGGGGAGAAGCTCCGTGGTGTGGTACCCAACAATAGTCGCGTTGTTCTGGCCACAGCTGCATGTGTGGAGATCGTGTTCCAAACAGGAGGAGCTTGAGTGGAGAAGGGAGGAGTCCAGAGGGCGAGGGTGGAGCACTAGGCGACCAGGCAGGAGGCCTGGTCAAGAAGCAGGAAGCGATGTCGTGTGGGCGGAGATGAAGAACAGGAGGCGGGCCGTCGAGGCGAGACGTGGGCGGAGTCAAGTAGCAGGAACACTCTGCGTGAAGACACCCACACCAAACACACAACAACAAACACACGGAGGATTTCTCCATGTTTTATGAGCCCGGAGGTAAGGTGAGGGGCCATGCCAAATCGACGTATCGCCTGAGTCGGCGTTCCGACTGGCCCCGACCCCTCACATGGTCCCACACCCTGGGCGGGTTTCGCCGGACGCCGGTATAGCCCGCCCACCTGGGTGCGAAAGCGTACGAGACACGCCGCACATGTCTGACCTCGGGTAGACAGTGGAAGCTCAAAGCGCCGGTCTACTCCATAGTGCACGTTGCGATTTTGCCTCAGAAGTGATCGTTGGGAGGGTACCATGGGTTGTCATGCTGCGGTAAGCGAGGAAAGGGCAAGCGAGGCAGATTTACCTCAGAAAAGAAAATGTGGAATAAAAAAAAGGGAAAAATGATTTAATAATCCTAACTAATAGCCCATCGCAACGCACTCCCTTGTCCTCCCACTACACAAATTGAAGGGGTCTATCTGCACGTATATTAATGGCATAACTGACTCGGGACACCGATCTGTGTATGCATGCAGTTCCGACAACCGCAACAATATCTTCCAAGTATGTAAGGTATTTTTTCTACCCAAGATCTCATAGAGATTCTTCCATTAATTATTGTAACATGAGCGGAGTACTCGCTCTACAGGCGATCTTGCTCCAAGCATGCAGCACGTTCTTCTGACATATACTTTTATTTCGTTGGTGTATAGGCAACTGACAGCTGCCTCAATCACTCTCAATTTTTTTTAAAATAACCCGGGTTACATGCATGAAGCAAAAACATACCTACTGCGTATAATGCAAAACACCTCTCTGCACTGGAAAACATGGGACAGGAATACTGTATTTAAAGGTGGGCACTTGTAATACCCTCTCTCACCTGGAGCGCTGCAACACGAGACACATTTACGTGAGAATTTGTATTCCCCCTGTCCCACCCAATACTACCGGCAAAGATAAAAACACACAATACACTAATTTGAGTCATGCTGATCCTACAGAGCTAGTCTGGATGCAATCAGGACAGAACTGTAGGAGGAGTAGCGTGACAAACAAACTCACACCAGTCCACGAATTAAAGTTACGATTCCTGGTTCTCCAAAAAGACAAAATGGCATATGTTTCAACTGGTACATGCCCATGGTCTTAAGGCACTCATCCATTGGTGTTTTTCCTTGACGTAGCCAGAACTGGTGATAATCTTTTCCTTGATCAAGCAGGGTACCATTTATTCCCATCTCGACTACCTTGGGCATTTTCAATACTTGATATTGGTTGTCTATCTGGCATGTTCTTTGCATTAAGGTGCTTCAAGTTCTGGTATATGTCATCTAACTTTAACTCTAGATAATTGGAGATTTGGTCTTCTTGTGCATACAGACCATTGGGCTTGAATAGGTCGACAACTACTTTGTGATCCAACCTTCTATATCAGAACTGACAACTAGTCTTTGACTTCCTGTTGATGAGGCTAGGGAATTGGCACATACTGTAGGTTAATTGTACTGATATATTTTCAAATAACTTAATATCTATCTGGGAATACAACCAATTTCATTATCGTCACATAAAATGGTGTGATATTAGTCTTGTATGATTGATCTGACTTGGTGTTCCATATGCTCATCAAGATTACTGCCTTCAAACTCACCCTGGGGCATACAAATTATTATGTTTGTTGTACACTTATCTTTGTGGAGCCTTTTTACCATAGCCTTCTCTAGTGTTTGTAGCTTCTTCAATCGCTGAATATTTTCCCAGTGGTATCACTTAATTGGATGTAGATTTCCCAGATTTGTGTAAAAGGAAACTCAAGACCCTTTTGGTGCAATAAAGTTTTCTGCAAGTCAAGTCCTTCTGGCCATGATGAGTTCAGGTCTGGAATGAACATGTAGATGCTGGGTCGGCAGGTATTCCACTTTGGACTGTGCATTCATCATAACTAATCCTACCTTTGGAATGGTAAACCACTTATTCCCTGACTTCACAGGATGTATTGTCTTCTTCCTCCTTGATCAGATTTATAGCACTATCTACTTGTTTCCTTATAGCACAGGTTGCAATACATTTTACAGGTTCTTCCTGGAACAACTACTCATTTTGAAAACACTCAATAACATTAGATTCAAGAATTGGGATTCTCCAGTTTTCAATCTCTGTAACCAAAAATATGACCGTAATCCTTTTAGCCTTCTGGCCTCGCCAAGCTCCAGGTAACCCATCTGATGTAATGTATCATTGATCTGTTTCCAGCCATAATAGTTAAACTGCTACCATTTGAAGAAGAATGGACCTTGGCATTGGAGCAACAAATATGAGAGATTTTAATTTTGGTCAATAACAAGAAATTAGCAACAGATATGACAATGCTAAGCTGTTTCAAAATGCCTGAATGGATGATCAAATGGGAAGATGTAATGAAGGACTCAACCTACAATTCAAAAGAAGCAGAATGAAAAAGACTCATGCAAAAATTAAAACTGGAATGCAAGAATCAATTTTGAATTCCAAATTTAGGTGGCCAACAAATTCAAACGAGAGAGAGAGAGAGAGAGAGAGAGAGAGAGAGAGAGAGAGAGAGAGAGAGAGAGAGAGAGAGAGAAGAAGAGGAGAGAAAGAAGAAGAAGAAGAAGAGAGAAAAAAAGAGAGAAAATCATGTCAACTAAGATAAGTCAACAAGAAATACAACCAAATGAAGGGAAAAAGGTTCCGACAAGAACAAGTTGTTACTATTAGCTGTAACCCAAAGCTTAGCAAAGAAAAATATTAAATTTAATGACACAGGATAAATAAAATGATGATTATCTTTATGGTAAGATACTGAGAAAGAAGATAATTAAATACCAAAAAAACTTCAACACTTAAAAAAAAACTTTAAATAAATTGAAAAAAATAAAAGAAAAGAACAAAAGCTTTAAAGCCACAGTGAGTTCTATAACAGAGACATTTAGGTTTTGCCTGTAAGAAGAATGTAAACATTATCATAAGAAGATTGCATCATAAGCTTGTCAACATATTGTATGAACCCACACTAAGAAAGTTCGATTTACTGGTGTAGCAAGTAAACACAACAACAAAAGCATGCCATTCCACAACCACCCAAGAACATACAAATAGCCTCATATGCAGACGATATACCATTACCTCTACTCGTAGCAGCATCAATATCTCCACAGCACAACTTCAATCCTTCTTCAGCACCCTACAAACCTGGCTACCATCAACAGACTGAAAGTAGCCCCCTGCAAATTACACCTCTTTTACCAAGTTATACCAAGTAACATAGCACTGCACCACACATCACACTGAACTTCATCCTATCCCACATACACACCAAAACAAAATACTCGGTGTCACTTTTAACACCTCCATATCATTCTCAGATCACATCACAAACATTAAAAAAACACGCACACCTCGGGTGAACACACTTAGGCCACTCACAGGCACTGACTTCAGATATCACAAAGAAACAACATCACAAAGATACAAACAGTACATTAGATCAGTCATTAACTACACCAGCTCATCTATGCAGATACGATCACAGTAATTACGCCAGCTCATCTTAGGCTCCAGCCAATCAAACCCACATCTCAACACAATACAGACCATAAAAAACAAAGCCCTTCACATCATCACAGGTTGCATATTAACAACACCCATCAAGCACCTAACACACGAGGTAAAATGCTAAAAAAATCAATAACCACTTGGACATGAGAAGTCCACAGTTCCTTGCAACGGCAAGTGCCAACCATAACCACCCTTGCCACGACATGTACAACCACCACAAGCCCGAAAACATTAAAGCGACACACAGAGATGCCACAGTGACTCCTCCAAACATCCTCCAATGAACAAGGAAACTTCAAAAAACACAACCACACCACATCACCTAAAGCAATCAACAAACTAGGTCCAAGCAGTATCCTGGCAGTATACCACACCCATCCATGACACAGACCAATTACTCTCCAGATCTGATCGTGTTCACCTTGCACACTCACTGTGGACACCACTCACGGCTCTTACACTACAAAACAGACTCGACAACACCACTTACGACACCTGCAACCTTCTGCCAGACCACCCCACACACAACAAAACACATTATGGAAGACTGCACTGTTTATGGAAGACATTATCAAAAAACGTGGCTCCACTTAGACAAGAGCACAACGTCATCGATGTGAGGGATCTCTGGGTCACTCCTGGGAGATCGGTGGGCTATCTCCATGCTGTGGGCCTGTTCGAGAAGAACTGACAGGAGCAACACAACAACAACAATAAAAATATAAGCATCCTGCTGAGAGTTTGCAATTAATAAAGGACAAAGCCACTTAGAGAAGATTAAATATAGTTATAAATGCAGTCAAAGATAGTGGTGGACTCTCCTTTGTGGACTGCTAAAACATTTACAGTGTCCGATTGATTTTGATGTACCATACGTTCAACAGAGTGGGTGCTGCTGAAGCAGTTTCTTGACAAGGTGAGACTGGGTGGTTTGCCATTGCCTTCCTCGCATGTTTGTCCATGCGCTATCATTTTAAATGCTGAACATCAAGCAAGGAAGGAGCTGAGTGTCTGGAAGATTAAAAACAATTTCGCCCAACTTGCAAAAAAATAAACAAACTCAGACTTGGCACTAATCCACAAGAAAGAAGATAATATGGACCTGAAGAATTACCTTCCAATTATCATGCTTTCAAATATTTATAAATCGTTCACAAATGGTGTCGATAACCAGCTCATGATTGAATGGATAACAACCAACCAGCAGATTTTGGAAGTGACATGCAATAATGGATCATGTTGAAACAATAAATCAGCTTCTGGAAAATCAAAATAACACATTGCCTTTGTGTCTGGCATTTATTGATAACCA
>CM068954.1:42805082-42815110 GCA_035128595.1 Eptatretus atami | reverse complement strand
TCCCACCAGACTCCCCGGAATTGTAGGCCGTCGCTCACGGATATTTCGTGATGCGGCGGGTCGCTTAACCGACCGTGGACGCCAATAACTCAACTGCGTGACCTGGTCCTCCCGCCTATGGAATCGGGTTACCTACTTAACCACGCAGGTTAACCACCAGGGAACCACGCCCTCAGTATGCCTTGGCCGAACCGGATCACTCTACCGGATCGGATCACCTTTTGATCGGATGCAGCCGAGCGACACTGCCAAGAGTACCGGCGAGAAGAAACGACCGTTGGGATAAAGACCCGGCTAAACCTGGATGAACCATGCTGGCAATGAGGAAAAGACAAATGCGAGCTGGGAGCATTCTGCAAAAATGTTTATTTATCGCAAGCGAGGTAAAGCATGTGGCACAACAAATTTATTGGGTATGTACACAGGGAAAGAGGAGAGGGCTGTGGGGGTGCGACAATTATACAAGCAACTTTACTAAAGCAGACACAGTGCAGACTTGACGTGAGATATTCACATAACAACAATAAAAGATCTTCTGCAGGCTTACTTAACAGACAGGTCCAGCACACTCAGACACACACACAGAAAAAGGGAAACCCCAATGAAAAAAAGCACTCTTGGCAAGGGAGGGAGGGGGTTGAGGTTATAGCTTTCGGTAGCTAGGCGTTTCGGGGGAGGGAAGCTCCGTGGTGTGGTACCCAACATAGTCGCGTTGTTCTGGCCACAGCTGCATGTGTGGAGATCGTGTTCCAAACAGGAGGAGCTTGAGTGGAGAAGGGAGGAGTCCAGAGGGCGAGGGTGGAGCACTAGGCACACAGGCAGGAGGCCTGGTCAAGAAGCAGGAAGCGATGTCGTGTGGGCGGAGATGAAGAACAGGAGGCGGGCCGTCGAGGAGAGACGTGGGCGGAGTCAAGTAGCAGGAACACATCTGCGTGAAGACACCCACACCAAACACACACAACACAACACACGGAGGATTTCTCCATGTTTTATAGAGCCCGGAGGTAAGGTGAGCCAGCAAATCCGATCATCGCCTGAGTCGGCGTTCCGACGGCCCCGACCCTCACTGGTCCACCACCCTGGCCGGGTTTCGGCCGGAGCCGTATAGCCCGCCCACCTGGGTGCGAAAGCGTACGAGACACGCCGCACATGTCTGACCTCGGGTAGACAGTGGAAGCTCAAAGCGCCGGTCTACTCCATAGTGCACGTTGCGATTTTGCCTCAGAAGTGATCGTTGGGAGGGTACCATGGGTTGTCATGCTGTGGTAGCGAAGACGAGGGGCAAGCGAGGCAGATTTACCTCAAAAAAAAAATGTGGAATAAAAAAAAGGAAAAATGATTTAATAATCCTAACTAATAGCCCATCACAACGCACTCCCTTGTCTCCACTACACAAATTGAAGGGGTCTATCTGCACGTATATTAATGGCATAACTGACTCGGACACCGATCTGTTGTATGCATGCAGTTCGACAACCGCAACAATATCTTCCAAGTATGTAAGGTATTTTTTTCTACCCAAGATCTCTAGAGATTTCTTCCATTAATTATTGTAACATGAGCGAGTACTCTCTACAGGCGATCTGCTCCAAGCATGCAGCACGTTCTTTTGACATATACCTTATTTCGTTGAGTGTATAGGCAACTGACAGCTGCCTCAATCACTCTCAATTTTTTTTTTTAAATAACCCGGGTTACATGCATGAAGCAAAACATACCTACTGCGTATAATGCAAAACACCTCTCTGCACTGGAAAACATGGGACAGGAATACTGATTTAAAGGTGCACTTGTAATACCCTCTCTCACCTGGAGCGCTGCAACACGAGACACATTTACGTGAGAATTGTTATTCCCCCTGTCCCACCCAATACTACCGGCAAAGATAAAAACACACAATACACTAATTTGAGTCATGCTGATCCTACAGAGCAGTCTGGATGCAATCAGGACAGACTGTAGGAGGAGTAGCGTGACAAACAAACTCACACCAGTCCACGAATTAAAGTTACGATTCCTGGTTCTCAAAAAGAAAATGGCATATGTTTCAACTGGTACATGCCCATGTCTTAAGGCACTCATCCATTGGTGTTTTCCTTGACGTAGCCAGAACTGGTGATAATCTTTTCCTTGATCAAGCAGGGTACCATTTATTCCCATCTCGACTACCTTGGGCATTTTTCAATACTTGATATTGGTTGTCTATCTGGCATGTTCTTTGCATTAAGGTGCTTCAAGTTCTGGTATATGTCATCTACACTTAACTCTAGATAATTGGAGATTTGGTCTTCTTGTGCATACAGACCATTGGGCTTGAATAGGTCGACAACTACTTTGTATTCAACCTTCTATATCAGAACTGACAACTAGTTCTTGACTTCCTGTTGATGAGGCTAGGGAATTGGCACATACTGTAGGTTAATTGTACTGATATATTTTCAAATAACTTAATATCTATCTGGGATACAACCAATTTCATTATCGTCACATAAAATGGTGTGATATTAGTCTTGTATGATTGATCTGACTTGGTGTTCCATATGCTCATCAAGATTACTGCCTTCAAACTCACCCTGGGGCATACAAATTATTATGTTTGTTGTACACTTATCTTTGTGGATGCCTTTTTACCATAGCCTTCTCTAGTGTTTGTAGCTTCTTCAATCGCTGAATATTTCCCAGTGGTATCACTTAATTGGATGTAGATTTCCCAGATTTGTGTAAAAGGAAACTCAAGACCCCTTTTGTTGCAATAAAGTTTTCTGCAAGTCAAGTCCTTTTGCCATGATGAGTTCAGGTCTGGAATGAACATGTAGATGCTTGGGTCGGCAGGTATTCCACTTTGGACTGTGCATCTCATCATAACTAATCCTACCTTTGGAATGGTAAACCACTTATTCCCTGACTTCACAGGATGTATTGTCTTCTTCCTCCTTGATCAGATTTATAGCACTATCTACTTGTTTCTATAGCACAGGTTGCAATACATTTTACAGGTTCTTCCTGGAACAACTACTCATTTTGAAAACACTCAATAACATTAGATTCAAGAATTGGGATTCTCCAGTTTCAATCTCTGTAACCAAAAATATGACCGTAATCCTTTTAGCCTTCTGGCCTCGCCAAAGCTCCAGGGTAACCATCTGATGAATGTATCATTGATCTGTTTCCAGCCATAATAGTTAAACTGCTATCCATTTGAAGAAATGGACCTTGGCATTGGAGCAACAAATATGAGAGATTTTAATTTTGTCAATAACAAGAAATTAGCAACAGATATGACAATGCTAAGCTGTTTCAAAACTGCCTGAATGGTGATCAAATGGGAAGATGTAATGAAGGACTCAACCTACAATTCAAAAGAAGCAGAATGAAAAAGACTATGCAAAAATTAAAACTGGAATGCAAGAATCAATATTGATTCCAAATTTAGGTGGCCAACAGAGAGAGAGAGAGAGAGAGAGAGAGAGAGAGAGAGAGAGAGAGAGAGAGAGAGAGAGAGAGAGAAGAGAGAAGAGAGAGGAAGAGAAGAAGAGAAGAGAGGAAGAAAATCATGTCAACTAGATAAGATCAACAAGAAATACAACCAAATGAAGGGAAAAGGTTCCGACAAGAACAAGTTGTTACTATTAGCTGTAACCCAAAGCTTACAAAGAAACAGATAAATAAAATGATGATTATCTTTACTGTGTAAGATACTGAGAAAGAAGATAATTAATACCAAAAAAACTTCAACACTTAAAAAAAACTTTAAATAAATTGAAAAAAAATAAAAGAAAAGAACAAAGACTTTAAAGCCAGCAAGTGAGTTCTATAACAGGACATTTAGGTTTTGCCTGTAAGAAGGAATTGTAAACATTATCATAAAAGAGAATTGCATCATAAGCTTGTCAACATATTGTATGAACCACATAAGAAAGTTCGATTTACTGGTGTAGCAAGTACAACAACAACAAAAGCATGCCATTCCACAACCACCCAGAACATACAAATAGCCTCATATGCAGACGATATACCCATTACCTCTACTCGTAGCAGCATCAATACTCCACACACAACTTCAATCCTTCTTCAGCACCCTACAAACCTGGCTCACCATCAACAGACTGAAAGTAGCCCCCTGCAAATTACCCTCTTTACCAAGTTATACCAAGTAACATAGCACTGCACCACACATCACACTGAACTTCATCCCTATCCCACATACACACCAAACAAAAATACTCGGTGTCACTTTTAACACCTCCATCATTCTCAGATCACATCAACAACATTAAAAAAACACGCACACCTCGGGTGAACACACTTAGGGCACTCACAGGCACTGACTTCAGATATCACAAAGAAACAACATCACAAAGATACAAACAGTACATTAGTCAGTCATTAACTACACCAGTCATCTATGCAGATACGATCACAGTAATTACGCCAGCTCATCTTAGGCTCCAGCCAATCAAACCCACATCTCAACACAATACAGACCATAAAACAAAAAAAGCCCTTCACATCATCACAGGTTGCATATAACAACACCCATCAAGCACCTACACACAGAGGTAAAATGCTAAAAAAATCAATAACCACTTGGACATGAGAAGTCCACAGTCTTTGCAACGGCAAGTGCCAACCATAACCACCCTTGCCACGACATGTACAACCACCACAAGCCCGAAACATTAAAGCGACACCACAGAGATGCCACAGTGACATCCTCCAAAACATCCTCCAATGAACAACGGAAACTTCAAAAAACACAACCACACCCAATCACATAAACGCAATCAACAAACTAGGTCCAAGCAGTATCCTGGGCAGTATACCCACACCCATCCATGACACAGACCAATTACTCTCCAGATCTGATCGTGTTCACCTTGCACACCTCCACTGTGGACAACTCACGGCTCTTACACTACAAACACAGACTCGACAACACCACTTACGACACCTGCAACCTCTGCCAGACCACCCCACACACAACAAAACACATTATGGAAGACTGCACTGCTTTATGGAAGACATTATCAAAAAACGCTCCACTTAGACAAGAGCACAACGTCGAGTCGATGAGATTGGGTCACTCCTGGGAGATCGGTGGGCTATCTCCATGCTGGGCCTGTTCGAGAAGAACTGACAGGAGCAAACACAACAACAACAATAAAAATATAAAGCATCCTGCTGAGAGTTTGCAATTAATAAAGGACAAAGCCACTTAGAGAAGATTAAATATAGTTATAAATGCAGTCAAAGATAGTGGTGGACTCTCCTTTGTGGACTGCTAAAACATTTACAGTGTCCGATTGATTTTGATGTACCATACGTTCAACAGAGTGTTGGTGCTGCTGAAGCAGTTTCTTGACAGGGTGACTGGGTGGTTTGCATTGCCTTCCTCGCATGTTTGTCCATGCGCTATCATTTTAAATGCTGAACATCAAGCAAGGAGGAGCTGAGTGTCTGGAAGATTAAAAACAATTTCGCCAACTTGCAAAAAAATAAACAAACTCAGACTTGGCACTAATCCACAAGAAAGAAGATAATATGGACCTGAAGAATACCTTCCAATTATCATGCTTCAAATATTTATAAATCGTTCACAAATGGTGTCGATAACCAGCTCATGATTGAAATGGATAACAACCAACCAGCAGATTTGGAAGTGGACATCAATAATGGATCATTTTGAAACAATAAATCAGCTTCTGGAAAATCAAATAAACACATTGCCTTTGTGTCTGGCATTTATTGATAACCAAAAGGCATTTTAGCAATATGCTAACATTGGAAAGTATCCCACCACAAAACCTCCACCAAAATGCAACTCCAAAATATCGACAAATGAAAAGGAAGTCCACAATGGTGAAACAGCGATGTTGGAACTGCACCAAAGCAGGAGAAAGATCAGGATTGAAAAAGGAATTTGGAATATGACACAATCTCAGCAAACCTTTTCACTGTATACTTAAAAGGAGCATTTCACCAGTTCAATTGGAAAATATAGCAATGAATATCGACTGAGAAAGACGAAACCAACTATGATTCTTACAGTTGAAAAGTTCAAATATTCTTGAAGTGCTGAAAATTATGAAGGAAAAGCAAATTGGAGAATCAGAAGACTGTACGAAAATGAATATGAAATATTAAGATTATGCTAAACCACAAACCCAAAAGCAAGAGATTCAAATGATATAACTGCAAAATTTAGGAAAACAGCAATTACATTTACTTCGGCCAGTTCATAAGAAGTGATAATATCTCTCACTTCCAATACATGGAGAGATCGATGTGTCAGAGCACGATGGAAAATAATTTTAAATGGTATGAAAAGCAAGATGTATTTTTTCCTGAAAAAAAGTTGCAATATATGGCAAAGAACTGCGGTCGCTTAAAAATTTGGAGCAAAAATCATCACCATGGGAAGATTCGGGCTTGGGATAACAAAACGAGAGAGAAAAAGCCAAATCGTTAGTTACACCTTTTCGTTACACTACCTGTTCGTTATGCTCTCAATGAATGTGACTGATCAACCTGAGATGGAACCACCTTTCATTGTAACCATTCCTCAGAGAATATGAGTCGAATTACAGTAGGTGTGGCAAATACATTGCTTGAAGGGTTTATTATTATTTTTAGATAAAAATAAATTTAATAACAGTTATGTCTTCACAGGAAGATATGTTATGTCCTCAAAGCTGCAACAGCGGTTTTCTTTATCATTGAGAAAATGTATTTTAATGCAAAACATTGCTGATATTTCTTCAGTTTCAGATGTGCAAATGACATCAAACAACCATTTTCAAAAGGCCTTTGAAGAAAAACATGCAGCCATTATTTTATCTTGAGTTAACGAGAATGTATGAAGCTCAGTGCATTCGACAAAACAAACAAACAACAAACAAAACTTTTTTCCTGATACTCATCACGATACATTCTTAGGTAATGTTAAGTCTAAGTCTGTTGTGGTGAACAAAAGCAAAATATCTCAGCCATGCCTCTGCTGGTCAAGCAACTTGTCAAAAGGAAGTGAAGGTGAAGATGAAACCAATGTGCAGAAAAATTTGTCAGAGTTCAATCAGTTCTCCAGTGTTTTACTCGTGTAAAGACATGGCCTCGGCGCTTCGCATGTGTACTTCATTTGCACATCTCAGCGGAGCTTGCCTTTGTAGGGCATCATGAATGCATTTTGTTGAGAGTATCCATGATATTAAGTCAGATGATGCATAACCGCTCCTTCTGAATGCACAGAGAAAGGTTAAAATGTGCTCATTAAATTTTAGCACAACACTGCAAGCTTTAATATTAAACACTGAAAGGCTCGTAATTCTCATTTTGCCTGCATTACGATCAAAACCCACACATTTTCTCCATTCTGTGTCTTGACTTTCCCGCTAATCATTCATCTGGGGTAGTTTTACACAGACTTGCCCACCACAATTAGTACTTTCCTGATCTGTACTCACAACTCTCATTATGACGGATGCAAATGTTTACTTCTCAAGATACAATCACAAGTAATTATATACATATATTATATATATATACATACACACACACACTAGAAGAGTATGCTTACACATTGTAAGCAAATGAACCGTGTTTCCCATTGTCTCAGGTCACTCACTTGCATTTTCAAAATGTATTTATTTTCATTATTTATATTTTCATTTACAGACGATTTCCAAAAGTTTGTGATTTGTCTTCCAGTCTTGCTCTGGCATGTGAGACTTGGACTCTGACCAGGAATCTGCGAAGGAGACTTAATTCCTTTGAACCACATCTCTTTGGAGAATCCTTGGCTATTTGTGTCCTTGGACTTGTGTCCAACAAGCGTTGCTGAGAGAGTCTCAAATGAGATTTGTTACCTGCATAGTCCATGAGCATCAGCTGCGACTGTATGGGCATGTGCTCATTTTCCTTACGCTGATCCTGCTCAACAGATTCTCTCAGCGAGGGAGCCTCATGAGTGGAGGAAGCCAATGGGCTGACCATGTTCCTCGTGTTCAGCAGGTTGATCAGCATCTGAAGGAGATGGTGATGGGCCAGTAGTCTTTCCTGGGGGATGGCCAGATGGAGGCCCCTGGAGTACCGGTGGAAGTGGACGCAGCGACACTGCTCTGGCGCATGCTCCCTACCTGACTGACCTGTGATTTGTCCAGTGTATCGGCTTTGATATCATTGGCACGCAAAATTACAGCCTTCTATGTCATCCAGAAGTGACTGAACAATAAAATCAGTCAGTGACTGGGTCAGTCAGTGAGTGGTTCGAATGAGCGTAATATATAAGGTTCAATTCAATTACTCACTGAATGATCATCAGAATATGACTGAATATTGATGTTGGTCCATTCGGTGATGTAGAACTGACATTTTGCGCCGATGGACATCTGAGCCGATACACCAGGAAAAATCGCAGAACTGTCGGAAAGCGTCGTAAGGAAAATATAAACAAGAAAAAGAGCAATTAGAGATGTCGACCCTCACCAGGACTTGTTTTGTGTGTTGTTTGTGTACTTGATGTTATGTCATTAATATAATAGACATAATAGAACTGCACATTATGCTGGCAGTATGAAGTCCAAAACCGTCCCACTTTTGTTGCAACCCCGCTTTGATGGACACTTGACCCTGACACATGACATTTAATAAATAAGTAGAAAAGACGTAAAAAGTCATAGCCCCATTTGTTTTAGTTCTGCTGAGTAAAAGGCGAGCCCAATTTATGTGCAACTAAAATGTCCACCAGTCTTCCAGTCAGACATTTTTGCATCATCTCCAACATAAATTGGGGGCACGTGTATGCCAACAAGTACTGTGCTTGTGGGGCATTCCATGTCAAGTGTACACAACCTCCCGACACTATACCTCATTTCTCCCTATTTGTTTTTTATTCACTTGGGTGAAAAAACCCAAAAAACCAACTTTTAGACCTGTGGGCCCATCGGGGCCCATTTTAGGCGGCCCCCAAAATTTGGGCACCCCGTGCTGCCCACAATTTGCCATTATCTTATTTTTTCCTTTGGCTGATCTTGGTATCAAATCGCTCTGAGAATTTGAATCTCCTCTTTTAAAGACCCGGCTAAACCTGGATTCGAACCATGCTGGACCAATGAGGGAAAAGACAAATGCGAGCTGGGAGCATTTCTGCAACAATTGTTTATTTATCGCAAGCGAGGTAAAGCATGTGGCACAACAAAGATTTATTGGGTATGTAACACAGGGAAAGAGGAGAGGGCTGTGGGGGGTGCGACAATTATACAAGCAACTTACTAAAGCAGACACAGTGCAGACTTGACGTGAGATTATTCACAGTAACAACAATAAAAGATCTTCTGCAGGCTTACTTAACAGACAGGTGCCACACTCAGACAACAACACAGAAAAAGGGGAAACCCCAATGAAAAAAGCATCTTGGCCAGGGAGGGAGGGGGTTGGAGTTATAGCTTTCGGTAGCTAGGCGTTTCGGGGGAGGGAAGCTCCGTGGTGTGGTACCCAACAATAGTCGCGTTGTTCTGGCCACAGCTGCATGTGTGGAGTCGTGTTCCAAACAGGAGGAGCTTGAGTGGAGAAGGGAGGAGTCCAGAGGGCGAGGGTGGAGCACTAGGCGGACCAGGCAGGAGGCCTGGTCAAGAAGCAGGAAGCGATGTCGTGTGGGCGGAGATGAAGAACAGGAGGCGGGCCGTCGAGGCGAGACGTGGGCGGAGTCAAGTAGCAGGAACACTCTGCGTGAAGACACCCACACCAAACACACAACAACCACAACACACGGAGGATTTCTCCATGTTTTATAGAGCCCGGAGGTAAGGTGAGGGGCCATGCCAAATCCGACGTCATCGCCTGAGTCGGCGTTCCGACTGGCCCCGACCCCTCACATGGTCCACCACCCTGGGCCGGGTTTCGGCCGGACGCCGGTATAGCCCGCCCACCTGGGTGCGAAAGCGTACGAGACACGCCGCACATGTCTGACCTCGGGTAGACAGTGGAAGCTCAAAGCGCCGGTCTACTCCATAGTGCACGTTGCGATTTTGCCT
>CM068954.1:42794215-42805072 GCA_035128595.1 Eptatretus atami | reverse complement strand
GGGTCTATCTGCACGTATATTAATGGCATAACTGACTCGGGACACCGATCTGTTGTATGCATGCAGTTCCGACAACCGCAACAATATCTTCCAAGTATGTAAGGTATTTTTTCTACCCAAGATCTCATAGAGATTCTTCCATTAATTATTGTAACATGAGCGGAGTACTCGCTCTACAGGCGATCTTGCTCCAAGCATGCAGCACGTTCTTCTGACATATACTTTTATTTCGTTGGTGTATAGGCAACTGACAGCTGCCTCAATCACTCTCAAATTTTTTTTTAAAATAACCCGGGTTACATGCATGAAGCAAAAACATACCTACTGCGTATAATGCAAAACACCTCTCTGCACTGGAAAACATGGGGACAGGAATACTGTATTTAAAGGTGGGCACTTGTAATACCCTCTCTCACCTGGAGCGCTGCAACACGAGACACATTTACGTGAGAATTTGTATTCCCCCTGTCCCCACCCAATACTACCGGCAAAGATAAAAACACACCAATACACTAATTTGAGTCATGCTGATCCTACAGAGCTAGTCTGGATGCAATCAGGACAGAACTGTAGGAGGAGTAGCGTGACAAACAAACTCACACCAGTCCACGAATTAAAGTTACGATTCCTGGTTCTCCAAAAAGACAAAATGGCATATGTTTCAACTGGTACATGCCCATGGTCTTAAGGCACTCATCCATTGGTGTTTTTCCTTGACGTAGCCAGAACTGGTGATAATCTTTTCCTTGATCAAGCAGGGGTACCATTTATTCCCATCTCGACTACCTTGGGCATTTTCAATACTTGATATTGGTTGTCTATCTGGCATGTTCTTTGCATTAAGGTGCTTCAAGTTCTGGTATATGTCATCTAACTTTAACTCTAGATAATTGGAGATTTGGTCTTCTTGTGCATACAGACCATTGGGCTTGAATAGGTCGACAACTACTTTGTGATCCAACCTTCTATATCAGAACTGACAACTAGTCTTTGACTTCCTGTTGATGAGGCTAGGGAATTGGCACATACTGTAGGTTAATTGTACTGATATATTTTCAAATAACTTAATATCTATCTGGGAATACAACCAATTTCATTATCGTCACATAAAATGGTGTGATATTAGTCTTGTATGATTGATCTGACTTGGTGTTCCATATGCTCATCAAGATTACTGCCTTCAAAACTCACCCTGGGGCATACAAATTATTATGTTTGTTGTACACTTATCTTTGTGGATGCCTTTTTACCATAGCCTTCTCTAGTGTTTGTAGCTTCTTCAATCGCTGAATATTTTCCCAGTGGTATCACTTAATTGGATGTAGATTTCCCAGATTTGTGTAAAAGGAAACTCAAGACCCCTTTTGGTTGCAATAAAGTTTTCTGCAAGTCAAGTCCTTCTTGGCCATGATGAGTTCAGGTCTGGAATGAACATGTAGATGCTTGGGTCGGCAGGTATTCCACTTTGGACTGTGCATCTCATCATAACTAATCCTACCTTTGGAATGGTAAACCACTTATTCCCTGACTTCACAGGATGTATTGTCTTCTTCCTCCTTGATCAGATTTATAGCACTATCTACTTGTTTCCTTATAGCACAGGTTGCAATACATTTTACAGGTTCTTCCTGGAACAACTACTCATTTTGAAAACACTCAATAACATTAGATTCAAGAATTGGGATTCTCCAGTTTTCAATCTCTGTAACCAAAAATATGACCGTAATCCTTTTAGCCTTCTGGCCTCGCCAAAGCTCCAGGGTAACCCATCTGATGTAATGTATCATTGATCTGTTTCCAGCCATAATAGTTAAACTGCTATCCATTTGAAGAAAATGGACCTTGGCATTGGAGCAACAAATATGAGAGATTTTAATTTTGGTCAATAACAAGAAATTAGCAACAGATATGACAATGCTAAGCTGTTTCAAAACTGCCTGAATGGATGATCAAATGGGAAGATGTAATGAAGGACTCAACCTACAATTCAAAAGAAGCAGAATGAAAAAGACTCATGCAAAAATTAAAACTGGAATGCAAGAATCAATATTTGAATTCCAAATTTAGGTGGCCAACAAATTCAAACAGAGAGAGAGAGAGAGAGAGAGAGAGAGAGAGAGAGAGAGAGAGAGAGAGAGAGAGAGAGAGAGAGAGAAGAAGAGGAAGAAGAAGAAGAAGAAGAAGAAGAAGAAGAAAAAAAAAAGAGAGAAAAAAATCATGTCAACTAAGATAAGCATCAACAAGAAATACAACCAAATGAAGGGAAAAAGGTTCCGACAAGAACAAGTTGTTACTATTAGCTGTAACCCAAAGCTTAGCAAAGAAAAATATTAAATTTAAATGAGCCACCAGGGATAAATAAAATGATGATTATCTTTACTGTGTAAGATACTGAGAAAGAAGATAATTAAATACCAAAAAAACTTCAACACTTAAAAAAAAACTTTAAATAAATTGAAAAAAAATAAAAGAAAAGAACAAAAGCTTTAAAGCCAACAAGTGAGTTCTATAACAGGACATTTAGGTTTTTGCCTGTAAAGAAGGAATTGTAAACATTATCATAAAGAGAGATTGCATCATAAAGCTTGTCAACATATTGTATGAACCCACACTAAGAAAGTTCGATTTACTGGTGTAGCAAGTACAACAACAACAAAAGCATGCCATTCCACAACCACCCAAGAACATACAAATAGCCTCATATGCAGACGATATACCCATTACCTCTACTCGTAGCAGCATCAATATCTCCACAGCACAACTTCAATCCTTCTTCAGCACCCTACAAACCTGGCTCACCATCAACAGACTGAAAGTAGCCCCCTGCAAATTACACCTCTTTTACCAAGTTATACCAAGTAACATAGCACTGCACCACACATCACACTGAACTTCATCCCTATCCCACATACACACCAAACAAAAATACTCGGTGTCACTTTTAACACCTCCATATCATTCTCAGATCACATCACAAACATTAAAAAAACACGCACACCTCGGGTGAACACACTTAGGGCACTCACAGGCACTGACTTCAGATATCACAAAGAAACAACATCACAAAGATACAAACAGTACATTAGATCAGTCATTAACTACACCAGCTCATCTATGCCAGATACGATCACAGTAATTACGCCAGCTCATCTTAGGCCTCCAGCCAATCAAACCCACATCTCAACACAATACAGACCATAAAAAACAAAGCCCTTCACATCATCACAGGTTGCATATTAACAACACCCATCAAGCACCTACACACAGAGGTAAAATGCTAAAAAAATCAATAACCACTTGGACATGAGAAGTCCACAGTTCCTTGCAACGGCAAGTGCCAACCATAACCACCCTTGCCACGACATGTACAACCACCCACAAGCCCCGAGAAACATTAAAGCGACACCACAGAGATGCCACAGTGACATCCTCCAAAACATCCTCCAATGAACAACGGAAACTTCAAAAAACACAACCACACCCACATCACCATAAACGCAATCAACAAACTAGGTCCAAGCAGTATCCTGGGCAGTATACCCACACCCATCCATGACACAGACCAATTACTCTCCAGATCTGATCGTGTTCACCTTGCACACCTCCACTGTGGACACCACTCACGGCTCTTACACTACAAACACAGACTCGACAACACCACTTACGACACCTGCAACCTCTGCCAGACCACCCCACACACAACAAAACACATTATGGAAGACTGCACTGCTTTATGGAAGACATTATCAAAAAACGTGGCTCCACTTAGACAAGAGCACAACGTCATCGATGTGAGGGATCTCTGGGTCACTCCTGGGAGATCGGTGGGCTATCTCCATGCTGTGGGCCTGTTCGAGAAGAACTGACAGGAGCAACACAACAACAACAATAAAAATATAAGCATCCTGCTGAGAGTTTGCAATTAATAAAGGACAAAGCCACTTAGAGAAGATTAAATATAGTTATAAATGCAGTCAAAGATAGTGGTGGACTCTCCTTTGTGGACTGCTAAAACCATTTACAGTGTCCGATTGATTTTGATGTACCATACGTTCAACAGAGTGTTGGTGCTGCTGAAGCAGTTTCTTGACAAGGGTGAGACTGGGTGGTTTGCCATTGCCTTCCTCGCATGTTTGTCCATGCGCTATCATTTTAAATGCTGAACATCAAGCAAGGAAGGAGCTGGAGTGTCTGGAAGATTAAAAACAATTTCGCCCAACTTGCAAAAAAATAAACAAACTCAGACTTGGCACTAATCCACAAGAAAGAAGATAATATGGACCTGAAGAATTACCTTCCAATTATCATGCTTTCAAATATTTATAAATCGTTCACAAATGGTGTCGATAACCAGCTCATGATTGAAATGGATAACAACCAACCAGCAGATTTTGGAAGTGGACATGCAATAATGGATCATGTTGAAACAATAAATCAGCTTCTGGAAAATCAAAATAACACATTGCCTTTGTGTCTGGCATTTATTGATAACCAAAAGGCATTTTAGCAATATGCTAACATTGGAAGTAATCCCACCACAAAAACCTCCACCAAAATGGCAACTCCAAAAATATCGACAAATGAAAAGGAAGTCCACAATGGTGAAACAGCGATGTTGGAACTGCACCAAAGCAGGAGAAAGATCAGGATTGAAAAAGGAATTTGGAAATATGACACAATCTCAGCAAACCTTTTCACTGTATACTTAAAAGGAGCATTTCACCAGTTCAATTGGAAAATATAGCAATGAATATCGACTGAGAAAGACGAAACCAACTATGATTCTTACATGGTTGAATAAGTTTCAAATATTCTTGAAGTGCTGAAAATTATGAAGGAAAAGCTAAATTTGGAGAATCAGAAGACTGTACGAAAATGAATATGATAAATATTAAGATTATGCTAAACCACAATCCCCAAAAAGCAAGAGATTCAAAATGATAACTGCAAAATTTAGGAAAACAGCAATTACATTTACTTCGGCCAGTTCATAAGAAGTGATAATATCTCTCACTTCCAATACATGGAGAGAATCGATGTGTCAGAGCACGATGGAAAATAATTTTAAATGGTATGAAAAGCAAGATGTATTTTTTCCTGAAAAATAAAGTTTGCAATGATATGGCAAAGAACTGCGGTCGCTTAAAAATTTGGAGCAAAAAATCATCACCATGGGGAAGATTCGGGCTTGGGATAACAAAACGAGAGAGAAAAAGCCAAATCGTTAGTTACACCTTTTCGTTACACTACCTGTTCGTTATGCTCTCAATGAATGTGACTGATCAACCTGAGATGGAACCACCTTTCATTGTAAACCATTCCTCAGAGAATATGAGTCGAATTACAGTAGGTGTGTGCAAATACATTGCTTGAAGGGTTTATTATTATTTTTAGATAAAAATAAAATTTAATAACCAGTTATGTCTTCACAGGAAAGATATGTTATGTCCTCAAAGCTGCAACAGCGGTTTTCCTTTATCATTGAGAAAATGTATTTTAATGCAAACACATTGCTGATATTTCTTCAGTTCAGATGTGCAAAATGACATCAACAAACCATTTTCAAAAAGGCCTTTTGAAGAAACAATGCAGCCATTATTTTATCTTGGAGTTAACGAGAATGTATGAAGCTCAGTGCATTCGACAAAACAAACAAACAAACAAAAACTTTTTTCCCTGATACTCATCACGATACATTCTTAGGTAATGTTAAGTCTAAGTCTGTTGTGGTGAACAAAAGCAAAATCATCTCAGCCATGCCTCTGCTGGTCAAGCAACTTGTCAAAAGGAAGTGAAGGTGAAGATGAAAACAAATGTGCAGAACAAAATTTGTCAGTAGTTCAATCAGTTCTCCAGTGCTTTACTCGTGTAAAGACATGGCCTCGGCGCTTCGCATGTGTACTTCATTTGCACATCTCAGCGGAGCTTGCCTTTGTAGGGCATCATGAATGCATTTTGTTGAGAGTATCCCATGATATTAAGTCAGATGATGCATACCTCGTCCTTCTGAATGCCACAGAGAAAGGTTAAAATGTGCTCATTAAATTTTAGCACAACACTGCAAGCTTTAATATTAAACACTGAAAGGCTCGTAATTCTCATTTTGCCTGCATTACTGATCAAAACCCCACAATTTTCTCCATTCTGTGTCTTGACTTTCCTGCTAATCATTCATCTGGGGTAGTTTTACACAGACTTGCCCCAACCACAATTAGATACTTTCCTGATCTGTACTCACAACTCTCATTATGACGGATGCAAATGTTTACTTCTCAAGATACAATCACAGTAATTATATACATATATATATATATATATACATACATACACACACACACACACTAGAAGAGTATGCTTACACATTGTAAGCAATAATGAACCGTGTTTCCCCATTGTCTCAGGTCACTCACTTGCATTTTTCAAAAATGTATTTATTTTCATTTATTTATATTTTCATTTACAGACGATTTCCAAAAGTTTGTGATTTGTCTTCCAGTCTTGCTCTGTGCATGTGAGACTTGGACTCTGACCAGGAATCTGAGAAGGAGACTTAATTCCTTTGGAACCACATCTCTTTGGAGAATCCTTGGCTATTTGTGTCCTTGGACTTTGTGTCCAACAAGCGGTTGCTGAGAGAGTCTCAAATGAGATTTGTTACCTGCATAGTCCATGAGCATCAGCTGCGACTGTATGGGCATGTGGCTCATTTTCCTGACGCTGATCCTGCTCAACAGATTCTCTCAGCGAGGGAGCCTCATGAGTGGAGGAAGCCAATGGGCTGACCATGTTCCTCGTGTTGCAGCAGGTTGATCAGCATCTGAAGGAGATGGTGATGGGCCAGGTATCTTCCTGGGGGATGGCCAGATGGAGGCCCCTGGAGTACCGGTGGAAAGTGGACGCAGCGAGGCACTGCTCTGGCGCATGCTCCCATTCCTGACCTGACCTGTGATTTGTCCCAGTGTATCGGCTTTGATATCCATTGGCACGCAAAATTACAGCCTTCTATGTCATCCAGAAGTGACTGAACAATAAAATCAGTCAGTGACTGGGTCAGTCAGTGAGTGGTTCGAATGAGCGTAATATATAAGGTTCATTCTAATTACTCACTGAATGATCACTGACAGATTGACTGATATTGATGTTTGGTGCCATTCCGGTGATGTAGAAAGCTGACATTTTGCGGCCGATGGACATCTGAGCCGATACACCAGGAAAAAATCGCAGAACTGTCGGAAAGCGTCCGTAAATGAAAATATAAACAAGAAAAAGAGCAATTAGAGATTGTCGACCCTCACCAGGACTTGTTTTGTGTGTTGTTTGTGTACTTGAGTGTTATGTCATTAATATAATAGACATAACTAGAACTGCCACATTATGCTGGCAGTGATGACCAGGTACCAAGGCGTCCCACTTTGTTGCAACCCCGCTTTGATCGGACACTTGACCCTGACACATGACATTTAATAAATAAGTAGAAAAGACGTAAAAAGTCATAGCCCCCATTGTTTTAGTAATTTTGCTCTCTGGAGTTAAAAGGCGAGCCCATATTTATGTGCAACTAAAATGTCCACCAGTCTTCCAGTCAGACATTTTTGATCATCTCCCAACATAAATTGGGGGCACGTGTATGCCAACAAGTACTGTGCTTGTGGGGCATTCCTAGTCATATGTGCCTAGCACAACCTCCCGACACTAATACCTCATTTTCTCCCCATATGTTGGTCATTTATTCACTTGGTGAAAAAACTCAAAATACCAACTTTTAGACCTGTGGGCCCATCGGGGCCCATTTTAGGGGCCCCCAAAATTTGGGCACCCCCGGCTGCCCCACAATCTTCCAGTGGCCATATCACAGGTTGTAGTGGTCCATTTGGCTGATCTTGGTATCAAAATGCTCGTAAAAGCGAGATATTTCGAATCCTAAAGTAAAATCACTCCAAAAGAGTAATTCAAAAAGTTATAGTTTGGGGCGCCTTTGACCTTGGGCCCCCGCTCCCCAGCCAACGATCGTTCCCGATTTTTTCGTGTGAGAATACCCCTTCATATACTCCAACACTCAGCATAAATGAAAATGGGATCTCAATGGGTTCAAGTGTGATGATGGTTTTATTGTTCGGGGACTCGGGTGCTGGACACACAATACGCCACAATTCATAGCACAATATTTGAACACAAGATTTCCAATACACTATATCACTATATTGTACATAAATTTTCACATGCACATGCAGGAACGAAGCGATACTAGTAGGAGTAAGAGTTTTTCCTAGCATATTATAGTTACAGATTTTTTGACAACCAATGTTTTATTTGACAGCTGTGTTCTTTTTTACTGATTGTGTAGGTTCTACCTGTAGCAATTTTTGTTCTACGGAAAGTATATCGGAAATGTCTAAAATGCAGTGATCTTCAATGTCAGAAAAAAGAAACTATTTGCGGGCCCGTTTGGATGAAGACAATTCACTTTCACTTCATGAGTGTCCTGAAAGGCTTCCATGATGCAGCAAGCCACCATTTTCCATCATAGTGCACTGTAACATAACCTGAGAGTTTCCTGTTAAAAGTTGGTGTAGATTTTGAAATAGCTGACTCGATACGGTGTTCCTCGCTAAGGCTGAATTCGCGTACTTGAAGAGAAGTTTCAGAAATAGGGATGAAAGCATGAAGTTTTTGAGTTTCAGCTAAGGTTTTGGCCGTTTTAACCTTTCTTCCAGATTTCGTTCTTCCTCGTCATACACCTCTTGGATCCCGTAACCGAACTTCATTTCATTCAAACCATTTTCAGCAAAGGCGAAAAGATGTTTTGGAGAAATAATTTGACTGTCGTAAGGTCGCACGCAGGCTCTCACGTGTTGCTTCTCGTTTGACTGTACCTCCCACGCCATCTGAAGGGCCCTTGCCATGACTTTGTGCAAAAAATGCCATTCTGCGTCATACCATACTCTGATTTTGACGATATAGGTTTATGAAGGCTTTGCAATTCTTACATTGGCCAGCGCAACCATCTGAGAAACAGTAAAGTTTCTTTACATTTCCAAAGCTAGATTTCAAGTGTTCAATGAGCATTCTTTGGAAGAGTGGACTGAGACAACGTCGTGAGTATTGCATTGTGATATAATCTGTGAACGATTGTGGTTTAATTTGCCATCGTCCGATTTGAAATAGTAAACCCAGGGGTGAATTGTCGCTTGAGAGCAGTTCCAATGGAATCCTTGGGGCGCATCCTGTATGGCAAACGAATAGTTCTCTGAGAAGTCTCCAATAATGACAAATTCTCCTTCACCGATTTCGTCTTTCTTATTTTTCAGAAACTCAGAAACTGAGATTGGGCCTTGGCAATGAAGTCGTGTCTCACTAATTTCACCGCGTATTCACAGAATTGATTAATGAATTCTTCAAAGGCAGGACCATGGAGCTCAGTTCAGATCTGTCGGTGGATGTCC
This sequence comes from Eptatretus atami, assembly GCA_035128595.1. Taxonomy (NCBI): domain Eukaryota; kingdom Metazoa; phylum Chordata; class Myxini; order Myxiniformes; family Myxinidae; genus Eptatretus; species Eptatretus atami. The sequence continues at coordinate 42,795,629 of CM068954.1, read as the reverse complement.
ACCGTTTAAACTGATTTCATCAATACCTCTAGTTCATAAGCACTCAGTAGCTCGGTTTGAAGTCTTCAATTGATGGCAACTTTCACAAGTTCTGAAATACCATGCCGGTTGTGCTGGGTTACAAACTATGCATGCTATCACATGATGATAGCTAGAAGTTCGGCTATCATGAGTTCAAACAAACATCATGAGTTTCACATTTTGATGTATCGTACATACACATACACTGTGTGTACTGCCTGAACGCGCTAGACACACTCCGAGGACGGAGCATGGTGAACTTCGCGAATCCAACTTTCAAGCCAGGTTCTTCTCTTTGAATTCTGAAACAGTTCCTTGAGATTGTTTAGTACCAGGAGCTTTGAATTTTGTCTTTTCCATGTTGATTCCTGACCACCACACAGTCCTTTTTTCCCAGCATTATTCGGCTGACTTCATCACTTCGGTAAAATTCGGTTACGGCGGATTTCACTTCGTCAGGCAATATTTTACCCTGTTTGGATTTGGAGACGATAGCATACCATTTTCATTCTCTAAATTTTTGGCTTGCACAGCCATTCTTTGGAGCAACTGAGTCACTCATCATCCTCTGATGCTCATAGTCCTAGCAAATATTGTCAGTATACGTATTTGCTCTGAACGGCTCGAAACAACGTATATTTCTTTCAGGCTTTTGATCACCTTGTGCATGCAGTTTTCATCACATTTTGACGCTGTATTTGTGTTTTTCTCCGCAGTGCTTGGTCCAGCAACTAGTTCTAATTTCTTTCGCACAGAATCTTCCACTTTACTTGTCTTTCAGGAACGTACCCTGGGTTCCTTTCCGCCTTTCGTTGTCGAATGGGCTTTCGCCTATCATCGATAACGACTGGTTTTATAGGTCAACTTCTGCTTCTCGCTCAAAAACCTCCTCGTCCTCATCTGTCGAAATATATTCGCAATGCCTTCGATAGTACCTTCTGATGATAATTTCGAACTGGTCGAAGATGATTCTTCAATACGCTCTGATGACAACTGAGAAAGTTTTTTTCTGCACGAAGTACAAAATCTGTCATCTTTTTTCAACTTTGAAGAAAATTCATCAACATATCATTTGACACATTGCGAAGATCTTTTCCTTGTTTCGTTTTATGGCAGCTGAACGTCACAACAGTATTTTCGGAACTCCTTTCGATCTTCAGTCGCCATGCTTACTGCAAAATATGCAAAAACTGAGATTAGCCCATTTATAACTTAATTCGATGATGGTTATACAAAAAATGCTACACTTAAAAATCAATAGACACAATAGGCAGAATAATTTTTCGCAAATGATGCAATATATACATATTGTTACGAATTCTTGCCCGCCTGGCGTGCGATCGGCCGCGTACCTCTAATGGCAGCCGCGTTGCCCACCGGACGGACAATTCAG
>CM068954.1:42782581-42793825 GCA_035128595.1 Eptatretus atami | reverse complement strand
AGTCACTTACACAGTCGTTACTTAACAGGACACGGCGCCACAGCATGCATACAAAAACAACAGGAAAACCTACCCCATAGGCAGGGAGGTAGACGGGGTTCGTAAACCTTTATGGTCGTGGGCCGTGGCCGCGAGACGTGCTGTTACCTGCCCCTCGAGGTGTGATGGTGGGCAGGTCGCGACGCTTGTTCCCACGGCAGCTGCGTAGCCGGCCTGCTCTCGGGCTTTGCGATGATGGGTCGGTGAGTTCTCTCCGGCGTCCCTCGCCAGACGCGCAGATTCGCACGCGCACAGCGGCAGGGCTGCGCCTCCGTCTCGCGTCTCTGAGGCTAGCCCGGACTGCCACCGGCCGCGCTCTTCACGACAGGTTGCCAACGCCAAGACGAGAGAGCCGACCTCGACCACAAGAGAGAGCTCGAAGATGAAGGCGAGAGGATGACGTCCACAGAGAGCGGAGTAGATCCAACACGACCCGACAGGAGAGATGACGTCGACGACAGATAGAGAGATGAGTCGACGACCAGACAGAGAGAGAGGATGACGTCGATGACCCAGACCAAGAGAGTGAGCCTACGCGCGGTCCGCTATTATAGGCGGGCTCCGCCTCGTCCTCCCGTTTTCGCTCACCTTTCTTCGAGAAGGTTCCTGAAAAGGGGCGTTCCTCATTCCGACCGCGTCACCCCGCGCGTCACCAATCGGGGGCGAGCCGCCCCACCGCGCTCCGTCACACTCCTCAGAGAACAGGCGGGAAAATCCGCGCGCCCATCGAATCCTCTGGTTTCCTTTTGCGTTCGACGGTTTCAACGCGGCTTGTTGTTTGCGTGGAGGTTTGTTCAAATAACAATAGAAAAAGAAAAACGGCTATCTCAAAGAGTGCAGCCCGGTGAACATGAAGAAATCCCTTTAAAACGTTGGGGACCTATCTGCACTAACTTAGCGTCATAATGATCTAAGGACCTTTATGGTGTATTGCGAATTTCCACAGCCGTAACAATATATATATATATAATATATATATATATATATTATATAATATATATAATAGTCCAGAGATGATGATTGTCAATTTCAGACAAAAGTCGCCTGCCAGCAGGTGATGTCATTGGCACGATGACGGCAAACGTCGCCAATGTCGAATCAAGAATTATGTGATATTTGGACCACGAACAATAAAACCATCATCACACTTGAACCCATTGAGATCCCATTTTAATTTATGCTCAGGTGTTGGGTATATGAAGGGGTATTCTCACACAAAAAAATCGGGATATCGGTTTGGCTGGGGGGCGGGGGCCCAAGGTCAAACGGCGCCAAACTAGAACTTTTTGAATTACTGTTTCGGAGTGATTTTACTTATGTGAATCGAAAGATCTCACCTTTACGAGCATTTTGATACCAAGATATCCAAATCGGACCATTACAACCTGTGATATGGCACTGCAAGATTGTGGGTCAATGGGGGCACCAAAATTGGGGGGGGGGGGGGGTAGAAATGGGGGGGCTTAAAATTGCCCCCGATGGGCCCCCAGGTCTGAAAATTGACACATAATGTTTTACCGTGGATACCAACACTTGCACAAAAAAAGAGTGAAATCTGAGATGGTGTCAAAATTTCGCTGAAAAATGTGTACACTTGACATGGAACGCCCCTTGTGCGAAATGTGAACAAAATCGGACCATGCATGTCTGAGAAATGTTTGGGGACACAATTAAAGTGACAAAATGGCCAGCATTCGGCCATCTTTGATCTGATCTCAAAAACAAAAATGATGAGCATATGTAAGGTGTCATTCCTTATCTGTTTGCCAAGTTTGAACAACATCGGTAAATGTTTGGCCAAGAAATGTTTGAGGACGTGTTCAACATCAGGATTTTTACAACTAAAATGGCCGCCAGTCAGCCATATTGGATCTGATGTCGAAAAAAATTGATGTGCTTATGTCAGCCATCATTTGTTATCTCTGTGCCAAGTTTGAACAACATGGGTAAATGCATGTCCAATAAATGGTTGAGGACGTGTTCAACATTGGGTTTTTTACAACTAAAATGGCCACCAGTCTACCTTTTGGCCATCTTTGATCAGATCACAAAATAAAGTTAGGCGCAAGTGTATGCCATTGTGTACTGTGCATTCTGCCAAGTTTGAACAAAATTGGACCATGCACATGTCAGAGAAATTGTTGGAGACATATATACGTAACAACATGGCTGCCAGTTGGCCATGTTGGAGCTAATCTCGAAAAAAAATTGTACGCCATGGTACGCCATTCTGCCAAGTTTGAACAAAATTGGACCATGCACATGTCAGAGAAATTGTTGGAGACATATATACGTAACAACATGGCTGCCAGTTGGCCATGTTGGAGCTAATCTCGAAAAAAAATTACGTGCATATGTAAGCCATCATTCCTTATCTGTGTGCCAAGTTTGAACAAAATCTGTAAATGCTTGTCTGAGTAATGGTTGAGGACGTGTTCGATACCGGGTGTTTTGGTACAACTAAAATGGCCGAAAGTCAGCCATCTTGGATCTAATGCCGAAAAAATATGTAGTGTACACTGTACATGCATACCATCAATTGTTGTCTTTGTGCCAAGTACGAATAAAACTGGTCTGCACAGGAAATGATATAGAAATTATGAGCAGAATGATAGATGTCACCCAATGGCTGGAAGAATGGTGTAAGTAGAAAGGTTTTACATTTAAGAAGCAGTGGGAAACATTTCAGGGACAAAGGGAGTGTTTCCAGAATGATGGCCGTATGTTAAATAGAAAGGGGGCAACAATATTTGCAGTCGGAATTGAGAAAGGATTTCAGGCTTTTTTAGGTCAGCGGAGGGCGGGGAAGCTATTCAGGAAGGAAGTGATGATGTAATTATGATGAGTAAGGCCAGGCAAAAAAATAGAATTTCAGGAATGGAAAAGTTAAACATATTCTATACCAATGCCAAGAGTTTAAATAATAAGATGGAAGAGCTTGAGGCAAAAGTAGATATCAAGGAGTATGATGCAGTTGCAGTAAGTGAGACATGGTTTAAGGAGGAGAGTAACTGGAGGACAGGATTAGAAGGCTACAAGGTGTATCGGTGTGATAGGAGGGAGAAAATAGGAGAAGGAGCAGCAATCTGGGTAAAAGACAGCATTGCATCAAGAGAAAAGTGTGACATTAAGGAAGGAATTAATGTAGAGGATTCTGAATGGGTAGAGATTGTAAAAACAGTAAGATACTGGTAGGATGATTTTATAGGGCTCTGGGTGTGAAGGAAGAGGAGGAAAGAGGAGTACATGAATAATTCAAAAGGGCATGTGGTAAGGGAAGTGTATTGATTATGGGGGATTTTAACTTACCAGGGATAGATTGGGTCCAGGAACAGGGAAAGGGCAGAACAGATGAGGATTTCTTAGATTTAGTCCAGGATTGATTTTTTAACCCAGTTTGTAGATTACCACACTTGGAGGAGTGCAGTATTACACCTCCTTTTAAGTAATTATCCCAATATGGTGGAGGAGGTGGAGGTCACGGAGCATTTAGGAGCAAGTGACCAGAACATAGTGTGTGCAAGACTCTGTTAAGAGTTAGAGTTCAGGATAGTAGGCTAAGGCTATGAGATTTCAGGAAAGCAAACCTTGAGGGTATGAGGATTGAGTTGGCGATGTAGATTGGGAGAAGCTAACAATAGGACAATCATCATCAGATAAATGAGAAACCTTCTCGAAGCAAATGTGTAGAGTGAGAGGAAATACATTCCAATGAGGTGTAAAACTAGAAACAGAAAGAGGCCAGGGTGGTTGAGGAGAGAAATAAGGAATGCTATTCAGGAGAAGCATTAGAAGGCATTTATGAGGTATAAAATATCAGGACTGGAGTTTGATTTATATCACTATCAGAGTAACCAAAGGCAGGTTAAGAAAATGACTCGGCAAGTCAAAAGAAAGTATGAGAAGGACATGGGTAAGAATATTAAACATAATAGCAAGGCATTCTTTAAGCATATTAGAGGAAAAGAACATGTTCGGACTAGTGTGGGCCCATTGAGGAATAGCACCGGGAGAGTGGTTAGTGATGAAAGTGAGATGGCAGGCTAATTAATCAGGTATTCTGCTTTCACTTTTACACAAGAACAGTCAGGAGAATTGCCAATAGCTGAGAGTATTTATCATGGAGGTGAAGAAGGGCTTTTACAGAAGATCCAGCTTGGAGTGGAGGAAGTAAAGAACAGCTCGGTAATCGAAGAGTAAACAAGGTTTTGGGGCCAAATAATATGCACCCGAGAGTATTGAGGGAAGTGGCTGAGCAGGTAATTGAGAAGTCAATGGATATTTTCAAAAGCTCACTGGAGTCAGGACAGGTACCATGTAACACCATTATTTAAGAAAGGATCCAGAGAATAATTGGGAAACTATAGACTTGTTAGTTTGACTTCAGTTGTGGGGAAGGTGTTGGAGACATTAATTAAGGACCAGATGAGGGACCATTTAAATAAATACAAACTAATTAAAGGTTGTCAGCATGGGTTTACCAAAGTTAGTTCCTGTCTAACAAATCTTTTAGAGTTCTATGAAGCAGTGTCTGATTGGGTGGATGATGGAAAGGCAGTGGACAAAGTATATCGAGACTTTAGGAAGGCATTTGATAAGGTACCACATCGGAGGTTGTTAGATAAAGTGAGTGCTCGTGGAGTGGCTGGTCAGGTAGCTAATTGGATTGCAAACTGGTTTAGTGGTAGGAAGCAAAGAGTGGCTGTGAGTGGGAGGAAGTCTTGCTGGGAGGATGCAAGTCACAGGGTACCTCAGGGATCAGTTCTTGGACCATTACTAATCATTATTTACATCAACGATTTGGATAGTGGAGTGAAGAGTAAGCTTTCCAAATTTGCAGAAGACACAAAGCTTGGAAGCAAGGTTGATAGCAGAGGGGGTGGTGATCAGATACAGGAAAGTATTGATGCTTGAATATATTGGGCAAAAGATTGGCAGATGGAATTTAACCTGAGCAAGTGTAAGGTATTGGGGATGGGAAAGAATAATGAAAATAGAGATTACATCATGCAAGGGGTAAATTTTGGAGCGTGTCACACAGGAGAAGGATCTGGGTATGGTAATAGATATGCGAGTTAAGCAGGCAGCACAGCACCAGGCAGCTGGAGGTAAAGCAAATATGGTTTTAGGCTGTATAAGGAGGGGGATCAATTATAAATAAAAAGAGGTGGTGTTAACATTGTACAGGAATTTAGTGAGGGCCACATCCAGAATATTGTATGCAGTTCTGGTCTCCACAACTCAGGAAGGACACAGATGCCATAGAGAGCATTCATCGCAGGGCTACTCAATTGATTCCAGGCCTAGCTCGACTCAGCTATGAGGAGCGGCTGAAGGAGACAGGCCTTCATATACGAGAAAAGAAGCGGTTACGAGGAGATGTGATCGAGATGTTTAAGATAAAGAAAGGTCGAGACAAAATACGTGAAGAATAAATATTCAGCAGAGAAGACAATGATAGGACCAGGGCCAGAGCCTGAGATTAAAGAAGAGGAGAGTTAAGACGGTAGCAAGGCAGGGAACCTTCACTCAGAGAGTAGATAATGCATGGAATGGTCTCCCAGAAAAGGTAGTGGAAGCAGAAAAAGTAGATAAGTTTAAATTAGCATTAGATAGGTACCTGGAAGTTATGAATGCAGAGGCATATGGGGATGTTGGCAGGACTTTTCAGTCGCCTGAGCATTGATGGGTGATTGTGTGCATGTGTACGGAGTGCTGTTGGTGGAGATCTCGTCAAGGGGTGTTGTGGGGTTGATATATATATATATTTTTTTACACAAGCCCATGCCCCCTCCCCTGGAAAAAAAAATCTACAAAAAACAAAAAACACGAATAAATAAAAAAAACATTTAGCATTTTTCTATTTTGATCTGGTGTTGATAAATTGGTGTGGTGTGAATGAGGTGCAAGCATTATGTGCTGAAATGCGCTATTTATTGTGTTTCCTTGTGTGTTACATGTCTGAGATATCGTTGCGGATGCGTGCTTGCACAGATACGGAAATGAGACCAAATCCATAAGCCCCCGTTTCAGACTAAGTCCAATGGGGCTAATAATAACGCTTTGTTTTCGATGTTCATGCTCGATGGGATCACAAGGTCGTACGTGAGCGTTACTTCAATGTTTTCAGTGATTTCGTTTGGTTCATTTTCCCACAAATTTTCCTGAACTGGAATATTAAGTTTTTGAACGTGTGCCAGCGGATTACTTGACAAACTATGTTGTGTCGTTGTGTATACAGCTGTTCTGACAAGTTTTTTTTTCGTGTTCGGTCATTCAGCGGCACCCATCATTCTCTTTGCTAACCGCACCTCCACTCCTCACCAGTCTTTTTTCTTTTTCCTCCCCCCCCCACCCTTCTCTCTCACTTACAGTCCCCTCCTCACCCCCCCCCCCCTCCTATAAAATGCAGCATCAACATTTGGTGAGGTGTCGCTCTCCTAGCTCACCCCCCCCCCATTTTCTCGCTGTCCCCTCCCCTTCTTCATCCTTTCTGCCTTCCCTCCCCCCATCACTCTACACCTGCCTCCTCTCTTCTCCCATCCCTCTCCCCCCCCGCCACTCCTTTATTGTCCCAGTCAGCGAAGCGACGAGTTGTGTTTGCTGGGACAAAAAAACAAAACACACTTCATTTTTAATCACTGTCAGATATGCAATCAGAAGAGATTTTAATATGTTTCTTTCTTTGTGAATGTAAAGTTTCCTGATTATGCATGCTGATGCCTTTGCACTAATTACTACATGTATAATGCTCATCACCGTTTAACACAAAGGAAATACATTTTGTTTATTTATACAGGCAAGCTGAAGGGATGATGGATCAGCACTGCTTTACACAAACCCACAAGTTGGTTTGTTTTGACTTGAATGATTTTGAGTCTCTTGTGACAGTGTACAAAATGCAACAATTTGGATACCATTCGCAATCAGTTTCTCTGTGTGTATACACTCTCGCAAAGTAATTAGGAGTGAGCAACTCTCAGAAAGAGGGAACATAACCTTGTTATGAAATTCCTGAGATTTTTGCCACCTCCTACACAGCAATGTTGATATATGAACATCCTTTGACTGGATTAACAATGCAGGAGCCCAGCAAAGTCATCTTGTCCCTACTTTATAAATACAACAAAAACAAAGCTCAGAGATCCAAGAAGAATCTGCTTAAAGAGCTGAGCAGTGAACTTGGCATTGTTGATGAAAGCACAATATGTTCCTCATGATGAACGTCCAACCTGCACAGCCTGTTTTGGTGAACAGCCTTCACTTGATGCTTGCAACAGTTGTTATGTAGAGCTAGCTGTGTTGAGGTCACTTTGCCAAGATTATTTATTACCAACAAATGGCAGATACCAGTCCATTTACATTGGAAGAGAGGTTGTTAGCAGTGGTGTGGTTCCACGAGAGGAGAAACACAAACTAGACGATGGAGCATTTAGGACACCCAGCACTGTCAAAATGAAATCTTCATCTTTGAGAAAAATAAAAGAAGGCATTTCAGACTGCAAGTGTACTTGACAACAAGCAGAGCCGACGAGCAAAAATTCGTGATTTGAGAATTCAAAATCATTCAAACATCCGGCATCAGATCTCCGAAAAAAAAAATGATCACAGATACGTTCTGCAGAGTTGGGTGATTTGTATTCATCGTTATGACTGCACAATGAAAGAGGACCCTCACATGAAACCATATAAACCAACTGTCATTTGTGAATTGTCAGATGCAGATCATGAAAACAGGTTGTCAGCTTGTGACAGACTGCTGCAGAACTTCGATACAACTCCTTAAAGATCAACGGTTACATTTATTGATGAGTGTGATGTTTACCGCTGTTCATCTCCACACTGTTTACAGTTGGAGTGATGCTAATCCACATTATGGTGAAGAAGTGCAAGACCATCCACCACGTGTTATGGTTTGGGTGACGTTATCTGCCCACCACCTCATTGGTCCTTTTTCAATGAGTCGGTCAACCAGTAGTCATATCTGCATATGTTGGAGAATTCCTTCACACCTGAACTTGAATGACGTGGACTAGCCCATGAGATTTATTTTCAGCAGAACGAGGCACATGCACATGCACAAGTGGTGTGAAATTATCTCAATCAATTATTTCCCAACCATTGGATTGGCAGGTCTTCGCCAACACTTCTGTGGCCACTGCACAATCCTGACCTGACCACTTGTGACAATGCTCTGTGAGGGTACATCAAAGCTAAGGTTGCAGAACATCGCATGGCATCTGTTGAGGAACTGAAACAACGCATTCAGGAAGCATTTGGCACCACAGAACATAGTATTTTGCATTGGTTTTCACACCATACGTGGAGAAAAATGATATTGTGTCATGACAACAGTGGACGTCATACGGATGAACCTGATGTCTAAAGGAGGTATTGTAATTGTTGTATTACTGTAATATGTAGCGGTAATAATAATTGGAAGTAATATGTAGCAGGATCAGTGTGTTGCATACATTGGCCTTTGGCTTACACTAGAAGATGGTATAAGCAAATCTTGTACAAGCAGCTAAGACCATGTCCTGGGAGTTATGGCTCACCCTGGAGGTATACATGTACACTCCAGTAGGATTACATGTTGGCGTTGTCAATATTGGCGTTGCTTGTCTGTTTGAAATGTGGAAATGGTAAAGACTACTGGTTAGGATTTTAAGGGTTCTTATGTCTAACCACTCTAATGGGGTGGCAAAACCAATGGATTTATATGGAACTTCAGTTGTAATTATATAAAGTGGCACAGCAGTGAACAAAGCAGATACAAGCTGCTTGAATTATGAGTCAGGAACAAGTTGTATTTCATCGTGCCGCTTCTCTTTCCTGAAAACCCATACGTTAATCCAGAATGGCACTTTGAATGTGAAATGTAAGGAGAGTCATTGATCACACAAATATTAAAGACTAATAAAAGTGCCTCTATCTACTATTGTGGTCATTTTGAAAGAAAATGTTTACATGTACAGTGGGATTATGAAACCTGTCCATTCTGAACATATGTACACACAAATCTCATTGAAAGATGATTCTGCACACTTAAAACAACTTCATTAATGCACTGTTATGCGGCAACACTTGTATGAAATTGGCTTCATCAGATGAGAAATTAATTCATTCTGTCAATGCCATTGGTTGAATCAGCAGTGTCGTGCCATTGGTACTGCCACGTCGTATATGTTGGAAGTTTGACGGAAGACTGTGAATAGGAAGAAAAATTAAGTTTCATAATGACTCGATCCATAGGGAATGTCGACCATGAATAATAATTGGTCGTCTCAACTCCTCTTTCGAAAAAAATTATACAAGAAGTTTTGTTTGATTTTATGCCATTTTTTTTTTTAAAGAACGCTCATACATTCATCGATGACAAGGTTCTCTCTTGGCTGACATTTTCGATTTTATTTTAATTTAACCAGTAACTGCCCTCAATTATGTTCATACATATTCTCTGTTGTTAGTTATTTTGGATGGGAGCTTTTGACTGACCTGCTACAACTTATGATTGTTAAGTTTAATAACTCGTGAATATCGTTAATTTTATCCTTTCTGGAATATTATACACTTTTCATTTGCATAACTTTGGAGAATGGTGAAAAGAAAGAACACAAACAATAAATGATGGATTTCCATAAAGCAGCCCCCTCCCACAGAGTGAACATGAGTCCACCCCAGAGAGGGAACACCCACGAACATCCAATATTTTAGAGACCAGTCCACACTTTTGATGTGAAACATAAGGTGGAGCGTGAACATCTAAAAAACATCCATGATTCGCATGCTCGTCACATGTTCCCTCCTCAGGGTGGCCTGGTCTATAAAATTGAGAATTAAATTATCTTCCTGGTATTAGCTGCAGTACAATCCAGCAGAGATGTAGGTGGCTGTAACTCTGCAAATGTCATGCCTAATAGGTGTAGCCTATGCAACTGTTTAGCCAGAAGAGCAACAACAGAAACATATTGTTACGGTTGACTGCCAGGTCCACTTGATGTCAAATCATCCACTCGCCCAATCAAGAATTTAGTGACAGATCATCGAAAGACACCATACGCCACCCGCTGGGAAAGCCAAATAGATCTTTAATTCAGTTTTCAGCATATAGATAGCTCAAACACTATCTGTTGCTCCAGCTGGATCATTTGTCTGACAGAATGGGCCCAAGTGGTGGCCCAGCCAACATGGCGGTAGTTTTATGAAGCCTCCTGCAAGGTAATGGTGCCAATTTCCTACGGTCGTGCTTTATAACCACACCAGGGTTACCAGCTCAATGATGAACTGTGGACCATCCTACACAAATAATTATGCAAGAGAGGAGATTGGAGGACAGAACCACGTATTTTCAGACAGTATTTCAGAATTAATATGCAGTATTATACTACAGGGGGTCCTTGCTATAAGTCTCTCTGCTATCCGTCGTTTGCATACAAGTCCATAAATTACTTTGGAACATTTTCCTGAAACATCCAATAATTATGCACACTAACATCCATTGGATGAAAGGTCAGTTACCAGGCGTCCCACCCTAAAATGCTTTGCATTCCAGCTTCCTAGCATTCTACCCCACAATGCACTGCGTTCCTCTCCCTCTCAGGCTCTATCTCATGTTGTGCATTTTTGGACTGAACACCGCCACATACTTTATAGTACCGGACTATATATATATTTTTTTTATCTTTGTCTACTTTACTGCGGTAATCATTGAACAATGAGTAGTAAACAAAGTGGTAACGAAAAGGGTGAACCTGCATGTAAGCGGCAACACAGTCGTGTAACTCTGGATGTCAAATTAGACATGGAGAAAGTCAATAAGAATGCTGAACGACCAGCCAATATTACTCACTATCTTGGTTTGCCGCCGACTGTTCAAACGATTTTAAAGAATGCCAACCAGGGCCATGCAGACTTGACGTGCAAAACGTACCATTCGGGTAATGTGGCCCATGCTGCAGGCATGATGACCGTAGTGGGAGTGGCGACAGCAAGAGCTCCCTGTGAGATCCCGTGTGAACACCGTAGATGTAGCATGAATGTTGGGTTTGGTGGCACGAGTGCATATGCTGGAACAATGGCTGGACCCTGGGTCCATTGGGGAAACCACATGGCCTAATGTGAAGTATAATTTAGAGGGTGAAGGACTGATGCAGGCAGCTTGACAGAGACAATCAGGATTAGAGATTTTCAAGGTGTAAGACT
>CM068954.1:42725264-42782571 GCA_035128595.1 Eptatretus atami | reverse complement strand
TATTATAAAATAGTTAAAAGATATGGTAAAAATATCAAAAGGTGTTTGGGTTTTAAAATTTGTATGACTTCCTCTTTTTTGTTTTTCCTGTTTTGTGTATTTCATACGTATTTTTTGATTCCGAGGCTTGTTGAGTGGTGTTGTATATGACGGAAACAAGTGTTGGAACACAACCTCCTTTAATTATACTCATTTGTATGGGGAAATGTTCCCTGCTATCCATCGTTTCGTTATAAGTCCAACTTTTCTGCAACGTATCTTGTACATATAGCGAGGACCGCCTCGATAAAATTCAATGCAATTACAATTCCCCATGCCCATGATAACTCGATCAGCTTAACTGTTACCTTAACTGTTCATAGGACAATTACTAGGACATACTGGGGAATTCACAAGACAAAGAGATGATGGGCAAACCCGGAGGTAGGCCCTAGCAAAGAGTCTGGTGGCAATTTGGTTCCAGTGCCGGCAGGGAGGCCGATTAATCGTTTTGTGATGCCAGGCCAAGAACCTAAAAAGGATCGCATCATGTTTGGTGAGGCGCGACACAGCAAACATTTCCGCAGGCTCGGCACAGCCAGCAGCAACAAGGAGAAAACAAAACTCCCACATCCCAAAACAAACAAAAAAACACATCGTAACGCACAACTTCCAAGTGAAAATCAAAATTCTACAAATTTCAGAAAAGCAATTAAAAATACAAAACTAGAATATCTTGGTTGGATAAGTGTCCACCCCTTATAATAGCATTTGTAAACTAGAAGGGCACTCAGTAGCGCACATACCTCCACCATGCAATGCCTGATCCACGAGAACATATCGGGCCCAATACATTTTTGAAATATCATGCTATATATTGTTTTTGGCCCAATCTCTCAATGGTGAAGAATCACTTTAAAAATTCGAGGAGCGAGATCTTTACCAAAATGTAACCAGTGCGTCCTTGTCACACACCGAAGCGTTCCTCCAAATTTCATCCAGATCCGTCCACAACCTTTTGAGATATCCTGCACACAAACAGACTAACAGACAGGCAGACAAGCCGGTAGGCGACATGGGTGGTCGCTAGACTAAGGCGAATTTGAAATATGTAGATAAGAGAACACATCAGATGGCTTTTTTGCCGTTCGTTGTTCCATATAGGAACATGATGAGAAACTGTCCATTCATCATTTGTGTTCGATTCCCTTACCCTACGTTAGGGAATCCCAACGCGAACGTTGGGGTGAAAGCATATAGTAATATAATTGCATACTAGTCATACAGTTTTTGACGGATCGGGCTGAAAATTTTTGACAAAGAGGTTGATTATAGTGCGCATAAAAGTGTGGAAGCCAATTTTTGATTTTCGAAAAAAAAAAATTCGGATTTTTTCAAAAATTTCAAAGTCCCGTTGCTCGGCAATGGTGGCGTCCATAGCCAAGGTGCTCAAAAGCATGGAACTAGATCCTGGTATGAACCTACCAGTCAAGTATCATCAAAATCGGTTGACTCCTCTGGCCTCCAGAGCTGTCCATTACATACAAACAAACAGACGGCTAGACATACAGACAGCCGGAAAACCTGAGACTAAGGGTAGTCTAGTCACCACCCAACAGACATGCAGACAGACGGAAAACCTGAGACTAAGGGTAGTCTAGTGACCACCCAATAGTCTAGTGACCACCCAACAAGAAAAGGACGTCGTGCAGAGCATGCCGTGGATACATCAAATTGTTCATTTCATCAAGATTAAAATTGACAATCTTAATCAAAGCTCAGATCAATCGGATGAAAATTATTTTTTTATATTGAAATTGATGATTTTAGAAGTTTGACTTTGAGTTGACCTGTGACCTTTTGATCACAAAAATAGTTGCTTTCCCAATTCAGTGATGGACTCTGCAAATCCTGTTCAACTTTTAAGTTAATGGGATGTAAATTGACGATTTTTCAGTGGAAAATGGATTTTTAGAAATTTGACCTCAAGATGACTGTGATGAAGACCCTCACCAATCCTGGCCAAGAATTTAGGGGAGTCAACAGAAGATTCTCGAATATACGGTTTATTGAAGTTGCACAGCACTTGCAAGCGGAGCTTGCACAGGGACCAACCACAGCAGTCAGACCCTGTACCACACTAAAGGTTACACTCCAAAAGTTTCATATATAAAACCTATTCCTAGGCGGAGAAAGCAAGCAAAGAAAGAAACAAAGATGCAAGTGGGCTTTTTCCCCCCTCCCTGCGGCCCTCGGGGAGAATTAGCCATAACAGCATAGGCACATGTTCATAAACAGAACCAAAACCCCTTTGTAGTTCGACAAGAGTTGTTGCCACTCCACACTGGAATCCAAAACAGCCTGCAGACGCTGCTCTCTGGCAAGGCCATGGCTGGCTTGTTGATAATACATTTTAACACATCGTGAAGCAAATTGTAAAACGAGGGCAAAAGCTTGGAAACACAATTTGAAGCAACCAGGTCAATGGTTTGAATCCAGACACCTGGTTAATGCAATTACTGAATGGTTAAATGTTTAAATATGGACAATATGTGGCCAATCAATAGTCGTACCTGACATTCAGACCTGACAATGACCTTTCACCTTTGACCTCAAAATCAATAGGCTTCTCAGCTGAGACTACCTCTACAACTTGGTGAAGTCTCGTGATGATCAGTTTTAAATTGTGACCTTACGTGAATGACAGACAAACAAACAGACAGACAGACAGACAGACAGAATAACAAGAAGAAGACGTCATGTAGAGCGCGATACTTTCACAATCAATAAAAAAAATTGACCTCGAAAATAATTGCCTGGTTAAGTTCAGTAACCCGATATGAAAATCCTCTTCAAATTTCAAGTCAATCGGATGAATATTGCGGATTGCAGAAATCTCACCTTAAGAAATCATGGAATGATCTGAGGTTGCCTTTCGGTCGGATTTGCCTTGCATGAAGAGAATGACAGTTGTTTTTAGGCAACTGCTTCACCACAGGATGCAATGTACCAAGGGCGAGAGAATGGTAAGATAACCGAAGATGACATGGGATGAATCTGTGCATAAGAGAGAGCAGGTTTCTGTGGATTAATTCTCAGGCTGAATTAATATCAAGGGTGGTAGAAATAGGAGACCAGTCCTTAAGTGTGATGGCTGCTTAGAATAAAGTGTGATGCCAGTTTGCCTGAGTGAACTGCTAGAATCGCCAGAAGTGAGGCTGTTCTCTGAGAATGGCCAGAGATGTTTACCTTCACAAACACATGATCAGATGAGCCCATTGGGGCAGAGGAAGAAAAAGATACATTGCCCTGGAAGTTGGTCATCACCAATTCCAGAAGGGAAGATTTGCCATTGACAGAAATCCGAATGGGAAAGTTTACAGATTGAGTCAGACCCATGGAGTCACAGAATACCTTTTGCAGAAGTGCTATGGCTAGTGAGAGTGTCACCAATACCCAGCCAATTAGCATTGTGACAACTGAAATCACCACATATGAGTTAGGATGAGTGGTTAAAAGTTGGTCTATGGAATCAGAGAGACAGAGAGACACACAAACACCACGGACTTCTGATAATAACCTGGACCAGCAATGCCATCTACTCGCAGCAGTGAGAACTGAAGTCACCAGGAAATAGCTCAGCGGCCATGTTGCGTTGCCACTCGCTAGTTGCGCGCAATTCAAAACCTGTAGATGCATTAGAGTTTTAACTATTTTGCTGGTATTTTGAACCGGTAAACGTAAAAATGCCACAGTGCGTGGCGTTCGGATGCAATAATAAGTGTGGGAAGAGCTCCACATGCACCTTTCATCGGTAAGAATGCGATTATTGATGCTTTTTTTCTCTTTCAATCGTCAATCTATTTTTAGAGTATTATTTTAAGAAGTTACAATTTAAACGCTAAACGCCAGTGTAACAATCTAAATGATGGCAAAGTACAGTCGATAATTTGAAAGAAAATGTAAAAAAACGATATTATCCAGGAATAAGCCGGAAATGAGTTTTCCAGGCGTCTAGAATTCAATTTTTTTCTCTCATACAGCACATCTGTGAGTGCTATACAAAGATTCGTCTCCACCATGTTGTTCGAACCATGAACACTGGATTGAAAGATAAACCCATCAGGAAAAAATTCAGCAAACTGATCCTATTTGCACATCAATAGTTTACTAACCATTTGCATTGAAGTGTTTCTCCTAGGTTTCGACACATCTTATGTTTCAACCTACTCTGGATTATAATAGTTGATCTCATCTTCTATAGGTCAATGCATATCAAACCAGTCTCATTAGTGTGTAGATTATAGATCATGTTTATTAAGGTTGTCCAATGTCTGTTCATGTTTTCATGATTGATCAATATATTATAGGCCATACAGGGTAGCTTTAAGCTACTCACATAGGGGGTAGCTTTAAGCTACCCACTATGGCCTATAATATTGTTACGGCTGTGGAAATTCGCAATACACCATAAAGGGTCCTTAGATCAGTTATGACGCTAAGTTTATGTGCAGATAGTTCCCCACCATTGTTTAAAGGGAATTCTTCGTGTTCACCGGTGCGACTCTTTGAGATAGCCGTTTTTCTTTATGTATCGTTATTTTGGATCAACCACACAACAACCACCAACCACGCCGCCTCAACCACCACCACGCTGCCACCTCAGCAAGGTTGCGAGAAGCCTGACATTCGTCGGGAGAGAACGGACGACGGCCTCACCCTCCCCCCAACGAAAAGCACGTGCGGAAGAGACGCGGGGAGGCAGTTCTTATAACAAAAGAGCCGGGCCGATCTCTCCTGGAATTTTCCTCCCCCATGCGCGCCGAAGGGAGGGGCGATGCGCCGTCGAGATAAAAGGGCACGCGGAACGAAAGGTCGGGGGAGTGGACGAGTGGGCGTGGGGCTGTGGGTCTGGAGGTCTGGAGGTAGTGGTCGCTCTCTGTCGGGGTCGTCGACGTCGTTCTCTCTCTGGTCCATGAGCTCTTTGTCTGGGTCGTCGACGTCTTCGCTCTGTCTGTCGGGTCGAGTGCTCCTCTCACTTGGTGGCCAGGGTGAGCTCGCTCTCTCTCTCCCTCTCTCGGTCCTGCTCGTGGTCCGGCGAGCGGCCTGTTGGTGGAGACGCGGACGGGAGGCGCAGCAGTGCTGGCTGTCTGGTGGACCTGCGCGTCCGGACGAGGGGTGCCGGAGAGGGTCGCCGGCCGCTTGGGAGGCCGGAACCAGGCGCGACCACGCTGACGGTCGTGGAGAAGACTGGAGACCACTAAAGGGAGGTCTTTCTTTTTGTTTGTGTGTGTGTGTGTGTGGGGGTGGCGCCGTGTCCGACAAGTAAACCTGTGTAAGTGCCTGTACATTGCTAATAATTATAGTCGGTGGTATTGCTTTCATTGCTTTCTTGCCTGTATCCATGTTTCATTTCGATTTCCTTGCTTGTAAAACGTGCATGATTCCTTGCTTGTGTTGTGTGTGTAATATGTGCTTGCTTGAATAAATGTCCTTGTGTGAAATGTATCCCGTTCGTCGTCTGTTTCCCTTTTGTAAGTGCCATCTTGAATCGCGGAATAAATTAGTAGTGGGTTTTGAACACCCAGGTAAAGAAGAGAATCTGATCCGTCGAGGTCGCGATAACACCGCTCGGTTATCACTGTAGCACGGAACGGACCGCTTAAGTGGTTCGTGTCCTAGGCCGACCTGTGGCGAGGTACGATCGCCGGTCGACCACTCGCGCAGGTACTTAGGTCGGTCGAATTTGGCGAGCAACCTATCCTGCGCGGGTGGGCAATTGGCACGATCGTGTGAGGTTAAACCCCCACCCCTGACTGGCTCCTGGCGGTAGTTCCAGGAGGGTCACGACTGAATTGTCCGTCCGGTGGGCGACGCGGTTGGATGGAGTTACGCAATCGCTCGCACGCGGCGGGCCAGAATTCGTAACAATATATTGATCAATCATGAAAACATTAATGAGACTGGTACTGGTTCAATATGCTTCGACCTACTACAGAAAGCTACCCTCTATAATATACACATATTAATAGGAGGCCATAGGTTAGTCTGTAGATTATAGATCATATTTATTAAGGTTGTCCGAGTTTGTTAATGTTTTGATGATTGGTCAATATATTATTAATTATAGGCCATAAGGCCTATTATTATAGGGGGTAGCTGAAAGCTACCGCCTTATGGCCTATAATAATACAAATATTATAGAGCCATAGGGGGTTAGCTACACATTACATTGATTATCATCAACATATTACACTGATTATCATCAGATCATATGACATATGATATGATAATAATCATTCATGAGAATTGTGACACCTCGTACTCACTCACCTTATTGATTTGTGCTGCAGAGCTTATATTAGCTTGGTAGTGATAATGGGCGCGGAGACTGTTGTTAGTGAAATGAAAATCCGTTTCTTCTTATTAAGCTGACAAAAATGTTGTTTCCAGCGAGAATTCGGCACAGATTATATATATTCAATCTGTGAATTCGGATTGCAACGCAACATGGCGACTTCAGTCGATCGACTTCAGTCAGAGGCCGTTGCTGGTCCAGGTTATAAGGAAGGTGAAGAGAGAGAGAGAGAAGAGAGAGAGAGAGAGAGAGAGAGAGAGAGAGAGAGAGAGGAGAGAGAGATAGAGATAGAGATAGAGATAGAGATAGAGATAGAGATAGAGATAGAGATAGAGATAGAGCTAGATGTATGGAGTCCGTCGTCATTGTTTGGGAGGAAAGATGGAGTCGCATGTTGGGAGGACAGTACAACACACAGACAAACATGAATTGGTGGCGGAGGGGAAGTCGGAACAAAAGGTACTCGTGGGGTTTGGGAGGTATTAGAGCACTCCACAGAGAGTGAGAAATGGAGTTCTTGATGTACAGAGCAACTCCACCGCCAGGAAGGAGTAGAGGTTGATCAAACTGGAGGAGACATAAAAATCCAAGGAGACACACGATCAAACCAGGGAGAGGCATCCTGCGTTTGGAAGGATTCTGTTGAACTGTGTTTTTTTTCTTCATATGCAGTCTGTGGCTACTTTTTATTGCATCATTTTCTGGGGGTACAGCTGTGCCACTGATGCAATGCCCCCATTGCCAGTAAGCTGGTACTCATTTTGCCAACCTCAGAAAGATGACAGGCTGAGTCAACCCACCTGGTGTTAATTCAACAACACAACAGGAGCTTGAACTCAAGACCCAAAGATCTTAAGCCAGCCACCTTTAACCATTGGGCCAGAATTTGCTCGGTTGTTGTTAAACAGATGATGTCTGGTTTATCAGCAAAGCAGTCAATTTGCACATTAATTGATCTTTCTCATCGTAAAACATTAATTCAGTTAATAGTGAAATGTTGCATTTTCTTATGGAATAACTCCTATCCTTGGTACATATTGCAGAAACGATTAAAATGATAAATGTCTGTGAAGGATTAACTTCATAAAGTGCATTGCAAATCGGATCTAGATGCCTGCTGTTTGCAGTAGAGCAGCTTGTTTCTCCATTTATAATCGATACAATATCTCAAGACATTTCTTTGTTGGCAGTGGAGCTCAAATATTAAGGATACATGTAAGTTGTTTTTCTTCCTTCTCTCCACTCCAAGGACCCATTGAAGAGTCAGCTTCAAATTAGCACTGTACACCTGAGACGGTTTCATTGACGTTCAAAATGCAAACATTTGCAGATGTAATGAACAGGGTAGCGATTCCAGTGGGATTCCAAGTCGAAACACTCACTTCTATCTGCAACAATTAAAAGCCCTTATATTCTGCCAGCTTGCTCGCCGTTTACAAAATAATGTGAGACATTCAAACTGGAGACCGTGCTGCACTTTGCGATCAGCCTTGACCTTTCGGTGCGAAAAATAATAATAAATCGTCCTCCGGCGTTATGACAGATGAAAAAGAAAGTGTCGTGTGCACAGCGTGCTTGGTCTGTGCATGGCCGTGAAATGAAGGACAGAAATCGATAGCAATCATGAACGCTTTGTAACTGATCACGTTGCGCGTGGCTAGGCCGTTGGGCAACTGCATCACACCTTTCCTGCCTGACTCCCTGGGTAGTGTTAGGAAAGGCAGTGCAGAAGACATGGTCCAAGGCAGGACAGTAGTTTATTAATGTGACCACTTTGGCAGCCTTTGGGCCTGAAAGTCTAACGGGATTTTCTGCAGGAAAAGAGACAACAAAGAGGGGTTGTCTTCGTGTGGAGGTCAACTACAAGCAACTTATACACAACATGAGATTGCAATAAATATGGCAAGAAGATGGAATTCTTCCGAGCATTTTGCAAACTTTAAATGCATTGTCAAGTGTTCCTTAACTTCAGTCATTATACACACTCCGATATCTTACGTCAAAACCTTGCTCTTTTCATCCAAATAATTGTAGGCAGAGGGAAAGATGAAACAAAAATGTGGATTTTTTTTTTCCTGTATTTGTTGTCATTGATTACATTTTCAACTTCCTGTAAAGCACAATTGACTGTTTGAGACTCAGATTGTCAATGGTCATAACGCTGATTCTGGTTTACATGTTCTGTTGCAGAGAGTGGGTGCTGCCAGAGCAGATTTTTTGGCAAGGGTTATACTAGGTTGTTTGTCATTGCCTTCCCAGCAATAGTTTGGGCAGAAATTTGGAATTTGTTCCTGATGCCTGCGATAGCTCGACTACTCTTCATCAATGACACCATGGGATCTTTAATGTCCACCAACTAATGCCAGCAGACAGGACACCCAGTTTAACGTCCATCCAAGGGACGACACATACATTGATGAATCACCCTGCCGATGAAACACCGGGATGACAGTTTATAGCTGGGCCGACATTCGCACATGGGCGACACAGCTTAGAGGCGAGTGTGCGTACCTCTCGGCCATCCTGCCAGCCCAAACGGTCATAATTGTCCAGGAGCCAGATAAGAGTTGACTACCAGAAAGGGGGACGAAAAGCCACTGTATTTTCCTCTCATGAACAGGGTAGCGATTTGTTGGCCATCTTGGAAAGTGGCTGCCTCATTTGATCATATTTCTGAAAATTGACTATAACTTTTCAATGGCTGATCTGAGGTATATCCACCCCTTAACAAGATATGTTCAGGATAAAAATTTGCCACATGCCAGTGTAACTTTTGTAAATATTGGTCCATTTGATTCTGAAAAATTGAAAAAATACATCAGAATTTGGATTTTTCTCACAAAATTTTGGACACCTGGCATCATGCTTACTGAAATATTTTTGATATTTAACTTATTTAATATGCAGATATCAGAAACATTTAACATGCAGATATAAGGCAAGTCTGAGCTTTAATGCTATTATTCACGTTTCAGTTAATTACTCGCATACTGATGTAGGTGTCCTTTTGTAAATCCTGGTGCATCCTTTTGTAAATATGTCCTAGTACCTGGTGTTGGCTTAGTGGTTAGGGTGGTGGCAATGGGATCCTAGGGTCCTGAGTTCAAGCCCTGTTTTTCTGCTGAATTAACACCAGGGGGTTGACTCAGAGTGCCATCCTTCTGAGTTTGGCGAAATGGCTACCAGTGTAGCAGCCAAAAGGCTGCACACGAAGGGAAGGGGTATTGATGGATTTTGTTAATCTGGTATTGGTGTGGTGCAGGTATGATGGGCTGAATGGCCTCCTCCTGTGCATAATTTTCTTGTAATCCTTGTTCATTCATCATCACTGACTGATGAGTCCTGCTGGTCATGCTCTGGCTCTTCATCATCACTAGCCATTGTGGAGCAAGTGTCCAACTTGCACTGTGCTGTGTATTTCAGGCTGTTAATGATGCATGAGCAGTCAGTTGGCCAACAAGAGTGAGCACACCTGCATGACATCAAACTGAGAACAACTTCGGGAGCGGGGGATCCTGTCATCCCCTGGATAACAAGGCTGACATCTTCACTTATTGTCCATCTGTGCCCTTGACTGGGGTTAGGAATATCTGGTTAATTGACTAAACTCCATTGTCATATGGCTGCCTGGTAGTTAGACCAACGTGTGTGTGTTGTAGGAGCATGTCGTCACGCCTGTTCCTACACTCGTTTATTAGGAATAGACAAGGCACTAATGTATGGAAAACCTGGAAAGTGTCGAGTTTGACACAGTACCTCTTCCAATTTGCATACATCGGTCAGTCTCTACAGTGCTTGCCTTTGACAACACTGACAGGCAAGAGGAAGTCCTCAGTGGAGCAGGAACCTCACATCGTGTAAACAGTATCATTGTTAAACCAACATCCTCATCGTTTGTGCCACGGAAACCAGTCACGACTGCCTCCCCGAAGGATAAGAAGTGCACAATGAAGGCACCGGGTGCGCAACTGCCAATATACGTTATTGGGAAACGGAACAGTCCACCCGCAATCGTACCACCCGACCTGACGCAACAGATGCAAGTGCAACACTGAGAGCATATCAACAGACTTGTTGTTAGTCTTGGTGCATGTGTATGACACATCTGAGAAAACGAGTTCTTGGACAGGATTCACTATTCTAACAAGAAAGCACAAAGAAGTGATGGCAGATGCAATAGGATAGCTGCCGACAATTAATGCACCCGCAACTGAATTATCAACCATCCAGAAAATCTTGTGACAGTCCATTTCTATCCAGTCATTTCTACATCTTGAGAATATTGCAGATGTCTTGGATCAGGCACTGTACGCAAAGGCACCATAAATTGCATGGAAATATCCGGAAAGGTATAGGGGAATCATGCTGATTATGGGGACTAACCATACGATCTGTAACTTGATGTCGACAGTTGGTAAGATGTTTGGGGATGCTGGACTTCAAGATCTGGCTGTGGAATCAGGAGTCATTATGGAAGGATTAATCAAGGTTCTTAAGGGGAAACAGCACAACCAGGCTGTCTGTCTTCATAAGTTGACATATGAAGCCTGCTGAGTTTAGCATGGTCAGGCTTTGAAGAATGGCTGGAAACCAACTATGCTGAAGATCTGCCAAAGTTGAATGACACTATTTGGGTATTGAGCTTCACCAGAACATTTGTCACACTGCACACGATGCTGCTGTCATGAACAAATCCTGCTGGACGATTCTTGACCCGTTTCTCGCTTACCCAAAAGTTTTATGACATGACAGAGGTCACCTTGCAGCTTTTTGGATCACATATCTAGAGATGGTTGATATTCTACTTGGATATCTGTGTGCTTACAGAGATGGGGACTGGTCCCTCCATCTTTCGTGCATCCAAGGTATGATTCCTTCTTGTTTTTCCATGGACAAATCCTTGATAGGACTTCATCCATGGACTGAATGTGACACCCTCAGTGCATTTGCTTGGCAAGAAAATATTTATGCTTTGAAAATTCTCCTGCGTGATCAGAAGTTCATAGATATCTTTGCATCACTTGGAACGAGCTGGAACATTCCCAATGACATGTTCTGCATCATCCAGGAGGTAGGTTGTCAAGTTTACTGTCCCAATACCAAAGTGACCAAAGTTAATGAACTCAGATACCAAATGTTCCGCAGCACATGAGGAGAGCTCGAATCAGCACAGCTTCCACCATGTGAGAACGCAATTCCACAGCACACACGTCAATCTAACTACCAGGTGGCCATATGGCGACAGCGTTTAGTCAAATCGGCAGATATTCCGAACCCCAGTGAGGGCACAGGTGGACAAAAGTGAAGATCGCAGCCTCGTTATACAGTGGATGACAGGATCTCCCACTCACGAAGTTGTTCTCAGTTTGATGTCATGCAAGTGTGTTCTCTCTTGTCGGCCAACAGACTACTCATGCATCATTAACGGCCTGAAAAGTACAGCAGTGTGCAAGTTGCACACTTGCTCCGACATTGCCAGTGATGATGAGAAGCCAGAGCATGACCAGCAGGACTCATCAGACAGTGGTGACGAACGAAAGGACACCGACATCAGTATGCGAGTAATTATCTGAAACGTGAAGAATAGCATGAAAGCTCATACTTGCCTTATATCTGCATGTTAAATATTTCTTCTATCTGCATGTAAATAAGTTAAATGTCATAAATATTTCAGGAAGCATGACGCCAGGTGGAGAAAATGTTGTGCAAGAAAAATCCAAATTCTGATGTATTTTCTCAAATATTTCAGAATCCAATGGACCAATATTTACAAAACTTATACTGGTATGTGCCAAATTTTATCCTGAACATTTCTTGTTCAGGGTTGTATATGCCTAAGATCAGTAATTGTAAAGTTATAGTCAATTTTCAGAACTATGATCAAATGAGGCAGCCATTTTCAAAGATGGCTGCTGAAATGGTGTTTCTCCACTCTTTCGAGTTGTCCAAGATGTTTCTCCATTCGGAGACAAACACCACCTGGACGCATCTGGAGCCAAGCTGTCCAGAGACAAACTCCCGTCCAGACAGGTCCGGATAAACCTCCTGGCCAGACATAATCATCACCCTAAAGCGTCTGAGAGCAAACACCGCCCGGAGACGTTCAGAGACAAACACCGCCTGGATGTGTCCAGGGACAAATACCACCCGGACTTGTCCGGAGACAAACAACGCTCAGACGCATCCGGAGCCAAACTCCCATCTGGACACGTCTGGAGACAAGCCATGCCAGGACACGCCGGATAGAGAGAGAGAGAGAGAGAGGAAGAGAGAGAGAGAGAGAGAGAGAGAGAGAGAGAGAGAGAGAGAGAGAGGAAAGAAGAGAAGAAAAGAGTGAGAGAGTGTGGGAGGAGGGTGCTGTGCTGTATTTGGAGGGGTAGAGCAAAGATTGGACAGAGAGAGTGTGGGGGAATGGGAGTTAGCAGAGAGAATGTTATGCTTTATTAACAACACACCCACACACACACACACCACGCACAAACACACGCACACGCACACGCACACACACACACACACACATGGCACGCGCACACAACACACACACACAACACACACACACACACACACACACACACACACACACCGACACACACACCTTGAGAAGGAATAATCGAAAAACAACATTGCATTTATATCGACGTTTCAGGGAGATGCTGACAAAGATTAATCATTATAAAAAGCTGCATGTGACGGTGAAAAAAGAATTGATCAGTGATTTAGAAAACACATTAATGGCTTGGGAATGGGTGTTATTTCATAACCACTCGCTCAGGATGATGGAGCACGAACCACTCGCTCAGGATGACGGAGCACGAACCACTCCCTCAGGATGACGTAGCACGAACCACTCGCTCAGGATGATCGAGCATGAACCACTCCCTCAGGGACGAGGCACGAACCACTCCCTCAGAGAGAGCACACCACTCAGGATGACGGAGCACGAACCACTCCCTCAGGATGACGGAGCATGAACCACTCCCTCAGGGTGATGGAGCACGAACCACTCGCTCAGGGTGACGGAGCACAAACCACTTGCTCAGGATGACGGAGCACGAACCACTCCCTCAGGGTGACGGAGCTCGAATTACTCTTTCAGGATGACGGAGCACGAACCACACGCTCAGGATGACGGAGCACGAACTACTCACTCAGGGTGACGGAGCACAAACCACTCGCTCAGGGTGACGGAGCACGACCATTCGCTCAGGGTGTCACAGCGATGAACCATTCGCTCAGGGTGACGGAGCATGAACCACTTGCTCAGGGTGACGGAGCACGAACCACTTGCTCAGGGTGATTGATCATGAACCACTCATTCTGAATGACGGATCATGAACCACTCGCTCATGGTGATGGAGCATGAACCACTCACTCTGAATGACATGGCGGGCAAAAGCATCCACAGTAAGTGAATGATTCAGTCAGAAGGACGTAGCACAGTCCCACAATCGACTGTAAGGCGTTTGGCAAGTGGCTTAAGCACTCATGCAAGCACTCCAATGAAATGCTTGATAAGGAATGGTTGACCAGGCTGTCGCTGCATATCATATGGGAACCCTTTAACTTTAAAGCCAGTCTTCAACACGCAGCCAGCAGTTAATGAAAGAAATGAATTCGTTCAAATAGTGACTTTATCCACAAAAGAGTTACAGCTTAATGCAGAACAACCCTGGAGACATCACAAAGTTCAATTACCCATGAAACAAACATTGCAGATAATCCGCCATCTTGCCTGCTCATCTGTGCATGTGTCCCGTGGTACATCAGTTCGTGGTCCAAGCAAACATTATAACTTTATTTAAAAACTTCAGTTGTTTGCCAGATTTGCTTTGATTCCCTGTAGAGCACCTCGCGAAACCTCCAAAAAATATAGACACAGATCTGGCAGACACTATGGATAGGCAGTCCCTCTGGGGGACAGGGCGTGAGGTCCAGCAGTGAATGCATTAAATCATAGA
The DNA here is from genome assembly GCA_035128595.1 of Eptatretus atami. Lineage (NCBI taxonomy): Eukaryota > Metazoa > Chordata > Myxini > Myxiniformes > Myxinidae > Eptatretus > Eptatretus atami. Next base: position 42,768,276 of record CM068954.1, on the reverse strand, counting down.
GCTCAATGAAGCTAGTTAATTTTGGCACATCCTAAATATATTATTTATTTTATTCACTCAATAGAATTCTCCAAAAACATAGAAAAATATATGTTTAATGCTTTGGATATTGGTTCGCGAGCACCATCAAGTGACCACTATTTTCGTTGTGTCTGTGTGTCTGTCTGTCTGTTTGTGACTCTCTCCAGAGCATAGCTCCGTGACGTTTGATGCGATCTTGATGAAACTTGACACAAGCTAGATATCATGGTTTAGTAGTGTCTTTTAGTACGAGGGGCGTCCCACGCCCCTTGTGGGGGAGCCACGCCCACTTGAACTTTTTTCTCGATTTTTTTCTCGCAATTTCATTTCCTAGAAGCTGTGGCGTAATGTCCATAAGTACAACATATAAAAAATCCGATTTGATTTTGTCAATTTTGACGGAAGAGATAGGTTTTTACGGTCGGCTTCCTCAAAAGCTTCCACAAACTCATTTGTACCTATCGTGGCATTGTTCAATAATGCCCACGAACCATCATCGCCTCCCGGCTAGTTTCACATTTTCTTGTTTATGCATGGAGAAGGAGGAAACATATCCTTGCTTGCTTAAAGTAAATCAGTACATCGGCTTAGTTAAAAGACTCGTTATTTCTTTAAATGATCAGATCTCACAACATATTTTGACACTTATTTAGTTGGAATGATATCCGATCCATGAGAGTAGATTGTTGAAAATCGTATCACATAATGCATGAATTCACTCCAAGCTCCAAATTTGAAAACTATAGTTCTTACAGAAGCAATGCATACAGCAATTCGTAGCTATGATGAACAGGCATTCGATAATATGAGTGAGGAACGTGAAGAAATAAAAACTTTATTGCAAAGAAATCGTTGCGGCCTGTTCCAAGTAAGGGTATGGTTGAGCAGGCCAAAAAAATATAGCGGCTTCAGACCCCAGCGAGGTTACACCGGAAACGCCTGAAGAGCCCAAAAGGGTGAGGAGGCCGAGGATGCACCTCATAAAGAATTTCATGAAATAAGGTGGTTAATTATCTTCAAAAGGGGTGTTTTAATTAACCCAAACACCCAAATATCACTCCTTGCAATTCTTTGGAGTTTTCTTAGTGTGTATGCAAAGTTTCAGGCTGCTATGTTTGATGTTTTTGGAATTATGGAGGAGACACACTGACACATTGACATTTATTAGTATAGATACACACATACATGTTGTTGTAGTTGTCCAGTCTGTTGTAGTTACCTGGTTGTCAAAGCGACCATAAAAGTAAAACGACTGCAAGACCCCTGCCAAAGAATGTCTCCAAATGCCCGGATACCGTGTAGATTGGGGAAACGAATTGGCCAATTGTTATGCTAATTAGGTAACACATATCGATTCCAATTCGGTCAAGCAGGACAGAGACACGTGGCATGGGTCTTTAGATGTGGCATTACAAACAGCAGCCAGTTAATCCTCAATGTTTTTTTCTTAATAACCAAGGGAGGGACCACGGCAACTTTAATTCAACTCAAGACCAGGTGTATTTAAGCAATGAGCAATTAATGATCCAACAAACCCTTAACCCAAACTCCTGAATCCACGCCCACGAAACCATTGATGATGACTGAGATCCTTAATTATCCTAAGCCTTATCTGGGCCCACAGACACACCACAATGGATAGATGTTAGGGAAGTCACGAGACAAGAAGAGATTTCCTGGCAAACCAGGCCGAGTCGTGCAGGATGAGTCAGGTTGGATTCCCCAGCAGGGCAATGCACTGAACGTCCTGGCACCGGATCATCCCATGTGTTGATGGGGTCAAGAGGGAATATGACATGGCCTCATTTCCGGCAGGGCATGACTCTGGCCCTCCGGGTGTGAGTGAGGAACGAAGCTTCTCCCACAAAGGCTTCCAAGAACTCCCTGTGATTCCCCGTCACTCTGCCCTTATATTGCTTGGGAAAACGACGACATTGTAGGTGCTTATAGCCCCTTCCATCTCTCTTACCATTGGTTGATGAGTCCAGTCCGGGGCAGGGCAACTCTTCCATGACCTCTCATCCCAATGTTCTGGGGCCGCAGGCCAGTCAGGATGGTGGGCACCAGATTTTTCCCACTCATCTAGCTCTTAAATGCCAATGAAGCACTTTAAACAACCTAGATTTACAAAGGTGAGAACATTAAAAATGACTTCAAAAGGGTTGGAAATTATAAATACAGACATTAGGAAGGGGAGACATCGTCTTTCTATTACATATGTGTCACATTTCTAATATCCCAATTAATTATGTCACATTGATGCTAATACATTTACGAATAATACAACTGAATTATACCAAGGAGAGTTAACCCTCAGGAGCAATTTACACACAATCCCCCCACCTTCCTTCTTCAGACTGTCCTGAGTGTGTGCCCAGAAGGGGAAGCAGCATCGGGCATGACTCCATTTACCTAACAATCCAAGTCCCCACCCCAGTCTAAAAACCCACAAACAAAAATTCAAAAACAATCTTCAACCCTATTGTAATGTGTCACTCTGCTAATCCTGCATATTCATTCATTATAGCACATACTGAAACAGTACTAAATCCAGATGCAATTTTGACAAGAACATGTGGTTGGAGTGAGGGTGGATGTACCAGAAGGGCCTCTTCTTCTTCTTCTTGCTCAGTGAGTCTGTGAAGTCTATGCTCCGATACCCCCATGCATGGAAGCATCTCCCTCCCCAACCGCTCTCGATCAGGGCCCTGGTTCCCAGCGCTACAAGTATCCTCGGTCAGCAGCCAGTATTTCCCCAAGCCGAAACGGCCTTTCCAGAATTGGAATTCTTTGGGCCACACAGCCATAAAAATATTGCTCAAAAGGGCTAATATAGCCTATCAACTGGTCTCCGGGTCATGTAGCCCAAAATACACAAGCAAATGGCTCCTACGGCTAACAAGAGAAACTCTGCTCATTTGGCCTTGAAGCAATTGTTTTTGGGCCTTGATGTACCACGAACAAGAACAGTGTTGCAAACAGGTGGCAAATCAGGAGGTAGATGGCATAGCAGGTGGCACGGCATGGCTGACAAGGCCGCATGCTAAAATTCAAAAACAATGTTCAACCATATTCTAATCAATCTATTGTGTCACTCTGCTAATCCTCGACATGAATTCACTGCTAATTCTTACGGATATGGCACATACTAACCATAACCCTAACAGCAGGTGATTCGCCGGCAGATGGTACTAGACGGTAGCAGATGTTGTGAGCCGGCTGGAGTAATGTTCCCATCAGTGGCAGGAGTGAACAGTGGCAGGAAATAGGACCCTAACAGCTTCGGCAGTAACCAATCCTAATCCCGACCTGCCCCACAAATCCCTCGATGCCAGATCTACTCCTGCCCTCTAAATCCCTCAAAGCTAATCTCTCCCTCCCGAGCCCTCTAATCTCATTGAAACTCATCTATTTGCTGAGAGGAGATCAAGGCATGTACACCGATTAAGTTTTTTTGACGTGGAGTGGCCTCACCTGGCTCACCGGCAGAGTAGCCTGATTGGGGAGGGGGAAAGTGGGGATGGGGGTCGTGCCTTCCCCTACACTAACAGTTTGGGACTCAATGGCTACTTTCATAAGCCAACTACCCTACTTAGTTTACTCAGTGGCCACAGACATCAACAAGAATGGCACTAGTTAGAGCGCATACCTACGTATGTCAGGCTGAACATTTTACATTTTGCATCTCAATGATAGGCCGGATCTGCATCTGGACCTGAACCATAATGTAACCAGCTTGTCCTTCTCACCTACCCAAATCATCCATCAAGTTTTGTCATAATCCGTCGATACCGTTTTGATATTTTATACTACATAATTATGATTATCTCAATGGTGAAGAATCGCTTAAGGATTAAAAAAAGTATCGCATCCGGATCATGATTCGGATCATCACCAAAGTCTAATCAATTTGTCCTCATCAAACACCCAACCTGTTCACCGAGTTCCGTCTGAATCTGTTCCTAACTTTTTCAGATATCGAGTTATATTTCATTTGGAGCCTTCTCACTCATTGGTGAAGAACCTCGAAAATAAATTATCGTATCCGGATCTTCACAAAATCGAATCAATTCTTCCTCATCACACACCCAACCGGTCCACCAAGTTTTGTCCGAATCCGTCAGCGACTTTTTCAGATAACCTGCTCACAGGCGAACATACAGACAATCAGACAGTGGCGAAAACACAACCTCTGTCCACCTTCAGTGATGGAGGTAAAAATTGCATGAAGGGGGAAGCACCTCCAACTAACATAGCATCATCAAAACATTTATCTTATGACCATTAACCCCCTCTACTGTGGTTCGATGTAACCAAATTACCCACTGTCCTGTATACTGGTGATCTAACGAGTTTGGGCTTCGAGCTCAAATTGTCCTTTTGTTCCTTTGCGCAATATCGTTCTGGGTGGTGTGGCTCCATTGGCAGGTCTATGCCGACTTCAAATGCGGCACACGGGGCCGCTGGTATCACCGCCTATCTTACCTTCTCCGGTTGAATTCTGGGCAGCCAATCTGGCCAAGAGAAATGTACACTAAGAGAATTGTGGTGGCGTATCGTGGAATTGTAATGTGGTGTCATTCTTTATTGCTGGGTATTTTTATTTATATTTTTGTATACATTGTCGAGGCTCGTATGAGAGCTAACACACGGAAATGCACAACAAGGGGAGCAGGAGACAAGAGTGGTGGGAGAGGAAAGGAAAAAAAAGTGGGGAACAAAGACATGAGGAGATCTGTGGAAGGGAAAGGGATGGGGTGGGTTACACAGGGTAAACAAGATGGACAATACAGGGACTTTCGGGTCCTGACACGACAGAGACTTTCAGGAAGGAAAGCAGGGAATTTGAAGGAGGTGGGTTTGGGGTGGATTAGTGGGGGAAGAAAAGTTCATGGTTTTGGATGGGGGAATAAAAGAGATGGTGGTGAACAGCTGTTTTGAAGACCTGGAGGGAAGAGTGGGATTGAAGTGATGGAGTTTGTTCCAAAAGGTGGAAAAAAAGAGAAATGAAAGAGTGAAGGTGAGCAGTGATTCTTGATTTTGGTAGTTTTACCAGAAGGGGGTTGTTGGCGGACCATGAGCTCCCTGAGGAAATATGTGGGGGAAGATACATGTCCGACAGAGCGGGGCGAGGCAAGAGATGAGATGGTAGAAAACAGAAAGACCACCGACCTGCCTGCAGTGAGAGAGTGAGAGACCCAAAGACTCAGCCTCACCACGGGAGATACCAATGATCCAAAATGCCTTGGTTTCCACAGTGTGAAGTTGAGAAAGGTGAAAGGCAGGAGCACCAGCCCAGAGGGGAGAGAAGTACTCCATCAGGCTACTGACGAAAAGCTTGTTGTAGGCCAGAGAAGCTTCAGGTAGTGCCCAAGGGAAAGACTTTGCATGAGGAAGGATGCCCAGTCAGCGACTGCCTTTGGAGGCCAGCTTGGAAATGTGGCTTTCTCTGGAAGAATCATGCAGATAGTGAGACCCAGAAGATTGAATGAAAGGACTTCTTCAAGGGGATTGTTGAGAAAGTAATGGGGGAGGGAAGGGGGGGGGTGGTCCAGACCAGTCCTTTCAGGGACATTAATGAGAGTGTGAGATTTGTCAGGATTGAAAGACATGTTCCACGTGTTGGACCAGCTTGTGATTTTCTCCGGATTTGCAGAGAATGAAGAGGCAACAGTGAAGAGGCTTGCCGATCTGAGGGATGACAAATGGTACGGCAGAGGGTGGACTCATTGATGATGAAAACCAGAAAAATAATAGGCCCAGAACACTGCCTTGAGTAACTCCAGCCTGGCCAGGAAGAGGGCATGAGAGAACTTCATTAAGGGCCACACGTGGGCTGTGACAGGAGAGGATGTCTACGAGCCATGAGTGAAGATGTCCTTGTATACCATAGTATGAGTGTTTGTTGAACAGAGCAGGGTGCCAGACCCTATCGAAGGCAAGTGATATGTTGAGGAAAATGGCTCTGATTTCATGTCTGGCATTCAGGATCTCCATCCATTGTTGGGAGAGCAGAAGCAGCATATCCAGGGTAGAGTGACCTGGTCTGAATCCAAATTTAAGATCGGAAATCAAGCCACTGGTGAAGAGGAAGGATTTAATGTCTGAAGCGATGATGGTTTCAATTACCTTGCTGATGATTGGGTGAAGTCTAATTGGACTTTAGTTGCAGGGATCTGTTTTTTGCACATTTATTATGCAGAGCAGTAATGTTTGCTGATTTTGTAGCAGATGGCAGATGAACTTCAGCAAATGAGAGGGTGAACAGAACAGAGAGAGAGGGTGAGCAAGAGCAGCAGAGCAGGATTTTAGGGCACGTGGGCTGATGCCGGTTGGACCGGTTGCAGAATCTGAGTCGAGATTTGACAGAAAACTCTCCACCTTGTCAGGAGAAAAGTACACAGAGTCCAGGAACAGCTGGGTGCGACTGGGTTATGTGGGTATAGAATGCGATGGGTTTTGGATGCAAGATTTAGAAGCAAGCACGGAGTTTAGGCATTCAGCCTTTTCACGTGCTGTGTCAGCTGTGTGGCCATTTGAGGTCAGGGAGGGGATGGAGGGGGATCATACACCAGAAATAGACTTAACTAGATGCCACCAGGACTTGGAGGAGGGAGACAGCTTTGAGAGTTGAGACTTGAGATGAGAAAGATGTTGTTTTCTGGCTCTCCTGAGGGTAGACACACACTTGTTATGAGCTTTGTGGAAGGAACTGAGATTGCCTTCAGTTGGATTAGCCTTCCATGAGGCGAAGGCAAGTTATTTCAGGGCAACTGCCTCGTCACAAGCTTCAGTGTACCATGTGCGGGAGGAAGTGTAGGCCAACTTAAGATGAGATGGGATAAATCTGTGAGAGAAGAGAGAGAGAGAGAGAGAGAGAGAAGAGGAGAAGAGAGAGAGAGAAGAGAGAGAGAGAGAGAGAGAGAGAGAGAGATTCTCTTGATATAATTCCCAGGACGAGTTGATGTCGAGGAAGGAGATTGGGAGACCAGTCTCGAAGTTTATGGCTGCTTGAAGTCCCTGCCAGTTGGCCTGAGTGAAATGCCAGACTCGACGGTGATGAGGTGGTTCTCTAATAACAGCCAGGAAGAAGTCTACTTTTTATTTTTTTGTTTTTTATGTAGACCCAGATATTTTCAGAGAAATTGGTCAAAATCAGATCCAGAAGAGATGGAGTACTATTGATTGAGATCTGGATCAGGAAGTTGACAGATGTGTGGGTCCCAATGAGTCACAGAAGTCTTTTGCTGAAGTACCATGGCAGGTGAGAGAGGTACCCCCTGCCAGCAAACTTTCATGATGACATTTGAAGTCACCACATATGAGGAAGAGAGAGTTGGGAAGAGAGAATAGAAATTGGTCCATGTTTTCAGAGAACGCGATGTAAATAGAGTCATCTCTGTTTGGTGGGTGGTGCAACACACATATAAACATGAGGTGGGAGTGGAGGGAAGCCGTAGCCAGAGTATTCTTCGGGGTGTGGGGAGAGAGGGCAGTGTATGGTGAGTGAGGAATAGAGTCTTTGATGAAGAGCAATTCCACCGCCAGGACGAGGCTCAGTTCTGTCTACTGGAGGAGGGAGTAACCAGTGGTGTATTGAAGAAGTGAGCAGGCGGGGGGGGTGGGGTTACAAGATTTGAGGGGTTTGGAGAAGGGGAGGTGTGCTGAGAGACGGAAGGAGCATGTTTGTGGTATGAGTGTACTGATTGTGAGAGTGAGTTATCTGTTTGGTGAGAATGGAGCCCACAGTTGTTAGAACACCACAAACTTTGGGACAACAGAGGAGGAGCCAATACTGGAGCAGAAGACAGTGAAGAGGTGTCATGAGCAGAGGTAGAATGAGCGGCAAGATGGGAGGGGTAAGGAGAGGAATAACAGGTGAGGTGTTAAGAGGAGCTAGATGTAAGGAGGTAGGGTGAATTGGCACTGAAGTTGGAAAAAAAAGGGACGATTGATGGAACATGAACAATGAACATGCATTGCAAACTGGAATATTTTAAATTTTAAAGTCAGATGCAATTAAAGACATTACGTGAGGGATGCAATAAAGGAGAATTAAGAGAATAGAGAAAAGAAACATTGTAACAGTAGAACTTTTAGACACTTGATGAAGGAAAGGTTGAATTGAAAACCATATTTTGAAGAAGAAGAACAAGAAGAACAAGAAGAACAAGAAGAGTAATAAATTATGATACAATACCGAGAACCACACGTGTGAAAGAGGAAGTTGTAACATTTTAAGAGACCGTTTTTTATATTTTTTTTTAATGAAGATTACGTAAGATGAGGTAACGGAAAGGTTGAAGAAAAATTGTGTCAAAGTTTGGTGAATTTGGATCTGCAAACACAGAAGGAAGCTGGAAGTTCGACAAAAGTAACAGGAAGACGAAGAGGGGGTAGAGAAACACGTGGTTATGAGTGGTGTGACGTGAGAGGTTAAAAGAATAAATATATGTATATTTTTTTAAGATTAGGTAAGTTAGGTAAAGGAAAGGTCCATGTTTTGTGGTGACTTATTTTTTGAGAAAGTCAGCAGAGACCCTGAAGAGGAGCCGCCACCGTCGCGCAAGAACCGGAAGCGGAAATCCGGGGAGCTTATGGGATGGTGCGTCATCTCTTCGTCCTTCCGTCTGTCCACAAACACTTGCAACTTCTTTTCTGAAACTGCACACACAATTTTGATGAAACTTCACCATAACCTTCACCACCCGGTATGTGCTAAAGTTTGTTCATGGCATTAAAAAAATCAGGCCCGAAGAGGGTCTGTGGGGGGGTTTCCCCAAAATAGGTATTTGCTCTCTTCTCAGAAACTACCCAAGCAATTCCGATGAAATTTCACCAAACAACCTTCATCACCCATGATGTACCAAAGTTTGTTCACACCATTTAAAAAAAGAAAAAAGTCGGACCCTAATGGCGTCGACTGGGCTTTGCCCCAACAAATTGGTATTTGCTTTTTTCTCAGAGACGACACACACAATTGCGATGAAACTTGATCACAACCTTCATCACCTGTGATGTTCCAAAGTTTGTTCACGACATTAAAAAACAGGGTCTAACGGCGTTTACGGTGCGGGGGCGGGATTGCCCCTCAAAGTAAGTATTTGCTATAACATTGGTTTATTGGTACATTTTACTGATTCCGTCCCACGTTGACTTCCTCCTCAGTGTTATTATTCTCCCATGTATCCCATGTATTCTCCCAATACCCAAGGGTATTGCCCCATTATGTTTTTTTTTGATATTTCATCCCTCTATGTTTTTACATATTTTTTGAATGTTTTTTTTCTTGTAAATATTAGTAATCAGGATATCGAGGTAATGCCATTAATAGGGCTGCGTTTAGCTTGAGTGACACTTAAAGAAGCACATCAAAACACTGATTCTACAAGATGTCACAAGAAATCTTATGGTAATTGTTATAATTTTTTCTATTAGCATAATGTATAGTTAAGTTGGTCCAGCAAAATCGAAACCGAAATAACCCAAGCAGTCTCGTGTAATTTAAGTCAAGCTACAGTCAGCAATATTGAGCTTGTACTCTATTTCAGAACGTTGATCACATTACCAGCAAAATATTAAATTCCCTCAAGAGGTGTTCTCATTTATTGCAAGATTTTCATTTCCTTGGTATGTTTGAATATTATGAGAGCTTGGCCTGATTGTGCACTTTAACCGCAGTAAACACCTGCACCGGCATGAAAACACCGAATTATTCATTTCGTGGTCGTGTTTGGTGTCATGAACACAGAATCTCGACATTATTAACACCACGGAACATTAATTTTGATCCTGGAAGGCAATGAAACAATTCGAAAATTTGATAACGTATCTGCAGAACATGGTGTGATTAAACCTACCCGATAACATCTCTGGAATATGAGCTGAGGTGTTTGCGCATTTGGGAATCTCAGTAAGGTTGCTTCAGACGCAAATGCGATTACTGAGGTCAGCAGTCAATCATCACAGCTAACACATATTGCGAATGGCAAGCAGCCCCAAAGTTATCAGAAAACTCCAGTAAACCATATTTTACATCCCATCCGTTCTGCTCTTATCTAGCATTGAGTCTATAAAGCTTCAATTAACAAAAAGCAGTTACTATTTCTCTGGCATTTAAGATTTATTTCTATCTCTGGACTGCTTATCACAGTTCAACTTTTTTGTTTATTCCCTAACTTTTGATCTGTGCTATTCACAGCCAGGTTCAATCTTTCCATTTCGGTGGTGAATGGAGGTTATGCTTACCTTCGTCACTGAAGGTGCACAGAGGTTATCTGTTTGTTTGTTTCCTTGTCTGTGAGAAGGCTATCTCAAAAAGTTATGGAAGCATTCAGACGAAATTTGGTGGACAGATTGGGTGAATGAAAAGGATGAATTGCTTCCATTTTGGTGAAGGTCCGGATCTGGATCCGAGAATTTTTTGTTGTTGAAGTAATTCTTCACCATTGAAAAATAGGGCTGGCAGGAAGGCTGAGAGGTACTCAAACTCGCCTCGAAGCTGTCTAGCCTGGGTTGGAATCACGACCCAGCTCTATACTGTCATCACGATGTTTCACAGGTAGTGTGATTCATCAATGTGTGCCATTTCTCAGAAGGATGTCAAACTGGCGTCCCATCTGCCAGCAAGAGTTGGTGGACTTTAAAGATCCCATGGTGTCCTTCCCGAAGAGTAGATGAGCTATCGGTGGCACCCCGAACAAATTACAAATGCCTGCCTTAACCTTAGTCAAACATCAGGCCTGGCCAGCCAGTTCGTGAAAGACTTGGGCAAAGAGGGAATAATGTGGCCGTTAAACAATAAGGATATTAACAAACCACTGTCCGCATGTTGCACACATACACGCACGTACCCAGACGACCCAAAATACCCCGATGACCAAAAAGATCAGGAGAATCCAAAAGATCCATTAAGACCCCGTTTAAATTGAAGAACATTTCGACCCCTTTTACCTTTTAGACCCTTAAGACCCCTTTTACCTTTAAAACCCTTTCGATACTTTAGACACCGATATCCCTTCACCATTTAGACCTTTTATACCGTTTAGACCTTTACAGTACTTCAAATCCTTTTAGACCCTTTGAGATCCCTTACACCCTTCAGACAGATGAGACAGCTTGGATCCTTGACCACTTAAGGCTGTAGACCACTTGGACCTCTCTATATTACAAATATATTACAAATAAATATAATATCACCAGTATTACAAATTAATTTGTACAAAAGTAATGTTTGTGCAGTATTATGATTGGTGTAAGTCATGACAACACAGCAGATCTGTAATGTAAATCTCTGTAACAATGTGTGGAGAGGCAAGTATAGTGAGCTGATCCAAATCTACTATACTAAAAAAATAGAATATGTTTGTTTGTATGTATGTGTGTGTGTTTGTTCGTCCTTTATAGGCGGCCGAACCGTTGGATGGAATGAGATGAAACTTGGCATGAGTGATCCTTGGGACATGAGAACGGACATGGGGGGGACAAGTTCAAGGTCAAAGGTCACGGGGTCAAGGGGTCAAGGTCACCGGGTAACTTCAATTTCTCAATTTCATCCGATCGAGACGGGACCAACGCCATTCGACAGATAATCAAAATTAATACTGAAGGACCAATTTTGTGCCCCGTCTGTGACGGGGTTTCGGCTAGTGAGTACTAATAAGGTGTGTGTGTGTGTGTGTGTGTGTGTGTGTGTGTGTGTGTGTGTGAGTGTGTGTGTGAGTGTCTCCTTCATAACTCCAAAACCATTAAACTTAGCTGTCCAAAACTTTGCATGCATACGAAGGGAACTCGAAGGAAGTGTATGAATGAAAACTGTGTTTGCGTAAATTTATACACCTCTTTTTTGAACATAATTAATGGCTTGTCTCCATGAAAGGCTTCTCCTTGGTCAGCCCAACTTCGCCGCGCAGGGGTCGTAGCTGCCATTTTGATTTGGCCTATTCCAGCATTCCTTGCTTGGAAACATGATCTACTTTCACAGACTAATTCAAGTATATAATGAAAATAATATAAATAAGTGTCGAAATCTGGAGTGAAATCTGAAAATTTTAACAAATTATCGATTATTATAACAAAGTGTATTTATTTAAGCAAAGCATTAAACTTAACTTTTTCTCCTGTAGAGACAATTATATTGAGTGAGGAAAAGATTAAGCAATGTGCAGAACATGTAACTTCATTGGGTGCAATGAAAATCATTAACCAACGGGATCGCCGAGCTCTCCAAGCTGCTTTGCAAGCCATGGTGATACAGTCCAAAGTGGTACTTTTTTTTCAGCAAATACAAACACAGCTTGCTTTTTTTTCACCTTTTCATGCAATCTGCTATCATTATAAAATATTAATATAAATATATTAAGAGTTGCTGCAATATATTAATAGCCAGCAGTTGCTGCAAGCACGAAGAGGTCGGGAGACAGCACACATGGAGTGGTACAAATGACTCTCCACGGGGGTGTTTGTGTGCATGCATGCTTGGTTGTGTGTGTATGATGCACAGGTTTCATGGGTGTGCATTCCAAATTTGCAACTGGGCCCGTAGTGTGTGGTGTTGTGGAGGAAATTACTCATAAAAATGTGCCTCTGCTCGCGGAGCGTGGATGTGCTGTGGTGCTGAAGCCACGTGGGACAGACCATGCAGTGTGGGTGTAGGGAAATTTGTGTGAGTGAAAGGATGAGTATATTGCTGGTGCACATGCATGGTAAGCATGGACCATGAGGAGGTTGGAGGAATGTGTATGGGGGATGTTAAGGAATGACTGTTTAGTTTTGAATTTATAACGGCTTCCCCAGAGTGTAGCTTGTACAAATCAGATTCAGAGTGAGCTGACTGGAGGGTTGCAAAGGCCACTGCATGTTCGAGCATGCATGCATGTAGGTGGTCCTTTGCCAGGTAAATATCATGGGGTTTAAATGCTTCCTCCTGGTTTTATATAGAACCCGGTGATTAAAAAAAAAACATTGTTTGGGTGCATTTTATTGCCTCGGTACGCTGCATTCTCTTCCCCTCATGTCATCTCTCTCTCCATACCACAATACGACACCATAATCTTCTTATGGATTACCATCATGACATCTGTTGACATTTTACTTTTGTTGTGAGATTGTGATGGATGAAGAAGAAGAATGAAGAAAAACAAGAATAACAATGAAGAAAGACACCACATTATGATACCACAATATGGCACTGCAATCCTCTTATGGTTTAGCATAATGTCAAGAACAGCTTGTTCTTGTCAACTACCAAACTCATCCACCAATTTTTGTCATAATCCATCCACAACTTGTTGAAATATCATGCTACATATCATTTTTGGCCCCATCTTTCAATGGTGAAGAATCATTTCAATATTATAGTATCTGGATGTGGATATTCACCAAAATAGAATCAATTCGTCCTTCTCACACAACCAAGCTCTCCACAAAAATTTCTTCTGAATCCGTTCATTACTTTTTGAGATATCCAGCTCACAAAGAGACATAAAAACAAAAACAAACAAACAAGAAAAAGAGCAATCAGAGATTGCAGACCCTCGCTAGGACTTCTTTTGAGTGGTGTATTTTTTATAGGTTTGAGGGTAAATCCAATATGGCTGCCAAACCATGTTTTTTTTATGTTGAAGGCTCCAGTCACGGACTAAATAGTCCTCATCGAGGCCAGGCCTTAAATAATGAAAAATAAAAGAGAGAATGCAAAGTGAGGAGTGAAAATAAGTGAGTAAGAAAAGTGTGTGATGTTTGTTTGCAAGAAAGAGATATTAAAGCTAGCCCAGAAGCTCAAGTTTGAGCGAGACAGAAAGTAAGACCAGAAATCCTGACACGGAGAGTGTAAGATAGTTCCGGGCACCACTTTAACGCTCCTAAGTCAGAACAGTAGTACTACCCTGAGCGGTTCTACCTAAAAAATGTGACCTATGATATCATATGTGTGATCCTTTTGTTCCTCATGGAAAGGCGGTCATACGTGTAAAGTTTCGCCTCAATTTGTTCAGCCACTTCAGAGAAGAAGACTTTTGAAGTAAAAAAAAAACAAAAAAACATGGCTGCCGAATCACGTGACCGATGATGTCATGAAGTTTTTTCTGTGGACCATTTTATCCCTAGATGACCCTCAAAAATTTTCATACTGATCTTATGTAGCGTTCTACATATGCAATTATGACGTCATAACGAGGGCGCCTATGACGTCATAGAAACATCACACTCTTCCCCATGAAGAATACTTTCTCTGTGCCAAGTTTCAATTTTTTTCTTGCTGCTGTTTCAGAGATATAGAGGTCCAATTTTTTCCCGTTTTTCCAATATGGCTGCCACACCACGTGACCTATTACGTCATAATTATCATTATAACATTCCACATGAGTATTCGCACCAAAGGTGAAAATTTCGTCTCAATCCGACAAGAGGTTGCAGAGAAAAACACGAAAGTTCTGTGTGGACAAACAGCCAAACAAACCAAATGCAATGCCCTCTCCTTTGGCGAGGGTAACAAGAAATACATTCAAATAAACAATAGTTGCCATGGAAACAGCAATTTGGTAATTTGGAAAATTTGACCTATCAAGTGTTTTACTGGATGGAATGTTCTGCATAACAAATTTGGTTGTTATATTTTCCAGTTGTGGCCTAATAGGTGTTTTTCATGCTTTGGATAGCATTGATCCTGAACCTTTGACCAATTTGGACCAAATTTGGGTCTTCGGGGTCTTTGGTGTCTGGAGGGTCTAAAAGTGTATTTATGTGTCTTAATGGGTCTTGGGGTTGTAAAGGGTCATTGGCATTCTGAGGGTCTTTGGGTTTTAAAGGATTTTAAAGGGTCTTACGGGTCTTATGGGTCTTAAAGGATCTTAGAGTTATGAACAGTCTAGAGTTATAAAGGGTATTTGGGGTATTATGGGTCTTAATGGTCTGTGGGGTCTAAAGGGTCTTCGGGGTCTGAAGGTTCTTAGGGTGTTTGGGGGTCTTAAAGAGTCTTAGGGTTATAAATGGTCCTGAAGGTCTGAGGGGTCTTAAAAGGTCTTCGGGTTCTGAAAGGTCTAACAGGTCTAAGGGTGTCAAGGTCCAAAGGGTATAAAAAGTTAAAGGTGGTCTCAAGGGGTCTGAAAGGTGTAAGGGTTCTGATGGTATACCTGTTTCAAAGGTATTTTCTAATTGTCAGTAGTTAATCGCAGTTACTTATGGATGGAGTCAAGGCCCAATAATAAGTAATTAATTGACGTACTCACAGGGGTCGACCAAGACTTCACTTTGACGAGGGTTCACCGTCCACCCATGTTCTTAAGTTTTATAAACAGTTCATTGACATCAAGTTAATCGGTTGAAAATTGACGATTTGTGACCTTTACATTTTGACCTATTGACCTAAAAAAAAACAATCGGCTTCCAGCTTGCCACTACCTCTACCAGGTGGTGAAGTTTCGTGATGATCAGAGCAAAAATGTGACCTGTAGGTGATTGACATAAATACACAGACAAAAGGACAAACAGGCAAACAGACAGAATAACAGACAAGACCAACCAATATATTGTGCTTGCGAATCTTCAATTTCGTAAGTAACAAACAACACAGGGGTGAAAACATAACCTTTGGTGGCGGAGGTAATTGCCATCAGCAATTTCCATTTGAATTTCATTGGAGATTTGTCCAGGAGGCAAAACACATTCAAGTTTGGGTGACTCTTCCTCTCTGACCTTAGTCCTGACATAGCACGGGGTTGTCAAAGCCCAGATATTTCTGCTGTAGATATCAGTCTTTGGGTGGTGGCCTTGCATGATATTGACTGACACACAAATAAGTAGGTGTTAAATTTGCATAACTATTTCCCAACTGCCTTTGCAAATTAAACCTTTGGCTGCTTGTGTTACCTTGGGCATTATGTTTGCATTGCAGGCAAAAAGTTCTCATAAAAATTTGCACGCAAATAGCTGTGATAGGACACGAATGCGATAATACTCTTGGTTGGTCTCTGCACTTTATTGGAAAAAAAAAACACAAGAAGAATGGTGGTGGATGCATTGCAGGTTCCCTTGTTTGTCAGCACTCTTGCAGCAAAAGGTGGTGTGGCACATGGTTTCACATCACCATTCTCTTGAAGAGGTGCTATTTTATTTAGGACCACAGAAAACACCTTGCCGTCTCACCTTCTGGATTGACTCCACTCTGAGCAGTGTGTTCCTAACTGAAATCATAATCGTACGACCATGCATTCTGGCCCTGCGAGCTGGAATGTTTGTGTTTATGTGCTTTGGCATCGTGTGATTTAGCTTTCAGGGCTCAAGTGCATGCATATATTCATTTGACAAGCTTTGTTGGAGTGTGTACTTCAGCCGTCAGGCCGAAGTGCATGTCCTTAGCTCTGTTATAACTTATACTGTTCGTTTTTTTTTTTTAACCTTTTTTATTTAAAAACAAAAAAGACGGTGTCATAAGGCCCAACTGATAAAGTTAATATATGACCATGCATTCTGGTACTGTGGCATTCTGGAACTTTGGCCTCCGGACCCAAGTGCATGCGTATATTCATTTGACGAGCTTTGTTGGACTGTGTCCTTTGGTCTTAGAGCCAAAGTAAATGTCCTCAGCTTCGTTATTATGCTTGATTATTGTTTTAACCTTTTTCTTACCAAAAAAGTCTCCTCTCAACAGGGGTCCCCAAGCAAAAAATGTTGATAGTATGATGATGCAATCTGGCCCTGTGGGCAAGAATCTATGTGATTTTGCATGACCTTCAAAAGTAGTGCCCTTTAGGCCAAGACATATTAATTACTTTGAAAAGCATTGGTTAACTGTGCACTTTTGTCTTGAGGTGGAGTTGCAAGTGCTTAGCTTTGTTTGAATGTTTGATGTTTTCCCTTTAACAAGGAGTAATACAGAAATTTGATGCAGGAGGAGGCCATTCAGCCCATGATGCCTGCACCACACAAATACCACATTAAGCTCGAGACGTTACAGAACACCTTACCCGTGGAGTTTTGAGAAAAAGGACATGGGAAGGGTCTTTTCAACTCCTGCTTTGTCTTTCTGAACACGATCTATATTAGCCCTGTTCATGAGCTCGGAATAACAGGCTTGATGGCAACCATACAAAGCTGATGAGTCAAATGTACAGAGCTGAACCTTCTGACAATTCCGCCCTCAGATCATGGCAAATTTGATTGGTCGAGACGGCGTAAAATTTTGCCCAAGTACTGCTAAACTGGAGGTTTTTGGAAGTGCAAACAAAGCAATTTGTGTTCTGCAGTGTTCATGTGTATAAGTCAATGAAATAAATTAATAGTTTTAAAGGCTGTAGGAAATTAACAAAACAAAACATTTTATCAGAAGTTTACCGTCATTGATGCACCATCTTTTACAACACCATCTTAAACACATTGCATTAGTTATTTGTGCCTGTTGTTTGTGTCCTTTATGACGTCCCTAAAAAGAGTAAGTTTCCTGTTTGGAATTATTTTTAATTCTGTTTAATTGCCAGACTGAGATGGACAGACTGAAGTAATAGCTTCATCAGAAGCACACATGTGTGCCTGGGACGAGAAGCCATACAATTTTCCAAATTTAGAGCCAAAGTTCTGGTAAACTCAGGTTCCTTGTTCCGATTCATGATCTGATTCGTGTTCTACCGTGTGATCTGTGCACAAAAAGAATTTAGCCGTGGCAAAATATAAAATTCAATGGAAAGTAAGTAGTTCTTCTATCATATAAATTGACTAAGAAACGGACAGAGTGAACCAATTGCTTAACCTTCGGATAATAGTAGCCGAATAAATCCGTCAACGCGACTTAATTTAATTGGGGAAGAGTGTGGATGAGAAAAGTGTGGTATGCTAGGGGATATCACAATGGGGTCAGAATAAAAATTGGGGGGGAATTTTTTTTGTTTTTATTTTTCTTTCTGCTTGGGGGTGGGGGGGGGTGTTATTCTGCAAAAAGTTACGTCTCAACAAAAGTTAAGTGAGTTAGTAACCTGTCTGTGGATACATTCCCCTTCCAATTAGTGGGCTGGGTGTCAAAAAATGTGGACCAATACCACTGGTAGTAGTACAGATTTTGACTGCTTTTATCAGTGGGGAGTTCTGTGTTTCAGACTGCAATCGAAGAAAGAAGTTCCATTATAACTGACGGTGGCATGAAAATATATATTGTGACGAAAATGCCGAAGGGGTAATGCGATTGATTAAATATATAGATATCTCCTAATCAATGTTATAATAATCATCTACTATTTACAAAGCGGTTCGCGCTCTCAGAATCGATCATTCGGGAATAGCCACTCATCTTCCTGCCATCCCTTTGTAGTTTCATATATTACATGTATATTTTCATTCCTCTTGTAATTATACTCACTATTTACCCTTTGTCTGTTTGTCTGTCTGTCTGTCTGTCTGTCTGTTTGTCTGCACATAACTTTTGTGTTTTTCTCCGCAACTGCTTGTCAGATTGAGACGGAATTTTCACCAGTGGTGCGACTCCTCATGTAGAATGTTTTAATGATAATTATGACGTCATAGGTCATGTGGTGTGGCATCCATATTGGAAAAAATTTGGACCTCTATATCTCTGAAACCACACCAAGGAAAAAATTGAAACTTGGCACATAGCAAGCACTCCTCATGGGGAATGTGTTTGATTTTTTATTTATTTATTACATCACAGGTGCCGTTATGATGTCATAATTGCATACGTAGAACACCACATCTGATCAGTATGAACATTTTTGAGGGTCATCTCGGGATAAAATGGTCCACAGAAAAAAAAATTCATTATGTCACCGGTCACGTGATTTGGCAGCCATATTGTTTTAAAAAAAAACACAAAATCTTCAAAAATCTTCTTCTCTGAAGTGGCTGAACAAATCGAGGCAAAACTTTACACGTATGACCGCCTGTCCTTGAGGAACAAAAGGTTCACACATATGATATCATAGGTCACATGGTTGGCAGCCATGTTGGATTTACCATAAAACCAATAAAAACTACACCACTCAAAAGAAGTCCTGTCGAGGGTTTGCAATGTGATTGCTCTTATTCTTGTTTATTAAATGTGAGCCTTGTGTAATGGCGGGCATGGAGACGGGTCCTGGCATGTGAGATGAAGGCACTCGTGAACCATTAACCACGTGGAAATCGATGAGGGAGTCACAGTGACATCATGTGCCAGAGGCTATACAAGTACTAAGAGACTCATTCCGCAGTCAGTCTTGAATCGGCGGCAGACGGCACAAGTCAGAGTTCAGGGCAGCACGATTGTTACAATAGTCTGGGTCAATCAGCCTAATAATTCAGCTGTGGCATTTAGATCGGCAAGTATCTGGAGTTTGAGGAAGTCAGGACCCTCTCCGACACAACCCAAGTCGAAGAGACCTTGTTGCCACACCAGATCATGTCCAGTCCATGGCGTCTCAGGCAAGGAGAGACAGAGAAGAAGAAAACTTATATTGGCATGCATGAAATGTAGGATTGAAGAGCTTGGACCAGCTGGTTCACAGACCTTGTCACAGACATATATTTTGAAGGTTCTGTCTGCACAGTTGAGCTTTTCATTGCATTCCACATTTCATATTTTGTGCACACCACACCAACAAACCCCTCTCTGTCTCAAGTAAATTGGAAGATGCGAACAACTTTTTGTAGTGAAATAGGGACCCTTGAGCACATGTTGCGTGCATGTGCTGGTACTTTACCAAGAGGGTGTTATGCATCATAATAATAAGGTTTTGGAGGTGGTGTGTGTGGTGTGGTGTGTGTGTGTGTGTGTGTGGGGGGGGGGGGGTTGGGGGCGAGGGGAGGTAAAATAAATGAAATGGATTCGGCACATTTGATGTGCGTGTTAGGAATACAAATACGAATGCATACCTTCTGTCGCTCATCTCACAATTGTTCATGTAGCTCAGAAACAAACACCTGCTATAAAAAAATTTACTTTCTAATTGGCACAATTTTGCATTATCCCTGTATATTTTGGACACTCATATGTATGTATTGTAATTCTCATGTTCATGTAATGAGGGGTATATAAGGTGTAGGTAGTTCCATCGTGATATCTATTTACGTGTTACTAAATGCCAATTTAGTTTGCCAGGCTTACAAAGCAAGTACCCATCTTTGTTCAGACATTTGTGGGGCATATTAGATGCTGTTTTCAAATTAAAATTCGCCTATTTCTTCCACTTGGAGTGAAAGCTAGCAGATAATACTGTGGCTGTTCCAGCCCGACTGCCCTGTTGTGTTATTTCATCTTGTCAATTAGCTTATGACCTGTCTCCCCCGTGTCCTGTTTTTCACAATCATCACAGATGGTACAGTAAACAACATCTGATCAAACGCCCATTAACAAAGAACCTTTGAGTCTTGTCATGACGTTACAAATTGTATGTATTCCTTTCGTTACAGTTCTAATATTGACATTTCAAAAAATGCAGGGAATGGGTTAAGGTACAGTACAGTGAAACGCAATTTTTTTGGGGGGGTTTATGTCTTTTCTCCACTTAAAAAAAAATCTGTATGCTCTCTTAATTAAAATTAATCACAATATTATCTATTGGGTAAGTTTATCCCACACACACGGTTGCCCGTATCCCAAGTCATACACAAGGCGACGATGAAAACAACTTTAGGTTTCAGCATCTGCATATTGTGGTCACATGATGTCCCCTCCCCTTGATAGTAAACTTGACGCCTGACACACGATGCCCAGATAAAGACCACCTGGTGCTCGAAATGTTGAACCTGAGCATTACCTGCTGAGAAGCTTAAGCAAGTTGATGGTGCCTTCATTTTGATGCCCAATGAGTATCTAAGAATAGTGACGAATCAGGATCACCCTTTAATGCTGCTTACATTTCAATATAAAGATGGTAGTCTTTGGAACTATGATGTAGTAATTGATGTCCACCAAAGTCCTTGAATATCAGAGCATCACCGGGATGTGCTGCAGTAAAATAGACATCAAGACCTATCCACAGCGACCACCCTCTTTGAAGCAACTTTGCTGCAGAGTTTTTGTGAAATGCCACCAAATATCACGATGGCAGCAAGGATGAGGGGGGCAAGAACATATTGCTTTTGGTTGTGGAATAAATGTAATATGATCAAACCGCCATCATTCAGGATCGAGTTAGTCTGACAGATTTTAGGAAAATTCTGTTGTTGTTACTTTGGAGAATTAAAACATTTTTCAGCTAGTAATATGTTGCTACATAATCTGGTGACACTAGATTAATCCTTTTCGAATAAAGAACTTTGAACAGGTTTGTCTGTAAGATCACGTGACATTTGTCCACGGATGCACATTAGACGTATTCGTATGATTCCTTGCGTAGTTACGAACAAGACAGGCACAACGGCTGAAATGTACACTCATTTTGTGATTAATTACCTCCTGCCATTGTGCAATATGTATAATTTTTGGAATGTGAGTCTTCAGTTTCATAAAAGAAGACAAAATTGGTTTCGTCATTTTGATAGTGACAGGATGACACCATGGTGGTTTTGATCCATTGCACTTTACTTATTAATTATGGGCATTAAATGTAAACATAAGACAGATGAGGTGATTGGAAATAATATCTGGTTTGTTGCAAAGGCCTGTTTATATGCTTTAATAAGAGTGCTAATCATTGATTATGAATCATGTGAGATGGCATCGGTGCAACGTCGACGACTTGGCCACAAGTTTTCATTTCTGCCTTTCTCGATAAATGTCACAAGGATATAAAAGGATATACAAGCGAGGACATACAAGGATAGAGAACGACATACAAGGAACTTTGGCACAGGAAGAGGCAATTCGGCCCATCATGACTGCACTGAACCAACCCCAGACACTGACACTCATCCACACGCAAGTTACCTACACGTCCTGTCAATAGGTCTTGTCGACCTACAGGTCCTGTCGACACCCCTCTATCTCCAATGCATCCAGTTACTTATCCAATTCCAATTTAAACCTATCTACTCTTTCTGTTGCCACGACCTTTCTCGGGAGACCATTCTCTCTTTGCATCAATTACTGTCTGATCAAGACTGAAAGGCCCCAGCCTTAATACTGTCCCAACTAATCCTGGTGTTGGCTTCGTGGTTAGGGTGGCTGGATTAGGATATCAGCGTCCTGAATTCAAGCCCTGTTGGCTGCTGAATTAACACCAGGTGAGGTTGACTCAGCCTGTCATTGGTGAAATGAGTACCAGTGCACTGGAAGAGGGGCAAAGCATCAGTGGCACAGCTGCACTTCCAATTAATGATAGCTACCCTGGCAGCCAAACAGCCATATGCAATAACAGAGAACTGTCCAAACTCTCATCTTTTTATGGGCCCTGGTCCTATCATTGTCTATTCTGCTGAAAATCTCTTCTGCACTTATTTTGTCTATACTCTTCAATATATTAAACATCTGCATCAAATACCCTCATAATCACCTCCTTTCTAATGTACAAAGTCTTGCCTCTTTTAGCTGCTCCTCATAGCTTAGTTTAGCTAGCCCTGAATCAATCTAGTTCTAGTAGCTCTATGCTGAACCCTCTGTACGGCAGCTATGTCTAGGGCCACCAAGAGCCAGAATGGGCCACGGGGAAATATTAAGTGTGGGGCCCCATTCATCCTGGCCCCTTTAATTTTTTTTTTTTTAAAGCAATCTATACGGAGATTTCCATGTTTTCATCGTCAGAAACATGCTGTGTTTTATGGAAATTGGGGTGTTATTCAGTTAGTCCTACATGCGGATTTGTTTAACCTATTTCATCCGGTTGGCCAACACTCCTGTGTTCATTTACGTCATGAAGTCATTACCGCAATTGGCATTATGTAAATTGTTCGCACAGTTTATTTTATAAGGGAGGGTGTCACTGCCCATGCCAGGGAATCGCCCTGATTGCCTTGGAGGGAGATACAAAATAAGGTTGTCCCCGGTGTTTTGTCATCACAAACAATCATTATATGAAACAAAAAATTTAAGGAATAATTATTTATGGACCCCCTATTAGGTCTGGGCCTCAGGTACTTATTCCGCATCCCCACCCCCGGCACCCCTGGCACCCCCGGCTATGTCCTTTCCCAGATGTGGTGATCAAAACCGAACTCAATATTCTAAACGGAGCCTTATGGATTTGCTATACAGTGTTAACAATGCCTTGTTTGATTTATAATGTATTTCCCAATGAATACAACCTAAAACTCCGTTAGCTTTCCCGATATGTTCAGAATGAATTATACACTGTCAGTCATTGCAGACCTTTAAGCAGTGAGAAAATCTTTCGCTTGTGCAACTATTATAAATCTTTCAATACTGCAGTGACATTACACTGTATCCTCCTGGAAATGCTTACGGGTCCAGTGAGCTAAGACTCACATGTCTTACTCAACCTGATATACGAGCATATGTTTGGAATGTCATGTCAAAAGAATTAATTCAGATGCCACACCAACTCTGTTGAACAACACATCATGTCGTCGACACGTTTGTCATCGTTTCCACTTGAGATGGCATTTTATGGAAGTCTATTGTTCACTCATCATTGTTCACTGTACATAATTGTTGTACTATTTGAAATATTTTGATCTTGCATTCCAAACAACGTTCAGATTATACAATACTTCTAATTTGACTGGTCGGCCTGAGCAGGAAACTTCGTCATGGTGTGTCTACTCTATTTGAAACGTATCACTCGATCATTAACATCCATGGTAACAACAACAAAAAAAGTATATAAACTGGATTGCTCGATTTATGTCTGACATAGCTGTTCTTCCATTGTGCCATTGTATTTGTTTGTTTCTATCAAATGAGCAGCATGTGATTGTTCGTCTGTGACATTTGATTCTGATCACTGCAAGGCCCTGAGCTTCAACACGGTGTTAACTGAGTATACGAGTTGCTTCGGTAAACCCATACTGGCATTTCAGAGATTGTGCCACCAGGAAATGAAGGACCCATGTGTGTGTGTGTGTTGGATTTATTTTCTGCTTGGCATGAAACGCACTTGTCCCGATTTCCTTCGCCATGTCATAGATTTCCGTGCCAGGTTTCATGTTGTTGCGCCTAAAGAGTATATTTTTAGCGTGCAAACCTTTTACTAAACCTTTCAAGATCTAAATGAAAAGCATACATCATAGTTCATGCAACTAGTGCAGGACCTTAGCGAGGTTTTATTTTGCTGTTATATGCCCTATCATTGGTGAAAATATCTGACTTTTAAATATTTATTTTTAAAAGTAAGGCCAGTGGGCCTTGTTGAACGTTCGAGCCCAATGCTTTGAAAGCTAAAAACCATATATTCGGTTCTGCTTACTTTGCTTTGACAACACCACCTTATATGGACAAAAGTTGAGGAAAGAGGCCAAAAAAACGAAAATCACAGTATCATGAACAAATCAAGAAGCATGCACACAGGTAACTAATAACTGCAAAAACTAGTTGCATGTATGTATGATGGTGTGGTAATTATCCTGTGAAAGAACAGTTCTAAAGACTGGTGGCACTCTGTGCCGAGTATGCTGACAGCTGACTGGCAAGGAGCTGCCGCCATGCTGTTGGAAAAGAGAGCAAGGAGTGGATGGGCCAGAAACAGCTGCCCTCTGAGCACGCACCCTAATTGACGGATGAGGAATGGCCTGCCCAGTTAATTGGATCCAACTATCCTGGGCAGCAGCAGACGCCTGCAGGGTTGGGGTCTCTGGCAGATCGTGCTGCACTGATACACGACTGTGGTTGCCGAGAAAGGATGTGGAGCGGTACAGGTGATGAGGGAATCTACGAGAGGCACATGTGGTCGAATTATATGCCACTGTGATGCCAGTGAATTGTTAGTTGAAATTTTTGTGCCTGGAAGCAAGGTACACAGTCTTGATCATCACAGTTGTGTTTTGAACGGTTTGGTGCCCCCATCTTGTGTGCTTGCTGGTTATTTTGTATCAACCTCATACTTGCAAGCCATCCAAATCTATCCATGTCCCATTAATGCTTCCCCTGAAATAATCCTCAGTGTTGGTCATATTCATGTGATGTACTTTGTTCTCGATAGGAAAGTGCAGAAAAACAAAAGAACAATAAACAAATGTGCCTCCACTATTCACAATGAAACGCCCTCATCACGCGCCTCCACAATGAAACGGCCTCCACAATGGTTTTCAATCACGGTTGCTTATGTTAACATTGGTGGAAATTATATTTGCTATTTTGTTGCCAACAAAAAAAGTAAAACGAGGTGCAAGTTTCATTGCAAATATTCCATAATAGAAGTCGGTAATGAATACAATTCTATTTTAATGGACATGATTCAGCACTATATCGCAAAGCAACATTGCCATTCATCTTAATAACAGATTAAAGCCTTTCCAATTACAAAACAAATGGGACACCTGTAAAACTGAAATTAATTGCCACCACTGAGCCTGTGCCTGCCACAATGAAAGGAGGAGATTGAAATTTCTGTGAAATATGATGTAACTAATTTGCCGAATGGCTTTGGTAACTGATAGCGGTGAGTTACCTGTCAATTCGCTCCTCGTTCTGTGTAACTAATTGAAAGAGTCACACTGCTATGAAGTCAGAGATTAGCAAAAGCTTTACCATCGATTTCGACCAGACGAAGTGCGTATCCAAGCATTCATTACTGGGTTTTTTTTCAATTCCAATCCAAATGAATGACCTTTTACCAGAACCTTGCCACGCGTGTCTCTCCATGCGTGTCTCGCAATACGTCTGTTTTATGTCATTATTGCAGTTATGTCGGGCTAACTAAGAACATTCTATTACCTGAATCAGCCGGTTAATTGTTGATGTATATTCAGGAAGCGTGCAATTAATAGTTTACATTTAGTCAGGAAGCATGCAGTTAATTGTTTATGTTTAGTCAGGAAGCATGTGGCTAATGATTTGTGTTTAGACGACCAGGATATGGCCTGTGGTGTTTAATGTGTGGTCGCCTTACACAAAATGTTACAACAATATTTGAGGATGCCACACTTCCTGAAATTTCCATGAATTGAGTAATACAATGAAATTCAATCCGGGAATGAACTTCAATCCAGGAATGAACTTTAATCCAGGAATGAACTTCAATCCAGGAGGAGGCCATTCGGCCCATCAAGCCTGCGCAATCTCATGCCAAAATCCTAGTACCCCCTCCACCATTCTCACTACTTCCAGATACCTATCCAACTCGATTTAAAACTATCCATCGACTCAACTGCACCTACCCTTGCAGGAAAACCATTCAATGCATTAACCACTCTCTGAGTGAAAAACCCCTACCTTACTACCATCCTAACTCTTCTCTTTTTTTTTTAACCTGTGATCCCTTGTTCTGCCAGTGTTCATTCTGCCGAAACACTGTTCTGCACTTATTTTGTCGATACCCTTTATTATCCTCAACATCTCCATCAGATCCCTCGGAGATCGTCTCTTTTCTAATGCACAAAGTCCTTTCCCTTTCAGCCGCTCCTCATAGCTTCGTCTAGTTAAGCCTGGGATGTATCTATTAGCTGTATGCTGCACCCTCTCTTTGGCATCAATGTCCTTTCTCAGAAGGGGTGACAAAAATATAGCCTGCACAATATTACATGTGGGACTTCATTAATTTCTGATACACTGTTAACACTACCTCTTGATTTATAATTGATCCTCCTGCAACGACAACCCAAAACCCTTTTACCTTTACCTGTGGTTGCTTTGCACTGTGCTCTATGCTCCACCCAACCCCCCAACCCATATCAATACCAACACTCACCCCCACATCTGAGTATGACTGGAGTTGTTAAATATTCCTTGGAGACATATTCTAAGTTCTTATGTGATTAAACCTCAAGTAACATGATCGTGGGATGACATTATATAACTTGTAAGCCTAAAACATAAAATATTCATTTGATTATGTTATTTTAACAATTCTTGTACTTCAGTATTTTGTCCATTCTCTTGTTGCTTTTGATCAGAGTCTTTTTTCATAGGTTTCTGCTTATAGTTATTTTGTATGGTAGTTGATAGTTTATCATTTACACCAATTCACCACAAACTTCAGCCTTTTGGAAATGCCCCGATACTCTGTCATTTTTACCGGTGAGGTGCCACAGGTCTCCAAGAGCTCCGCTGGTTGTTGCTGCTGTTGTTGTTTTGGTTCTTGTTGGGGGGTCGATTTTTGAAATGTACACCCATTGGTCAGACAGATTCTTGACACCACCCACATTTGTCACTTGACTCCGCCAACAAACAGCTCAGATTTCCATTGGCTTTGTTTGGGTCAAGAGTTACTCACAATGAGGAACCATGAAAAATCTATTCATATATCAAATAAAAATTATTAGTAACGTTTAATCAAGCCCATCAGAATGCACAGTTCACACCTCCCTAAAAAAATAGTGTGGGCCATTTATCAGGCCTGTAGGCCTCTGCTGATTATATACTGCCTGGGTTTCTTGCGTCAAATTTCCATTGGCTTTGTTTAGGTCGAGTGTTATGATGAGGGACCCCAACAAATCTAATCGATGTCGAATAAAAATTATTGGTGAGGTTTAATCAAGTGTGTCAGCATGCACAGTACACATCTCCATAAAAACATAGCATTACGTAATTTTTGAATGGCCCTGTAATGGGGTTAAACAATCCATGACTGTGTGATGAATCAGCTCATTCTGATATAACTGTGGTGGAGGCTGACATGGATGAGAGACATTGAGTTAATATTTTAATAACGCATTAAATGTGCGTTTCCCAATTGTGCTGTTCATGATACTAAAATACGCAATTTAGTGTGTGTCTGTCTGTCTGTTTGTGTATTTTTGACAGTGATACATTCAGTTGTTACTTATCCAATCTCAACCAAACTTAACAGCAGGACTAACGGTGACACAATGGAGGTTGTAGTGTCTTAACTTGCCCCCTCCCCAAGGGGTTTTTCACCTTGGGCGAAATTCATGTTAAGCCCCTGTCACACCTTGAGGATTTAGCCAGCGTATGGCAACGTATTAAAATTTATCTAAAACGCTGGCGTACGCTGAACTATTGATGGTTTTTTTTCAGTTTTGGGCATATAATAATGAGTTGGATGTATGCATAACGTATTAGTAACGTACACAGAACGTTTCGATAACTTATAGATAACTTATACCAACGAATGCTTAGCGTGTTGTCGGCGTTCACAACTTATGCCCAACGATAGTCTAACTTCTGCATAGCGCGGCAGCGTATCGCCGACGATCACGTGGCGTAGCCTATTAAAAGGCTGCCGCTCAATGATTCAAATCATAACCACACTAGACATCGAAGTGTCAACATCACCGTCATGCCGAAGAAAACTTCGAAGAACTCCTCGTTACGGAGTTCCACCATGAGCTGGTCATACATGCCAAAATGCCGTCGCCTCCCGATCCATGGTCTCACCCAGTTCCTTCTCCTCCGTTCACCTCTTCTTCTCCTGGCTCTATTGGCACGCAACTGGTACAGTGTCAAATCGATGAGGTCATGTTGATGTTGGAGGACAGCGAGTAGGTTTTGTCATCTCACCCTTGCCGGATCCTCCATCTCTCGGATGACATGGACATCTACTCACCATGGAGTCTGAAACACTGACGGGTTCCTCCTGTGAACCACATTTTTATATACCAATTCCCCTAAACACTGCCAATACGCCATTATACGGTAGCTGTAAGTTAGAAACACGTTCAGTAAGTTCTGTGGTCGTCCGGAAGACGTCAAATACGTCTACATACGTCAATATGCATTGGAGATACGTTACACATAGGTTCAAAGCACGTTACTCATAGGTTAGAAATAAGTTTCGGGTACGCTAGACAGACATTACCTCGACGTATTTCGACTTATGAGTAACGTACAAGTAACGTGTGTCGACGTGTGTCGCATAACGTGCCTACAACTTATGGCCAGCGTATGCGGAACGTGTGAGTCATATGCTGGCATACGTCGAAAAATTTTGAGCATGCACAAAATTTGTCGACGAGCTCGGCGTACTACGATGTATGCCAGCGTGCTTCAGCGTGCTCTTAACGTATACAAAACTTACCCATAACGTATTCGACGTGTGCCAGCATATTCGCCAAATCTTTCATACGTCGGCATACGCTGGCTAAAACTTCAAGGTGTGACAGCCCCTTTAAGGTATATAATCATGGTGTTTTTCCAAGTTTACTTCTCATAAAAAAATTAAAACAACACTCATGATAATAGCACAATATTAATGTTATTACTAAACAATATTAATACTTAAAAGGGATTTTTTCCTCCTTTGACAAATGCTTCGTTAACGTGTATAAATAGCTTATCGTGGTGTTTCGTGGGGCACTCCTACTGGAAGTGTAAAATAAAAATAATTATACACCACAAACATGTGTGATTACCTTTTTAAATAGTCACAACTGCTTTTTAACACGAAACTGAAAGGGAGGAAACCGACGTTCTTGAGGCCCAAGTCTAGATACACTGCAATTTATATACCCATGACCCTTATTGCTGCTCCTGTAGGGAGTGGGTACATACTCGTCTTTTAAGTGTGTTTTAAATGCACATTTCCCAATCGGCCCATTACCGGATTTTGTCACAGGTTGTGACCACAGTACGGTCGTTCTTCTTTTAATACACAGATATGTGAATTATTATCTCTTTTTACTTACCCTTGCAAAGAGTATTTAAAAAATACACTTTATACTTGTTACATTTGCTGCAAGAATGGATTTTATAAACAACTACCGTGATGAAAATGACAATGACAATGATGACAATGACAACAATGCCTACAAAAATAAAAAATAAAAATGCTTTCTGTATTACAGTCACACAAATCCTGACAGACAAGCAATCATATATTCTTTACAATATCTACTCAAAAACAATAAAACTATAAAACTTTAAAAAAACATTAGGTCAAATCTTTCCTTCCGCCATTTAATTCACACTCTAGGTCACAAACTCCACTGTCTGTCATCATGCGCGCAAGTATCTCAAAATGAAAATCGATTTTGCTGCTTCAAATGGCGCGTGGTCTCAAAGCTGCACTGGCATTGTCCGGTCGGCTATCGGGGTGGAGGAATTTCCCCGCCATTCAGTCGGATGTCTTTTGAAGGTCCATTATTTGTGCACGAGTCAAAAAACAAGAAGCGACATCATGTTAACAGAGCTGGCGAGCGCGCACGCAGCGGTGACACATTGCCAAGCAATCGACTGCAATTGGCAGTGACATATTGGGTAGTAACGAACGATAAATGAGGCTTTTTCTGTACCTGGTGCAATCAGCATGCTTGCACGTACAGCCATTAATTCTGAGGCACAATTTTGCTGTTACACCTGTTGAATTTGTGGGGTGAAGTGACCCTCAGTAAATGTCTTCATAAATGTTTTGTTTGCTTTTTAATGTGATAACTAAAATGTAAAAAAAAATTAAATAAATATAAAACCTTACTGGACTATTAAGTCGTTAAAGTGCTGATAAGCGTTTGTGTTAAATTGGGAAATGTTGAAATTTCATTGTCCTGTTTGATTAACTTCACCTGCAGACTTCAAATGAATAGATTGTTTGTGCACAGTGTTTTAAAATGTTGTTTTAAAAAGTTTTTGTTATACTAAATACACCTTGTAAAATCACGTGGGAATAAACTCTGCTGTGAGTTCACAAGAATGTTTCATGCATTTTTATACTCAGAGTTTTTCATTCAATCTTTGAATGTTGTTACCTTCCAATTAAAAAATCGATGTTATATCATGACGCAAAATTACCGTAAACTGCATCTCCATTAACTCATGGGAGGAAGACCAAGTTTGCTTCTGCAGACATGCAAGTGCAACTTATTTAACTGTTTTTATACAATTTGTAAGCCATTCATGTTTTTGGTGTCGTTTTAACTGCACTGTTTTTACCGTTTGTTGTTTCTGCGATGAGTCAGAATGTGGAGACAAGAGAGAAGTATTCTTCGTGTAGTCATCTTGTTCCTTGTGTCCTAATTTAAACAACCGATGGATAAAGCAGCCTCTTATCCTTCAATGCCAAATTATCCATAAACTTGAATGAAGCAATTTTATCTAATATCATTTCACATCATGCACAATGCATCTTATCTAAATAACTATAAATTCACCAATTTAATCTATGTCCTTGTATCCGTTGATTGAGATGGGAGCTTTCTCGCTTCATGTGATATATTTCTGGTTCCAATATCAAATGCACCAGCATTCAGGTGTGTTAGTGGTTCGTCATTGTTTCTTGAGGTGGATATATTTGGCTTCAATGCATTAACTCCTCAAAACATTCAAAGATGAAATGTGGATAAATGGATATGGTTTATAGAATCTCACTTTTCGGAAAACCGGCAAATAACTGGGTTAAAAATCGACGTTAAGTAATTATTCAAGTATCATTATGATTAATTTCTTCCTGCTGCCATTTGTTTTGGGTTGTTTGGTGTGCCATCTGAGCAAATCAATTGGGTCTAAGGATTCCAGGTTCTTAATATTTGTCGTGTACCTCTGTGAATGTGTTCTTTGCAATCACGTGCACTCCATGCCAGAAGATCTACATTGGTGAAAATAAATAGGAAATAAAAATCCTTAAGTGGTGATTGATCCACTATGGTGAGAAGATAAAGTAAGGTTTTTGGCCTCACCCTTCGTCAAAGCAAAAGAGAAAGGAAATCCAGCAGGGGTTGGTGAAAAGAGACATCCACAAATGACATCATCACTGATGTGCTGGGAATGGGTGATGCTGATTTGGCAGAGGTGTTCATATCATGTGTGACGCATTGCTCAGCATGAACGGTCACGAGTGATGTGTTAGTGCAAAGGAGAGGAAGAGGAAGACGAAGAGGAATAAAAATAATAATATAAAGAAGGTAGATAGAATGAGAAGAAAAAGAAAGAGAGAAATGGGGGAAGAGGTGGAAGAGATGGAGAGGGAGATAGGGAGTGTAGAGGACAATCGGGGTGTAGAGTTGAGTAGAGGGGAGTTGGGAAGGGGTGCAGAGGGGAGTGGCAGGAGTGCAGAGTAGTGGGAGATGGCTAATTTTGTGCTGAGATAAGCAATTACATTCTTTCATACATCGGTGAAACCAAGTAAACGAGTTGATCGCTCCCGTAAATACCTGATCCAGGTATACACCAACATCATAGACCTCTTCCATTAGTCATTTGCTCGACACTTAACTTTCCCTGACAGTTGTTCAGCCACATTTAATTTTCCAGTAGTTTTCTCAATTTAAGCACCAATGACAATACAAGACTTTCGAACTGATGTAATCCGTCCCAGAATGCTTGGCGGGCATGTGCAGAAACCACTCGAAATAACGATTTTCGAGGCATGCAAACTTCTATTGTGTGTGTGGCATAAGGATTTTTGTTTTTTTAACCTAAAATGGCACACAAAGCTTCTGACAGAAGCCGAAAATATTTGGAAAAGTACCTAAGAGAAATCTGGGGTGTGCCTATGCACAATGAACGGGTTGGTGGGAGACACAATATCTAGTTTTCTTGCTTCTGAACATTGATGGGAAGGACATATACCAGGGTAAGTTTAAATTCAACTTTTAAAATGATGTTTACTATTAATCATGTTGGGTTGGGCAGTGTGCGGGAGGGAGGGATGTGGAGCTGTATGGACTGTTATAAATACAGCACAGTGGTTGTTTGGTTCTGATGCCACAAGATAAATTATACAAGATTTTTGCATCTATTGCTAAAAGGAGATGTGTGTGTGTGTGTGTGTGTGTGTGTGTGTGTGTGTGTGTGTGTGTGTGTGTGTCCATGCCGGCATGTCCAGGTCTGCTACTCACTTCCATTAACTGGAAATAGTAGAAACTCGACACCTCTCATCCATGGATATTTCTTGTATTTCCTATGTTTTTGTGAGTCCGATGTGCAAAAGGCGTCATAAACATTCATACTTCTTTTCAAAAGTCCCGCAATGCAAGTATAGATAGCAAAGCCTTATATACACAATCGGCACATTGGCTCCCCACGGGATCAGCGAACACTTGTGATTCATTTTGATCCCCCATCTTTCACATGTTGTCAATCCTTTCCCTATATCTGTTTCCCATTTATTTTACTATATTTTGTTTTATCTATCTTCACTTTCCTCTTTTGTATTTCTCTTCTCTTTCATGTTTATTTTTCCTCTCCTCCCCACCTGACTTTTCTTCTTCTTTCTTATCTCCCCATTCCTTCACATCTCTCCTTTTTCCTTTTCCTCATTTACTCCCTCTTTTCTCTCTCCATTTTTGTCTT
This sequence comes from Eptatretus atami, assembly GCA_035128595.1. NCBI lineage: Eukaryota > Metazoa > Chordata > Myxini > Myxiniformes > Myxinidae > Eptatretus > Eptatretus atami. The sequence continues at coordinate 42,735,038 of CM068954.1, read as the reverse complement.
TGTTGTTTTTCTTCATTATTTTTTATTGCATTTAATTTGTTTGTTTCCTAATATTTTCCCTTTTCTCCCAGTGCCCATCGACTATTAATCCCTGAACTGTTACCCTTCTTTTCAAAGTGAGCTATTCTCCATCCTGCTTCTCACTGACACCTGACCCCACTATGACTCATTCCCACCCTATATAAACCACCACTCCTATCAGAATCTCCCTTGTTTGCTCATACAAAGGGTTAATTCCCGAAATGACAGCTTCCCCTCACTTCCAGCAATGGTTAGCAAACCTCAATCAATGTTCCATTGACTCCATGTAAAGCAGAATATTACCTTCACGTTGATTGATCCATCAAATATTTAATTAGTTCGGAATTTTTGATATCTGACAAGAGAATTGGTTCATGATGCAAAGATGTCAACTTCAAACGTAATATATTAATATATATATATATATATATAGTATATAATATTATATAAATATATTATATATATATTATAATATATATATATATATTAATCTGTTGGTGCCCAAGATTATTTGGAAATATCAGGATGTCTTTTCACTGGAAAACTCATTAGAAGTTAGTAAACTCTTGTCTGAAAAAGGATTAACTTTTCAGGGTTACCCTCTCCGTTTACAGGACAAAAAACACATTTTCTTTTCATTATTTTACTTACAGTTAGAACCGAGCGATATGACGTTCTTACCATGTCACAGTTAACATTGTCTTTTCTTTCTTTTCTTTTCTTTTTTAAACTTGAAATACATCCGACCTTATTTATTTTTCCTAAATTTTCAATTATAAGTATTTCCATGCACTCTTAATTCCGATGCTGTGGAATATGTTAAATTTTTGCAAAGTGTACAAAGCTGATGTAAGTTACATACGGCAATTAGTGTATTGTGAAAAAAAAAAAAAAAAGACCATGTTAGTCACGATGATTAGTGGAAAACTATCCTTGACAAGTAATTATAGGTCAGAATTTAGTATTACAATGACTTTTTTTTAGATTCTAAGCATTTAGAGGGACATAAACACGAGAGGGAGATTAAAAAAGTAATAATCCTTTCACTTCGCAATTGACTAAGAGTTAGTGATTTTTCTCCCTCATATAGCTCTTTGCGTAAATGGCTATGTCATTTGAACTGCATGATTAAACACGTGCAATGGATCCAATGGGATTTAATATAAAATTGGGGAAGGTAGATAGATATGTTGTTTATGCTATATTTTCAGCTGTATGGAGGATGAGATTAATTTGTTTGCAGAAGTACAAGTTATATCTAGATACGTTCAATATTAACGACGTGTTTTGGCAGTATCTTTATCGGCAGTGTACTCTGTACTCACGAATCATTCATGGTTACTTTTGTAACTACTTGTATAAAGGTACATTAGAAGTGCCCTTAAGGTAGAACATAAGCGGAAGTCGTTATTACTACAGCTTCCATTTATTTGACCTGCCATGTCAATGAAAAGGTAGACATGATGTGAAAATGTAACAGAGAAGTTATATCTCATTCAACAATTCAAATTCTCTTCATTCTCAATCAGGGACTTCAAAAAAGAAATCACACCATTTCCAGATTAGTGCCTTCTGATGAAATTAAAATTTGCTGTCTGCGATTTCTCGAACATGAGCGATGCTGTGTCAGATATGTAAGTTTATGAGATGAAAAGAAGAGAGGAATATATTTATGAGCTCATCGTGCTTATTATGTAGCTTGTGAGATTAAAAAATACGATCCAGCACTTCATTGAAGATGAAGAGTTATATTGCTCCTCTGCCACTTTAGTAAATCATGAGATTGCATTTCAAGCTTGTTCAAAAGAGCCTATACAGGCATATTCTACTGCAAAAGAATACTTTCGCTTGATATCCTTGCTGTAGAAGGAAATTGCATTGAGGAAAAAAAACGAAGTAACATTTTGTTTTGACTATTTGGTGATTTCGTTTACAACATTGTGCTGTGCAGTTTGAAATAAAGAAACTCATTGACTGAGGAGAGGCAAGGAAGCTCAAAACTACCGGGGAAATGACATCGAGCTTTGCAATTGTCAGTGTACAACACCAACCCTGGACATGCTCAGTTACCCAGGCAATAGCATGCAGCAATTAAAGCGCAGGTATAATGGAGCATCCTAAGGTTGAAATGAGATTAAAAAAAAAATAATAAAGTGAAACTTTTTCAAATACCTGCTGAATGTTTATGACAACGAACGAGAAGGGTTACTTTTTGCATTTCAGGTCATTCTAAATATGGAGCAATATTCATTTCGTTCAGGAAATTGCAGAGATGGAAGAGAAAATGAACAATAGGAGGGAGACCATGGTCACATTAGCTAAGCTCAGAAGCCAATAATGTTTCTCGTCTTGGTAGTAGAAGAATAAAAGTGAAGGTCATGGACTACAACTGTCTGACATTTTCTAAACTTGCTTGAAGTACAATCCTTTGTGTAATGTGGAACAAAGTTGGCCAGTCTATGCTATCCCATACTGCATCATGTTTCTCATGCACCGCTTTTAATGGCACCCAAACGTAAAATGATGGACACAATTAGTTGTGCCAAAACGCAGAGAAAGGTTATGATGCTGGGCGAAAAATCGAGTTGTTAGATAGGTTGGCTGGAGGTGAAAGTGCGGAATCTGTGGGCCGCCATTACAGGATCAATGAATTGACAGTATGGTACAACCGTAAAAGTGAGTCAAACATCCGTGCAAGTGTTGCGGAGAGTACTGTGCAAAGCAAAAAAGTATCATTCCAGTCCCGTTATCCTCATATTGAAAGGTTGGAAAAAAGCTGTTCATGTTTGGATCGAGGACCAAACACAGAAAAAAGTGCCTTTGAGTGGACCAGTGATACGGGAGATATCATTGTGCATTTACCAACGTTTCCACAAGGCACCCAGGGCTAAAGGCTATGGCTACCCTCAAGTTCCATGCCAGCACAGGCTGGTTTGAGAAATTCAAAAGAAGATTCGGCCTCCATCATGTAAAATTAGTTTTGGAAAGCACGATCGGCAGACCATGATACTGTGAAAAACTATCCACCCTCATGAAAGACAAACAGACAAACAGTCTGTCCGTCTGTTTGTCGCCTACAAGTCGTAATTTTCAACCTATCTTCACGAAACTTCACCACATGGTAGAGTTTGTCAAAAGGAAGAAGCCGATTGTTTTTGAGGTCAAAAGGTCAAAAGGTCAACAACTTAGGTGAGATTTCTAAAATCCTCAACTTTCATCCGATTGACTTGAAATTTGAAGAGGATTTATATTTCAGGTCACTGAATTCAACAAGCCAATTATTTTTCAGGTCAACATCAAGCAAAAGATCAACATAGGCCCAAGGTCAACAACTAAAGTTGTATTTCTAAATTCCTCAATTATCATCTGATTGACTTGGAATTTGAAGAGGATTTTCATATCAGGTCACTGAATTCAACCACCAATTATTTTTGAGGTCAACATAGGCCCTAGGTCAACAACTAAGGTTAGATTTCTGAAATCCTCACTTTTCATCCAATTGACCTGAAATTTGAAGAGGATTTTGATATCAGGCCAATGAATTCAACCACCAATTATATTTAAAGTCAACGTAGGCCAACAGGTCAACAAAGGCAGAATTTCTAAAATTGTCAATTTTCATCTGATTGACTTGAAATTTGAAGAGGATTTATATTTCAGGTCATTGAATTCAACCAGCCAATTATTTTTGAGGTCAACAAAGACCAAAACGTCAACATAGGCCCAAGGTCAACAACTAAGGAGGTATTTCTAAAATCCTAAATTTTCATCGCATTGACTTGAAATTTGCAGAGGGGTGGCAAATTTGGTCATTTAATTCAACCAACAATTATTTTTGAGGTCAAACTTGTGCTATGGATTTTGCAAGTGTCGTGTTCTGCACAGCATCTTCTTTTTGTTTGTTTGTTGGGTGGTCGCTAGACTACCCTTATTCTCAGGTTTTCCGTCTGTCTGTATGTTTGTTGGGTGGTCACTAGACTACCCTTATTCTCAGGTTTTCCATCTGTCTGTATGTCCTGTTTGTTTGCATGTAATGGACAGCTCTGGAGGCCAGAGGAGTCAACCGATTTTGATGAAACTTTGACTGTCATACCAGGATCTAGTTGTATGCTTTTGAGCACCGTTGCTATGGATGCCACCATTGCCGAGCAATGGGACTTTGAAATTTTTGAAACAATCCGAATATTTTTTTTTTCGAAAATAAAAAATCGGCTTCCGCGCTTTTATGCGCACTATAATAAACCTCTTTGTCAAAAATTTTCAGCCCGATCCGTCAAAAACTGTATGACTAGTATGCAATTATATACTATATGCTTTCACCCCAACGTTCGTGTTGGGATTCCCTCACGTAGGGTTAGGGAATCGAACACAAATGATGAATGGACAGTTGCTCGTCATGTTCCTATATGGAACAACGAACGGAAAAATGCCATCTGATGTGTTTTTATCTACATATTTCAAATTCGCCTTAGTCTAGCGACCACCCATGTCGCCTACCGGCTTGTTTGTCTGTTTGTGTACCGGATATCTCAAAAAGTTGTGGACGGATCCGGATGAAATTTTGTGGACAGGTTTGGTGTGTGACAAGGACGTACTGATTAGATTTTGGTGAAGATCTGGATCCGGATCTGGATCTAATTTTTTTAAGTGATTCTTCACCATCAACAGATAAGGTAAACCAATATATAGCACGATATCTCAAAGAGTTGTAGACAGATTCGGATGAAACTTGGTGGACAGGTTGAGTGTGTGACAAGGACGAATTGCTTCGATTTTTGTGAAGATCCGAATCCGATTCCGTCCACTAGAATTTTAAAGTGATTTTTCACCAGGGGTGAGGGGTTAGCGATCATAGTCGGGGTGATGGGGTAGCAAGTGTAGGTAGTTGTGAGGGGGTAGGAAGTGTAGTCAGGAGTGAGTGGTTAGCGAGTGTATTCAGGGGTGAGGGGTTAGCGAGTGTAGGCAGGGGTGAAGGGTAGCAAGTGTAGGTCATGGTGAGGGGTTAGCGAGTGAAGTCAGGGTTGATGGGTTTGTGAGTGTAGTCAGGGCTGAGCAGGTAGCGAGTGTAGTCAGGGGTGAGGGGTAGCGAGTGTAATCAGGGGTGAAGGGTTAGTGAGTGTAGTCAGGGGTGAGGGGTTAGCGAGTGTGTTCAGGGTTGAGGGGCTAGCGACTGTAATCAGGCAATCAATTTGGGTTGTCATCCACATCATAATCCATTGTCTCTCTTTGGTCATCGGTCGAGAGGAAAGCTAGTGCTGTGACTTGAAAAATTTTCATTACATTTTGCGAATGTTTACAATAAAGCAAACATGGGAACATGAGTAGCTAATCAGTGGAATCCTTCCAGAGAGCCAATAGACGTAGCAGACACCGCAAGGTACTCAACTGGATCTCGTCATCACGACACGTTAGTATCTCGCACACTTTTCCTTACAAGCCTCATCTCATCCCTTTTCACGAGTCACTCAACACGTCAATATTTAATGGTGAATTTTGTTTGTCATTATCTACACCATGGAGTGAAGTGGGTTTTGTTTGTTTGGTGAAGAACCACGATGAAAATGAACAAGTCTCCTCTTCTGTTTGCCATTTTTGACGCTATTTTAAAGGCACGGTGGCTTGACACCAAGAAACTTTGTTCTTCACCAACTGCTGGTGAGATGATCTGAATGGATGCACTTACAAAAAAAAAACAATGCAAAAAATTGATGCACTGACGTCATCAGCTGATTCGCGTTGTGATGTCGGCAGCTGATTCGCACCCCACTGCATTCGTGAGCCACGGCATTGTGCATGTCTCGTGGCAAAAAAGTGTTTTACATTTACTGATTCATCATTTTGAGAGGGGGGGATAGCTTTTCTGTAAAAGAAGGACCAACAATTGGTACCTCCATCACCGAAGGTGGACCGAGATTATGTTTTTACCCCCTGTTTGTTTGTTTATTTGTCTGTCTGTCTGTGAGTAGGATATCTCATTAAGTTCTCGATGGATTCAGACGAAATTTATTGGACAGGTTTGGTGTGTAACAAGGACGAACCAATTCCATTTTGGTGAAGATCCAGATCCGAATACCAGAGGATTAAAAAAAACTTTTCTGTGATTCTTCATCATTGAGAGATGGTGCCCTTAACTCCAGTATATTGATGAGCAACAATCTCCATCAAGTTTATTATTTTATTAACAGAAATTAAGTACAACTACAATATGATCACATCAAATATATTAACAGATTAAATATATCATCCTCTCATCCTCCAGCTCCATATGATTTCATTGTCTCTTCTTCCACTGCAGGACTTTTTTTTCAGCTGCTCCACCTGGAAGAGACGTTCAGAGCAGGCACGGTGTCAGTACATGAAGTCATCAACATTAAATACCGTATTTCATCTTTCTTGTCATCATTTTGATGTTTAAACATTTTCTGTTAGGTTTCTATTATTATTGCTGGGGTTGACAGAGTTGGAGCAAAAATTTCAGAAGGAAAATAACACGGGCATGGGTCCAGATGTCCAATTGACTTTTCCATGGAGTGATATGCCATTTCCCGAATTGACTTATCCAAAAACCCTTTTCATTGTGATACAATCACAATGGCTGTTAACTTCGTTCAGGTGGTGATACACTTTAGTTACCACGGTATTTAATTTCGGCCAATCGTGGTTTTTGATCTGATGGGTCATTGTTTGCATCCACGTGAAAGATTACCTCCCATGATGAACCTTTTGTTGTTTCTCATTTAATAATGAATCGTCAAACAGGAAATGACATACAGAGATCCTGTAACACTCAATCTACAGAATCTAGTAGACACACAACAGGTAATAATGGCGTCAAAACGTAAAATGATGGACAAAACTAATCGTGCTAAAAGGCAGAGAAAGGTCATGATATTGTATGAATAAATTGAGTTGTTAGATACTTTACCAAGAAGTGAAAGTGCGGCATCTGTGGGCCGCCATTATGGGATCAAAGAATCAACTGTGTGTAAACGTGAGTCAAATATCCGTGTTAGGGTTCCCGCCAGCAAAGCGCAAACGGCTCATTCCAGTCCTGTGATCCTCATTTTGAAAGCATGGAAAAAGCACTTCATGTTTGGATCGAGGACCAAACAGAAAAAAATGCACCATTGTGGATTTATTCAGACTGAGTGAACCGGTGATACAGGGGAAATCATTGCAGCTTTACCAACGTTTCCATGAGGCAACTGGGACCAAATGCATCGAGGTGGAGGTGCAAGAATATCTCTGCCATTTGCAGTAATTGGTGGCCGCGGTGGTGAGCGAAGATTGATGGTAAGATGCTGTTGTAAATCAGCATGCAGACCCAAATAAAGATGTGTGCCATGTGCGTCCCATACAGTGCAATGGTAATTATCATTGGGCTGTGCTTGTGTCTGTTATCGTGCATGTGGTTAGCACATAGCGTTGATCTTCACAGGCGGCTGCCTGAGCGTGGTGCCAGCCTCGATCAGCTGCAGTTTTGGGTTGAAAAGGGTGCGCCGTGCACGTTCTGTACAGAGTTGGGATCTAATGTATGATTCTACTATCCCCTTTGACACAGTATTCTTGCATTGGAGGGTTTTTCATCATGGTGTTAATGCTTTTCTTGGCCTCCACGAGGGCATTCATACGTACCTATGCGGTGGCCTCACTGATGGCGGAAAGGAAGAAAGAGATATAATTAGACCTAAGGATGAGACCCACACAACGCTCTTTGTCCCATTGACCCATTAGACATGAGGGGTAAGTCTAACTGCATGTATACTAATGAAATAACTGTCTGGGGATCACTGTATGTTGGATGCCATTGCCTTGGAAGCATGCGGTTTCCAAAACCGCAACACTACCCCCTCCCTTTTGCTGGACTCAACCCGAGTTGTCAAACATTTTTGTGGCATATAGATGTAGTTTCCCCAAGTACGCTTTACCTATGGATCCCTGAGTGTGATATTTCAAATACATGTCCCAAAAATAATAAACCGAGTGTGTTGTGTGTCTAAGCTAGCAGACTCATACAGACATCCTTTCGCTACAATGCCAGAATTGAACTAAACAAGCAGGTGGGTTATAACTATATACATTTCTAATATTTACATTACCCATGGCCCAGGACCTATGACTCAAGGGAAGAAAACACAGCAAATGAAACTTTGGTGGATGAGTGCAGCAGCAGGTGATCACGTAGCCTGGTATCTTCATAGCCCAAAATGGTCCTTTATTTTTGGGATTTTTTTTCTGGTTGCTGGAGGCAACTCACCCTAACATGGCAGGCCACACGCCATCTCACTGTCCATTTGAACTGGCCTTTATCAATAAAGCTGTCCGGGCTGTGCATATACAGTCCCGGGTAATGCGGCTGCCTGCATGGCAGTCCCTACAAACACTTCCACAACAGATGGTCCTGGTGCACATGGCAAGGTTCAGCGATATGGCAAGGCATGGTAAGTGGGGTCAAGGCAAATAAAGGCATGGGCAATGTATGGCAAGTGGAGTCAAAGCAAAGGCATGGCATATGCATGCCAGGTAAAGTGCAATAGGTCAGCATACGAAGATGGCTCTCCTCGGTGTGGTGTCGTGGAGTTGTGGAGGGAGTGTGGTGGCATTGGCCAGTCCAAAGACGGGTTCGGTCCTACCCTACAGTCTCCCCCCATCCTATTGCCTATGCCTGTCCTTGTCCATATCCACCCCTGTTAGGTTGTAACAAAGAAATTAGATTTAGATTTTTTCTTTTTTTGGTTTGAATATATGTGTCCCTAAACCTTTTATCATCTTTGTTCGGCTAACCTGTCCTAACTGTCTGTTCCCAATCCCTCAGGTCCCTTTAAAAGAGACAAGTAAACCTGTTCAGAGGTCCAATGCAGCCTCAGAATAACTCCCACAGGCCTCAGCATTTTCATGATGAGTCCAGTGGCCTACGAACAGTGAAGGGATGGATGGTGCAAAGGGGTACACATGTTCTAATCTGTCCTCTCACTTATTAAACTTTAAACTATCCCCGGGGCTTTTCAACATGCCTGTCTCTTTAAAATTGGTTGTAGCAACCACGATTCCCTCCGCCTGTGTTGGTGTTCATTATTAGTTTGGGCCTGGCCTGCAAATTTTTCTCCGTGCTCTTGCACAATTTTGTGGTTGGGCAGCATGGCTCCACTGGAAGGTCAGCCCACCTGCCGAACTCATTCTTTAGCACCCCCGGGTTACTGAGGCTGTCCGAGCCTACCTGCTCCTCACTGACGTGATTGCTGTTGTATGGTTTGTTTCTATAATTAGCTCCCCCAATTTTTCATGGTACCAGAGTTTCTTAGACACCTCGGAATACGAAACCACCATTTAGAAATAAATAATTCTTCCTGCACTCTGAACACTCCAAATTTCCAACCTGTATATCAGAGCCAGCAGGGACTTTTGGAATGAAATTTTGCATCACTCATGGGAATAAAAAGTATGCGGGGTTGACATTTTTTTTTTGACATTGACCAAATTTTATGGTCATGACCGAATTAAAGACATATAAAATTTTTTTCACCAAAACTCGACTAATGTTTATCTAATCAGAACTAAACTGCCCTCGCTAGATAGCCGAGAGCAAGACACATTTACGATTTATTTACATCATACCCCTTCAGGTTAAAAGTCAAGGTCAAATGGCGGTCTGAAGAAAAAGTGTTTTTTTTGTCAGCTCAATTTTCCCAATTAGGCCAAGAATTATAAGTTAAACCTGGAAAAAATTTATAACAAGCTGAAAATTTCAGGAAA
>CM068954.1:42694021-42720474 GCA_035128595.1 Eptatretus atami | reverse complement strand
TCCTGAAATTTTCAGCTTGTTATAAATTTTTTCCAGGTTTGGGCCTATATACACTATTACTCTTGGCCTAAATGTGGAATCTCAAAGACCGTTTCGCCTTTCAAGATGTTCTTGCATCATAATAGAGTACCCGTATTGAAGTTATGCAGCTGATATGTTTCATGTCCATGAACTACTATTTCTGATTGTGACCTAATAAATAAAAAAAACACCTTTTTGATCATAACTTGCATAGTTTTTTTTCTTCTGATTTTCATGATGTTGAGTTTTATGAATAGATTTTATAGATGGGGACACATTTTCTTTATTTACACTCTGTCCCTAAGTGTTGAAAGTCAAGGTCATATGGTGCTCCAAAAAAAAGGCCATCATTGGATTACGGGCCAAGGGCACATCACAGGTGATTGCCAAGGGTAAGCCTCCCCCTGGTCGGGGGATGCTTACCCTTGGCGATTCTTTGTGATCACACATATCTAGTTATGTATTGCCATCACTTGTGGGGACGACCTGGGAACATTTTGGGCTCAAGTCTAATGAGCAGGCTGGAAAGGCTGGACGTTCGACTGAAGGGAGCAAGTATTTTTAATTTGTCCAGGGTGTTCGTGATAACTCATCTGTTCTTCGTGAAAGATGTCACGTCATCTTTAATGTCCACCACCGAGCAGTCCTTAAAGACAGGCAATCCAGTTTAATGACCTTCCAATAGACAGCACACACATTGATCTATCACACTGAATGCAAAACAAGCAGCGTGATAGTTTACAATTAGCTGAAAATTCAAACCCAGGCAAGACAGCTCAAAGGCAAGTGTGCATACCTCAAAGCTATCCTGCCATTCTACTCTTTGTATCGCAATTCCATAATGATAAAGAGGTGCAGCTATAATCGAAGGGCACATTGTCTAGTTGTCCTTCCTCTTTGTCTTAGTATTCTGCATCAACATGAATACTGAATGCATATCAAAAGGTCAAGGATATTGCAATGATTTCCATTGCTATTGTATTAAAGGAAAAAAACCTTAACATTTGGATCTGTAAATTCATTAAAAATCCAAGAAACATTGCAAAAAATGGAAAGGATCATTAATCTTGAAAAATGACAGAATCGCATATTGATTTCTTTGGAAGTTTAACAGACAGGGGGTATAAAGTGGAGCTTTTTAAATTATCTTTCTTATTTCCCAATGATGTCATTTATTAATCAAAATTCAGATCAGCTGTGTTATATGCATGGCATGGATTGTATACCTCGTTTGCCCTTCCCTTGATCCCAATCTCTCATTTTTTTTGTACACATGAACGAGACATGATTTTGATCGAGACGTGATTGTATACATGATTTTGTATACATAATAAATGCTAAGCGGAGCAGTTATTACAGTGAAGCCAATGGACCATAGTGGGCTATCATATCTACTGCCCATGTGCATCTGGCGGACAGGTCCTCTCGTGTTAGTTTGGGTTATCTATTTTATAGGAGGTTAGTTGCATTAATGATCGAAGATGAGATAAGCAGGCAAGTATACATGGAATATCATACCCAATGTGGACATGATATTGACTGCACGGAGTCAGCGCTAAGAACCATTCATTCGCAAGAACACAAAAACGCAAAAAAATCTGAAAAAACCCCTCGTGGGAGTACTCCTGTGCAGCTTCCTTCGCAGGGAGCTCAACGGATATGGGATTAGGGCAAAGCTTCGGGACCCTCCCAATTTTTGATGAAGGAGGGAAACCACAGGCAAATCCCTGGGTCAGATTGCGGGGAGTGTGTCGGAAGTGGGCTTGCTGAGGTGTCGTCCACAGACGGCGGTCTCTTGGGTTAACATCGAGGGGTCCTTCGGGTGGGTGCCGGATTGTCCTATCCCTAAGAGAGGATGATCACCTGTCTCTGTTATATCTGATCAAGCGTATTGAACATCGGTATTAGCAGTCTCTCTGTAGGTTCGGAACCGGATTGCGGACGAGAATACGGTAGTGGTGGGGTGGTCTCACACCTGACTATTTGTTGTCCTGGTCGGTCTGATGGTGCTACCATACTGAAGGAGTTGCTGTGATGGTCCATGTAAGCTGACCCCAATGATAATATGGAAGTAACACGCAGTGCAACGAGCGTATTAGATACTAAGGGATTTGCGTCGACTCCTTAGGTGCGATTACCTGAGTCTCCTGTGCTAGTGTTATGGCTCCGACTGGAGTGCGAGTCACCGTCAACCGTGAAGGACACATTCTATGCCTGCGAGTCTGTGGGTTGATCAGTCGCCCAGCGAGATAATCAGCTATACTAGTCTTGTCGGGGATTTCAATGCATCAACCTGGAACTGATAACGCTGATGGTCTATTCGAGACTATGTGTTGGCCCCATGGGTCGAACTATGAAGCGCAGAAATAGCACTAAAGATCCTGTGAGCTACTTTGACAAGAAGTCAATTGGATTAGGGTGGGCTGGTTTCATGGTTTTCGGCGGCCAGGCAACAACGACTCATATGCTTGGATTGTTGTCACGGAAGGCGCTGGCTGTGTGGCAAATGGGATTGACCATGTCCTGCGTGATGAGGTCGCTGGAGGTGATCCAGAATGCACGGGTCCTACCGGAGTGGCTCATTCCTCAATACTGAACACAGCATTGTTGTAGCAATCTAAAGCTGGCACCTTACAATCCTGGAGAATGGATACATCAGCCTAGGCTGGATGTTGCAAGCTCAAGGATGAGAGGGATCTAAAGGAGATGGGGATGGGCCTGGCAACTGCCTGTGGGAAGACCAGACGGAGGCCCCTGGAGTAACGGCGGAAAGTGGACGCAGCGACGCGCTGTTGTGGCACATGCTCCCATACCTGACCTGACCTGAACGAGACTAAGCAAGAGCAAGATCAGAATGGAAGGGAACAAAATTGAAAGGAGGAAACACCAACAGCAGAGTAGAAGTGAGAGTGATATCAAGGGAGGGGAAGAAGGACACATTGGGGTGAACAAGCTGCACACAAGCTGAATGAAACACAGCAAAAAGAAGAAGAGGGAAGCGGAGATAAAACAGGAAAAGAACAAACCAACCAATGTCTAAGAAAGGAAAAGAGGTGAGGGAGAGGGCGGAATTCACAATAATCTGGAAAGAAAGTGTGCTTGGGAATGGGATATTTTAGGGTAGTAGAGATCACAAATATAGATGGGAGACCTGAGGTAGTGTTGAACAGTTGTCTTGAAGCCCTGGAGGAAAGAGTGGAACTGAATAGATGAGGGAAATTGGTTCACAGGAGAGAAAAAAAGAGGAAAAAATGAGTGGATGTGAGCAGAGACTGGATTTTGGGAGCTAAACAAGAAGATGGTTACCAGCAGACCATGTGCACCATGAAGAAACCTGGGCGGCATAGAGCTAAGAGAAGGCAGAGGGTGCAATACCAAAAAGGAGGTGGAAGAATACAGAGAAGCCACTAACATGCCTGCAATGTGAAAGAAACAGGTCTAGACACTCAGTTTCACTGCAGGAAATTCAAAGTATTTTGAGGGACTTACTTCCATGTCATCAAGAATGGCAAGGTGTGAGGCAGGAGTGCCAGCCCAAGAGATAGAGCAGTACTCCATCAAGCTGTGGATGAATACCTTGTAAGCTGTCAAAAGTTCAGACTGGTGAAGGAAAGACCTTGCATGATGAAGGATGCCCAGTTGGTTGCTTGGAGATTTGGTTTGTAGGCCATCTTCAGAGAGGGCCATCTCTCTGCTCAGGTTTGAGCACACAGATGAGGTAGAGAGGCCAGATGAGAGGGATGATGGAGAGGGATCGAGAGACAGGCAAGAGAGAGAGACAGGAGAGAGATATTATCTAGTACTACCAGTAAAGAGGAAATGAGAGCAACAACTGGACCTGCAAGCATAGGACCCAGGCAACCGAGACTCGATGAGACGATGAGAGAGAGGAGTAGAAGAGAAGATCCTGTAGAAGAGTTTAAGTCCATTTCCATGACGTTCGTGTGTGTGTACTGAGAATATTTTCAAATCTACATCGGGTATGACTAGCAAGCAAAGAAGACTGACAGACCCGAATATAGCTCGATATCAAGTCTTTCAAGAGATAGTATTGTCACTTTGGCGCAAGATCAGATGAGAGACCTCAGAGTAGAGAGAGCAGAGAGTGGAAGATAAACGATACAAGAGAGAGCAGCAGAGAGAAGTTGACGAGGGGAAGGAGACAGGGACCACGTGGCGGAGAGGTAGAGTGAGAGACAGTGAGAGAGATCTAGAGAGATTGAAGAAGAAAGCCACCAGAACTAGAGGAAGAGAGAGATGACGGAGTAAGCGAAGCCAAGCAATGCGGAGAGATGGCGATGAGACAGCGAAGAGGAGCTGCGGGACACGGTTTTCAACTTCCTGACACACAAGTGCTAGTAGACGGAACAAAAAAGCACGGAATTCGGAGAGAGGAGAGAGCAGTGAGAGAGAGAGAGGAGAGAGAGAGGAGAGAGACGAGAGAGAGGAGGAGAGAGAGAGAGAAGAGAGAGAGACAGAGAGAGAGCAGAGACACAGAGAGAGAGAGAGAGAGAGAGAGAGAGAGAGAGAGAGAGAGAGAGAGGAGAGGAGAGAGAGAGAGAGAGAGAACAGAGGACACAGAGAGAGAGCAGAGAGAGAGAAGGAGAGAGGAGAGAGCGAAGAGAGAGAGAGAGGAGAGACGAGAGGGAGGAGAGACAGAAAGAGAGCAGAGAGGGGAGAGACAGAGAGAGCAGAGAGAGGGGGGGGGGAGAGAGAGAGAGAAGAGAGAGGACGAGAGAGAGAGAGAGAGAGAGAGAGCAGATGCTTTATGAACCACAGACAGACACACACACACACACACACACACACACACACACACACATACACACACATATATGGCTGACATCAGCAACAAACCAAAAAACTGAGTAGCTTTCACCGAAAAACAACATTGCATTTCTCGAGACATTTCAAGAATATGCTCACAAATATTAATCTGTATAAACAGCTGTTTGTGAGGGGTGGGGAAAAAAATTGGCTCAGTAATTTAGAAAACACGAGAATATGGCAAACGGCTTGGAAATCGGATGTTCTTGCACGAACCATTTGCTCAGTGTGACGGAGCATGAACCACTCGCTCAGGGCAATGGAGCATGTATGACTCCCTCAGGGTGACGGAGCATGAACCATTCGCTCAGGGTGATGGAGCACGAATCACTCGCTCAGGGCAACGGAGCATGAACAACTCACTCAGGGCAATGGAGCATGAACTATTCGCTCAGGGTGATGAAGCACGAATCACTCGCTCAAGGCGACCGAGCATGAACTACTACCTCTGGGCGACGAACCACGAGCCACTCGCTCAGGGTAACAGAGCACAAACCACTCACTCAGGGTGAAGGAACATAAACCACTCACTTGGGGTGAAGGAGCATGAACCACGCACTCAGGGTGATGAGCTGAACCACTCCCTCAGGGCAACGGAGCATGAACCATTCGCTCAGGGTGACAGAGCTCAAATCACTCGCTCAGGTCAACGGAGCATGAACCGCATGCTCAGGGTGATGGAGCATGAACGACTCCCTCAGGGCGATGGAGCATGAACCATTCGCTCAGAGTGATGGAGCAAGAACGACTCCCTCAGGGTGACGGAGCACAAATCACTCGCTCAGAGTGATGGAGCAAGAACCCCTCACTCAGGGCGACGGAGCACGAACCACTTGCTCAGGGTGATGGAGCATGAACCACTCGCTCAGGGCGATGGAGCATGAACTACTCACTCAGGGTGATGGAGCATGAACCACTCGCTCAGAGCGACAGAGCAAGAACCACTCACTCATGGCGACAGAGCACGAACCACTCGCTCAGGGCGACGGTGCATGAACCACTCGCTCAGGGCGATGAAGCATGAACCACAAGCTCAGGACGATGGAGCACGAACCACTCGCTCAGGGCGATGGAGCATGAACGACTCCCTCAGGGTGACAGAGCATGAACCATTCACTCAGGGTGATGGAGCACAAATCACTCGCTCAGAGCGACGGACCAAGAACCACTCACTCATGGTGACAGAGCAAGAACCAAGCACTCAGGGTGACGGAGCATGAACCACTCGCTCAAGGCTACGGACATGAACAACTCACTCAGGGCGACGGAGTATGAACCACTCGCTCTGGGCGATGGAACATGAACCACTTCCTCAGGGTGACGGAGCATAAACCATTCGCTCAGGGTGACGGAACAAGAACTACTCGCTCTGGGCGACGGAGCACAAACCACTTGCTCAGGGTGATGGAGCATGAACCACTTGCTCTGAATGACGTGATGAGCAAAAGCGTTCATAGTGAGCGAACGATTCGCTCAAAAGGACGTAGCGCCATACTGCTATCGACTATAATGTATTCGGCAAGTGGGTTAAGCACTCATGCAAGCACTCCAATTAAATAGTTGATAAGGAATGGTTGGCCAGGCTGTCGCTGCATATTATGTAGGATCCCTTTAACTTTAAAGCCTGTCTTCTCCGTGCACGCAGCAGTTAATCCATCCATTGGGACCATACTCTGTGCAGAGCGTTACCGCTGCTTAAGCAGTTTCCTTGGCAATTGGGCACAATCCTGGACGGGTCGCCACTCCGACACAGGATACCAGCATGCTGGCACTCATTTTTGCCGACCTCAGAAGGATGACAGGTCGAGTTAACCCCACCTGGTATTAATTCAACAGCTGAGCGGGGTTTGAACTCAGGACCATAGGATCCCAAGCCCACCACCCTAACCATTAAGCCAACACCAGGCATAGCAGTTAATGAAATAATATGAATTGGTTCAAGTACTACTGCAATGACTTTATCCACAAAAGAGTTTCAGCTGATGCAGAACAACCCTGGAAACATCGCAAAGTTCAATTGCCTGTGAAATAAACATTGCAGATAATCCGCTATCTTGCCTGCTCGTCTGTGCATGTGTCACGTGGTACATCGGACCGCATAAACGTTATTACTTTTTTTTTTTAAACGTCCGTCTTTAACCAGATTTGCTTTGATTCCCCATGGAGCACCTCACGAAACCTCCGAAAATAGAGACAAAGATCTGGCAGACACTATGTATAGGCATTCCCTCTGGGGGACAGGGTACGAGGTCTTGCAGTGAATGCATTAAACCATGTACCTCAATGAAGCTGGCTCATTTTGGCACATTCCTAAATCTTTTTTTCACTCAATACAATTCTCCAAACAGTATAAAAAGGTAAGTGTAATGCTTTGGAAATTTCACATTTTTTTGTGTATCTGTGGAGAAGGAAGGACCATAGCCTCACTTGCTTAAAGTAAGAAGGTATATCGGCTTAGTTATAAGACTCGGTATTTCTTTAAATTATCATATTTCACAACAGATTTCGACACTTATTTAGTCCGGACGATATCTGATCCTCAAAATCGAACCAATGTCTCGATGATACACATTAATTAGTCTGTGAGAGTAGATCGTGAAAAATCATGTCATATAATGCATGAAATCGCTCCAAGCTCCTAATTTTACAACTATAGTACTTACAAAAGCGATGCATACAGCAATTTGTAGCTGTGATGAACAGGCATTCGATAATATGAGTGAGGAAAGTGAAAAAAAATACTTTATCGGTAAGAAATCGTTGCGGCCTGTTCCAAGTCAAGAGATGGTTGAGCAGGCCAAAAAACATGGCGGCTTCAGTCCCCAGCGAGGTTACCCAGGATACGCCTTCAGACCCCAAAAAGCGAGGGGGATGCGGATGCACCTGGTAAAGTATTTCATGAAGTAAGGCGGTTAATAACCTTCAAAAGGGTTGTTTTATTTAACCCCAAAACCCAATTTTAACTCTTGTACTTCCTTGGAGTTTTCTTCGTATGCGTGCAAAGTTTCAGGCTGCTCGGTTTTATGGTTTTGGAGTTGTGGAGGACACACACACACACACACACACACACACACACGCTCACATTTATTACCTCTGCCACCGAAGGTGAAGGAGGTTATGTTTTCACCCCTTTCTGTCTGTTCGTCTGCCTGTTTGTCTGTTTACAGGATATCGCAAAATGTTGTGGACGGATCGAGATTAAGTTTTGTGGACAGGTTCGGTGTGTGACAAGGACAAACTGATTAGATTTTGGTGAAGATCCAGATCCGGATCCGACTACTCGAATTTTTGAAGTGATTCTTCACCATTGAGAGATTGGGCTGAAAAACGATATATAGCAAGATATCTCAACAAGTTATGGACGGATTCGGACGAAACTTGGTTGACTGGTTGATTGTGTCGCAAAGACGAATGGATTCGATTTTGGTGAAGATCCGAATCCGGATCTGAATACGAGAATTATTTAATATTTCAAGTAATTTTTCACCATTGAGAGATAGGGCCAAAAACGATATAGTACTGTATAGCATGCTGTTTCAAAAATGTATTGGGACCGATATGTTCTCATGGATCAGGCATTACGTGGCGGAGTTATTCGCTCTACCGAGTGCCCCTCTAGTTAGTATAGATGAGCCGTTGGGTACAAGAGGGTAGCATAGGTATTGGGAGTCAGGGGTTGAATGCACAATATTTGGAAGCAAATACATAATTCAGGCATTCAGCATTCTCACAAGCAGTCATCTGTGGTACCATTTCAAACACAACCAAGGGTACTCCTGTAGGTTAGGAGGGGGTAGGGTAGGACATACAGTGGGAAATGGAGTTCTTGACAGAAACTGTTTCGTAGGGGAAAATTCTCAGGATCCATGACAGGATTCTGGGGAGCTTGGTTTGACACGTGTTTTGATATCACATTAATTAGTAAAACAAAGTGGGCCATGGGCAACCTCATGAAAATGAAAATCAGTGGAACACCTCCTCAGAGGCTCAAATCCAAAATGGTAGATTTTGGTCCCAGGTCGAATGTCCCTTTGGTATTTGATTTTTCAATTATGGTTATGCATTTCAATGAAAGACATGATCAAAGCATTT
The DNA here is from genome assembly GCA_035128595.1 of Eptatretus atami. Classification (NCBI taxonomy): domain Eukaryota; kingdom Metazoa; phylum Chordata; class Myxini; order Myxiniformes; family Myxinidae; genus Eptatretus; species Eptatretus atami. The sequence goes on along the minus strand of CM068954.1, from coordinate 42,711,534 downwards.
TGAATTGCACTCCTCAGAATAAAACCTCAAGCAGATGAAGAAGAAGTACCAAACTCTCATTGATAAAGTTACAATGGAATGTCCTCAACATTGATTGGTTGAGAGAAAGAAAGCACAGAATTACCTGATTGGTGGAACCACAGAGCATCATAAATAATGAGTAGGTGCAAATTAACCATCATGAATAATGATTATGCGGAGATGAATCACCAAAGTACTGCAGAAACGTCATGCTAATTAGGTGAGGGCTAGTTGGGGGGAGCGAGGAGGGTTGTTTTCATGATGACTCAATGTTGACTGTGGTACAGTTGTCACACAGTCAAGCCATCATAGTCAAATTAGATATAAAGTTCAGACAAATTCTTTCTGTATACAAAGAATGGGATTGGTTGACCTGATGAATGTGGCCTCCATTGCACAAAGGGAGCTAAACTGCATCCTCTACTCAGGATTTTAATCCAGCCGATACGATATTGCTCTACACACTGAGGATTATTCAGTAAATGGTGACCAATTGCAGAGGCACAGGGAATAGTTGTCGTACTATGTACATTCTTACAAGCCCGAGTTGGTTGTATCTGTTCGTTGACTGACCCTCGTCTGATCCCCAAAGGGACGTGTTTTTCAATGCGATCCTTCAATCTCAAGATGTGCGCCCCACGTACCTAGCATCACACTGGCACTGAAATTCGTAAATCATCTTACTTATATGAGAGGCGGGCAGAACGTCTTTTTGTACTGGCGGAAGCAACCGGTGGGTGGTTGAACAGCATAGTATGTGGGCCACACATCTTTGAGATTGAAGAGTTGCATTGAACAACTAATCCATTTGGGGATCAACGGGTCAGTCATCTGAACAGAGACAACCAACTCATGCTTGTAAGAATGTACATAGTAGACAACTATTCTGGTGGGCAACTTAGCTAAATATAGCATAACAATTGTGCATTTTGTGAGGAAAGCACCAAATTTGCACACTACTAGTAGCCTATCATATTATGAACAGAATTGGATATTGGGCATCTCAATTTTTTGATGGCAGTGGAAAATGGCTCTGAATTGAGATGCACAATATCCAAATCTGTTCATAATATGTAGGCTACTAGTGTGCCAAATTTGGTGCTTTCCTCACAAAATGCACAATTGTTATGCTAAGTTGCCCACTATTCCTGTGCCTCTGCAATTGGTTACCATTTACTGAATAATCCTCAGTTTGCAGAGCAATATCATATTGGCTGATTTAATCCTGAGTATCGATGCAGTGTAGCTACCTTTGTGCAATGGAGGCCATATTCGTCAGGTCAACCAATCCTATTCTTTGTAGACAGAAAGAATTTGTCCGAACTATATAATCTATTTTGACTATGATGGCTTGACTGTATGACAACTGTACCACAGTCAACGTTGAGTCATCATGAAAACGACCCTCCTCCCTCTCCCCAACTCGCTCTCCCCGACTAGTATTACGTTTCTGCTGGTACCTTGGTGATTCATCTCTGCCTCATCATTATTCACGATGGTTAATTTCCACCTACTCATTATTCATGATGGTTCGTCTTCATCTAATCATTATTCATGAATGTTCATTTCCAACTTCTCATTCCACTTGATGCTCTATGATTCCACGAATCAGGTAATCCCGTCCTTTCTTTCTCTCAACAAATCAACATTGAGGACATTACATCGTAACTTCATAAAATGAGAGTTTGGTGCATCTTCTTCAGCTGCTTGCGGGTTTTATCCTGAGGAGTGCAAGTCGAAAAGCTTTGATAATGTCTGTTTTATTGAGATGCATATTTAAATTTTGTTGTACTAATCGAATGTGTGTTTAATTACCTCCACCACCGAAGGTGAAGGAGGTTATGTTTTCACCCCTTTCTGTCTGTTTATAAAAAAGTTTATACAAGTAAACGAAGGTGATACAGTCTAATATTGTCCAAGAATCATGATAATAAATAGTCAGAAGGGGGAAAAAAAACAACAATAAAATTTGCATCCATATCTTCTTTCAACGCCTCTCAATTAACACTTCCGTTGTGGTTCAACTCTGGTGTTTTACACCTGCAGTTGAACAGATGTAGCCTAATAGCAAAGACTTGTTATGCTGTAAAAACGAAACCTTACGAGCCAATAACATCCTCAAATTGACACCATTTGCCTTATATTCATCATGAACTAATCGATGTGACCCACAAAAGGGTGCTCTCAGTTGTGTCTTACAAAAGTGATTAATTAATTTTTCTTAAAATATAATTGCAACAGAAGCTTATGGACAATAATGCAACGACCTTTTCTCTGAGTTTACAAGCATTTATGACAGCTGATTTTCTACCTTAAATAACCTGCTTGATATTGGGTAAATATCAGGCAGCATCATGAAATAATGAAACTTTGAATTTGCCTCAGTGGTAATTACTGTCACAAACTAATGCAAGTGTGATAAAATAAGAAGGATTTCAAATCGTGTAATTGTTCCTGTAGGAATTAATGTTATGTACCTCTTTAGATTTTGTGAGTGAGACTAGGTCTGTTTTTTTCAGCACTTGTTACTTTTTAGGTGTGTGTACATATATATATATATATATATATTAGTGGAGGTGGCCGAGTTCGAACCCCGCTTCTGACGGCAGTTGGCGCAGGGGTGCTGGGGTTCGAATCCCACTACCTAAATTTGGAGGGGTGCAGAGATATTAAACATAGGGGCAATACCCCTGGGCACTCACCTGGTAGTGGCTGGGTAAGATAAATAGGCAACCACTTGTAGGCATGGATGACCCACAAAATATATAACGGAGAAGAAAGTAAATACCTTTGGATTTGTTTATTTATGCCATGATCAAACTTTGGTACATCACGGGTGATAAAGGTTGTGGTCAAGTTTCACCAAAATTGTGTGTGTGGTTTCAGACGAGAAACCAAATACATATTTTGGGGGGAAACTAACCCTTAGAACCCCTTAAACCCCAATTGTTTTTTTTAATGTCGTGAACAAACTTTCGTACATCACAGGTGATGAAGTTGGTGGTCAAGTTTCATTGGAATTGTATGTGTAGTTTCTGAGAAGAAAGCAAATGCATATTTGGGGGGCAACCCCCCTCGCCCCATAGACCCTCCTAGACCCCAATTTTTTTTTTGTCATTAACAAACTTTAGTACACCATGGGCGGTGAAGATGGTGGTCAAGTTTCATCAGAATTGCGCGTTTAGTTCCTGAGAAGAAAGCAAATGCATATTTTGGGGGAGAACCCCCCTTAAATCTCATTAGAGCCCGGTTTTTCCAATGTCATGAACAAACTTTGGTACGTCATGGGTGAAGGTTGCAGTGAAGTTTCATCAGAATCGCGTGTATCGTTTCTGAGAAGAAAGCAAATACCTAAACTTCTTTAGACCTCTTCAGAGACACCCCACATGTTTTGATTTACCTGCCGATCACATCACTTGCCTTCTTGTTGAATGGTTTGCATTAGCGGTAACTATCATCTGGGTGGCAGACGGACTGTTGTTCTTTGCAGATTATGCGGTTTTACCGTGTGAGATATAATCCGCGGTGATGCTCACCACAACAGTCAGGAAGGTGCCAACAAATGGCCAAAAGTATGTGGACACCTGTCTTCGAACATCTCATTCCAAAATCATGAGCATTAATATGGAGTTGGTCCCCCCCCCCCCCTTTTGCTGCTCCCCCATCAGCTCCCCTCTTCTGGGAAGGCTTTCCACTAGATGTTGGACATTGCTGTGGGGATTTTGCTTTCCATTCAGCCACAAGAGCATTAGTGAAGTCGGGCATTGATGTTGGGCGATTAGGTCTGGCTCGCAGTCGGCGTTCCAATTCATCCCAAAGGTGTCTGATGTGGTTGAGGTCAGGGCTCTGTGCAGGTCAGTCAAGTTCTTTCACATCGATTGGAGCATTGTCATGCTGAAACAGGAAAGGGCCTTCCCCAAACTGTTGCCACAAAGGGGCCTAGCCTGAACCATGAAAAACAGCCCCGGGCCATTATTCCTCCTCCAACAAACTTTACAGTTGGCACTATGCATTTGGGCAGGTAGCGTTCTCCTGGCATCCACCAAACCCAACCATTGTTGTTGCATTTGCCGCTGGTCTTCTTTGTTGCTCTTGAGGAGTTTCAGTTGCTCTGGATGCAGCCATTGCTGCCGCGTTTGCTGCTTATCTTGCTTCCTGTGGTGAAGGGAGGTGTAAGCTGTCTCGGATGCAGACTTGTTGCTGTCCTTGCTTCTTGTTTTGTTCTTGCTGTGAGGAGTGAAAGGCTGCTCAGAATGCAGCTTTCACAAGTCGTTTTTGTCAAGTTTGCTTCTTGTACATTTCCTTCTTTTGTAGGAGCCATTTTCCTGCAAAATCAGGAGAGAGACGGGGGGGGGGCGAGGGAAAGCAAGTAGGCGGGAGAGAGACACACCTTACCACATGTCACAACACACTCTGGGAGAGAGGGAGTGCGAGGATGTGGGGAGGGGGGATGTGGGATAGTGAGAGGACAGACAGAGATATATAAGAGGATGTGAGAGGGGAAGAGAGTGCTATAACTGTATCAGAAGGGGTGGAGCAAGATGGCACAGAGACAAAGAGAGAGGGTTGGGGGGGGAGTAGCAGAGAAAATGTCATGCTTTATGAACAACACAAGGATTTCAGCTGCTCTGGATGCAGCCATTGCTACTGCATTTGCTTCTTATCTTGCTTCTTGCTCTTCAGAGTAAAGGCTGCTTGGATGCAGCTTTTGTTAGCTGATGACTTGTTTTTGTTTTGCTCTTGCTGATGACCACCCTCTGTCGTACCATCTGCTAACCCCTCAGACGGCAATCCGCAGCTTCTTCACTTACTGCAATCTGGGATAAAAATCACAAATGTCCAACACAGGAACATGTTTTCAATTCCGACAAATCTCACATTCTCACTATGTCCAAAAGGCGCTTAGAAAACTCCAGTGTGTGTGTTCCATTACATCAGCTTGTAGAGCGTTACCAGAGGCTTAGCATATCAAGCAAGCACCCAACGAATCGCTGGCTGCTTGGTAACTGAAGCAGACACCGGGTGTGTTCCATTATCAACTAGAAGGGCCACCGGTGGAGCGCATACCTCCACTATGCAATGCCTGATCCACGAGAACATATCAGGCCAAATACATTAAAAAAAAATATCATCGATATCGTTTTTGCCCTATTTCTCAATGGTGAAGAATCACTTTGTTAATTAAATAATTATCGTATCCAGATCTGGATTCGGATCTTCACCGAAATAGAATCAATTCGTCCTTGTCACACACCAACTTGTACAACAAGTTTCATCCAAATCTGGCAACAACTTTTGAGATATCCTGCACAACAAACAGACAGCAAACAGACAAAGACAGAGATGGGGAAAAATAACCTCCTCACCTTTGTCAGGTCAGATATGGAGCATGCGCCAGAGCAGTGCGTCGCTGCGTCCAGTTTCCGCCGGTACTCCAGGGCCTCCATCTGGCCATCCCCAGGCAGATGCCTGGCCCATCCCAATCTCCTTGAGATGCCGATCAACCTGCTGCAACACGAGCACGTGGTCGGCCCATGCTCCTCCACTCATGAGACTCCCTCGCTGAGAGAATCTGGTGAGCAGTATCACAGAAAAAGGAGCCACATGTCGATACAGCTGCAGCTGATGCTCACGGACTATGCAGGTAACAAATCTCATTTGAGTCCTCTCTCAGCAACCACCTGGTTGGACACAAAATCCGACCAGCAATAGCCAAGGATTCTCTGAAGAGACCTGGTACCAAAGAAATTAAGCCTCCACTCAGAATCCTTGTCAGAGTCCAAGTCTCACACATCCATAGAGCGCAAGACGGAAGCACCAAGGACCTGAAGACTCGGACTTTCGTCCTCCTGCACAGGTACTGGCAGCGCCACACCCTATTATCCAGTGAATCCATGATTACCCAGGCCCGACCCAGACGTCTATTGACCTCTGACTCACAGCCGCAGAGACATGAATATCACTGCAAAGGTAAGTGAATCTCTCCATGACCTCAACATCCTCACACACAAACAGGAACAGACAGGACAGCGGCATCCAAGATGTCATTGAAAGCCTGGATCTTAGTTTTGACCCAGGAAAACCCGTAATCCCAGCGGCTCCGACTCCTCATTTAGCACCTCGAGGGCCCCCAAAAGGATATCTAAAGTCCCACAAAGATGACTGCATCATCTGCGAAATTCAAGGTCCCGAGAATCTTGACATTCCCAAAATGAATGCAACCGCAAGCTTTGATCTCTCTCCGACATCTTCCCTAGAATCCAGTCCATACAAGTGCTGAAATGTGTGGGGGCCAGCACACACCCCTGATGAACTCCATTAACAACTGGAAATAAGTCAGAGATGTACCACCACACTTCACAGCACTCTCAGTACTAGAGTAGAGTTCAGACATCAGATCGATCAGTTTTGGTGGCACCCCACGAAGACCAAGAATCCTCCAGAGGGCATCCCGATTCACCGAATCGATCGCTTTACAGAGATCAACATAGGCTGCAAGCAGCCCCTGCCGAAACTCTCGTCTGCCTTCGGTGAGGACCCGAAGTCTTCGGGTATCCTTGCTCTTTGGGCCGAAGAGCAAGGATACGGTCAATCGTTGACCTCTTTGGTGTAAAGCCTGACTGCTCTGGACGCTGGTGCTCAAGCAGATGGTGGCGAACCCTATCAAGAATTATCCGAGCAAAGACCTTGCCCAGCACTGAGAGCAGCGTCACACCTCGGTAGTTGTTGCAGTCTTGGCGATCACCCTTCCCTTTCCAGAGAGGGACAACAAGGCTCCTCTTCCAGTCAGTTGGGATGATGCCTGTGTTCCAAGCAGAGCACAGAACTGCATGCAACGACACGCGTTTGGAGTGCAGCATTTCCTTTGGTAGCAGAGGTAAATAAGCTTGCTATCGCTTGCCAAGCCAGCCCTTCCTTATCAACAGTGTCGAATGCTTGCTTGAGTGCTTAAGCCACTTGGAAAGTGCTGAACAAGAAACTTGGTAGTTGAACGCATCCCAGGTTTAACAGTCTGTGTTTCAATCCTTGCAAGTGGAATGGAAGCGAAACATTGCGTTTTTAGAATGAATCAAACTTTGCATCCTTTTTGATGATACTAAAAGGGGTCTGCAGGTTTTCACAAACAAAACGGGTCAACTGCGTGAAATTCCGGTCACTTGCCATCTATTTAAAATGGTTAAAAAGAATTGGCTCTGCAATTTCGAAAACATGTTAATGTGGTCAACGATTCAAAAATCATGTGCTATCACCTTTGAAAGTCACAAAGAAACTCCTAATGATTCTGAAGCAAACCCGGTTCATATAAAGATAACCAACTGTTTTAGAAACAGCCTCGAGGACAAAAGAAAACGTGATCACTCGTACGCTGCTAAGGTATAAAGTTAAAACTTACTATACAGGTATGTCTGTACCTCCATCCTGGCCATATCAAGGTAGTGTTACCTGAGCATTAATTCTTGACATCTTATGTTCCAGGTGTACCCAACTCCTTGAAAGCATCAGTGTTGTTTTCCCACTAAGCTTGTTAAATCACTGGGTGAGGGCAAACACAGCCTGTTCCAAGTTCCAAACAAAGTTCCGCTCAGATAAAGTGCACAAAAAGGAGAACCACAAAGACTTACCTTTGAAATATAATTCTTGAAATATGGAATTCAAGTGAAAAATTACCAAAATTCAATTCAAAGATATAACAATCCAAAGAGAACACAAAATTTGGGTCAATGCTTTTCACAGCTCTAACCAACATGAAGGAACTTCAAACACGAGACAAATGTCCGAATGGGACAAATGAACACTTTTATAGGAGTCGGAACTGCTTGTAAGTTCGATTCTGCAGCTTGTACGGAAATGAAATAAAGCAACGAATGCTGACGTCTCCAGGCGTTTATCAGCATTGCAATGTAGACAGCGATTTGTGGCTATGATGAACAGGCATTCGATAATATGAGTGAGGAAAGTGAAAAAAAAACTTTATAAAGAAGAAATCGTTGTGGCCTGTTTTAAGTCAAGGCAAGGTTGAGTAGGCCAAAAAACATGGTGGCTTCAGACCCCAGCAATGTAACCTGGGATACACCTTAGAGAGCGTGGTGACCAAGGATTCACCATCCATTGGGACCATACTCTGTGCAGATCAGTCATGCTGCCTTAAGTAGTCCCCTTGGCTATTGGGCACAACCCTGGACAGGTCACCACTCCAACACAGGATACCAGCAAGCTGGCACTCATTTTGCCAACCTCAAAAGGATGACAGGTAGAGTCAACCACACCAGGTATTAATTCAACAGCAAAGTGGGATTTGAACTCAGGATCCACGAATCCCAAGCCCACCACCCTAAGCATTAAGCCAACACCAGGTATATAGGAGGTACCTGATAAAGAATATAATTAATAAGGTCATTAATAATTATCTTCAAAAGTGGTGTTTTAATTAACCCAATCAACCAATTTTCACTCCTGCATTTCCTTGTAGTTTTCTTAGTGTGCAAGCAAAGTGTCAGGATGCTAGGTTTTATGGTTTTGGAGTTATGGAGGAGACACACACACACACACACACACACACACACACACACACACACTTATTAGTATCGATATATATATTTGCAATTTGTATGTAAATCATGTTCCACAATACATTATGTTGATTAATTCGTCCACACCAGTACAGATATTATTTTTCTGGTGGAGGTTCAGTGTGGTATTAAACAATTAATGACGTATAATTTAGGTATTTGCACGCTGAGCGAGAGGTGTTCTATGTTCAGTTGAACTTACACCTTGTGCTTGATGTGAATGAACTCAATCATTGAATTTATGTTTCAAAACCTTTTACCAGTAATCTTTTACAATAACTTGCAACGGACTTCAATGCAGGAAGAGGCTATTAATAGGCCCATCAATCCTGCACAATCATGCCAACATCTTATTACCCTCCCCCAACCCCCATCCTCACCACTTCCAGATCCCTATCCACTGACACTGCCATCACTTCCCTTGCAGGAAGACATGGTTGCAACACTTTCCTAATGTCCAAAAAGAAAAATTGGAAATTATAAACTTCAGTGGTACAATGGGTGGGAATGCAGTTATGGGGAGTCAGTGGCGGAGTGATTTGGAGTGATTGGGAATGGGGTGGGGAGCAGGTTAAGACCTTACATTTGTTCTTTGCTGAGTTTGGTGTTCGAGCAGCTTTTGAGCTCGCATTTTCTGCTTTTCTTCACAAGGCCATTTTGAGGTTGCTCCCCTGAGGCTGTGGACTCTGGAATGTCTGCTTTGTCCATTGCGAGTTGGTTGTGCTTGGAAGCTTCTGAATTTTCTCAGCTTATTAGTTACAAGGTCATACTGTCATGTTCTGTATTTTCCCCTGGGTCAACAGTCGGTGAAGTAAACCACAAATGGAAAAGGAGCAGACCATTGTTGAAATGTGAGATGCAATTCCATGTTTATCAAAACTGGAGAACCTGTTTTGAACTAAACAAGGGAAATTCCTTGCTACTTGGCATGTGGACATGTTATGGAGATTTTTTTTCTTCTTAATCTTCTTCATGAAGTTAATCTTGTTCCTTCGTCTGTGCGTTTTTTTCCAAACGAAAATGATAACAGCATATTTAACTTTATGATGCAGTAGTATTGAAAGAGGAAAAAAAAAATAAAGAAATCAAAAGAGAACACAATATTTAGATTCTACATCTGCTCTGTTGTCTATCTCAATATATACAGTATATTTTTGTAGGTAATAACAAAAGATCCTTTATATCTGCAGGATGGCAAGCCAGACCTTAGATGGCCTATGGTTTCACATTAACTGCAACACCACACACTAATAACAGATAATAACTTCGATGGAATTCAGGACCAGAGAACACAGACGCATGCACGGTACCAAGTACACTATCCTGCTGTTCTCATTCATTTATCATTTGTGCGGGGTGTTTACGATGAGATTCTCATGTGTCCCGAGAGCCAGAGGCAAACTATGAAAAGGCCTAATAAGGCAAAAGTCATCACACACTCCATTCAAATGGAAACCTGTAGAGATTGCCTGCATAATACTATTCATAGCAGTGTATCGTAAATTATTTTATATCCTTAAGCAATTGTAATCAAACAGGACAGCCGATTTACTGAGATGTCCCTGGAGTATGATGGGCTCCAAGATACTACACACACACACACACACACACACACACACACACACACACACACACACACACACACACCACACACACACACACACACACCACACACAACACACCACACACTTTTAGCCATTTTTTAAAAAAATTCATACGTATGGGGATTCGACAAGAAAACTGGAAACTCAATCGCAAGTGCAATACCGTGCTACATTTATCGAGCTCTGTTTGTAGTCACATAATGGTGAAAGGCTCCAAAGTATTTGACCGTTTAAAAAATAGAATTGAGTTCTTCAAATTATCTTGTTTTGAAAGATAATTATTCTTAGATTTGTAAGATCAATATTCTTGAACAGATCATTCGAAATAACACAAGCAAAACAATTTTATAGTGAATTTAATTTAAAGGAAAACCACGAACGAAATTGTAAATAATACATTTTTTTAACCATTTTCAACCGCTTGAATGTCGCATATACAAAATGGTGAAACATTTGAACACCCAACCCCCCTTTTCTCCCAATTATAAATCTCATTTTGAAACCTATCTAAAAGCACACCTTGGTGAATCGCGAAAATGCCAAGGAAAATGCATGCTGCCTTGTACATTAGGGTTAAAGCAAAACTTGGTTCCACCATATTACCACCACCGTATTCACCAATATCCTTCTCCGGTTGTGGGTTAAGCCAGACCATTACCATGCGAGCTCCTTTGGTTTTTCATTTTGGCACCTTTTCAGATGCCCCCATAAATGTTCATGTTAGCTTAATGTGTTGTCACAAGTCCTCACTTTTTCAATGTTCATGTCACTGTAAAGCCCTGTTGTGTTGAATTAGAACGCTCTACTGGAGTTGCCATGCATCCTAGCGATAAATGAGTTTATTCTGACAGTGTTCCATTTTCGCAAGCAACACCCGTCACAACTGCCATCGTATATCTGTCCAGCAGGGCATTAAATATGGCTTGAAAATAACTCAGTTTCCTGGCAAAGGTCATGGCCAAGGCTTATTGTAAATAATGCGCTGGAGCTTGCATCGACAGAGACTGGGCCAGAGGCCTGTATTGTGCTTGAAATGAACGATAATTATAAAGTACAAAAACCAGGGTATTGCCTATTACCCCGAAGCATTGAATTGCTTAACCCCACTGCCCTTCTGCATGACAGCCGGTGATGATTGATAATGTGGATTTGTAAACTTTATTCAAATATAAATCACCATTTAGTGTATTATTTAGTGAGAACTGGCTAGGATTGACCTCTGTTTGACTTTCACTGCTTGCCTAGCATCACCCAAGAACAAGCTTCAGTCAAAATAAAGCAGCTGAGATCCGGTTGCAGTGTTTGGATCTCAGTCAGCGGTGAAATTCTCCTGAATGTGAATGCTATTCCTAATATTTTGAAAGACATTATTTTTGCCAACTCATGGGTCATTGTAAATCATGGAATTCGAAAAAAATAATAATAAGATGAACGGATAAATAGAAAAAAAAAACTTGATGAAAGCAGAACTTTTCAGGAACAAAATTATTGAAGTACCACAAAGAGAGGAGCAGGATTTTAAAACGATGAACGGAAAGACTGAAATCTACAAAAACAAAATTGCAGAAGTAATAATTCACACCCCCCGGGGAAGACTGTTGTTTGCTTAGCACATCGGATTGCTGGCTTGGAATCCCAGGGTGTGAAGTTGAAGCCCCACTGGCTGCTGAAATAACACCAGGTGGGGTTGACTCAGCCTGTCATCCTTCTGAGGTTGGTGAAATGATCGCCAGTGTACTGGTAATGGGGGCACTGCATCAACGACATAGCCATGTCCCTAACCAATGAAGCAAGCAGCAGCCACAAGGCTACACATGAGAGAGAGAGAGAGAGCGTGCTTGTGTACACCCCTGAGTAAAAGGTACTTCAGTAATCTGATAGTTTATGGAAACACTGCAGGATATTTAATAATGCTGATTGAATTAGCACAGCCTGTTCTGTTATCAACTATAATCACTATATGCACTTAGATGAACCATGAAATTGTGTGTTGAAGTGAAAAACAAAGCTTTTATACTTTTTTGTTACTATTTTAATGAAATTGTTCTCAAAAACTGTTCTTTTTAATGAAACTTGGCTGTGTGTGTGTATATATACAAGCTTACACAGTGGTGGAAGTAATTATGGGAAACAGAGAAAGGACTGGGTATAAAATGCAAACTAGAATGTATTCAAGGGAGGTGCTGACTCACGCTGTTGTTCCACTTCTAAGAGGTCATGGTTGTTTTGTGATTTGATATATTATTTGAAATTTTTTTTAGACATGAATAACTGTGCGTGTATGTTCCCAGTACTGTATGCAGAGGCATAAAATTTCTTCCATTCTGTTCATTCTCTTATTATGACTTGCAGTTGTAGTTTCTAATGCAGTCCACCCGATAACATGATCCACCCGGTGACCCGGGTGTCATAAATGGCCAGTGCACATGGGAATAAGCTGCTCACCAAAAGGGGTTCGATGATAGTAGTCCCCCAGTTGGAAGGAGTGTAAACCAACTGAAGATAGCCGTGACATGACATGTGGTACACAGCTGCGTGTGCAAAGAGCAAAAGTGCTGCTGTCGGAAATGGTCATGAACAGACATGTGGTACAAACTCCGTGAGTGAAGAGAAGAAATGTGTCATTGAAGATAGGGCTGTGAATGTGATTTGATTTCAGTGAGCTTTTGTTTAACTCCAGTGAAACTCAAGGCAATGAGTCATTTCTATGAAGGTGTAAATAGCGAGCTGCCAGACAGGAAAACGTTGTCACACTTTCGTTAAAGCCTTTCTCACCGCTCGTCCCCCGAGTCAGAGGTCCAAGAGCTAGAGAGTCAGATTGGGAAAAATGATTGCTTAGAAACCTGATGAAAAACGCCATGTCACTACAACTGCCACCATTGGTTGGACAAATAAATGGAACAAAATTCATGATGTAAAAGTACAACAAATTGGCACCGACGAAAAGTATACTTCAAGCAGCCCCCTCCTAGATTTCTAGTGACAATAATTTGTCAACACAGAAAGAAAGTGATTGAACATAAAGGTGTTAAAATTGTAGTGTAAAACAATGAACAGTCCCAAAGTTTCAAGTTCCAAAATACTGTACAAAATGAGCTGGCCAATGGACTTGACAGCCAGACCACGTCTTCCTCGCCATTGGCACTTTAGGAGCAGCTGCCGGTGCTGGTGCTGGTTGCATGTGAGGGGTTGCAGGTGACACATGTGCAGTAGTCAGGTCATGCTCAATATATAGAGGCTTCAACTTGTCAATGCTGACAGTATCATGTTTCCCATTGTAATTAATAATGAAAAACTTGTCAGCATGTGGGATGACTCCAAATGGTCCATCATATGGGAGTTGAGGTGGCTTCCTCACCACCTTGTCATACAAAAACATGAGTACATCTCTGAATGTCTGGATTTGTCTGGGTTTGCCTGTGCTGTAGCCTTGAAGGTGTAGGCTTCAAGTTTCTCTTGTGCATCCATCATCTATGTACTTAGTTGCTAGGATCCAAGATGTGATTAAACTGATGAGGTACCACAAACTGTCCTGGCAACTTGAGAGTTGTGCCAAAAACTAACTCAGCAACCCAGCACCCTAGGTCAGACTTAACGGTAGTTTGGATACCTAGCAAGATGATGGGAAGACTCTCTGTCCATCATCTATTTGCATGGCTTTCAGAGATGCTTTCAACTGTCAATGGAATTGTTGCACGAGCCCAGTAGGTGACGGGTGATAAGCTGTGGTATGGGTTCTTCTAATGCCAAGTAGATCAGGCATAGCTTGGAAAAGTGCTTATTCAAACTGACAGCCTCTGTTGGTGGTTATTGTTGAGGGTGCACCAAACACAGCTACCCAATGTGAGATGAATGTTTGTTTTTGCTACCATCTCTGCTGTCTGGTCAGTGATGAGTATTGCGACCAGCCAACGAGTAAAAGGATCAATGCATGTGAGCAGGTATGTATTGCCGTCTGATGGAGGTACCAACTAGATCAATGTGAACATGGTCGAATCTGGCATCTGGTGTATAAAACATGCCAAGAGGAGACCTGATGTGTTGATGTATTTTGGATCTCTGACAGGGTATGCAGGTTCTGAACCAGTCTCTGACAACACAATTCACTCCCTGCCAGACAAAACGCAAGTCACTAAATGTTGATTGGCTCTGATGACAGGGTGAGACAAATTCTGTAGAGGTCAAAAACTACATGTCGATACTCGCTAAGCACATAAGAGTCAGGATCACCTGTGGAAATGTCACAGATATCCTACCCTCAGAAGTGAGGATTGGTACCTCTTTGAACTGGAGTGACGTTGAATTGGTTTTCAGCCTTGGTAGATCCTCATCATGCTATTGGGCTTCAGCTATGGAAGTGAAATCGATGTTAGATGCATCCAGAGCATTTACGTCAAGTCGGGAGAGTGCATCTGCTGCAGAGTTATTTTTCCCACTGTGTCTCAAGTTTGTCGTGAACTGGAAGATGAAATCAAAATGTCATACCCCTCTTGGAAAGTGATAATCGGGTCCTGACTTGAGAGTAGTCAATGTAAAGAAGGTCAATGGCTTGTGGACAGCATAGATAGTGAATGTCTTCCCTTCTAGCATACGCTGAAAGTGTTTGACACCCTGGTAAGCTGCTAGAAGTTCTCTCCCAAAAGTGTGATACTGTATCTGGTCTCTGCAGGTTGAAAACGCTTTGAGAACAAAGATAGTAGCTGCCAAATATCATCAACATCTTTCCTGAAAAACTCTTCCTACTCCCATGTCCGAGGCATGAACTAAGAGGCATAGTCATGCTTCAGCCTCGGGATGAACAGGAAGTGTGTCCTCATCCAACCTCACCTTCACCTCTTCAAATGCAGATAGTTATTTTTAATCGAGGGTGATAGGCTATTTTTTCTTATTCTTGTTACATCGTATGTCCGTCAATGGCTGAGATACATCTGCGCAGTTCGGGATCAAACGTCTGTAAAATTTCACAAGGCCATGAAATTCCCTCAACTTGCGCAATGATGTGGGAGCAGGAAAGGCCTGTATGGTCTTGACTTTCTCCTCCATTGGGCAGATACTGTGTTTATCTATGACATGGCTGAGGAAGGTGAGTGATGGCACTCAAAACTGGCACTTGCTGTGATTGATGACAATGCCATACTTAGCAAGGCACTCAAAAAGTAATCGGAGGTGTGCCTCGTGCTCTTCCTCTGTACCTGGTCTGGCTACTAGCTGATCGTCAAGGCAAGCATAGACAAAAGGGAGACCACGGATGATAGCATCAATCAACCTCTGAAACGTCTGCCCAGCATTACACAAGCCGAATAGCATGCAAACAAAGTCGTAGAGCCCCAAAAAGGTGTTTTGATGGCTGCATTGTGTATGTCAGTCAGCTCTACTGGTATCTAGTAATATGCTCTGACAATGTCTATCTTCGAGCAAACAGGTACACCTTTGAGGAGGATGAAAAATCCTGCAAATGGGGAATTGGATAGCGATGAGGAATGGTGCATTCATTAAGTGAACGGTAGTCACCATATGGCTGACAGTCACCCGGTGGCTGCCTCGGTAACATATGCCAGGGCGAAGACCAATTGCTGTCAGATTGCCATATGATGCTGAGTTTGAGCATGTGCTCGAACTCTGACTTGGCGATTTTCAGATGATGTGGGACAAGGCGCCATGGTCGTGCTGCAACTTGACGTCCATGAGTTACTATGTGGTGAGTGTTTGTATGCTTGATCTCACAATCCCTGTATGTTGGACAAGCAATCTCTGAGTATTCATGAAGGAGGGTGTCATAACATGAAGGAGAGGTAGCTTTCACGAACATGGGGCTGGTGGAGGGTGTGTGATTGATGATTCCCCGCATTGTAAGGCTGATTGTGGTGTCAATGAGCTTGTGATGTTTGACATCTCTGAGCAGGCCAAACTGGCATAGAAAATCAGTCCTGATGATGGGTGTAGGCAACTCAACAACCACAAATACCCACTGAAATATTTGTCACAGTTCAAGATTCAGCATTAAAAATCTCTCCCTGTATGTGATTATGGGTGAGTAATTCAATGCCTGCAGCTGGATTGATGTTGGCTGGCCTTTGCTTTTGTGAAAAGATGGTAAAACACACACTTCAGCACCAGTATCCACGAAAAACCTGGTACCTGTTGCTTTGTCGGTTATGTAAAATAGGCAACGAGATGTATCTCTGCCATGGTGATTTTTTTGCTGCTAATCGCTGGCATTGGAATTTCCTTGCTCCGAAGGGAAAATATGGTAAAACACTGACTTCAGCACCAGTATCCACTAAAAACCTGGTGCCTGTTGCCTTGTCGGTTATGTAAAATAGGCGACTCGATGTGTCACTGCCAAGGTGATTTTTCAACGATAGTCGCTGGCATTGGAATTTCCCTGCTCCGAAGGGCGGGACTGGTATGTGCATGGGCTGATGCATTTATGAGAGTTTTCTCCATGCTTCCAATGGTACCAGCATATCTGTTTGGTGTGTTGGTGGGTGCTTGAGCTGGGATTGTGTCCTCTTATTCGACTTGTAGATGGACCATGCCCTCGGCTTCTACTCCTCTTTCTTTCCACCTTTAGTTGTGTCCTGAGAGCTTGTACCTGTCTGGAAAAGTTCTCAACTTGGGAGGACAAGGCGCAGATTGGTCTGGTTGGGGTGCAAGTTGCTGTTGAGGTTTTGAAACAGCTCCTATGTGCGTAGTGGAAGATAAATTAGAAGAGACTTCCATGATCTTGTCGGCGAGGTCCACCGGTTTCTCCATGTCAACAGCCTCTTTAGTTGAGACCAATATCAGTTGGGCATTGGTGAGAAATCTCTGGAGAAACAGCTGTATTAAGATGATACTAGCATATACCCGTGCTCCGCACGGAGTTGAATGGGTGGCAAAAGGTGGATGAGGCATAGCTGATGTTATGGGAAGCTGGGAGGGTGTCATTAGGATGTTATGCACTATGGTTACCTGTCCTTAGTTTTCTAAAGACCTCCCTGAAGATGACATTTTGGGGTGAGTGTCTTTGTTGCTGAATAGTCCTTGTGAGGAATTATTGTCCACTTTGATAGATATATAGGAGTGACCTCTTGCATGTGAAAATGCAACATATAGTTGGCCATGGGAGAACACAGAGGCTGGGAGGTATATTCCGAGTTTTGTCAAATGTTGGCCCTGGGATTTGTTTATTCATCGAGTTATGCGAGTCTGACTGGAAATTGCATCCTCTGCAGTGTGACTGGAAGGTTGGCATCTGATGGGGCAAGTTTAACATGATATCGGCCGAGCCCTAGACTGAACAGGAGCAGTGGAGGGTGACCGAGAATCAGAATGC
>CM068954.1:42667806-42692535 GCA_035128595.1 Eptatretus atami | reverse complement strand
CTGTTTTCGAGGAGTGGCATTATGCCTCTTGGTGGTGACGGTCTATCGACGACAGACGTAATGACGTCAGCGAATGACCGATGATGTCATGATGGAATTACGCCTCTCAGCGGTGACGTCACACGTCGCCATGCAAACGAATGTAAAAATTAGAAAATCGCCCAAAATTCCCAAACCTGTCCGTCTGGCGCGATCTCACATAGCCCATGCTGTTCATTAGACCACAGAGCACCCGCATGCCGAAGGTGGCGACAATCCGTCTGGCAGTTTTGGAGGAGATACGTCAAATTACACGCAGACGTTAACAGAAATAATATATAGATTCTCCAATGTATTGTCCCCAAGCAGTTGTCTCATCCTTTGCACAAGCTGAGAGTGTTTTCTGTCACTAAGCTTTTCACAAATGAGTAGTTGGTGTAGTCTCTTTTTCTCTGAAGCTGAGGTACACTTGAATAGCTCAGCCTTGAGTTTGGTATAATGTTCCGAGGCTGAAGGAG
Source organism: Eptatretus atami (assembly GCA_035128595.1). NCBI lineage: Eukaryota > Metazoa > Chordata > Myxini > Myxiniformes > Myxinidae > Eptatretus > Eptatretus atami. The sequence continues at coordinate 42,692,038 of CM068954.1, read as the reverse complement.
CAATTAGATGATCACTCACTTCTTGCGCTATTTCAGGCTGGAGAGATCCAACAACATAGGCAAAGCATGTATCCTCGATGGCGACATTCCTGGTCAGGAACTCCGCTTTAACTTGCACAAACCACAATGTGAGATCTGTGGGCCAGAAGGGGGGCAGTTTTAAATTAAAGGCTGCTGCTGGTGATGGGGGTACCTCAGCAGATGCACTTTGGAGAACATCATTGTCGGACGGAGCTTCGACATACATGATAGCAAGCAATCATGTTGAGGTCACCAATATAGAAAATCGAGTTATTGACTTCTACTCACCGCTAAAGGTTGATAACTTCGTTCAGTCTGAGTGGTGTCCCATAAGCTGTTGAGCTTGAGTATTGGTGAATACAATCACAAGTTCAATATGAAGCAAGAAATGGCATACCACCAGTGGGCCAATTCGGCGTCGTGTCCACGAAATGATATAATACTGTCGTTGACTCGGGTGTCATAAAAGGCCAATGCCTATGGGAATGAGCTGCTCACCAAAAGCGGTTTGATGATAGTAGTCCCATGGTTGAAAGGAGTACAAAGCCCACTGAAGGTAGTGCTGCGATGCAGCATGTGTTATGCAGCTGTGGGTGCAGAGAGCAAAAGTGCTGCTGTAGGAAAGCGTCATGAACAGGCAGGTGGTACAAAACTCCACGAATCAAGAGAGGAAATATATTGCTGAAGATAGGGCCGCAAATACAGTTTAACTCCAGTAAACTTTTGTTAAACTCCAGTGAAACTCAAGTCTGTGAGTCATTTCCACAACGGTGTAAATAGTGAGATGCCAGACAGGAAAACGTTGTCACACTTCCATCAAAGCCTTCCTCACCGCTCATCCACCTCCCAAGAGCTCGATAGTAGTGTGGGGAAAATGATTGGTTAGAAACCAGATAAAAAAACAAACCATACCTGCACTACTGCCATTGGTTGGACAAGTAAATGGAACAATGTTCATGATGTAAAAGTACAAACAAATTGGCACTGATGAAAAGTATACTACAAATATATTTTGAAGCTTTGTTGGTACCTTTTACAAGAACTATCACTTTATGCTCTGTCATCACCTCATTTATAGGGTTGTGGAAATTTTGGACAACAGGATTAAGTTTTTTAGTGCTCAGGGCTTGTTTTCCCAGGAGTGGTCAAAACCATTGGTGAGAAAGCTTAATGTTCATAAGGATATTCGGGATCTGCATGAGAAGTATGCTATCGCTACAGTAGATAAAGCAGTAAATAATTTTGGGTGGGTTTGTAGAAATGTTTTACATAGAGGTTTTATTTTAGGAGTTAGGTAATGATGGAGTTTCCTTTACTAGTACTGCATATGAAATAGCACATATGTTTTATGTCAAAAGCCTCCACAAGACATTACAGCTGAGCATCAGAAAGTTTTGGGTAATAATTTTACCATTAAATGTAAAGAAGTAAATTTATGTATTTCCCGTTTTTTCTGGATCCCGAAGCTCCATAAAATCCCATATAAGTTTAGGTTTATAGCATGAGCAAGGCAGTGCACTTTGAAACAATTGTCAGTTATGGTTCCAAGTTCGGGAGGTTTATAAGTGTTTAGGGAGCAATTTAGGAAATATTGTTTAGCAATTCGTAAGAATCCTGGTATTAACGCTTTCTGGAGTATTAGTTCTACTTTAATAGTCTTCTTTGGTAGGATTAAATTCCTCAATATTAAATTTGTTGATGTTTTTGATTTTTCTACCTTGGAAACAAATTTTGATTTAGCACTGGTTAAGGATGCACTCTTTCGTGTTATTGATAAAGTTTTTAGCTCTTATAATAAATTTTTATGTGTCTGGTTTGATAAGTCATTCTTTTCCAAGAAAAAAATATGGGTTTTAATTGTTTTGAACAACAAAAATTTGAAGATGCTGTTGATTTTATTTTGTTTAACACTTTTGTTTCTTTTAGTGGGAAAATATTTCAACAAATAAAAGGCATTCCAATGGAGGGAACTGTAGCCCCCAATTAGCAGACATTTTCCATGTTTTCCATCCTCAGCCGCGTTCCCCATTACGGGTTACAACGTACGGACTTCCAGATAGTGATGACTTACTGTATTCTCATAATTTCTCGATTTCTAGCGCATTTATAGATAAACACAATGCCAATCCAGTCGTCATTTACGAGAGCGAAGGAATGGCCTGTGTGGTTGTTTGAAAGTTGTTTTTTTTTTTGCACGTACGGGCACGCACGTACGACACGTACTAGTGTAATAATAACGAGTAACAGCAACACGCTGTGCCAGCCTCCACGTCCTTGATTATTAAGAATTTTGCAGCATAGTTAATTGTAATGTTGTATGTTGGAAACCCAGCCTAAGTTTACATTGTGAAATATTTACATGTATTTTATGCAGAATGAAGTTATTTTGTTTTTTGAAATTAAGATGAAACACCCAACAAATTAATTTTTTGTGCTTTGGAATTATTTATGTGAAATGCATTTCAAATTGGTTGTTTTATAGCTAATGATGTTAGATTTATATTTTTCTTTGTATGAATACACACACATGGATATATATATTTGGTCTCATTGATTTGCCTGATTTTAATTCAGTTTTATATAATTTTATGCACTGTTCATATCATGTCAAGTATCATCTGTTTAAGTCTTTTTTGATCTCATTCATGGATGCCGCTGTGGACATAACAAGTAAAAATATTTCTAAATTATATATATATCATGGAGGAAATCTATCAGAAAGGTGTTGACTTCCCAAGTGGACCCATATTTGTACTCCTTTACCAGTCGTTGCTGAATTTCTACCTATTGATAGTCAACTATTATGTCCGTATTAGCCAAAATTATTATGTGGTCTTCGTCTTCTCATAATTCTTACCTGAGGTTGCCTTAATTATGAATCTTGTAACAATGGTAGTATGTCATCCAGTAGCTAAAACTTTTAATTACATTTTATATAAATTGTAAGTTATCGCGTCAATACCTTTTATGCTCTATGCCATTTAAATGTATGCAAGCATAAGAATTATCAGCAGTTTACTAACACTGCATTGATGATGTTATTGTACTTAAAGGTGCCTTTGTGCAGTCAATTATATTTGAGAGAGAAGAAGCTCCACAGTTCCTCTCTGGAGGCAGAACTTTCTGAATTTGAATTGTTAACTGTGCTTTGCACAGTGAATTGTCAAAAAGGTATTACGACTTTTACCCATGTGGTATTTCTTTTATTCCCAATTTTAGTAGTATGTTTCTCAATTGCAATGTATCTACTTTTATTTATTGTACATTTGTATTGAGTGTGCTTTTTTGGTACGAATAAAAGATATATTATGTTAATACTGCTTGTATATTTTTGCCACATTAATGCGCTGCTGATACGTGATAATAAATGATTATGAATTTCATTGTTTTCAAAGTTGTGGTCCATATGTGTTACTGTCTATTGCAATGTAATGATGTTGCAATACAACTCTTCAATGTTTGATAATGGCACCGGTGGAACAGCGGTTGCTCCGCTGCACCAGACCTATGGTCGAGGGCTCCATCAAGCTGAAGCTGGAGAGGTGTCATGCACTGAATGTTCGTTTCTTTGGCGTGCAAAGAGAAAGGTTTAAAACAAAAAAACTCCATTTTATGAACGTTGTGAGATAAAGTTGAAACAAACTAACGTCATTGCTTCAAATGTTGTGACAACGTGCAAATCTGACCGTCATGTGTGTTGCCAAATACTACTTCCCTCTACCCAATTCTAACGTCAGGTACAACCAGAACACGATGCTGCAACGACGTCAGATTTCAACGTTGTAGACAACATTGAAATCTGACTAGTTGTGACAAACATTGAAATCTGACGTTTGTCACAACGTTCTGAAATCTGACGTCATGGGTGTTGCAAAATACAAGCTTCCCCACTGACCCAATTCTGACGTCAGGTACAACCAGAACGACGACGCTTGCAACAACGTCAGATTTCAACGTTGTCACAAGTCAGATTCAATGTTTGTCACAATGTTGAAAGCCGAATCATGAGGTGTTTGCGAAAAAGCAACTTCCCACTGACCCAATTCTGACGTCAGGATAGAACTGGCAAACGACGTTGCTACAACGTTGTGTGCCTGCTGGGTTGGTTCCACATCCGGAGTTCAACACGTATACAGGACCATTGATCTGGAAGTTGTGGTATACAGGCGTTTGGTTGTGATTACGTTTCTGTTGATACTTGTGCACCCATGTGTGCATGCATTAGCATAAACTATTAATACTCCCATGCTGTATTTTATCAGTTATTTGATTACTCTGGCTTCTGACTATGACTTTCCATTTCTGGTTAATGCCAGTTGTTTCTGATACTTGCTCAAGTCTGCTGTTGATCTGAATAGAGATCTGATAGCGATCGGTTGTGAAAGTCGCCTCTCCCTCTCAACTCCAATCTCTTGAACTGTTTGTGGCTACTTCGTCTTTCAGTGTTCTTCTGGTCTCTGCTTGGTGCATGATTATTGCCATAAGCACATGTCAGTTTGTTGGCAGGATAACTTGAAAATATGAGCAGCTAGAATATTGTACACACAGACATGATCCAATACTCATGTGCCATTATATGGCTGCAGCATGAGTAAATAGAGTGTGCACTAAATATTGTTACGAATTTGGAATTCAATTGCACACAACATACAGGTTCCCTTAGTCAGCTATGTCGAAAGTGCATGTACTGATAGTCACCTTCATTTGTATTAAAATGTGCGAGATCTTAGATGCGCTGCGGCATTCGATTTTAATAGTTAGGGGAGCGAACAATGGAGACAGTCCTACCCTTCTAGAAGAGGAAGAAGACCCATCGCGGTGACGTCAACAACTCCCTCCACCCGTGGTGAGGGGGGGATCACGAGGGCATGAGTCAACGCCGGGTGCGGAGGGGGGTGCAAAGGAAAAAGAGGACATCTTTTCTTTGTTCGTGTGGGAGTCCGATGGTAGGGCTGAGTTCGTGGGCTGAGTTCGTGGAGTCCCGTGGTAGGCTGCGTTAGTGGTGCAGAGTGTCGTTGAAGAGTCGTTGAGTCCCTGTGCAGAGTTTGTGCTAAGTCCCGTGGGAGCAGTAAGCCTTTTTGCTTCGGAGAGAGAGATAGCGCCAGCAGACCATCGGGTCCGATTGCTTGGTGCTTGGTTAGGCCTTGGAAGTTTGCTTCTGGCTGCTCAGTGAGCTTCGGCTGCTGCTTTGTTTTGAAAGGAACTTGAGCGGGTTCGGCTCGAGCAGCGAGTGGAGGCTTCTTCCTCTCTTCCTCTTCTCTTGGTTGTGGAGCTTTGTTCTCATTTTGTTTCCCGGCTTGGTGCGACGCATCGGCCTCTTCTTGGAGTTGGATCCTCGGGAAGCGACGATCGACAGGAAGGATCGCGCTCGTCTACCGGCACGTGTTGAAAGCGTGGGAGGATTCGCGGGAGCTCGGAAGGATCGCGGCGATTGGATCAGCTCGCTCTCGCTGGAGCCGGTCCGACAAGTGAAGACCACACGAGGTGAAAGGTCGAGTCAAGCTCTGAGTCCAGTCACTGTCTCGAGCTGGAGCTCGTGATTAAAGGCTCAGCCACCGTTTCTTGTGTGTGGTGTGTGTGTGTGTGTGTGTGTGTGTGTGTGTGTGTGTGTTGCTGTGCGTGCGTACGGTGTCCGTGGCCGTCTATAATAGGAACTGCTGTTAAGTGTAATGACTGTACTAATAAGTAGACGTTGTAGTTCTTTTGTCATGCTTTTGTTGCTTGTATAATTGCATACGTGTTTGCCTTATTTAATTGCATACGCATTTCATTAAATGTCCTTGTGTGAATGTAAACATGCCGTGCTTCCATCCTCATTGACTGAACATTTCGTGTGTTGGGAGTTAGAAAGCGTTGTTTGCCGTAATAGGGGACATTTGGACCGACGGTTTCGGCGATACGCCGCTCGGAATCGCGCACGAGGACAAGCTGCCTCGGGTTTGTTCAGTACGAGACCGTCGAGGGTGAATACCCGTAGTTGGATCACGTGGGTATTTAGGTACATGTGAAGATTGGCAATCGACCCTACCCACGTGATCTGCCCATTGGCGTATTTCGGTTCTGTACAAGGACCGTCGTTCGGAGTTATCCGGGCGGCGATCTATATTCCGGGATCGGTCGGGCCGACTCGACTTGCGGCTCGTTCAGAGCGGTCGGTTGCGGTGCCCGGCAGTATATCTTTTTCTTTTATTTTTTTCCTTGTTACTTGCAAAATGGAAGATTTTTCAAGTATATTGATCATTCGATTTTGTTATTCTGCCTGTTTGTTTGTCAATCACCTACAGGTAACAATTTAAAACCTCTCATCAAGAAACTTTACGAAGTTGTAGAGGTAGTCTCAACTGAGAAGCCTATTGATTTTGAGGTCAAAGGTCAAATTTCTAAAATCGTCATTTTTCATCCAATTGACTTGAAAATTGAACAGGATTTGCGTATTGTGTCACTGAATTGGGAAACCAACTATTTGAGGTCAAAAGATCAACTCAAGGTCAAACTTCTAAAATAATCTATTTTCAACTGTTAAATCATCAATTTACATCCTATTAACTTGAAAATTAAGCAGCAATTGCATAATGTATGACTAAATTTGGAAACCAACTATTTTGCGGTCAAAGCGTCAAAGGTCAACTCAAGGTCAAACTTCTAAAATCATCACTTTCAATCTGAAAAATATTCAATTTAAATGTGATTGACCTGAGCTTTGATTAAGATTGTCAATTTTAATCTTAATGAAATGGACAATTTGATGTATCCACGGCAACCTTTGGAGAGGGGGGGGGGTGAATTTTGGAAGTGTTCTGCTCTGCATGACAGCTATTTCATGTTTTATACTTGTGAGCTTAAAGTTGAACTCATCTGGGACATTAACAAGATGAAGCTCTGTGCAAAATTTTGTGATTCTCGGTGGCCTCCTTGTATATTTATTCTGTTTACAAACAGACAAATACAGATGGTGTCAGGACAATGTTCACACACTTGTCCTATGGTCATGGTATGAGTAATAACATGTGATAGAATCACTTCTCATGTGTAAAAGTGAAGTGATTCAAAGCACAGTCAAGCCTTGATACAGTATAATGCACTGATTGTTTTTTTGTTTGTTTGTTTGTTTTTCATACATAGTTGAGGCTCATGGAAGAGCTAGTGCGAGCACACTCAACAAATCAGGACACACAGGACAAAGGAATAGCAGAGAGAGGGGGGAAACATAAGCAGCAGGGCTGAAGGGCTAAGATAGAGGGAGATGGACAAACAATGGGTGTGGGGAGGAATGGGGGGCAGGAGAAGATGCACGGGTGGATATGATGGATGTAGAAGGAAACTTTCAAGAGGGGAACCTGGACATTTGGAAGGAGGAGGGATTGGGGTGGGGTGGGTAGTTTGTAGGGGGGGGGGTTAATGAGCAAAAAATATGACGGATTTGAATTGGGGATAATCTGAGATGGTGGTGAACGGCTGTCTTGAATACCTGGAGGGAAGAAAGAGTTTGAAGTGGATGTGGAAGTTAGTTCATGGGTGGAAAAAAAAGAGGAACAAATGAGTGGAGGTGAGCAGTGATCCTGGATTTAGTTGTGCACCATGTGTGCTCTGCAGAAACTTTAGGGGGACAAAGCACAGAAAGAGCAGAGGGTGCAAGACCAGAAAGTAGGTGGTAGAAGACAACGAGACCACTTGAATAATCTTAAAGGCCTTGGTTTCCACGGCGTCAAGCCAAGGAAGGACTTTTGTACGATGATGGATGCTCAGATGGCGGCTGGCTTTGGAGGCCAACTTTGAAATGTGGTTTGCCCAAGCAAGATCACATCTGAGAGTGAGACGAAGGAGTTTGAATGACTGAACTTCCTCAAGAGGATTGTCAAGAAAGTAGATAGGAGGGTGTGCCAAACTGTCTTGGTTGTCAGTCAAGCAAGAAAAAAGTGTCACAATTGCAGAAGGGATATAAAAGTAAAGTGTGGTGAATGTATGGTGAATACTCTGGCTCTTGGGAAGGAAATAGCACATGACAAGCAAATAAAAATCAATGTATTAGCAAGTGAAGGCTACTCCACGTGGAAAATTGCAGCCCGACTTGTTTCAGCAGGACCAGTATGGAAGAATTTGAGCAAGATATGTAAAACTGCTACTGTTAATAATATAAATCGTCGATTAAGAAAGGGGAAATTCTCCAAAAGCCATGCAAAGTAACTCGGGGTATGGTGTTCTTCAAAAACCATCAGACACACTTCAGTGCAAAGTGGTTTCAGTAGATGTGCAGCTGCCCAAAAAACTTTGCTGAGGAAAGCAATGCAAATGAAAAGACAGAAATCGGCAGGAGGAAGAAAACAGTGGGATGACCAAAACTGGAAGGTGCTCTTGACAGATGAGTCCAAGGTTGAACTTTTTCTGCAATAATCAATGGCAGTTTGTTAGATGCAGACCAGAAAGTGGTAGAACAGTCAGTGCGAAGCAGCCACAGTGAAACATGGTGGGGGGGGGGGGAGTGGGGGGAAGGGGTGGGGAGGGGACTCAATCAATACTTGTGTGGGCTGCCTCTGAGCCAATGTTTCAGAGATTTCAATAAAATAGAAGGTACACTGCCTGCTGATAGGTGCAGACAGTTTCTGATCCATTATGCCATTGTCTTAGAAACACATTTCATTGGGTGGAGATTTATTTTACAACATGCGATGAGCCTAGCATTCAGCCAATATCATTTAAAACTATCTGTAACATAAAGAGACTCTGGAACACATAAAGATGCCTGTGCCTGCACAAGGTCATGATATAAACATCATTGAGACTATATAATATGGATAGTGTGTTACATGGATAGTGAGCTACATGGTAACAAAACACCTGGGATAAATTTACAAAGTGCAAGAGGATAATTGCTACAACATTCGTTATACATTGCTAAACTGTGTAGGTGCATGAAATCAAGTATCAGGATCACAAACGAATACTAATTCACTGTCCAACATATTCATTTTTTGTATATTTTCTGTATTAATGCATTGTGTATTGTTATATAAATTCTCAGTTGCAATTACACATTATTTGCGCATACCCTGTTTGTTTCCATAAAACACTGTGCATATGCATCTGAAAAAAAAATTATATATATTTATATATATATACCGAGATTCTAAAAATTAAATTAATCTGGCTGCCAGACCATGCATCTGATCGGGTTGACACTTCAAACATATATTCCCCATTGCTGCGAGATCATAATTTTAAAGTTTCACGTCAATTGATGCAGTGGTTCAAGAGAGAATTTTTTTTACATATTTTTTCCTTCAATACAATATGGCTGCCAAGCCATGTGACCGATCAATTATTCATGAACACTCTGGTATCCACAGGGCTTGGGGAACATTTGTGTGAAGTTTCCCCTCGATTTGCCCAGCCTTTCTGGAGAAGGTTTTTAAAGGTGTTAGGGTAAATCCAATATGGCTGCCAAACCATGTGACATATGACATCATAAGTGGGAAACTTTTTGTTCCTCAAGGATAGGCGGTCATTCCTGTAAAGTTTTGCCTCAATCTGTTCAGCCGTTTTGAAGAAGATTTTTGAAGGTTTTAAAAAAAAATAATGGCTGTCACACCATGTGGCCAATGGCGTCATAATTGCCTCCACCACCGAAAGTTGGAAGGTGGTTACGTTTTCACCCTGTCTGTCTGCCTGTCTGTTTGTATCTCTGTATGTGGGATATCTCAAAAAGTTGCAGATGGATTCGGATGAAATTTGGTGGACTGGTTGGGTGTGAAACGAGGACAAACTGATTAGATTTTCGTGAAGATCCAAATCCAGATCCGGATTCGAGAATTTATTTTTATTTTAAAAGTGATTCTTCACCATTGAGAAATTAGGCCAAAAGCAATATACTGTGTAGCTTGATATTTCAAAAATTTATTGGGGCCCAATATGTTTTAGTGCAGTGGTTCCCAACCTTTTTCTGATCGAGTACCACTTGGAGGTCCCATACCGTCGCCGCCTACCACCTGGTTCCAGAAAAACTCAATTCGATAAGATATCAATTTATTCACAAGTAGAACACACAAATGAACTAACTGTCAACAAAGAACAAAATTTAATGCGAGGGCTGCATCTGTTTCTTCTCCACCAGCTGGTCGATGCGGGGAATAACTTTGCTCACAGCACATCGGAAATCATGCCCGGGTGAAGCAAGACGGTTCCGGCTCTTTGACTTGATGGTTATCATGGATGGCTGAGAACCCCTGCTCGCACTCCCACGTAGAGGGGAAAATCAGTAGCTGGGGAACAGCGTGACGGGCTAGTGTCGTGTACGAGGAGGCCATGGTCACCCAGAAGTTCATAGGAGAGCATTCCTTGTGCTTCGTCTTTGCTGTCTCGTCAGCCTGGATATCTATGAGCTCCTCTTGTTCCCCGGTCCCGACAGGCAGATCGCCTGGTTCAACGGAAAACGGATTGGTGATGTAGGCACAACATGTAATGTCTGGGAAGTAATGCATCAACTCAGTCTTGAGCAGTGAGAGGTGACGGACGATTTCTTGGGAAAATTCATCATTGGGCTCGCTCTCAAGGGTAGTCAGGAGTTCGAACATTCCGTAGCGTTTGCTCTCCACGTTCTTGATCCAGAGGTCCAACTTCCGGACAAACGCTCCCAGCTTCGAGATGAAGTCTGAGACAGTGCAGTTGGGCCCTTGGAACGACAGGTTTAAGTGGTCGAAGACCCCAAAAATGTCCGACAGGTCGGCCAACCTTGAGATAAACTCCTCGTCCTCCAGATATTTTTGAAAATCGTGTTCTTTCTCCGTGAAGAATACGAGGAGTTCATCCCTCAGTTCAAAGGGATGCCTCGTCGTATTCCCCCGGGAGAGCCAGCGACCCTCTGTGTGGTAGAGGAGACAGGTGTGGTCGGAGCCGAGATCTTCACAGAGCTATTTGAACAGCCGAGTATTCAGGGCGGATGTTTTGACGAAATTAACTATTTTGATTAATCGGTTCAAGCATGATAACAAATTCGGAGGGAGTACCTTAGTGCTAAGGGCGAATCTGTGTATGAAACAATGGACACCGGTGGCGTTTGGTGACACAGCTTTCACATGGGCTTGAAACCCTGACTTTCGACCGAGCATAGACGGAGCCCCATCTGTCGTGCATCCGACCAACTTTCCCCAATCCAGTTCATTATGCTTGAAGAAATTATCCAAAAGGTTGAAAACATCCTTTCCCTTTTTTTTTTAATTTTTTTTTTCATCATTTTTTTTAAAGGTTGAGCCTTAAAGTGCTCGCGAACCACCTGGAAGGCCCTCACGTACCACTAGTGGTACGCGTACCACAGGTTTGGAACCACTGTTTTAGTGGATTAGGCATTGCATGTCCTCGGTATGCACTCTTCCGAGTGCCCTTCTAGTTACCATTAAAACATTCTACCTGAGTAGTCACACCTATGTTGAAAATGTCCTGTCATTCTACCAAGCGGTTGCAGAGAAAAGGGAATAACAAAATGCAGACACGTATATACACAAACATACAGACATGCATGTACGTATGTGACCAATTGCTCTCCCCCCTTTTTCGCTTCGTGAGCGCAGGCTCATGAAAGAAAGTCTCTCATAGCTTGAAAATGTGTCACTCGGCTGAAGCTTTTGTGAGAAAGATTGAATGTCTCCATTGCCATCTTGCAAGTTCCAGCATTTATTACATTTTTTTCATTTTGGGCCAAAAGAATAGAGTTTATGTACGTGCTCAGATACTTTCAATTAAATTATAAATAAATGTGCATTTATTGGCAAAAGACAAGAGCAAGGCAAAGGTATTTCACAGTCATTAACTTATACATTTGTCTTCCTGGGAAAGTGGTTGCCACAGGCACAATAGTTTGGTTTTAAATGGATTGGGATGGGGACCAAAAAGCAATGTGGATAGAGGGGTACAGGGAAACAGGCAGAAGGTGATAGAAGACCAGAATCGAACTTCAGGATGATCTGTGGGCATTGTGTGCACATTGTGCTGTCTATTTGTATTGAGATATTGATTGTCTGAGTTTTGGGTGTTGTGAAGTCATTGTGACATGTCATCTATGTGAAGGTGACCCTTCTCTAACAGTTCTCGTTCTGTCTCTGTCTCTTTCTCTGTTTCTCTTTGTCTCTTTCTCCACCACCCTCAAAAAGAAAACAAATTCCCATTTGTTGCGATTATTGAAGTCCTGCCTGTGATGTACGTCGTCACCCCCTGGCTTAGGCCTGGTGTTGGCCTAATGGTTAAGGTGCTTGGCTTAAGATCCTCGGGTCTTGAGTTCAAGCCTGTTGGGCCTTTGAATTAACACCAGGTTGGGTTGACTCAGCCTGTCATCCTTCCGAGGTCGGCAAAATGAATACTGGTAACAGGGGCATTGGTTGCATCAGCAGCACAGTTGCACCCCCAGAAAATGATGCAGCCAAGCAGCCACAGGCTGCATGTGAATAAGTAAATAAATAAATAAAACCCCTGCCTTCCCACCACTGTTCACCTTCCTACTTTTTCCCATTCAGTTAATGGCTGGTTGGATCAGCTTTGTGGTGTGAATGGGGTGGTGTGGAGAGTGGTAAGTGTGATTGTTGACTGGTTGATTGGGGTGTGTGTGGGGTGTGTGGGTGTAGGGTGGGGGGGGAGGGGTAGCACAGGCATGATGGGGCTGTGGGCCTCCTCCTGTGTCTATATTTCCTTGTATTCACAATAAGAGAATGTATTCCCTCAGATGAATGGTTCACTGAACTTATACCCATTTATCTTAATGAAAGTCTGATAACAACAAATCGTTTGTTGTCACAGAACACACATTCATGGCCTTCATACTGTTTCTCCTCCTCTGGTTATCCTTCACTCCTTGCTCTCATTCTTCACTATATTTTGCATATGTGTATAAAATGTACCATGGTGCAGATATGCACTCTTTTCTGTTCATGAGTTGTATAATTGAGGTTTTAAAAATACCGACATGACTAATATTATTTTGTATACATGAAAGACTCAAGGGAAAGATATTTGTTGTGCCTGTCAAGCAAACTTCACTCTATGCGTATAAATACACATTAATGCTTGAATGCTTGTAATTTGCCTTCTCCCTGAAAGACAGGAACTCACTTGAAGGACATGGGGGTTGTCTCGGCCTGGCTTTTCACTGCAAAGGCTCCATATTTTTCCAAATGGAGATGAGGTCACACAGAACTACATAAATACTCTGATATATTCAAAGACCATTCAGCATTCTATGCATTGCTTGTTTTTGGCAAAAAAAATATCGTGTGTATATTGTGTGTGCATTGCAGTAGTTACCGTTCTATTAAATATATCTGACAATGAGCCAACGAGGTTCTCAGTAGCAGTACCAGCTCGGTGAAAGCCATGTGATGGTTACCACTACAGTGCTAAATAAGGCGTCAGTAAGATTTAGCTTTATTTTTGTAAAATAATGTGTAGATTCTCAGCCTTTTCATTGTTTTATTGGCTGTTTAATTTATCCCTATTGTGGCGAATTGGTTTTCTCATCTCCGTCGAAAAACCTGGATTGCAAGTTTATCAACATCCTTGATTTTTGTATATTGTTTTTCGACATATACGTAGCACATACGTAGCAGAGCAGCCTTGCAGGTATCTCGTCTGAGTTTGACCCCAGGTTTAATTCCAGACCCGACTAAACTGCCATCCTGGTGAGAGACAGACCTGAGTCTGAGTCACTGCGTTCTCCCTGTGGGGCAGGAAATCAACGTCATCCTTTTTTTGTGGAAGAAAGAATGTACCAGGTAATCACTTAACTGCAACAAAAAATTAGCGATCTGTGTGGGTAGCAAAATATGTCAAAACAAATAGAAACTAGAGGGGGAGCACTCGGTAGAGTGCAAAACCTCCGCCGCCAATACTGCTAGGTCACTCAAGTGAACCTGATATCCTATTCATTCAATTTGACGTCAACAGTGCTCACAGTGTTATAGTTTGCAACTTTCCCTTTTACTTTAACTTTTACATACTCAATTCATTCGTCATAACTAGATTCCTTGAGACAGAAATTGATTTTACGTGGGTATATCCACCTGAAGTTCCAAAATCAGCCGCAATTATAATTTTGGCATGTTTTTGTTGGAAATCACTTATAACATGTAGAAATGCAAAAAAAAAAAAATTCAAATATTTTTTCAAAATGGCCGCCATAGCGCGCATATTGGATTTTGGACCAAGTCCAAAATCTAATGGCATGATCCTTGGACCAAACCTAATCCCCCACCAAGTTTCGTCGAAATCCGTCGAGGAGTTTTTCCGTAATACTGTTCACAAACAAACAAACAAACAAATAAACCAATGTCACCCGCAGGGTGACCCTTATCTTGCCAAAAGGTGACCACGTGTGACTTCTTTAAGGTCACACTGAGGTGAACAGAGCTGCTATCCACCAGGAGCGATTCCTTGAGGAATATCTGCCTACGAGAGATTCCGATGAGAATCGTTCTACAGAGTAACCATGAAAAATATGTGTTTGCCTCATAACGTCACCAAATGACGTCATAATGTCTCAAGCTTGACATATCTAGAAAGCACTCATCGAGGTGTTCAATTTGAGGTACTACACGATATGGTTCCTAAAACTTGAAAATTTGACCTTGGGGTCAAATATGTTTGACCTCAGGCGCTAACATGAACGTCAAGGCCAATCGCCACCAAAAATTAATCAGCTGAGCGCCAGACCATATACTACATTCCCTAAAGTTTGGAGACGATTCGATTAAAATTACTCAAAAAATAAGGGTTTCGTCGACTCCCCTGATTTGCGACAAAGTGACCTGACCTTTGACCTTGACCTTCAAAATTTTATGCGCTGAAAGGGACCTCTATAGGCCTCTGATATGCGAAGTTACAAAAATTTCCAATGATAACTGTGCTCTGCAGAATTATTTATACGTGATTACAGACAAAAAAAAAAACAAACAAAAAAAAAAGCAAACAAAAAAACCATACAAGCTGACTAACATATCTTGCAAAACTTCGTTTGGCAGATAACAAACAAACAGAAAGGGGTGAAAACAGTAACCTCCGATCTTCGATGGCGGAGGTTAATAAAACACCTTCAATGGTGAAGGATCGGCTGTGGAAAGAATAAAAGCTGGTGTTTCGGGCCTTACCCTTCGTCGGAGCCAAAAAACGTATAATAATAATAAAAATAATAACAATAATAATAATAATAATAATAACTAGAGGGCTGCATTCGCTTGCAGCGAATACGTATTTGGCAACGTCATGAACTTTGACCCCTACCGATCTCAGAAGATATAGGTCACACAACTTTGATCAAAATAGAATTTTTGTAGGCCCTGTTGTGACCTATCACAAAATGTCAGCGGCTAACCTATATCTTTCCGTGGGGCGAAGATATGGGGCAAAATGTGTTTTTGTTGAACTTTGACCCCTACCGATCTCAGAAGATATAGGTCACACAACTTTGGACTAGTAAGGTTTTTTGTAGGCCCTGTTGTGACCTATCAGAAAATGTCAGCGGCTAACCTGTATCTTTCCGTGGGGCGAAGATATGGGGCAAAATGTGTTTTTGACGTCTTGTGTGACCTTGACCTTAACCTTGAGAATTTCAAGGTCAAAAGTTGACACTGCACTTCCTTGAATGCAGCCCATTTCAACGACATAATTGTTATTGCTCCTAGAGAAAAACCCTAGGAGGAGTTTTAGGGCAATGGATGTGACGAAAAGAATAATAATAATACAGAATTCCAGTAATAATAGTGTATTTGGCATGGAATTGCCAAATACAATAATGAAAAGGAAGCTATTTACGTTTCTGTTTTGGTTGGGGATATCCTGCTCACAGGCAGACAGGGTTGAAAACATAACCTCTGCCCACCTTCAGTGACAGAGGTAAAAAGGAATGACTATTTTTCTTCTTTATTCATCAACAGGAAATTGCAACAAAAGGCATTATTTGTTGAGTAGATATTGATGCAAAAATTATTTAAAGTTTTTTTTTCTCTCATTTTGTAATTACCTCCACCTTCGAAGGTAGATGGAGGTTATGATTTCACCCCTGTCTACTTGTCTGCCTGTGGGCAGGATATATTAAAAAGTTGTGTCCAGATTCGGACAAAACTTTGTGGAGAGGTTGGGTGCATGACATGGACGAATTGGTTCGATTTGGTTGAAGATCCGGATTATGGAGACTATAATTTTTAAGTGATTCTTCACCATTGAGAGATAGGGCCAAAATGATTTACAGTACAGCATATCTTAAAATATTGTGGACGGATTATAACAAAACTTTGTGGATGAGTTGGGTAGGTGACAACAACAAGCTATGCCTGGTGTTGGCCTAATGGTTAGAGTGGTGGGCTTGTGATCCTTGGATTCCAAGTTCAAATCCAACTCAGCTGTTGAATTAATACCAGGTGTGCCTGTCATCCTTCCAACGTCGGCAAAAATGAGTGCCAGCTTGCTGGTATCCTGTGTCGGAGTGGCGACCTGTCCAGGATTGTGTTCAATAGCCGAGGAGACTGCTTCGGCAACACCAACGCTCTGCACAGTGTATGGTCCCAATGTATGGATGGAAGAACAAGCTGATTAGATTTTGGTTCAGGTCCGGATGCAGATCCGGCCGATCGCTGGGATAGAAAATTTAAACTGTTCCGCCTAGCAGAGGGATGTGCTTTATCGATTGTCGTTATAGTTCTCTTTTGCTTCTTCATGGAGTAGAGAGAGAGAGAGAGACAGAGAGACAGACAGACAGACAGACAGGCAGAGAGATAGAGAGACAGACAGACATAGGTGATATGCTTCCTAAACCTGACAAGCACAGAATATCAAAGAAATTTGCTGCATGACGTAAATTGAATGGGTGATGATATTTAATTAATAGGTGAAGATGGCCACAGACACATTGATCGGTGAAAAAAATACTCAGGGCAGAACAAGAAAAAATCAAACAGCTGGAGTTGTGAGAGAGGAACAAAGCACACTTGAGCAAGAAAAGAATGGAATGTTCAAAAAGGAATTCAACATGTGAGGATGATGATGGTAAAGTTCAGAAGTACAAGCAAGCGTGTCTGTGGTTGAAAAGTGGATTGCACAGAAGAGTAAATTCTTTCATGTCTTCTTTTTGTCAGTGAATATTTGAAACGGCAGTTCAAGTTAATCAAATTGATACATAATTGTTTAACATAACTAAGCATCCAACTTTCCCTCTTTTTATCTCTCACACAGAATGGGAGCCAAGTGCATCCAAAATGTAGCTTGCTCTTCCTTAGACACATCTTTAGAAGGTTGGATGATTTATGTGTAAGTTGGGCTGCTTTTATTGTGCCAATGTTTTGTCGTAATTGAATTTTATCCATCACTGCTTTTCCAGGAGCGATTATATTGCTCTTTCAAAAGTGTATATTCTGTTCCTCATCATGCTTTATTCAAAGTGTTGACGCTGCAGAAGCAGTCTCCAAACTTCAGCATCCAGAGGGAGAATTTGTTGATTATTTATTGACTCAAAATTCCTTGCAGTTTTTTTTTTCATTATAATGTAATTGTCTTTTGTTTCTTCATAGAGTAGCACTTGCCATTGCTATTCCCAATTGTAGTCAGGGAAATAATTTGGAATTCGGGCAGAATATCGAAACACAATTTCCTAGACTTTTCAAAAGGCATTGAGGATCTTTAACATTCCTTAATATGGGACACCCATCTTAGCATCCTTTTGAAGGATGGTGCACTCATTCATAGATTCAATGCCCTTCCTGAATTCCTGTGAAACAACAGTGTCACAACCTTCAGTTGGGTTGAGAATCAAACAAAAACTGGAAAGCTCAAAGGTGAGTTCCATACTGACAACCTCTTTCAAAAAATGTAACATTAAAGAAATACAGGGTATCCACAACATCTTCTTCTGGCTTTAAAGTTTTACTACATCCAAACCAAAAGAGATACAATGATTCGGTTTTCTTTCTGTTGTTGCCAAAATGTCTTGTGTCCATTGTAACATCGAATGAAAAAAAACAAAATATATATATCAACACGAAAGGCAGGAGCTGTTGCAGCATATACACACTAAAGTCACTTTTGTAGTAAAATATTAAAATATTTAATTTCATAGTTCTCCGATTTTGATTTATGAATCATCCACATGGATTATTACAAGCACAACGGTGATGAAAACATGCTAAACATAAAATTGAAAGATTAGGGTTTTTTTTATCAGAAATGAGGACATCAACGAAAGACGAAATAAATTCCAGTGTGAGTGAGAATATGCAAATCTAGAGCAAAATGGTTTGGATATATTGAAAGAATGGAGAAGGAAAGACAAGTGAAAATAATCCGATATCAAAGCTAGATGAGCAGAAGAAGGACAGTGGGTAGACCACGAACCAGATGAAAGCAAACAATGGAGAAGGATGTAATGGAAACTGAAATTAATGTGGACGAAGCACATTATCTTCTGCATTTCAGTGAGAAGATAAAGATGGATGAATATTTTTGGGGGGATAAATCATAAAGAGGGAATAAATCATTGTGTCAAAGAGGAGGGTCAAAGGGTGTCCAGGGTTTTTTGTGCAGCACCCTTCCCTGCTTTGGTTAATTCTTTTGAATTCAACAATTTTACCTTAATTAAAAATATTATTTTAAAGGACGTTTTCTTCAAGGTATTATTGTCAGAGACACCCATTTTTCAATACACACACCTATGATACTGATCATGTGCTTTTTCAACAGTTTGAAGGAGATGTGGGTTTATTCCCCACCCAAACTCCAATCCTCAACCCATTCAAAATTCTCACTCAACCTGTCTTGAGGTTGAGTCCAATTTCCGACAATAACATACCATGTTTGTGTCTGGGTCTCAGCCCAGCATACAAGGTACTCAAGTTATTTATCACTTGTATTTTAAAAGACACTTTTATTTGAAAGGACAACCATTATGCGCAATATTTAAGTCCGCCACCGAAGGTGAAGGAGGTTATATTTTCACCCCTTTCTGTTGGGTCGCCGAAATAGGTGACCCTTTTTGTGTCAGTATTGGGTCGCCGAAATAGGTGACCCTTATTGTCAATAATTCTGTCTGTTTGTTGGATGTTTGTTCGTTTGTCATCAGCATAATTGGTAGTAAACGTGGGCAGATTTTGACCAAACTCGTGTGGAAGGTACATCTTATAACCTAGTGCTCTGGAAATTGTGATGGTTGCTAGGGACGTTTTGGTTCCCTAGCAACACCCGAAAAACCTTCAAAATGGTACCGCGTTCACGCGAAATCAATTCCGAAAGCCATTATCCCACGTAGGGTTATGAAATTTGGCACGAATGATCTACAGGTGATGCTCTATCAAATATATTCCTGTTTTGTGATATATGATATTCTTTACCCGCAGCGCCCCTACAATTAGGGTATGCGTGAAAATTGGCGAAAATTGAAGGCCCCTAGCGACCAGGTGAGTGCATCGATACGAATGAAACTTTGCAGGTTCATGGTACTCAATGAGTACTACAACTTTGCCTCATTACATATTGACCGATTTCGCTTAGGTCAGGGGTCAAAGGTCAATTAGTGCAAAAATCGATAATATGCGAGAGCTGGAGGTGCCTTCGCGCCAAATGCTACTCTCCTAGGGTTATGATCGGATGGTCATGAAAATTCACACTAATCATCTTGAATACATTTGCACAAACGATCAAGCCGGATTTTTGATTTAGATCTTTGTTCACCCACAGCACCCCCTCGAACTTTGGGGATTTCCGATTTCAAACCGCATTTCGGTACTTTTCATTCAAATGGATACGAGTAGTTATCAGTAGATGGAACTGGATGAGATTTGATATGCATAATCTTAAGGTGATTCCCTATCTGCTATATGACATCCATTTTGCTCTATATCTTATAGTTTCCATGCTTGGCGACCATCGCCGCCTACCGGCTTGTCTGTTTGCTTGTTTGTTCTGTGTACAGCATATCTCAAAAAGTGGTGGACGGATCCAGAAGAAATTTTGTGGACAGGTTCGGTGTGTTACAAGGCCGAACTGATTAGATTTTGGTGAAGATCCATATCCGGATCCGACTACTATAATTTTTACAGTGATTCTTCACCATTGAGAGATAGGGCCAAAAACGATATATAGCACGATGTCTCAAGAAGTTGTGGATGGATTCAGACGAAAGTTGGTGGACACGTTGGGTGTGTGAAAAGAAAGAATGGATTCGATTTCGGTGAAGATCCGAATCCGGATCTGGATACGAGGATTATTTAATTTATTTAATGATTCTTCACCATTGAGAGATTGGGCCAAAAATGAAATGTAGCATGATATTTAAAAAATCTGTTGGACCTGATATGTTATCATGGATCAGGCATTGCGTGGCAGAGGTGTGTGCTCTACCGAGTGCCCTCCTCGTTTATAATTATGATATTTTATTCAATCGCTGATATCACATCATATATTTTGATTTGAATTTATATACCGATTCTGATGTACCATACTCTGTTACACAAGCAGTTTATTGGCAAGAGTTATACTGGGTGGTTTACCATTGCCTTCGCAGCAGTAGTTGGGGCAGGAATTTGGAATTTGTTCATGGGGCCAGCAATAACTCACCTACTCTTTGCAAAGGACACCGTGGTATTTTTAACGTCCATTAACTCATGCCAGCAGAAGGGACACCCAGTTTAACATCCATCCAAGAGACAGCACACACATTGATAAATCTCCTTGCTTGTGAAACACCAGGATGATAGTTTTTAGCTGGCTGAGCTTGGAACCCAGACTGGACAACTTAGAGGCAAGTGTGTGTACCTCTTAGCAAACTTGCCAGCCCTTTGTATTTATATCGTTTATGATAATATTTGTATTTGATTTTTCATTTAATGGCACAGTTCTGGTTTAACATACCTCTCGAAACCTGCTTTAATGTTCCTCGGAAGAACGGTGCACTCATTGGTGGAATGCCCTGCCTGCAAAGCCTGAGGATGACATTTTACATTTGGGTTTGGAACAAGTCATACTAGATCATTCAAAGGTGAATGAATACCTT
This sequence comes from Eptatretus atami, assembly GCA_035128595.1. Classification (NCBI taxonomy): domain Eukaryota; kingdom Metazoa; phylum Chordata; class Myxini; order Myxiniformes; family Myxinidae; genus Eptatretus; species Eptatretus atami. The sequence continues at coordinate 42,671,007 of CM068954.1, read as the reverse complement.
ACTTCTGAGCTATTCTGTGAACCACAAACACGACAGATACTTCAGCTCTAATTACATGTCTTCTGGATTAAGCCTGGAATCCCACTTCACCTTTTATCCATCCTGGGATCTGAATTTGCATTCCCTACTTGATATTGAGTTAATGTAAGATTTTATAAAGAGCAGCGCCATTGGGATGTTGGATCATCACTAAAATTAGATAAACAGGTAATCATAAACAACATTGACTTCATTAGTGGAATTATATTGTTTATGGAAGCATGCCAGAAAAGTTTGAACCAAGTAAACATAGGGGAGGGTGGGGGTGGGTATACACAGTTCAGTGCAACAATGGTGTCACAGCTGAGACCATAATTCTTTCCCTCCTCCACCCAAGCCGAGTACTTTTTGAAATGAAAGAAACAGAACATCCTTTAATGATGAAAAGTAATGCCTCCTGTTTTTTTTCTCCAAAACAGGTAAATGTATTCGAATGGAACAAAGACTGATACTCAGATCAACATGTATTTCTCAACATAATCACCGAGCTGTGGTCCACACATTTCTGCCAACTTTCATGTCGTTTTGTGATGCCATCACGATAGAACTGTGCGTCCTACTGACCCAGCACTTCACAGCAGCCTTGACATCATCATCGGAAGAAAACTGTTCTCCACAAAGATGTTCCTTTAGTTTGGGGAAGAGATTAAAAATCTGTTGGATCTAAGTCGGGGCTGTATGGCGGGTGCGGTAAGGTGGTGAACCCGAGAAGACCAATTGCTACAGTCATCCTTGCAATCGTGTGAGGCCATGCATTATCATGCTAGAGGAGAACCATCTGCATGTAAGGACAAACCCTCCAATCCATGCCTTCAGATTCTATAGAGTTTCAATGTCGTGCTCAGAGTTAATTGTGGTACCCTTTGGCATGAATTCCTCTTCATGCATCAAAAAGGTTTTCAGCATGACTTTAGAGGCAGATGCTTGTGTCTTGAATTTTTGGGGTTCTGATGATCCTTTGTGGTTGGCACTCCATTGACTGTCTCTAACTCTCAGGATCATAACCGTGCACTCAACTCTGATCTCCAGTCACAATATTGAGCAGGAACTGGTAGTCTTCACATTCATCTTCTACATGTTTAACAACTCAATAACTGAATGCTGCTTTAACCACACTGACAAGGTCATGCTGCCCTCTGCCATCTCGACAAAGGTAGCATCGAGACATCATTGTGAGAATCACGAAACTTTGCATTGGGTGATGTGAAAAACTAATGTGCGGAATGCGCTTTATTTCATTTGAATATCTTTGTCTGTTTTGGAGAAAACTAATGGGAGGCATTACAAAAAGCTGCACAACGTAAGCCCTTTGCCATATCAAACTCTACCAGGGTTCCTCTACAGCTGCAGACATGCTGTTGCTGTGTTTGAGCCTGGGGTGTAGCTGCTGACTTCTATATATCCGGGTTCTTCTCAACCTCTTTGTTTTTTTCACAATTCTCTTTATTCATTCCAATTCTTCATTTTTCTTTTGTTTTATCGATTTATCATTCTTTACCAATCCGTCTAGGAAAGTGAATTCTTGCAAAAAAAAAATTATGAAAGGCTCACTTGGCTGCACCTGGAGAGGTTTTAGGGTTGTCGAGTAGCAGCTGAAACCTGAATCCTATCCAGGTTCCTCCTGATGACTCCATCTTTGCTCGTTACTTATTCAGTTTCCTTCTGATGATTCCAATGCAGTATATAGTCTTCCATTTGATTAGTACATACTTACATGAGAATTGCAATGCTACATGTCCCCCTCAGCCACCAGACCAGTTTCATCACTTATTGGTGAGTCACCATTGAGAGCGTAGACGGAAACACGCACCACAAGGCTTCCAAGCATGTGCCACATGCAATGTCAAATATAAGTCAACATATAAATATCAAGACCCAGTCACATCTCTCACCCGTAAATGGAGGGAATAACCAATCAGCCCCCCCCCCCCCCCAAACAATTACCCTGGGTGGAACTCAGGCAGAGTTTGAAACAGCAAGTGCTTACCTTGTGTAGCTTTAGGCAGCTTTCTTCAGCTAGTTCGAGCATGGGAGGAGTCGATTTATATATATAATCCCAGCCACCTGGGTTATTTCTTAGGTGAGAACAAAGTGGTTATTCCCTCAGGTTATTTTCAGGTCAGGTCAGGGCCCTTGACCTTGCTATTGGTACCACGTAGCCCAGTACTACCTGTCTCGGGTCGGGTTGGCGGCGACTCAACCGGCACACCCCCTGGTGCACTTTGGCTAACCAGGTGAGGTTGGGTGTGTAGGTACCCGGCAGGACTAAAAATAAAACCTGTCAAAGGGCGGATGAACTTCTTGTGAGACAACGGCCATCTTCTGTCTTTGTGAGGAGTGGCGCAGCACACAGTCTTTTGTTTCGCGCCTTGTAAGGCATCATAATGGCAAACAACCCAGCAAATCCTATACTTACAGAGCCGGGAGTGCTCAGGATCTCTGCAGAATGCCCAGACCCTGGCCTAGATATGCAGTATGAAGACTCAACCTCAAACTCCATGAGAGGGTTGAGTCCGACAACGGGGCCGAGCGAACTGCGCCTCTTTTGCGCTGTAAGGTAAAAACGATCCTCTCTATCTTCAACACAAACACCATCCGCCTCTTGCCTCGATGTACAGAGATGCCATCCGAGGCAAGCAGCTGCGGGATCTCCATCCTGGGGATCCAAGAACACCGTCATGTACACCCAGAGTCCAGACAAAGAGATGAGGTTCATAGAGGAAGAGGGGATGCACCTCATCACCTTGTCCGCATGGAGAGAGACGATAACGAAGTCAGCACAAGGCGGAGTAGGGTTGATGCTGAATCAGAAAGCGAAGAAGGCACTGAGGGGGGTTGGCTCAGTCAGTGACAGAATCCTTACTGCGGAATTTGACGGAAACCCGGCGACCTCTGTCATCATCTGTTACTCCCCGCACAACTGTAGCGAGAAGAAGGAGGTGGAGACATTCTGCAGTAAACTTCATGAAGCCGTCGCTTCAATACCGGCAGATGACTTTCTGGCTGTGCTTGGCGATTTTAATTCCCAGATTGGACCGGAAGATATTTCATACTCATACCACGACGTTACCAATAGAAATTGACAATACCTAGTTGACTTTCTCCAAGAACACAGTCTCATTGCCACCAACCCACAATTCAAGAAGCGAGCCGGTAAACTGT
>CM068954.1:42634735-42647650 GCA_035128595.1 Eptatretus atami | reverse complement strand
ACAGTGATAGTTTGAGCTGCAGGGAAGATGTGAAGAAACCTACACAGAAGATATTAAAAAAAAAAAAAAAAAAAAAAAAAAAAAAAAAAAAAAAAAATAAAAACCAAAAAAAAAAAAAAAAAAAAAAAAAAAAAAAAAAAAACACAAAAATAAAAAAAAACCATCCCTGGGATATTATTACAAACGAACTACAGTTGGAAGCTGTCCGGGGCTCAGAGACGACCTGAAGAGAGCCCTCCGCACAAAACTTTGAGAACAGAAAACTTCACAGCTTGGTCCATTAGACGAGACGTATTTCTGAGAAATGTGCATCCTCAAAGCATTTTTTAGTAAAAGTTGGAACATGACTTTTTAACATAATTAAGGTATGCTGAAATCGACGAGCCCTGTTTTCAAGCTGAATTTTGAGTTTTGACCATCTAATTAGCATACACAAAATGGCTGCCAAATTGACAATTTTGGGCACTTTCTTGGGACAGGCACTACTATACCATTTAAATAAATACACATTGTTCACATGTACGCATCTTAGAAATGTCCCTTGAGCAATAGATCAAAGCTACAGGCTAATAAAATTCGTAACATGCCAAAATCTATTATTATGCTAATTAGCTACCGCCATTACCAAAAAATCTATTTTCTGCTGTAACTTTTTATTTTTTTTATTTTTGTATACCTTGTCGAGGCTCGTATGAGAGCTAACACACAACGCACAGCAAGGGGGCATGAGACAAGAGGGCGGGAGTGGAGGACAAAACAGTGGGAACAGACACATTAGGAGATCTGTGGAAGGGAGAGGGATGGGACGGGGAACATGGGGAAGAGAAGATGGACATTCAGGACTTTCAGAAGGAAAGCAGGGGAATTGAAGGAAGTGGGCTTGGGTGGATTATCGGGGTAGAAAAGATCGAGGATTTGGATGGGGATGATAAGAGGTGGTGGTGAACAGCTGTTTTGAAAGCCTGGAGGGCAGAATGGGAAAGAATAGAGTGAGGGAGTTTATTCCAAAGGCGGGAAAAAAGAGGAATGAAAGAGTGAAGGTGGCAGTGATTCGTGATTTTGGTAGTTTACCAGAAGGGGGTTGTTGGCGGACCTTGAGCGCCCTGTGGAAATGTGGTGGGGACAAATCGCAGAGAGAGCAGGGGGGGCAATGCTGGAGAGGAGACAGTAGAAGACAGAAAGACCACCGACCAACCTGCGGTGATTGAGTGAGAGGCCAAAGACTCAGCTTCATTGCGGGAGATGCCGATGATCCTAAATGCCCTGGTTTCGACAGCGTGAAGCCGAGAAAGGTGGGAGGCAGGAGCACCAGCCCAGAGCGGAGAGCAGTACTCCATCAGGCTATGGACAAAAGCTTTGTAAGTGGTCAGGAGCTCAAGAGGGCCAAGGAAATAGAGAAGAAAGCATTGCTAAAGGCCCAGTCACACCTTGACGTTTTAGCCAGCAATGGCAACGTATGAAAATGTATGTAAAACGCTGGCTTACGCTGAACTTTTGATGTTTTTTTTTAAAGATTCGGACGTATTCATAACGAGTTGGTCATATGCATAACATATTAGTAACGGGCACAGAACGTTTCGTTGTCTTATAGATAACTTATACCAACGAATGCTTAGCCTGTTTTCGGCGTTCACAACCTATGCCCAACGATGGTTTAACTAGGCATAGCGCGCTGCACGTATCGCCGAGAACTCGTGGCGTAGCCTGTTAAAAACCTGCCGTACGCCGATTTAAATCATAACCGCCTGAGAATTGGAAGTGTCAACATTGCAGTCACACCTTGACGATTTAGCCAGCGTATGCCGACCTATGAAAATGTGTCTAAAACGCTGGCACACGTCGAATACGGTATGGGTAAGTTGTGTATACGTTAAGCGCATGCTGAAAACGATGAAGTACGCTGTCATATTTCGTGGTACGTCTCGTACGTCGTGAAATTTCAAGCATGCTGAAATTTTACGAGGTACTCGCCATATGGCTCACACGTTCCGCTACGCTGGGTATAAGTTGTAGGCACGATATGCGATCGTTGACACACGTCGACACAAGTTCCTTGTAAGTTACTCGTAAGTCGAACACGTCGAGGTAATGTTTAGCATACCCGAAATTATTTTCTCCGTCAAGGCACATTTTCTTTTTTTCTCCTTGGCTCCGTGAAGGCACGTGACGAAATATCTGAAGTTGTTGTTTTGTTGTTGTTTTTTTTATTGTTTTTTTTTTTTTTAGTCTATCACGAATTTTAAAATATATTCGGACATTTGCTTTAAGTTTCGACGTCGACGTGACAATTCCTCAAACAGAAATATTCACAGAGGAGGAACTAAGAATAAGACGAGCAAACTGAAGAGGCAATGGACGTGATGTAACGGCACGTGACGAAATATCGGAATTACTGTTTTTTTTTGTTTTTTTTAAGCGCTGCCAATACGCCATTATACGGTAGCTGTAAATTAGAAACACGTTCAGCAAGTTCTGTGGTCGTCCGGAAGACGTCAATCAAATTTGTCTACATACGTCAATATGCGTTGGAGGTACGTTACACATAGGTTCAAGCACGTTACTCAGAGGTTAGAAATAAGTTTTGGGTACGCTAAGCATTACCTCGACGTGTTTCGAGTTATGAGTAACTTACAAGTAACGTGCCTCGACGTGTGTCAACGATCGCATAACGTGCCTCGACGTGTGTGCAACGATCTGGTAACCTGCCTACATACGTTACTCATGGTTATAATAAGTTTCGGGTACGCTAATCATTACCTCGATGTGTTTCGACTTATGAGTAACTTACAAGTAACGTGTGTCGATGTGTGTCAACGATCGCATAACGTGCCTACAACTTATAGCCAGCGTAACGGAACGTGTGAGGCATACGCTGGCATACGTCGTAAAATTTAAGCATGCTAAAATTTGAGGACACGGCAAAGTACAACGATGAAAGCCAGCGTACTAGACGTATGGCAGTGTTTTTCAGCGTCCTCTTAATGTTTCCAAAACTTACCCATAACGTATTCGACGTGTGCCAGCATTTAGACAAATTTTTCAAAAATCGGCATAAGCTGGCTAAAACGTCAAGGTGTGACTGGGCCTTAAGTGAGGTGTTAATAGCAGTGATTTTGAACTAATCAATGCAGAATTCAAGAAAATGACCAATACCAAGACCTCAAGAATGAAGTGAAAAGATCCTGGAAGCTGAAGAATGCCAAAGTTGTACCAGTGATAGTTTGAGCTGCAGGAATGATGAAACGCTTGTAAAGCGTTTTCCGCAAGCTACAGGACATAAAGAAGGTGCTAATGAAGATAGCCGAGCGCCCTAAAGACACACCGTCAGTGAGACTGGAAGCCAAAGCATTGGCTGAGAAGATGGAACTGACCGAAACAGCAATCATGTGCGCTGTCTAGTCTGATCTACTTGGCAACATTGATCGAGTAAACAGATGTCTCCAACAACCTGGAATAGATGTCGGAGCGGTTAAGCAGCATTATGATGCCTCTATGAATACATAGAGTCGCTTCGAATGATGAAAGATTTGATGCATTTCAGGACGTGCCGAAAAGATGGTTGAGTCCATCATTTATGCTGATGATAAATAATCGTCGGGTCAAGAGGCGAAAGAAGGCATTTGATGAAAATGATGAGGAAGAAGAAACCCAAATCTAGCAGGGAGAAGTCCAGAGTTGAGACAGTACTTCTCCATACTCGATCGCCTTCTGACAGAAATCCATAGGAAGAAGAGAGAGCTATCAGAAAATCACGGATCTGTTTGGATTCATCCCCACGTCCAACAGCCTCGACCATGATACACTCTCTCGCAGAGCGGAGAAACTGGTTCAGCATACCCTGCTGACGTTGAAATGGACATAGTTCAGGAAATAGAACTTTGCTCGAAATACTCCAAGTTCATCGATGCATCGGACATGCTCAAGTACATTATTCACAACAATTTGACACAGACATTCCCAATATTTTTATTTGCCCTCCGAATATATTGTTCGATGTTTGCTACGAGCTGTGAGCGTGAACGCTCCTTCAGCACACTAAAGCGCGTGAAAAATTGTCTTCGGTCGACCGTGGGTAGGTGCGCGTGTCCACGCTCGCTCTGCTCTGTGTTGAATCTGAACTGATGAAGCAAATCGATTTCTCCGAAGTGATCACGTCGTTTGCCAACAAAAGGCACTAAAGAAGGTGTTTCAGCAGGGTGGAAATTGAATATACAAACATTCCTCCGAATTTGTTTCTGTATCGTTTGTTTCTCAATTTCGAAGCAAATTGGATTTTGCAGGCACTTGTGTATTTGAAAGTCGGACAACGCCATTTACCGGCAGTCTGTTCGATTAAATTTCATGTTCAAAATATCGTTTGGTCACTCTTGAATTTGGCCTATGAAATCTCAAGGGCCTTGGCCTACGAAGACATTAATCCGGCCCTGGTCGGATGGACCTTGTTGATTTTTTCATGTGTATCGATGTCAAAGTGAGAGGTGGTTTACAATGGAGATCACACAAAGTGATCCTTGCACATTTTCAGTGGGATAAGACACCTCCGAGTCAGCGCACGGCACCGTGGGACCCAACAAAGGCGGAAACGTAGTCTAAATCAATGTGATATTGAAAAAAACAACCAAGCAGCTTGGAGAGTGCTCACCAAGTGGCTGAAGCATTCAAGTAAGCAATCCAACGAAACGGTCGATATGAACTGCTCCCTTGGCGCAATTGGCAATCACTGACCGCTCATATTAAAACATGCACCTCCCAGAGATGCTCAAATGTCACATATGTCTGAATTGGACAAATTAACACTTTTCTCAGAGTCAGAACTGCTTGTAAGTTCGATTCTGGAGCTAAATTTTGTAATTCGTTTTGGTTTAAGAGATACTCTGGCGAATGCATATACGGAAATGAAATAATACAAACGAACGCTGACATCTCCAGGCGTTTCTAAGCATTGTACTGCAATGTACCCAGCGATTCGTAGCTTTGATGAACGGCAAAATTCCAAGTCAAGACATGGTGGAGGTGGTCAAAAAACATGGCGGCTTCAGACCCCAGCGAGGTTAGACCCCAGACTTCACCAGGCTTCAGACCCCAGACCCAATAAAGTTCACCAGGAAACGATTTAAAACCCTAGACAGTGACGTGGCCGAGGATTTCCTGATGAAGGATATAATTAAATAAGGCCGTTAATTGTTTTCAAAATGGGTGTTTTAAATTAACCCAAACACCAATTTTCACACATGCACTTCTAAGTATGCATGCAAAGTTCAGGCTGCTCGGTTTATGGTTTTGGAGTTATGGGAGAGACACATTGACACACTGACACACACACACACACACACACACACACACAGCCTTTTATTAGTATTGAAGATATATATATATTCAATGAATTTAAAAAACAAGTTGGTGTTTCTTCCTGCTGTATCTCATTCCGAGAACATTTTGACGTCCCTCGTTTATATGATCTGTAAACAATTATCTAGTATCTACTTTCTTTTTTTGTGAATTTGGTTAAAATTCATCACAGTTACTTAGGAATCCTTCTTCAAAGACTTGTTCATTATTGTGGTGTTGAAATGAAAAAAACAATAAATATAGTCCATAGCCAGATACCAAAACCCTCCCCCCTCCCTTCCCCCAAGGGAATTTTCTCAACCATAATCTTTGAAGAATATGGGTATTATGGCTTTGAAATCTGCCTTGAATTGCCAATTGGCTGGGTGTGCTCAGCTGTGTTACAGAGTGATTTGTATTACTACTAAAAATAAAACAGCGAAAAATAAGCAATTTTTCAAAAGTTTGGATGTCTCCTATTTTCCCATTCTGAGGCAACATAATGCATTTTTCATATTTTAATCTGAAATTATTTTCATATTTCACATTTATGCAGTTATCATCAATATAAACACAATTATTGCTTGGATATCACAGGAATGAGTTCTTCATCCAATGACTATTGCACAAAACATTTAATAACATTATGTCTGGGAAAAATAAACTCTCCAAACAAAAACTAAAATTATATATTTTCTTTCCAGTAGGATCAAGCTACTCAAATACTTCAACAAAATACTCCCTGAAAAAAAATATATATTTCACAACTTCTGGACCTGAAATGCTCATCTTCACAACTGTCAAATTGGGTTCTGCATGTGATTTTTCACAAAGCAGACTAGCTCTTGGGTTTATATTCGACAGACCTCTTCTTGCTCTTTTTTGATTGTGCAGTGGTCTCAGTTGGAGACAGGTTCTCTCCAGTCACTTCCTGCATCACAATACCATGGGTGGAATGTGTCGTACCAGCTCATGAGGGAGTTTCTTCATTCATGTCAAAGTTATCCCAGCAAACATGGATAACAACATTTCTTTGTTTATCCATAGTGACTGGTAGAGACTGTCACTCTCTATGACATGGTATCACATTGATTTTTTCAGCTCCAGCAGGGTTGATATGATACACAATTCCAAAGTGATTGGAATACTCACGACTTCAGCACTTCCTGTGATGTGCCTAACAGTCATACCCAAGGAGATATGTTTCGGCATTTTCCATCAGCCATTACTAACTGCATAGCAAATTGTCTTCACCAACAAAGTTCACCAAACTTGCCTTTTAGTGTGAGTTGAGCACAGCCTTGCTTGTCAGATATTAAAGCTGGTAAGGAACTTCACAAGCTGACCTGGTCGTGAAACATTGTTTGAGAGACATAATAATTAGATTGTGGCGAGGAAAGTTCTTCAGATTACTGAATGAATCAATGATGTAATGAGGCAATACTGCTTCTTCCAGTCTCTTGTCATGTGAGTTACAGATTCAAAGGCGGCTTCTTCTGCTTGATCTGTAGGTAATCCTGTGAATAATCGATTCACTCCACAAGTTGAGTTGCCCAAATCTTGTTCTTTAACCAAAGTGCTTGAAGAGTTTAAGCCTTTAGTTTATTTGTCTTGTATTGTGGAATGTCGTGTGAAGGAGTATGCCCTCGCATGAAGGATAAATATTTCTCACATAGCATGTCATTCGCTCAACCTGAGATCCTTGATGTTGTTCCAGTCAATGTATTCACTGATGTACGATAATGATGCACACGAGTGAATATCGGAGAGTGGTTGTGGTTTACGATTAATGAATCTCACAACGTACTCATTTTGGTATTTATCATTCGTGAATTTTGATAACACTGTCTGTGATGCCTTTTCCATCAAGATGTTCCTTTGCTATATTCTTGCATATATCATCAGCCTTTTATGAGGATCATCATCAATTGTCTTCATTGGCACATCCTTGATCTTTGACGAGCTGGATGCTTTCAAGGGTCTGACAACTTATCTGATTTGTTCTGCCATTGTGTTTACACAAATTATATTTGTAATCTCTGAGCTGGCTTCCTTGTTTGCTTTGTTTGCTTTGAGTGCAACTTCAGTCCATCTGGTGTTGATTCAGACCCTGAAAAGATAACAAAAAAGTGCGAATTACATAAATCCATTGTCCACAAATATTGAGATTCATATGTTATGGTAGTTAAAAACGTAAATATTCATTCTAATCTAAAATTATTTTAATATAAGTTGAGAAGCCCTAAATTACCCAACTTATAGTAGTTATTCTCGAGTAATTTAATTACTCTCCAGATGCTGAAAAGTGAGAATTACTTACATGTTGTAAATAAAGCCTGGTGTTGGGCTTAGCGGTTTGGTTGCTGTCTTGGGATCTTAGGGTCCTGAGTTTGAGCCCCTGTCGCCATTGAATTAACACCAGGTGGTGTTGACTCTACTTGTATTATTTGAGTTTGGCAAGATGAGCACCAGTGTGCTGGTTAATTGGGGCATTGCATCAGTAGCATAGCTGTGCCTTCAACCAATGATGCAACCAGCAGCACCAGGCTGCACCAAAGAATAAGAAATGTTGTAAATTATTTCAAACCAGCCTTGTATCATTTGAAATTTTTTATGGGTGAAAATCTTCTCTAAATTGAAAATATAAGCCTTAATTAAATGTAGGATAAATGTGCTTCTCCATTGTGTATTGGGTATGGATATTAGACATTGTAAACATGGTAAATGGATATTTCACGTTTTTTCTTAAATTGAGAAAAATCGAGCATCATTTTATATCATTTCAGGCATATTACCATTTATTGCACATTATTTATAAAATATGAGTTATTTCTTGATTAAGAATGACATATTCTATATTTTAGTAACTAGCATATGTATTTTATGCCTGTGTTGGCTTAATGCTCGGGTGTGGGCTTGGGATCCGAGGATCCTGAGTTCAAATCCTGCTCGGCTGTTGAATTCATAGCCAGGTGGGCTTGACTCTGGCTGTCATCCTTCTGAGGTCAGCAAAATGAGTGCCAGCTTGCTGGTATCCTGTGTTGGAGTGGTGACCAGTCCAGGATTGTGCCCAAAGGCCCAGGAGACTGCTTAGGCAGCAGCAATGCTCTGCACAGAGTATGGTCCCGATGGATGGATGGATATGTATTTTGGGTGATGTCAGATGTTGAAAGAGAACGATTTTGGTAAAATGACATTATTGCCAGACAAGGGACACTGCTATGCTTTTCCACCATGCATGTTGTTCTTATTCTCACCTGTGTTTAATTTCACCTCTACTCATGGTTGGAGGTTGTGGCAACTGAAAAGGTAGTGCTTCAAGTCATGACGTTGTGGAGAGACCACGTGGCCTTCATTGTGGTCAATGAGGAAGGTTTGGTGATGTCACAATCAGGTCATAATAATGTGAGTCTGGGCACAAATATATTTGGGTGCGGTGAGGGAGAAAGGTGGGAGGAGTGGGAGGGGGGATGCGAGGATGAGTGAGGATATATGAGATCACGCCGTTATGGGGATGTACGGTCACTTGTGAACACAATGTGACTCAATTATTTGAACTGTTTTTAATTTTTTTTTAAAGGGCCACAACCAAAACAACAACATAATTGAACAACAAAATGCTCAAATATAGTTCGTTTGGTCCTTTAGTTTTCAATTTGACAATTTCAAAATGACTGGCTATATGCTGCTGTTATACCAAACACTAAATTAGATTTAATATTCCAGGCTGACATGTCCTGCAATGTCCCTAATGGTCTAATTACAGAAGGAAATTTTAAGCAAATTTAAAAATTCGATGACAATAATTTGAAATATAACAAACAACCAATTGCCACACAGCGTTTTATCCACTTCCGATGTGTCTGAATCCGGACAAAAGTCAAAAAAATCCACGAAAATTACAATTACTGCTGAATAGTGCATTTTCATTTTTCATTCAATAAGGTTCTGCAAAAAAATCGACAATGATCAAATCAAGTACATCTAAATCTTGAAATAGTATATGGCTTGTGTTTATTTTTAAGAACTATTGTTCCAGTCTATGCACTTCCAACAGCAAGTGCAAGCTGTTGAAAAAGTGATAATTGATTAACATTTACTCTCCAGTGTCTTCTTCTTTGATGGTCTCAATTTTGGCCACATTCTTATGTGGTCAGCCAGGGAACCTTTCTTAGCCTAAGTCTTTCAAAACCTGCTGGCCAGATCTGACGTTAGATTGAAGGTGCTAGGAATTTGAAATTTGTTGAGGTGCCGGCAAAAACTCACCTCCTCTTTTGCATAGGATACCGTGGGATCTTTTAACTTCCACCAATGCCCAGTACTCGCAGACGTCTCCTTCGGCTTCACGTCCTTTCGATGGATGATGCCTCACATTGATGAATATCCCTGCATGTGAAACAGCAGGGTGACAGGACAGTTTATAGTGGGCCGACATGAGAACCCAGGCTAGACGCTCAAGGCTAGTACGCATACTTCTAAGCTCTCCTGCCAGCCCTCTTACTTTCATCTGTCTGCCTATAAATTAAAATTCCCTTTGTCAAATCTTTCAATGATTTGCAGGGGCTACTCTACGAGTACACATAGGAATTGATTTTACAGAACTTGTGAACTATACACAAAGCATTTAACTGTTTACAATACTACCTGGTCGTTTTGTCAATGATGGCAAGCAACAAAAAATATCCAGTCGTAAATCTGTAACTTCTTCAGCCAAAGGTTGTCAGATTTTGCCCATACCGAGCACATCGAGAATCGAGGCCTAATTTCTTAAACTGCTCAGCCTCAATTGGCTGTGAACATACAGTCAGAGACCAGAATCGCTAATAACTAATTGTGCCGGCAGTCACAAGGTAAACACTCTGGTGAAATTGGTTATGAATGCTAATGAGCCAATTGACTTTTAGTCCCAAATTCTGTTGATGGGAACAGTTTGTTTAAAAATAATACATAATTTATCTGTTTTGTAAAGGGTTTTGTGAAGGGTATTGTTCATCCTTTACAAAACTCAAGCTGCCTATATATTTTCACCATACATTCCAATCACATAAAGGTTTCATTTGATTGCACTTAAGTAATAAATATATTTTCAAAGAAGGGCCAATACCCTTTACATCTTGTATTCTATAATGAATACCCCGTGTTCCCACCCCATCCTCTCTCTTCAACAGATCTCCTAATGTCTCTGTTTCCCCACTGTTTTGTCCTTCCCTCTCCCGTCCCTCTTGTCTCATGCCCCCCTTACTGTGTGTTGTGTGTTAGCTCTCATACGAGCCTCGTCAATGTGTATATATATATATATATATATTATTATATATATATACATATATAATTATATATTATATAAATACTCTTTACATAAACTCTGGCAATATCAATTACTGGATAAACGTTGTTTGGCTTGAATCAATCCTGGACAGGTCAGTCCACCGGATACTAGACTGAAGGTGCAGGAATTTAGAACTCGGGCCAGGGTGCTGCTGATAACTCTGCTCCTCTTCGAGAAGGACACCATATAGGATCTTTAACATCCCCATCAACCATTGCTGGCAGATGGGATGCCAAGTTTTACGTCATCTACGGATGGAACACACAGTGATGCCTCACCCAGCCTGTGACTCCAGGACGAACAGTTTATAGCTGCACAAAAGATTCAAACCAAGGCTAAAGAGCTCACTTTTGAGTGTGTATATCTTTTCAGCCAAGGATTACCTCTGGCTATCTTGCCAGCATAAACTGACTAAAGAATAAATATATTAAAGAAAAGAAATGTTCACAAACTCTGTTTGACACGATATTTACTTTTGTTCGAGTGCTCTTTTGCATTAAAGCTCTTTATTGAGATCAGTTGCCAATCCTGTTTACAATATCCACCATGCTTTTTCACTTGAACTGGAATATTCTAAAAGAAACCGTTCTCTTTACTGGTATAATATTTTGTCAATTCATTTCTTTTGAAAACAATTATGCTCAACTACGTGGTTTCACTGCTCCAATCAAATTAGTGTCCTGCTGTAAGAAAAAGTGTCATCGTAAGAAATAATTCTGAGCTCAGATGTGAGAATGAGTATTGTGATTGGGATGGCAGGATTTATCAATGTAGTACTTCAATTGATAATTATATTGTTATGGATCCGTGGTTCAAGGCTCACCACGAGGGGAAGCGCTCAAGTCCTCTCGAACGACCGGTCCTGAGGATGCTGGGCATAGATAACCCCATGTACTGGCAGGTTGCTAGGCAACCACGAACGTCAATAGACAACTTTGGCATTCTTCAGCTTCCAGGATCTTTTCACTTCATTCTTGAGGTCTTGGTATTTGGTCATTTACTTGATTTCTGCCATGATTAGTTCAAAATCACTGCTATTAACACCTCACTTAGCAATGCTTTCTTCTCTATTTTTTGTACCTAAGTATGATGTCTGGTAGCAATGCTTTGCTTTCAATGTTCACGCTCGATGGGATCATGAGGTCGTATGTGAGTTGCGCTTCTATAGTTTCAGTCCATGCTTTTGGTTAATGTTCCCACAAATTTTCTAGAACTGGGAGATAAAAGGTTTTGCAGATGTGCTTGTGGTTAACATTACAGACTATGTTGTGTTGTTTTGTGTACAGCTAATCTGACATGAGATTTTAAAAAAGTTTGTGCTCGGTCACTAAGCATAACATATCACTCTCTGAGCTAACGCCACCTCCACCCCTCCCCTATTCTTTTTTTTCCCCTCCTGAGACCGGGTCTGCTCTCGCTTTTTTGCTCAAATTAGCGGAGTGGATATTGATTCTCCTCTTGGTTGGATGCGCCTTCTTCTTTAAAAATAGTGTAATCCCAACACCCCAATCTTATCATATATATAATATATATATATATATATATATATATATATATATATATATATATATATATATATATATATATATATATTAACAAGGATATCTAATAGTACTATAAATTTTGTGTGGTTTTTATTATTACCATTTAATATTGTCTTTTGAATTACTTAATAAACATGCTTGAAGGCATGTTATGTTTCACCATTACATAAATGAAAAGTGTGCAAGTATTATCAACTTGATTTGCAAACGTGGAATTGTGTCTGAAGCATTTGCAAACTGAAGCCAATTATCTCTGAAGATCTTTCAACAATGGAATGAACCACTTCTGAGTCAAGACACAAAAAATCAATACAAGAAAAGTTTAAAGCAACTAGGTCAGTGAATCATGCTCCTGTTGTTCAGAGAATCAGTCCACATGGTATACCCAGCACGATAAAAGTTTACTCTGTACTTTTTGATCACACTGTTTAAACTCACATCAAAGGTCCAAGTACATTTCTCTCCTGCGATCTATACTAATAAAAGGCTGTGCGTGAGTGTGCGTGTGTGCATGCGTGCAGATGTGTGTGTCCTCCATAACTCCAAAACTATAAAAACCGAGCAGCCTGAAACTTTGAATGCATACAAAGAAAACTCCGTGGAAGTGCCAGAGTGAAAATTTGGTGTTTGGGTTGATTAATATATGTATGTATGTATGTATGTATGTATGTATGTATGAATGTGATGTATGTATGTAAATATATATATATATATTAT
>CM068954.1:42603028-42616504 GCA_035128595.1 Eptatretus atami | reverse complement strand
GAGGCACGAAACGTCAGAGAATCGGGGAAGAAGAGAAAGCTTACCATGTCCAAATACACCACTGATTCAGGAGAAGAGGGTGTGGCCGGCTAGGAACTGATTAGATTTTGGTCAAAAGCTCGGTAAACAGTCAAGCAACGGGGCTCAACAGTAGTGAGGTCAAACAATAAATATTCCGTAAAATTAAATGTTGAGGAGAAGAGAAAGAAAAAGAAGGAAGAAAAGTGGATTATTTTTTTTTGCCTTCGCTCGAACGTACGAGTTCCGTTTATTTATTTAACTTACGGATAAATTTTGTTCTTCGAGTTTTTTTCTCATATTTGCGATTCGCATAGAGACGCTCTTAAAAACTCGCGTTGATCTTCGAAATAATTCTGGTAAAAAATCGATGTTTTGAGAGCGAGCTACTATGCGTTTAAGATGTATAAAAAAATATCACTCACGCGCACGGGCTCCCGTCCATGATGCAGTGCGCTCGAGCAGATCGCATCGCTGTAGTCAAACGTTTAAATAATTTCCCGTTGCGCGCTGACGGTCGTTTTCGATAAATGATGGAGTATATTTTTTTTATAAAATTTTTATTTTGTTTATCGTGTTTTTTATTTTTTTCCTAAAATTTTCATAAAAAAATTTTTTTTTATTTTTTATAAAAAAAATTTGTTTTAAAAAAAAAAAAAAAAAAAGTATCATTTAAATATTCCCAAACAAAGGCGTTAATCGTGCATTGCCGCCTCTGCGACTCGGACCCTAAAGCCGTGAGTTTGTGGTTGGGGGGTGAGGAAATGTTAATGTATTATAAAAGATTGTTACGTTGAGAGAAGGAAATGGCCGAGAAATATTACGGTTTTTTTAATATGTTGTGTTTGGGGGAACCCCTTTGAACATAAATAAATAAAATAATTGCTTTGAAATAAGATTTTTTGCTTCGGTCGCCTCCCGGCGCGTCCGTTACGATTTTTGATGGTTTGGGGTACAGAATTCATCCGTTTAGAAAAATTCTGTTGGTCGCTTACCTTCTCTAGAGACAGTGCTTTATTCGAAGGTCCATGAGGTCAAGTTGACGATTTGTGCCTAAGTAACCAGTTCGTATGAACTGACGTGTTGTTTGTTTCGTGTGTTGTTGGTTTATGGTTGTTTTGTGTTGTTTGTATAGGCCACGATAACTCAACGGAAAGAAGCTACCAATGTCAAAATATACAAACTGATTCAGGAGGGTGCATTGGCTAGCGCTGATTTAGATTTTGAGTCAAAATCGGTCAAAGGTCCAGTGGGTCACAGTGAGGTCAAACATAATTCCGTAAGATAATGTGGAAGGAAGGAATTGAGAAGTAATTTTTGCCTCACTGCTCGACGTTACCGGTTCGTTTTTAACTTCGATTTTAATTTTCTGTCTTCGGTTTTTTGCGATCGTCCTTAGGCGGCTTTAAAACTTCGCGTTGTCGAAATTCTGCGTTGTAAAAATCGGGATGTTTTGGAGACGTTTTAAGATTTGTATAAAACAATATTTTCACTCGAGCATTCACGGGCTCCGTTCCCATGATGCAGTGCGCTCGAGCAAGAGGCGCGTTGAGTCACGTTAAGGTTTTGCGTGTGCGCGCTGACGGTGTTTTCGATAAAGATGGTGTTTAAAAGTCATTTTTTATCCCAATAAAGGTTATCGTCACATGGCTGACTCGCTGCGCCGGCGGATTATGTAAAGATTGTTGGTGGATGGCGAATATTACGGTTTTTGTGATTTGATAAAATAATATTGAATAATTGCGTGGAGAAATGGAGATTTTTGCTTCGCTCGACGTTTCGAGTTCGTTTTAACTTCGATTTTAATTTTGTCTTCGGTTTTTTGCATCGCTTAGGACGCTTAAACTCGGTTGTCGAAATTCTGGAAAAATCGGATGTTTTGGAGACGTTTTAAGATTGTATAAAAAAATTTCACTCGACGCGTCACGGGTCATCACGTGATGCAGTGCTCTCGAGCAGACGCATCGTTGAGTCACGTAAAAGTTTTCCGTGTGCGCGCTGACTGTTTTTTCGATAAAGATGGTTGATGAAAGTAATTTTTTATCCCAATAAAGGTTATCGTCGCATGCCTGACTCGCTAAGCCGTCGGATTATGTAAAGATTGTTGGTGGATGGCGCGAATATTACGGGTTTTGTGACTTTGATAAATAATATAAAATAATTGCGTGGAGAAATGAAGATTTTTGCTTCGGTCGACGTTACGATTTTTGATGGTTTGGTACAGGAATCATCGTAGAAACTTCTGGTTTGCGTCGCTACCTTCTCTAGAGACAGCTTTTATTAGACAAGGTCAGAGGTCAAGTTGACGATTTCGTAATACCAGTCTATGACTGCTTGTTTGTTTGTTTGTTTGTTTGTATGTTTGTTTGTTTGTTTGTAGGCACGAAACTCGAGAACGGAAGAAGCTACCAATGTCAAATTACATCACGTGATTCAGGAGGTGTATGGCAATGCTGATTAGATTTTGGTCAAAATCGGTCAAAGGTCAAGGTCACAGTGAGGTCAAAATTCGATTTTTGATGGTTTGGTACAGATAACTCGAGAATGGAAGAAGCTACCAATGTCAAATTACACCACGTGATTCAGGAGTGTGATGGCTAGTGCTGATTAGATTTTGGTCAAAATCGGTGAAAGGTCAAGGTCACTGTGAGGTCAAACATTCGATTTTGATGGTTTGGTACAGAATCATCGTAGAAACTTCTGGTTTGCGTCGCTACCTTCTCTAGAGACAGCTTTATTAGACAAGTCAGAGGTCAAGTTGACGATTTCGTAAGTACCAGTCTATGACTGCTTGTTTGTTGTTTGTGTGTTGTTGTGTGTGTTTGTGTGTTTGTTTGTAGGCACGATAACTCGAGAATGAAAAAGCTACCAATGTCAAATTACACCACGTGATTCAGGAGGGTGATGCCTAGCGCTGATTAGATTTTGGTCAAAATCGGTCAAAGTCAGTCACAGTGAGGTCAAACATCCAAAAAAAAGTTATAACTCGAGAACAGAGAGAAGCTACCAATGTCAACTCACACCACGTGATTGAGGAGGGTGATGGCTAGCGCTGATTAGATTTTGGTCAAAATCGGTCAAAGGTCAAGTCACAGTGAGGTCAAACATTCAATTTTTGATGGTTTGGCACAGCATCATCGTAGAAACTTCTGGTTTGCGTCGCTACCTTCTCTAGAGACAGCTTTTATTAGACAAGGTCAGAGGTCACAGTTGACAATTTCGTAAGTACCAGTCTATGTCTGCTTGTTACTTACGAAATCTAAAGAATTCGCTTAGGACGAAATCTAAAGATTTCTTAAGTATATGGATGACTTCCGTCCTCTGTTTGTGTGTTTGTTTTTTTGTTGTTTGTTGTGTGTTTGTGTGTTTGTTTTAGGCACGATAACTCAGAAACGGAAGAAGCTACCAATGTCAAATTTACACCACGTGATTCAAGAGCGTGATGGCTAGTGCTGATTAGATTTTGGTCAAAATCGGTCAAGAGTCAAGGTCACGGTGAGGTCAAACATTCGATTTTTGATGGTTTGGTACAGAATCATCGTAGAAACTTCTGGTTTGCGTCGCTACCTTCTCTAGAGACAGCTTTTATTAGACAAGGTCAGAGGTCAAGTGACGATTTCGTAAGTACCAGTCTATGACTGCTTGTTACTTACGAAATCTAAAGATTTCGTAAGTATATTGATGACTTCCGTTTCTGTTTGTTTTGTTGTTTGTTTGTATGTTTGTTTGTTTGTTTGTTTGTAGGCACGATAACTCGAGAAACGGAAGAAGCTACCAATGTCAAATTACACCACGTGATTCAGGAGGGTGATGGCAAGTGCTGATTAGATTTTGGTCAAAATCGGTCAAAGGTCAAGGTCACAGTGAGGTCAAATATTCGATTTTTGATGGTTTGGTACAAGATAACTCGAGAACGGAAGAAGCTACCAATGTCAAATTACACACCTGATTCAGGAGGGTGATGGCTAGTGCTGATTAGATTTTGTTCAAAATCGTCAAGGTCAAGATCACAGTGAGGTCAAACATCCAAAACATTCGATTTTTGATGGTTTGGGTACAGAATCATCGTAGAAACTTCTGGTTTGCGTCGCTACCTCTCTAGAGACAGCTTTTATTGACAAGGTCAGAGGTCAAGTGACGATTTCGTAAGTAACCAGTCTATGACTGGCTGTTACTACGAAATCTAAAGATTTCGTAAGTATATTGATGCCTTCCGTTTCTGTTTGTTTGTATGTTTGTTTGTTTGTTTGTTTGTAGGCACGATAACTCGAGAACGGAAAAGCTACCAATGTCAAATTACACCACGTGATTCAGGAGGGTGATGGCTAGTGCTGATTAGATTTTGGTCAAAATCGGTCAAAGGTCAAGGTCACAGTGAGGTCAAACATAATTCCGTAAATTAACGTGGAGAAATGGAGTATTTTTGCTTCGCTAGACGTTACGAGTTCGTTTTAACTTCGATTTAATTTTGTCTTCAGTTTTTGCGATCGCTTAGGACGCTTAAAACTCGGTTGTCGAAATTCTGGTAAAAATCGGATGTTTTGGAGACGTTTTAAGATTGTATAAAAAAATATTTCACTCGAAGCGTCAAGGGTCGTCCCATGATGCATTGCGCTCGACAGACGTCACGGGTCGTCCCATGATGCATTGCGCTCGAGCAGACGCGTCGTTGATTGACATAAAGGTTTTGCATGGAAAATGGAGATTTTTGCTTCGCTCGACGTTACGAGTTCGTTTTAACTTCGATTTTAATTTTGTCTTCGGTTTTTGCGATCGCTTAGGACGCTTAAAACTCGGTTGTCGAAATTCTGGTAAAAATCGGATGTTTGGAGACGTTTTAAGATTGTATAAAAAAATATTTCACTCGAAGCGTCAAGGGTCGTCCCATGATGCATTGCGCTCGAGCAGACGTCACGGGTCGTCCCATGATGCAGTGCGCTCGAGCAGACTCACGGGTCGTCCCATGATGCAGTGCGCTCGAGCAGACATGTCGTTGAGTGACGTTAAGGTTTTGCATGGAGAAATGTGAGTATTTTTGCTTCGCTCGACGTTACGAGTTCGTTTTAACTTCGATTTTAATTTTGTCTTCGGTTTTTGCGATCGCTTAGGACGCTTAAAACTCGGTTGTCGAAATTCTGGAACAGCGATGAATAACTGATATATATAATTAATAATAAGTCTTTTATCAGATCTTTCTGAAAAGTAATACACCTATTATCTGGCATATCCTGCTGGTACTGAATCACTTTTAAAAAAAAAAAAATGGAATTTTTATAAGAAATCTAGTTTTTGTCTGGGACTCATTATCTGCAAACCACAGTGTAAAATCGTAGACCACAATGAATTCAGAATTCAAGCTCCCCTTGGGCTTTTGACTGATTCATGCTTTTATTAGACAAGGTCAGAGGTCAAGTTGACGATTTCGTAAGTACCAGTCTATGACTGCTTGTTTGTTTGTTTGTAGGCCGATAACTCGAGAACGGAAGAAGCTACCAATGTCAAATTCACCACGTGATTCAGGAGGGTGATGGCTAGTGCTGATTAGATTTTGGTCTAAATCGGTCAACGGTCAAGGTCACGGTGAGGTCAAACATTCGATTTTTGATGGGTTTGGTACAGAATCATCGTAGAAACTTCTGGTTTGCGTCGCTACCTTCTCTGGAGACAGCTTTATTAGACAAGGTCAGAGGTCAAGTTGACGATTTCTTAAGTACCAGTCTATGACTGCTTGTTTGTTTGTTTGTTTGTAGGCACGATAACTCGAGAACGGAAGAAGATACCAATGTCAAATTACATCACGTGATTCAGGAGGGTGCTGGCTAGTGCTGATTAGATTTTCGTCAAAATCGGTCAAAGGTCAAGGTCACAGTGAGGTCAAATATTCGATTTTTGATGGTTTGGTACAGATAACTCGAGAACGGAAGAAGCTACCAATGTCAAATTACACCACGTGATTCAGGAGGTGATGGCTAGTGCTGGTTAGATTTTGGTCAAAATCGGTCAACGGTCAAGGTCACGGTGAGGTCAAACATTCGATTTTTGATGGTTTGGTACAGAATCATCGTAGAAACTTCTGGTTTGCGTCGCTACCTTCTCTAGAGACAGCTTTTATTAGACAAGGTCAGAGGTCAAGTTGACGATTTCGTAAGTACCAGTCTATGACTGCTTTGTTTATTTGTTTGTTTGTTGTGTTTGTTTGTTTGTTAGGCACGATAACTCGAGAACGGAAGAAGCTACCAATGTCAAATTACACCACATGATTCAGGAGGGTTGTGGCTAGCGCTGATTAGATTTTGGTCAAAATCGGTCAAAGGTCAAGGTCACAGTGAGGTCAAACATCCAAAACATTCGATTTGATGGTTTGGTACAGATTCATCGTATAAACTTCTGGTTTGCGTCGCTACCTTCTCTAGAGACAGCTTTTTATAGACAAGGTCAGAGGTCAAGTTGACAATTTCGTAAGTACCAGTCTATGACTGCTTGTTACTTACGAAATCTAAGATTTCGTAAGTATATTGATGACTTCCGTTTCTGTTTGTTTGTTTTTTGTTGTATGTATGTTTGTTACTTACGAAATCTAAAGATTTCGTATATATATTGATGCCTTCCGTTCTGTTTGTTACTTACGAAATCTAAAGATTTCGTAAGTATATTGATGCCTCCGTTTCTGTTTGTTTGTTTGTTTGTTTGTTTGTAGGCACGATAACTCGAGAACGGAAGAAACTACCAATGTCAAATTACATCACGTGATTCAGGAGGGTGATGGCTAGCGCTGATTAGATTTGGGTCAAAATCGGTCAAAGGTCAAGGTCACAGTGAGGTGAAACATAATTCCGTAAATTAACATGGAGAAATGTGAGTATTTTTGCTTCGCTCGACGTTACGAGTCGTTTTAACTTCGATTTTAATTTTGTCTTCGTTTTTGCGATCGCTTCGGATGCTTAAAACTCGGTTGTCGAAATTCTTGTAAAAATCGGATGTTTTGGAGACGTTTTAAGATTGTATAAAAAAAATATTTCACTCGAAGCGTCAAGGGTCGTCCATGATGCATTGCGCTCGAGCAGACGTCACGGGTCGTCCCATGATGCATTGCGCTCGAGCAGACGCGTCGTTGATTGACGTAAAGGTTTTGCATGGAGAAATGGAGATTTTTTGCTTCGCTCGACGTTACGAGTTCGTTTTAACTTCGATTTTAATTTTGTCTTCGGTTTTTGCGATCGCTTAGGACGCTTAAACTCGGTTGTCGAAATTCTGGTAAAAATCGGATGTTTTGGAGACGTTTTAAGATTGTATAAAAATATTTCACTCGAAGCGTCAAGGGTCGTCCCATGATGCATTGCGCTCGAGCAGACGTCACCGTCGTCCATAGCAGTGCGCTCGAGCAGACGTCACGGGTCGTCCCATGATGCAGTGCGCTCGAGCAGACATGTCGTTGAGTGACATTAAGGTTTTGCATGGAGAAATGGAGATTTTTGCTTCGCTCGACGTTACGAGTTCGTTTTAACTTCGTTAATTTTGTCTTCGGTTTTTGCGATCGCTTAGGACGCTTAAAACTCGGTTGTCGAAATTCTGGAACAGCGATGAATAACTGATATATATAATAAATATAAGTCTTTTATCAGATTCTTCTGAAAAGTAATACACCTATTATCTGGCATATCCTGCTGGTACTGAATCTATTAAAAAAAAAAAATGGAATTTTTATAAGAAATCTAGTTTTTTGTCTGGGACTCATTATCTGCAAACCACAGTGTAAAATCGTAGACCACAATTAATTCAGAATTCAAGCTCCCCTTGGGCTTCTGACTGATTCATGCTTTTATTAGACAAGGTCAGAGGTCCAGTTGATGATTTTTGTAAGTACCAGTCTATGACTGCTTGTTTGTTTGTTTGTTTGTATGTTTGTTTGTTTGTTTTGTTGTTTGTAGGCACATAACTCGGAACGGAAGAAGCTACCAATGTCAAATTAATCACGTGATTCAGGAGGGTGATGGCTAGCGCTGATTAGATTTTGGTCAAAATCGGTCAAAGGTCAAGGTCACGGTGAGGTCAAACATAATTCCGTAATATAACATGGAGAAATGTGAGTATTTTGCTTCGCTCGACGTTACGAGTTCGTTTTAACTTCGATTATTTTGTCTTCGGTTTTTGCGATCGCTTAGGACGCTTAAAACTCGGTTGTCGAAATTCTGGAACAGCGATGAATAACTGATATAATAAAATAATAAGTCTTTTATCAGATTCTTCTGAAAAGTAATACACCTATTATCTGGCATATCCTGCTGGTACTGAATCACTTAAAATAAAAAATGGAATTTTTATAAGAAATCTAGTTTTTGTCTGGACTCATTATCTGCAAACCACAGTGTAAAATCGTAGACCACAATGAATTCAGAATTCAAGCTCCCCTTGGGCTTCTGACTGATTCATGCTTTTATTAGACAAGGTCAGAGGTCAAGTTGATGATTTCGTAAGTACCAGTCTATGACTGCTTGTTACTTACGAAATCTAAAGATTCGTAAGTATATTGATGACTACCGTTTCTGTTTGTTTGATTGTTTGTTTGTATGTTTGTTTGTTTGTTTGTTTGTAGGCACGATAACTCGAGAACGGAAGAAGCTACCAATGTCAAATTACATCACGTGATTCAGGAGGGTGATGGCTAGTGCTGATTAGATTTTGGTCAAAATCGGTCAAAGCTCAAGGTCACAGTGAGGTCAAATATTCGATTTTGATGGTTTGGTACAGATAACTCGAGAACGGAAGAAGCTACCAATGTCAAATTACACCACGTGATTCACGAGGTGATGGCTAGTGCTGATTAGATTTTGGTCCAAAATCGGTCAACGGTCAAGGTCACGGTGAGGTCAAACATTCGATTTTTGATGGTTTGGTACAGAATCATCGTAGAAACTTCTGGTTTGCGTCGCTACCTTCTCAGACAGCTTTTATTAGACAAGGTCAGAGGTCAAGTTGACGATTTCGTAAGTACCAGTCTATGACTGCTTGTTTGTTTGTTTGTTTGTATGTTTGTTTGTAGGCACGATAACTCGAGAACGGAAGAAAGCTACCAATGTCATTACACCACGTGATTCAGGAGGGTTGTGGCTAGTGCTGATTAGATTTTGGTCAAAATCGTCAAAGGTCAGGTCACAGTGAGGTCAAACATTCGATTTTTGATGGTTTGGTACAGATCATCGTAGAAACTTCTGGTTTGCGTCGCTACTTCTCCAGAGACAGCGTTTATTAGACAAGTCATAGGTCAAGTTGACGATTTGTAAGTAACATTCTATGACTGCTTGTTTGTTTGTTTGTAGGCACGATAACTCGAGAACGGAAGAAGCTACCAATGTCAAATTACAGCAGGTCATTCAGGAGGGTGATGGCTAGCGCTGATTAGATTTTGGTCAAAATCGGTCACAGGTCAAGGTCACAGTGAGGTCAAACATAATTCCGTAAATTCACGTGGAGAAATGGAGTATTTTTGCTTCGCTCGACGTTACGAGTTCGTTTTAACTTCGATTTTAATTTTGTCTTCGGTTTTTGCGATCGCTTAGGATGCTTAGAACTCGGATGTCGAAATTCTGGTAAAAATCGGATGTTTTGGAGACGTTTTAAGATTGTATAAAAAATATTTCACTCGACGCGTCACGGCTCGTCCCATGATGCAGTGCGCTCGAGCAGACGCGTTGTTGAGTTACGTTAAGTTTTGCGTGTTGCGCGCTGACGGTGTTTTCGATAAGATGGTATTTAAAATCATTTTTTATCCCAATAAAGGTTATCGTCGCATGCCTGACTCGCTAAGCCATCGGATTATGTAAAGATTGTTGGTGGATGGCCGAATATTACGGTTTGTGACTTTGATAAAATAATATTAAATAAATGCGTGGAGAAATGGAGATTTTTGCTC
The DNA here is from genome assembly GCA_035128595.1 of Eptatretus atami. Lineage (NCBI taxonomy): Eukaryota > Metazoa > Chordata > Myxini > Myxiniformes > Myxinidae > Eptatretus > Eptatretus atami. The sequence goes on along the minus strand of CM068954.1, from coordinate 42,606,576 downwards.
GCTCGACGTTACGAGTTCTTTTTAACTTCGATTTTAATTTTGGCTTCGGTTTTTGCGATCGCTTAGGACGCTTAAAACTCGGTTGTCGAAATTCTAGTAAAATCGGATGTTTTGGAGACGTTTTAAGATTGTATTAAAATATTTCACTCGACGCGTCACGGGTCGTCCCATGATGCAGTGCGCTCGAGCAGACGCGTCGTTGAGTTACGTGAAGGTATAATTGCGTGGAGAAATGGAGATTTTTGCTTCGGTCGACGTTACGATTTTTTGATGTTTGATACAGAATCATCGTTGAAACTTCTGGTTTGCGTCGCTACCTTCTCTAGAGACAGCTTTTATTAGACAAGTCAGAGGCAAGTTGACGATTTCGTAAGTACCAGTCTCTGACTGCTTGTTTGTATGTTTGTTTGTTTGTAGGCACGATAACTCGGAAACGGAAGAAGCTACCAATGTCAAATTACACCACGTGATTCAGGAGGGAGATGGCTAGTGCTGATTAGATTTTGGTCAAAATCGGTCAACGGTCAAGGTCACGGTGAGGTCAAACATTCGATTTTGATGGTTTGGTACAGATAACTCGAAACGGAAGAAGCGACCAATGTCAAATTAACCACCTGATTCAGGAGGGTGAAGGCTAGTGCTGATTAGATTTGGTCAAAATCGGTCAACGGACAAGGTCACGGTGAGGTCAAACATTCGATTTTTGATGGTTTGGTACAGATAACTCGAGAACGGAAGAAGCTACCAATGTCAAATTACACCACGTGATTCAGGAGGGTGATGGCTAGTGTTGATTAGATTTTGCTCAAAATCGGTCAACGGTCAAGGTCACGGTGAGGTCAAACATTCGATTTTTGATGGTTGGTACAGATAACTCGAGAACGGAAGAAGCTACCAATGTCAAATTACACCACGTGATTCAGGAGGGTGATGGCTAGTGCTGATTGATTTTTGTCAAAATCGGTCAACGGTCAAGGTCACGGTGAGGTCAAACATTCGATTTTTCATGGTTTGGTACAGAATCATCGTAGAAACTTCTGGTTTGCGTCGCTACCTTCTCTAGAGACAGCTTTTATTAGACAAGGTCAGAGGTCAAGTTGACGATTTCGTAAGTACCAGTCTATGACTGCTTGTTTGTTTGTTTGTTTGTTTGTAGGCACGATAACTCGAGAACGAGAAACTACCAATGTCAAATTACACCACGTGATTCAGGAGGGTGATGGCTAGTGCTGATTAGATTTTGGTCAAAATCGGTCAAAGGTCAAGGTCACAGTGAGGTCAAACATAATTCCGTAAATTAACGTGGAGAAATGGAGTATTTTTGCTTCGCTCGACGTTACGAGTTCGTTTTAACTTCGATTTTAATTTTGTCTTCAGTTTTTGCGATCGCTTAGGACGCTTAAACTCGGTTGTCGAAATGCTGTAAAAATCGGATGTTTTGGAGACGTTTTTAGATTGTATAAAAAAATATTTCACTCAAGCGTCAAGGGTCGTCCCATGATGCATTGCGCTCGAGCAGACGTCACGGGTCGTCCCATGATGCAGTGCGCTCGAGAAGACGTCACGGGTCGTCCATGATGCAGTGCGCTCGAGCAGACGCGTCGTTGATTCACGTTAAGGTATAATTGCGTGGAGAAATGGAGTATTTTTGCTTTTGCTCGACGTTACGAGTTCATTTTAACTTCGATTTTAATTTTGTCTTCGGTTTTTGCGATCGCTTAGGACGCTTAAAACTCGGTTGTCGAAATTCTGGTAAAAATCGGATGTTTTATGAGATTTATGTCGGGTGTCGTATCTTGAGGTATTATGCACTGAAGATTATGCTAATGAGGGGATTGTAAGACACAGCATTACGCGCTCGTTTGCGTCGCTACCTTCTCTCGAGACAGCTTTTATTAGACAAGGTCAGAGGTCTCAAGTTGACGATTTCGTAAGTACCAGTCTATGACTGCTTGTTTGTTTGTTTGTGAGCACGATATCTCAAAAAGTTGTTGACGGATATGGCCGAAACGAGGGAGACAGGTTGTGTGTGTAATAAGGATAAATTGATTTGATTTTGGTGAAGATTCAAATCCGTATCCGGATGCTGGAATATTTTAAAGTGACTCTTCCCCATTGAGAGGTAGGGTACAAAACGATATGTAGCATGATATATCAAAAAGTTGTGGACAGATTCGAACGAAACTTGGAGTACAGGTTGGGTGAGTGATAAGGGCACAGTGATTCAATTTTAGTGAAGATCCCAGTCCAGATCCAGATATGATAATTTATTAAAAAATTTTACGTGATTCTTCACCATTGAGAAATTGGATTGGGCCAAAATATATATATAGCTTGATATATCAAAAATTGATTTGGCCCGATATATTCTACTGGATCAGGCATTGCGTGGCGGAGGTGCGCGCTCTTCCGAGTGCCCTTATCCTGAGGTCTGTCTGTTATCTGTCTGTCCGAGTCTGTTATCCTGAGGTCTCTCCTTTTGTGTAGTCTCATCTTAATTAAATCAGGTCAGGTCAGGTATGGGAGCATGCGCCAGAGCAACACGTCGCTGCGTTCACTTTCCACCGGTACTCCGGGGACCTCCGTCTGGCCATCCCCCAGGCAGATGCCTGGCCTATCCCCATCTCCATGAGATGCCGATCAACCTGCTGCAACCACGAGGCACGTGGTCATCCCATTGGTCTCCTCCACTCACTAGACTCCCTCGCTGAGAGAATCTGGTGAGAAGGAACAGCGTCAGGAAAATGAGCCACATTTTCAAACAGCCGCAGCTGACACTCACGGACTATGCTGGTATCAAATCTCATTTGAGTCTCTCTCATCAACCGCTCCTTGGACACAAAGTCTGACCAGCGATAGCCAAGGATACTCCAAAGAGACCTGGTACCAAAGGAATGAAGTCTCCATCTCAGATCCTTGTTCAGAGTCCAAGTCTCACATCCATAGAGCAAGACTGGAAGCACCATGGACCTGAAGACTCAGACTTTCGTCCTCCCGCACAGGTACCGGCAGTGCCACACCCCATTATCCAGTGAATCCATGACTCCCGAGGCCTGACCCAGACGTCTATTGACCTCTGACTCACAGCCAGCAGAGACATGAGTGAATCTCTCCAAGACCTCAACATCCTCAACACAAACAGATACAGACAGGACAGAAGCATCCAAGATGTCATTGAAAGCCTGGATCTTAGTTTTGACCCAGGAAACCCGTAATCCCAGCGGATCTGACTCCTCATTCAGCACCTCGAGGGCCCCCAAAAGTCTCCGCAAAGATGACTGCATCATCTGCGAAATAAAGGTCAGAGATCTTGACATTCCCAAACGATGCACTGCAGCTTGATCTCTCTGACATGCTCCCCATAATCCAGTCCATACAAGTGCTGAAAAGTGTGGGGGCCAGTACACACCCCTGACGAACTCCAGTAACAACTGGAAATAAGTCAGGGATGGTACGACCACATCTCACAGCACTCTCGGTACCAGAGTAGACTTCAGACATCAGATCGATCAGTTTTGGTGGCACCCCACGAAGACCAAGAATCCTCC
>CM068954.1:42556228-42576999 GCA_035128595.1 Eptatretus atami | reverse complement strand
TGTTGGCGTTGGCAACTAACCAAACACCCCTTCCTGGTTTGGCTATGTGTGGAGGTGACTTGATACCTTACCAAGGCTGAAAAACAAACCTGATAAATGGTGGATGAGCTTCCTTTGGGACAATGCCATCCATAAGGAGATGGTGTCTCCGGGGAAAAAAAAAATTCCCCAAAGTTTGAAATTTTATTTTCCACCCTGGCGATTACCCCCTCCTGACATGGTCCTCGTGAGAGGTTTTCTTGTTTTCTGCCTAGTGAATATTTGCCAGTTTCCTCCTCTCTTTCTTTCTTCGCCCCTCACCTAGAGTACTTTATGCCTTGTTTAGCGGGGACTCATTAAAAAAAATGGATATTGTTGAAGAAGTGATGTTTTGTCTTTTCTTCGATAGGCTTAACATGCTCTCCTATCAACATTTCATGTGTATAATAGGAATCAATTTAGCATTTAAAGATAGTTGTCTGTATGTAACATCATTCTTAAACATCGAAACTTAACCCCATATGTCATATCCATTCTGTATATGTTTCTTTCCTCCTTCTGCCCCTTCTCATTACACTATTCATGCTTTTTTCAAACATTGTGTCTACAAATTCCTTCTGCAGCTTATCCATACTGTGCAGGTTAAATAAGCATCTGAGTCTTTTCATTGAAAAACTTCTACGAGTCAGTGTACATACTCTTCCTTTCACGTTTGAAAAATCTTGTTATGTTGAGACATTCCATTAAATGGCAATTCTTAAGCCTGAAAGCATGGCTTTACATAAATGTCCACTTCTTTATAGAACAGAATTCCTTTCATTAGCACCATTCACTTCATCAATAGTTGTTTTTTTCGCTTCTCTAGTTGCGTTCCAGCTTGACTGAGTCATAAGGTTTTAAGTGTTCTCAAAGTCCACCTTTGTATAATCATCTACCTGTATGCATCAATTAAACTTTACAAAGCGAGCTTTTGAAAGAGACTCAAATTGTATCATCTCCAAGATACGCAGCCGCAAGATCACCCGCCTACAAAATGCCAACTTAGATGAATTACGATTAAGTAAAACAATTTCAAAGAACTTTAAACTTATATGAAGAATCTAATTAAACACTGTTATAGTTAAAGGTTACATGCCAGATACTGCAAAAAGAACAAATCAAATTCTGTTTGAAGCATTCAGCCGCTTAGTCAGTCTTGGTGGAAGACCTTTGCAGCACATGACTGTTATAGTTTTTTGGTGTGTGTCTCTACCAGCTTTACACATGAGATGAAATTTGCATGATAAATTTTGCCCATTCTTACGTGAAATTGCTCATTCTGCAATTGATGGATCGTCATGGTCCATCTTCATAGTCTCATCAAAATGTTCAATTTTTCAATCAGCTTATAGCCACTCAAAACATTATATTTCTTCATTCAGCCCCCCGTGTGATTACTTTATGCTCGTATATTGTCTGTGATGTGACTTATTCGGTCAATCAATGCTGGATTCGAGAGTTTTCTCCAAGAATTCTCCTGTACATTGCCGCTGTTGTCCCTCTATCCTGACAAGCTTACCAGTCCTCTATAAAAGCAGCCTCCATAACATGATGATGCCACATCTGACTAGACAGTAGGATGGACTGCGGTGTGCAGTGTTGTCTCGGTCAGACTAACACTGAATTTAGACCAAAAATTCAATTTTGTTTTCTGACCACAAAACTTTTCTTTCACATGCCTGCTTATCATAAAGATGCTTTTAAAACTTTTTGTAAAACACTCCAACGACTTAGATGTCGTCCCATTGTTCAGATCGCTTCTTCTTCCACCGTCCATCATGTCAGCATTTGTGAGTAATGGATATTGTTGAATGAAAACACTGACCCATCTTCTGAATATCCTTGCAGATCTTTCAAGTCATTTTGATACAGTACCAGTTTCGTTTGACGGCTGCTGATTGATGTGACCTGATCTTGGTTAGAGTCTGTGTGATATATGTCGCCACTTCTTACTGATGATTTCACCAGACATCAAAAGGATATGATAATTTGAAATCTTCTTATCCCTCTCCCGAACGTTGCTTCTCACCACTTAGCTGAGTCTTTTATAAGCTCCTTCTATTTATGTTTGCCTTGTTGGTTGACCTAGTTGCACATCGTAAAACTCTTTTGTTGTTACAATAACGTTTAAATTAAACTGGGAACATTCTTTATTGTTACGATAAATCCTTTTATGAGATTTAGAATCTCTAAATTCTCTATTTGCCTAATGAGCGCTGTAGCATAAATATATGAAAGTTTCACTTCCAACAGTTAATATTTTGATCATGAGCAATATACTGTAAATGCCAGTTGACATAAATAAATGTTTTACAGCAAATTGTTCTTCTGTAAAACTGCATGCTCCAGAAATGGCACACAATCTTACATGAATCCCAAGCAATTATTTCTAAAGATTATTTCTTAGTTATCCCTTGCAGTTTATATCAGTAAAGGAAAGGCGTTCTCGTGGCTCTGCAGTAGCACACACATGTCTAAGTCGGGCACTCTTTCGAGTGATCTCATTAGGCACTAATTTACAAAGTGGTGATTTCTACACAGATAGGTAGGTATTTCTTCTTACGCATATTTCAACTCTCCTCTCTCTCTCTCTCTCTCTCTCTCTCCTCTCTCTCTCTCCGACTGTGACACACAAAAGGCAGCAATCGTGAAGCCCAACTGTTCTTTTAATTGCAGAATGAAGGAGTGAATTAACAGCTGACGCATGTCGCAATACTTCTCTCGGAAGACACCGCACCCCCTACATTGCACATAACATACTCCCACTTCCCACATCTATCACACCTATATTCCTCCCACCCTCCTCTCCCTAAGTGTTCTGTTGCATTGTCTGCCAAACCAACCGGTATTGAGAGTCGTTTACCCTCACTCTTTCTTTCTCTCTGGCTATCCTAATTTCCTTGGTTTTTGCGTCTTGTGTGTGATGCCACCTTCTGCTAGTTAAGCTGTTAGAAGATTTATAACGATACTGTCTTGTCAGCTTTTTAATGTTGCCTTTTTGCCACACCCCACAAATCCTTGCTTCCCTGCACATTTCCAATAAACCATTTACTATGCCACATAACTTCCTTGCATTTGGTTGTATAAATTGCTGTTTAAAAGATCCAGATTAGTTTTGTCTTTATCCTTCATTGGTTCCAGCATGGTCCACACCATAGCTTAGACGGACTATTCCAAATTTTTGTCGTACTGTACGTACTTGCAGTTCTGCTCATCGCACTCAGGTCCATTAGTAATCGGTTAACACAAGTATTACAAGACCGGTAAGAGTTACCCCGTAAGAGTCATCTTACTCTTAGGTAAACGAATTTGTTAGTGGGACCCTAATCACGTGGACGTTATGGCATTGTTGGGTGATTGTGACCCTACGACATAAATTTTCATGTCGATGGCCTGAATCAGTGATCCGGATAGAACCTGAGGAGCCCTCTTCATGTCCCCCATGGCACCGTGCCAGATTAATTGCACTAGTCAATTAATTATGGATGCATGATTTTAGTTTTAAAGTATTTCTAGCAATTTAAATCCTTGTCATTGTAATCTGTGCATTTGATTCCCTTTGTCAAGTCTTTCTTTTAGAGTAACATAACTGAAACATTAGCTTTAATTTAAATTTGTAAATTAGCCCTCAGTTCTCCTCCAACAATGCAAACTCGTTATGAACAAGCTTTTCCCCACAACACGGAATTTCTCTTACATCTGTTCATTTTCAAAAGTATTTAATACGATCTATGGCTGCGGGATAAATCAGATAAACACCAGATGACTCATTTGAATCTTTAAAAAAATACTTCTTCTATAACCATGCTTCCATTGTCGTTGTTATAAAAGGAGTGTTGTATCGGATGAAGTTTTTGACACTATGCCGTGTTCTGCGTTGAGCCGTACCAGCTTATTGCTGATGGAACACCATAATCCACAGCTCCAGAGGAGGCAACATATGAAGGCATACACGCAAGAGAGATGCAACGTTGAAAAGAAAATTGTCCGTCTCATCGTCATGATCTTTTCCTTTTGTCCAGTGAACTTGGATCTTTTATAATATCTCTCTTAGTACTTGATTATAGGTGTCTCAGCAGCAGTTGAAAAATGAGTTTTATGAATTCGATTCCTTCCAGTGAAAACACAAACAACAACACTTTCTTCCAAATTTTTATCTTCGTAATTCCGCACATGACATTTTTTATGAAGTGATTTCTTGCTTTGTGCTATTTTACTTGTTATGTTTGAATTAAGCCATTATAAACCCCAAAAGCTATACTAATTATCACATAAAAACTCAGCATACAGTATTTTACAATCATTCACCTTCCTACATGGTTTATAAACTGATCAACCAATCTGATGATATAACAAATACAATTCTAGTAAATCATCATTTTTCTTTCTATCCGCTATTTCGTAAATAATGCATTTTACGACATCTATGCCAAAACATTTAGCCTTACATGTGATACCTATCACATCATACACTTTTGATGATATGATGATGTTTATGAAAGGTCTAAAAAAAAAAAACAACACAACACACACACGCACACCACACCACACCACAACACACCCCACGCACCACACCCACACCACGTCCATTTATAGTAGACTAGCAAGTACCCGCCATGCGTGTACAGGGCGGCTTGGAGACCACCGATCATGTGCGTTGTCCCGTCTCGATCGAAAATGAAAATTGATACCCCGGACCTGACCCTCTTGAACCCCTGACTTTGAACTGAACTTTGACCCCCCCCAGTCCATGTTCTTCATCAAGGATCACAAGCCAAGTTGCAATTCATTTAATCTAACGTTGCCTCATTAAAGGAAAACAACAATGAAAAATTGACGTTTTAGTCAATTTATGCTTCATAACTCGAAAACCGAAGTCGAAGTGAATGTCTTCAATGAACTTATTTATTTGATATCTGTTCGGAAATGTCGTTGTACCGTCCTCTGATCGGAATGAAATTGACCGTGACCTACCCTTGACCCCGTGAACTTTGACCTTAACTTGACCCCTAGTCCTTTCTCATGATCCCAAGTCACTCAGCCCAAGTTTCTCCATTCATCCAACTTCGCCTATAAGACACACAAACAAACATACACACAAAACAAACACACAAACAAATTTATCTTTATAATAGAATACAATTAATGGATTTATATAATCCACTCATTTTGATCCAAATGGATCATGCAATTTTCGTGATGCACAATATATTAATTCCTTCTGAAAGACTTTACTTAATGAGCTGCATTTCACGAAAAACCTGTGTGAAAGATGATTTATGCTGATGACTTTTCTCAGAGTATACCTGCTGCCTTATATCAAGGTGCGAAAGGCTCAAAGATAATTTTATTACTCGTTTTAAATCATGACTGGCAGGGGACTTAGGTATCACACATTTGCTCATAGCTCTTTAGCATGGTTGATCTCGCACAACTGTAAACTACCATACTCGTGTTGCTCAATAGGGTTAATTCTATCAACGTGATGTGTCTGCCACTCTGGCATGATGTTAAACTTGCATCCCGTCTAACTAACATAATCGGGATGGTTAAATATCCCATATGTGCTTCGCAAAGAGTAGACGAGCTATACACCGGCACCATTACACACAATTGCACTGACTATCCTGTTCGGAGTGTTGAAAAACCTAGATAAAACTCAGCAGAACTGGACACTCTTTAACAATAACAGCACATTGTTTGTATGCAGACATATATTATTATATATATATATATATATATCATATATTATATATATATAAACACCCTCACATCTCCTCACATGTGAATGACGGGATATAAGCCAATCAGCTCTCACCAAATCAACTAAAACACCATGATCCTGGCTATATAAAAATTGACACCTCCATACCCACTTCAGTTTAGCTGCAAGAATTCACCAAGACCACAAGGTAAGCGCTTTCTGTTCGAACCTTCCCAGAGTTCCCCACAGCTATACAGACATTACAACCGTACACAGATGAGAATCCAATGTACACAATCCCCCCTCGCCTACAGGAACTGGTCTTCATAGCTTACTGCTTCGCAGATATATACAATCCACGACATATCGCAAGACAGCAATGCATACACCACATGAGCGCTCCCAAATTACTTCACCAATTTGTTTTCCATTTTTTGCCACTACCTGTATATTGTATATGATTACTTAATTTGAATTGTAAAAGTTTTATCAGATATAATTTGCTAATACATCTTCACAGTGATGCCCCACAAATAAATGCACCAATACTCACAGGCGCACACACCTCCTCCAACCGCACATACCCTAGGACCCCACCACACTATTCCGCAACACAGTCATGCTCTACTTATGATATGTGGGAGGATTGAAATCTGAGTCTTGGCAATACTTCACCAACTGAACTTCTTTGAAATCAAGTCTAATATTATACAACAGATCCCTTCTCGTCGCTGCCTTACCTGAACACTTATGTTTTACAACATGTCAGAAATATCTCAAGTGAGGCTGCTTCATACTCTTATATGGCATTGCGCTTTTTAAATTAAATAATCTGCTGCCATTCCTAACTCCAAGCCTCAAACTGCTCCACTTTTAAAGCTAATTATGGGATCAACAATGATCAAGATACTCTCACTTCCGTGGGGCAAGCAAGGATGGACCATAGTTCAACCATTAAACTCTTCGTTGAAGATTGAATAGTTAACGACTGGAACGGCACACTGTCTCCTTGTTCCCATGCTGTTAGCATATCTCGATCAATATCTGTTGAATTCTATCCCTGTATCTACACGTTCTGTCAGGTATAATGCACTTATCTCTTGAGACTAGTATTTTATTTTACTCTCACTTGAAACTACTGCATCTGTCTCTCCCACCAGTCGCAGAACAAGTTCATTGCATAAATCTCACATCAACATCTTGTGTTTATCTGTGGTATTACAGTTTGATGAAATAAATAAACCAATGCACCGATAGGTCATCCGTATCTTGCCAAAGTGACCAGTTACTTCTTTAAAGGTCACACATGAGGTGAACAGAAGCTCATCCACCAGGAGCGACTCCTTGAGAATATCTGCCTAGAGAATCCGATGAGAGATCTATCTACAGATAACCAGAAATAAGGCGTGCCTTCAGAAGGTCACAAATCCCGTCATAATCTCAAGGTGACTAATCTAGAGACGCACTCATCAGTGACAATTTGACGTACTACATCACTATGTTCCTAAACTTAAATCTGACCTGTGGGGTCACAATATGTTTACCTTACGCTTAACCATGAAGTCAAGCCCATCGCCAACCAACAAATTAATCGCTGAAGCCAGAACCAAAAAGCCCCTCACCGTACATACCACCTTCCCCTAAACATACTCCACCTGACCCTCCCCCCCTCACGCTCCGACCACACTATAACCCACCTCTCAATTCCTAGACCTTGCCAAGGAATAAACATACTCTCTGTGATAACAACGTGCTCGAAGGTTGATTATGTAGTAAGTCAACCCCATGCCATGAAGCATTCTGAAGTCAACTCATTGAACACCCCTTGTTTATATACTTCACTAATTTTCTCTCAAGCTTATCATAAAAAATAAGTATAAGCCTACAACTTTGGAAATTTAACTAGCTCTGTATCTGTCCTCCGAATGCTATATTCACCATTAATTTGAACAATCGATCCCAAATTACTCAAAAATAAGGACTTTTCGCTCACGTACTCACATTAATTTGCGACAAAAGCAGTGACCTGCCTATTAACACATTGACCAATCCCATCAGATTTTATGCATCGAAAGTAACCTGCTTACATCCTCTATATTGACAAAGTTAAGTAAAAATTTTGTCCAATATAACTGTGTCTTCTGCAGAGTGATTTATACGTGATACAGATAAAAAAAAAACAACTAAAAAAAAAACACATGAAGACAAAAAAAAGAACAAAATCGCCACCAAAAATTATCAGCTGGTGTATAACTCTGCAACACGCCGCTTCCAGCCATAATCTTATATTCCCATGAAGTTTGAATGACGAGCGATCAAAATAACTCAAAAAAATAAGGTTTTCGATTCCCCTGATTATGCACATTACCGACTTGACCTTGACCTTCAAATTTTATGGCCTAAATGACCTCCATAGCCTTTGACTATGCGAATTTACCCAAAATTTCCAAAATGAAAAACTGTGGTCTCCAGAATTTTTTTTATCCTATATGTAACAGAACAAAACAAACAGATAAAAAATACAAAAATATGACACAATAAATAAAAAACTCAGAGCTGACTAACATCATCTTGCAAAATCGTTTTGGCAAGTAATAACAAATATCTAAATAATTTCAGCTTATATATTACAATATTTCCTTATGTTAATGCTCAGGAAAAGAGAATGATACAAATATAAGTATTATTTAACATAGTAAGGAAATATAGTGCATTGAAAGCAGTCATCATACGATGCTTCCTCCATTACTAACCGTCGAGAATGACATAAAGTGATAAATTTTTAACTTGTGGAAAAGGCTAAATAGCAAAAAAACTACAATCTAGCAGATCTTGTACAATCACTATATGTCTGTTTATGTAACCCACATTAACATTTAGCAGTGGTTTCCGTACATAAAGACGTAACTTTTTCATGCCACGATAAGCTTGATCAACCAGCTGGTCAGACATCCATAATTGGATGTCGAGGCTCACAAAATGCCCATGATGCTGTACACTAAGCGCGGGCTCTGTCAAATGCCATGTAGAGGCAGTCAAATTAAATGGATGATGAGCAAAGAAATAGCAGAGTAGACACCTCGCAGCAGCAAAGCCAATTCACGTTTGAGACTACAAACGACTGCTTTCATCTAATCTCTTGGAGTTCTCACTCATTGAGATAAAATATTTTATCTCAATTTATCGTATGTTATCTCTCCCTCTGTATTTTCTCCACTCATTCATGCATCCCAAATCAACCAGATTACCGAAGGTCACAATAAAAAGATCCAACAACCATGTTTTTTCGTACATGCTTGTTTGCGTATAATGAATACGAACATGGAAATCGGTGATCAGTCCTTAGCCTCATGCGATTTTATCTATTAGTTTATTAATATTTTTTTACTCATAACTTGTGTGTTCGATGTGGGGGGCTAAGTATTTGGCCGTGTTATATTTATTATTTATTAATTTTTATATTAATAATGCACTTTTTCCCCATTCCAGGAAGAAAAACTGTTACTGTTTAAATAAACTCAGTTCAGCTGATGCATCCAGTTCCAGCTTATACGAAATTTGCTCCAATTACATATGCGGAGATAAAAAGTCATGCTAATTTTCAATTAAGTTCTGCCAATTATTTATCTCTTATCGATACGACATAGTTTTTCTCACCTACCTATTCATTACTACTGTCATCATTTATATGATAAATCTATATATCTACTTTTTTCCACCACAATCATTCTCCTTTACAGATCTACGTTGTCTTATTCAGTGATGAAAGTTGAACCTTTGATTAGCATCTTCAAGAGTCCGTGATGGTGCACCCTCCATTAACCCCACCCCACAGGGTTTCCCAAAGTCAAATATGCATGCTTTATGCTATATAAATTAGTTGCCTTCGAAGTAGAAATGCCAAAGGAAATGATAGAGATGTGTCCACATTTTCAATGGCATTATAGTAGATATATAGTTACTGTGTCAATAACCCTAGACTTAAATCCCAACGGTTTATCCAATTTTGTGGTACCCCAGATCAAGATATGCATTACTCTATCTCATTTTCTTAGGTTTTTTCTCCAGATTATTCTGGCCGATCGAATGTACGACTGTACTATGGAACGCTGAGAGCTTATGATCTGAACTAAATTTTGCATGATCAATTCAATAACTCTAGAGAATATGAAATGATAGATATTGCATATTTTTTATGACTTCACTGAACACCAAAAATAACATGCTTACTGTATCTACCTGCACTGTTCTAGACTATGAAAGATTCAAAAACCCCAAATTTAGTAGACATCTCCCCCATATAAGCAATTTGTTGTAGTATGCACATGACTCAGCTTTGATTACCCATGTATAATCTCATTGGAACCAATTCCACCCTCTTTTACCCGATAGAGCCCACCCCAAACAATGTAAATGATGAACATAGAGCAAACTTGTTGAGGACTCACTTCAGTTAAATTATTAAACAAGACTATCGACGCCCCCGAAGTGAGATATACCTTTTTAAGTTGTAAAGATTTTAAATGAAATGTCAGTTCTGAATTAGAAAAGCAACAATGCGTGCATCAAAGAAAATATAGCGTTCTGAAAATAAAAAAAATCCTTTTTATTTTTTTTTTAGTACTCAATTCAAAAAATCCAGCTCTAATTTATATGCTCCACCAAAATCACAAAGAAAATAAACGATTTTTGTCTCATTCAACATGAATAACGGTTTAACTTAATAAATCAAATTTAATAGATAAACGACTGGCACAAAACACGTGCCAATTATCGGTCAGCCCAATTTCATGAATTAACAAAAGGTTTAAGATTAAAATACATGAAAATTTCAAGTTTATTAGACAAACCTTATTTATTAAGGGCAACAAAATAATGTATTGTATTCTATGACCTTGTATTTTTACAGTTCATTTAAAAAAAAAACCCCATATATGACAACATAATAGAAATTCCAACATTGTTTTTTTTTTTAGACTCATAACTTGTAATAATTTATTCTTATAATTATTTTTAATGATGTTAAGTTGTATAGAGAAAATGATAATTTAGAAAAATCAATGTTCCCCACACTTCACAAAGCACAAAAAAATGGGTATCATAAGAAATTCCGGTAAGGATAACATATCGATCTATTCTCTCAGATCTGAATTCATGACTCCATTTCTCCTAAATGATTTGATCGTTGAGAAGCCAATCCAAGCCTTTAATTGATCGTAGACCACATATGAGTATTAAAGTCGGTATATTGTTGAACACGGTAAGTCCTAAGAACGCAATGAAATTGGAATAGATATCGAACAACTGCAGATTTATCAGGAGTTTGTTCGAAAATTCTGGCAGAATTTTATGTGAATATGGCTTAATCAGTGAAAAATCATCGTGTCGCAACAGGGGAAACAAGGTAATTTTTTTCGTGATTATCCCTTATCTTGCAGCTCTGAATTCCAGCTGCATGTTTATAAATTATATACAGCAATTGAAATAATCTCAATCTTTCTCTCCAATATCCCGGCAACTCATTTAGCTTATTTATCTGCTTATTTTTTATTTTTTCAATCTCACGTTCCACCAATTTCTAATTAGAAAGTACATCACTAAAGCAGACAACTTGTCATTTCACAAGACATTAAACATGGTATGGTAAAACCTTTGTTTTGACACTACCATGTGCACCTCCATGATTAATAGCATCTGATTGTAAAAATCTCAGAAAATAATAGGAGTAATGAATGACAATTCTGTTAATTTGGTAAACCTTACTTGAATGAATGGTGCTAAAAATTCACAAGCACAACACCGCACTCTATTTGATCAATCTCTCTCAACAGTACCCTTGACAGCTGCATACACGTTAATCGGCCGCGGAACCAAGTGAAAGACTACTTTTTTATTGACAATATAATGCTATCTATTCACTCCCACGAGGTTCGCAATAGCCAGTATCCTGTTCTTCCGCTTCCGAAACCCGTATTTTCCCTTTCTAACTCGAACATCTACCCGGTACCTCAACATTTTTTCACAACTCTTGAGCTGGAAGTTTTCTAAACTCAAAAAACTGTTTGCATCAGCAATCACATTTGAATTGGTTATTACAGCTACAATATTAAGTACTATTTGAAAACACCTGACAAACGAGAGTGAGTTAGAGATTTATCATTTGATTAAAAGGGGCTGGCCCGAACCAAATTAATGTACACCTACTGTGGGCAAACCCAATTTCCCCGTTTTATGAAAAAGAGATTGTAATTATTTTCGGCCATATCGATGTTGAATTTTGAAGTTCACATATATGTATCCAACCATTCTAAAAGGATAAACTAACTCACAAACATTAGTAAGTAAAATAGAAGCGTTACGGTCTCCGGATCCATAGATAGGACCTGTTCCGTGGATCGGCCCATCCTTGAAACAAATGTTTCCTCCGTGTTAAATAAATGGAGAGCCGGGCTATTCTAGATTTCTCAATTCATTCTTTTGTTAATAACTTTCACTAATCTTAACTGGGTGAACTTTTCCCATCTGAGTATGTCTATCGATGTAAAATATATGAGAGGGGATCCACAACAGCTTGTCTCTTTGTCTTAATCCCAATTCACTATTCCACTTCTAACATTAAATCTACCAAATGTATGACCTTTTCTTCTAGTTTCAAAATATGAGGAGGAGATTGATTTCCCATCATTTCATGAGAAAAAGTATATTTTACATTGTATGTTTGATCATTTAGACCGAGCAATGGAATTGTTTTCTACTCCTCAAGGCCTGGTAACCCAAACAACAAGTGAGCCTCATGCTATCATTTTAAATACTGCTGAAGTAGGCTGGGTTACGTGTACCAGTTCACAACATGTACATCCTACAAATTTTGTGCATTCTTCCTCTGACTATCATACAAATGGCTCAGATTTCCATTCTCCAGCATTCATTTCTCTGAGTCACATGAATCCCATGTACTCCTTTGCAGCTCAAACACAATCCTCTTCTTTACTTGTCGTTTTTTTTGTTGCTTTCAAAGTAACATTGTTCACTCGCAATGTTACAAATGCTGCAACCATGAAGTCGTAATGGTTTGTAACAGAATGCAAAACAAAAGATAAAAGTCGAACGAGAAATCAAAAGATTAAGCTCCTTTAGATCGATTGAATGCGATTGAGCCTCTGAGATTCTATAATGACTGTGCATGCGTAAAACTTGGGATAAACGACATACCATTCCCTTAATCGAAGACAAACTAACACTTCACTTCCCCTGAGAGTTGCTCCTAGACCAACCTTGTCTGCTGACACCCTCAGTCATATAAGATCACCTGAAGCCAAAAAATTATCTATGTTCAACGAAGTTCAGTACTAATTGATACTCAACTCTTAAAATAAATATCAATTTATGAAATCTGCTGTCCGTCACCGAGCATTAGCTCCATAGTTGAGGTTTTATGTTAATTACTTGCTCTTTAGAATAAATAAATGAAATAAATAAGGCAAGATTTTTCCATTGTAGATCAAAAATGAAGATTCTAAGTATTATGATTATTTCCTGCTTGGATGCGTATTGGGCGCCCTTACTGGCGGACCACGCCCAAAAAACTTGTATTAATAGGTAGCGTTTAAAAAGCATCTTCCTCTCTGAGGCTGCCGGCGCGTTTGTTCGAATCGTCGCAGTTTCAAGATATGGTTAGCACACGTCAATCATCAACAAAAAGGACAATGGCACCTGCATAGCCCCCACGTTTGACTCAGATTGTTGCTTTATTAAATACATAACCGCTACTAGGTTTTTTTGGAAGAATTATATCAGGATCCCAAAGATCCACAAACTTATGAATTCGTCAAAAACAACCAATTATGACACTTTTTGCTCAAACGGCATGCTACACCTACTTAGGTTTTTCACACTGCCTCCTCGATTAATATAAATGTTGGTATGCAATATTGCTCTCGTGAAATGTTCACTACAGCTCTCCGAACTCATGTCCTACTGTTATTTCTCCCCCAGCACATTTCCCCAGTTTGCCAACAGCGTTATGGCGTACTCACCTCTCGAAGGTCAAAAAAAAACATGATAAAGTCATTCTGCTCATGATGAAGAGCCCAGGGCGAAAGCCGAGAACACTCAGCGTATGACATGGATAACATTGGAAGCATCAGAGAGATAACCATTTGGCACGAGTTCCGACGTATTCATATAACCAATGCTATGAACATCAGTAATACTTTAACTAGAACCTAGGTTCTTCTCTCCTGCCTTACTTTGTCCTTCACATCCTTCGACTGCACTCATTCACTAGTATTATGAAAAGCTCTATTCAAGCTTATTGAAAAATTGCACAAAAAACAAAAATAAAACAGGGTTTACTACCATAAAAAAGTTGTTATAATCTATCAACAGATTTTGCAATAAAGTGTCTTAAGGTGCCCATAGTCATCTTTTGAAATGTAGATCTAGTTGTGCTACGGTCTCGCTGTTTGTACTGGTACCTCAATGCACGCGAGGGCACAGCATGACCACTATTCTCGTCAGGAAGACTGTGTCTGTGATATTCGCTTGGTCTGTACTCCCTCACGCTTAGATAACTATCAACGCCAAATGCGGAGTGACCCCTATGATTGTCAACGACATTTCTGTTTAGCGCCTTTGTTTGTTGTGATGATGTGTTCGCTTTTATCAGCAAATCGTAGTAAACGTCGGCGGACCTTCGAAATGCCAAAAATCGGTATGTACAATGCTAATATATGACCTAGTGCTTTGGTACAATTTGTAATGATTGCTACGGTTAATGACCTTTTCGTTTCCTAGAACAAAGGCCGAACTTATGATCACTTCAAAATTTCCGAAAACATGGTACCGTTCACGCGAATAATACAATTCCGGAAACAGTCACATATCACATCCATCGTAGGTACTTTCAGTGACAATTATTGACGGGTTAAACGATTTATCATGAAAGTTCAACGAGTTTACTCTACTCAAATATATCTCCGTCCTATTTTTTGAAATTGGCTATGAAATACTATTTTACCCGTGGCACAACAGCCGCTGCAACCTACATTAGTGATGCGCAAAAAAATTGAGACATTGAAAAAAAAAAATTATGCTTTACAGTCGACGTATAAATTAAAGGAAGCCAGCCTAACAATCCGTAACGTGCCGAATTCATCAAAACACCATCGATAGCGTAACTCGAAAACTTTAGTCAGTTCAGTGCTACTCTATTGAACGGACTATCAACTGATTCAGCTCCAGAATTTTATTGACGTCCTAAATTCATCGCTTAAGATCAGGTGTTCAAAGGTCACAGATCTAGCCGATGCACAAATCACAACGAGATCAAATCATGCGAGAGGCTGGAGTGCCTTCCGCCAAATGCTATCTCGTAGGCTTCACAGACGGAATTGTGTGCCTACATAATATGTCAGCATGAATAAAAATTTCAACACTAATCGTCTGGATCAGCCAAATTATGCGACCATATAATGTATGACATGATCCGAAAGACACCCGAGATTCCTCACATTTAGTTTGAATTCTGTATCATCTTTTTCACCCAACAGCAACCCCCCTCGATACATTTTTGGGGTTATTATATCTAGTGCGCATTTCCGATTTCAAACACGCAAATTCTTTCTATCATTTTTGTATTACATTCATCGGGTCTTCGGACAATCCGAGTTAAAATTAGATATCCCATGATGAACTCGTGGATGCAATGGTTATGAATATGCATAATCTTAATATTGTATTCATTCCTAAATCGCACTATATCTTCCATTTTCCTCTATCTCTAGTTTCCATCGCTCGGCGCGACCACCCGACCTACGCTTGTCTTGTCCGTCTGTGACTCTTTCCAGAGCCAGTGTTCTCAACCTGATGGTGATTAGAGAAGATATCCCTCGGAACCCTAAAGGTTTTCGGGCAAAGAAATGGCTCAGCTATATGGTGGTCCCAGCCTCTACAGCTACAATTAACTGTTGACAGATAAAACTACTCCATGTATCATTACCTCGCCGCTATCAATTCCACTGATTTTCGAGCTATTTTCTTGTTTGATTTGGTAATAGACTCAGTTCAGTGGTATTTTACAATCGCCTGCATACTTGCATATTGTGAAACTCCGTGCACTTATATAACCTAGAGTCATTCAACCTTATATTATTACAATTATAAGAAGATATAAGCATCCATAAGGAAAGCTAATTAATAAAACAGAGTTATAATAGCCACCTCCCCGCCCAGTGTGAAAACCCCCTCACTTGTTAGACCGTACGCGGCATCGTGTCTATCATTCGGATCTACGCACATAACGAGACAGCATGCTCTACTCGGGTTCCACTCTGATCTTGTCTCCTGTGCCCAACTCAACTTAAAGCGCGATAGAAACTCTCTCTCTAAAGCAGTTATTATTTTTAACTTTTTTCCTCTGTTATTGCTTCAGCTTATAATTAGATTTAGTTGGATCAAGTTGCGTAAGATAGGTAGTTTTTCTATGTCCAACAGACATCAGCCCCGGGTTAGACAAAAACACTTACTAGTTCATCTTCAGTCAACATATTGCAATCCGGTATTTTGAGATTATTGAATAAAGATCCACCATATAATGTGTTAATCACCATACAAAGAACCCATGAAAAGACCTTCTGTTGTTGCAATATTTACAATTTCAATTATTTGCCACACAGATCTGGATTCATCAATCACAGATTGCCCGCTCTTCTTAAGCTCACTTATAATTTGCTTTAATTACAGTCGAATAGCACTATGAGATGTCAGTTTTACACCCCACTGTTTTTTCCTGTGAAGATCATAAGAATCTACATTTTATCAAGACCAACCAATTATTGAAATACCAATTTTTGTGAACAGCTGATATCCACTTATAATATTCACCATATTGCAGCCTTTTCAAATAATTGAGGCCAACACTTTAATGCATAATCCACCTCCCCTTCTTGAATATGATATATATACTTATCATTTCAGTCGACAGATGACTGCGCTTAACATGCTTCATAAGATCACCCCTATTCATAAGAATTAATAGGTACAAAGTAACATGAAAAGCCATATTTACAGTTTTTAGTGTTGCAAGAGGGCAGCCATCTTTCATTTTGTCAGAATCCCATGGACGTATTAAATCGCGCTAATTGTTGCTTATTAAGTGCTAATGAACATGATTCTATGAGGTTAGGCTAAGTTTGTTTAAAGCTTTGAACATACACTTATCAGAGTCAAGGAATGAATTATGAAAATTCAAAATGACCCCCAATATGACATCATATTTCAATTCTTTTGAGCTTCAGTGGATACATTGTGCCTCTATACTACATGCTAGTTGTGTGGGCGTTGCCAGAGTTGTATTGCCTGCTCCAATCCTGTAGTGGAATTACAATAATCCATCTTCCTCCTAGGCCAGCTGGATTCACTATTACCATCCATGCCGTCCAGTCATCTGAGAGAGGAACGTTACAATCCCGCATTGTACAATGAAATTCTGATCGCCTCACCAGCTACTAAAAGATTCTCCCCTTTGCAATATTTTCTAAAGAATGCCATTCCTTCTGCATTACTCAGTGCAGCGGGTATTTACGTTCTGAACATCGTTAGGGTCATTTGCACAAAACATATGCATTCACCAAGTTCCGATCGAATTAACTGCATACGCCAGCTATGCCAGACACAGGTTCTCAGTATGCGGCATTGGACATGTGAATTTGATATCATCACCAATCTATACGCAACCTATTCACTCTCCGAGGCACCGTTCTGCATTCTGGATCTCGTCAAACATGAGTGTCATCAGCTATTCCACGAATCAAGTGCCCGGTTAGCCTCTCAAGATGCCATTACGCAGCGCAGCTTGGTGGAGTATTGCAAATCCAGACCTGCCAGAACCGCTGGAATGTGGTTGGAATTTGGTAGATGGCCGATATAAACCAGTAATGACAACCTTGCCGCCTGCTCCGCAAGCAGTAATTGATCTGGTGAAATGTTCCTCTGCAAAGACACGATGTTCAAGTAATCGCTGCAAATGCAGAAGGAATGGATTGAATTGCACAGATCTTTGTAAAGCTGTAGTAGAGACTCAGAATCATGTGAACAACTTCACGAAGACACAGTTCTCTTCAAGATGATGAAAGAGGAGGATAGCTGATAGTGAAGATGAGTTATTGTAACTTCCACAACGAATTGGAGCAGGCAATAAACTCTGGCAACCACACCACACAACTAGGCATGTACTATGGACAATGTTATCCACTGACTCAAAAGGAATTGAAACTGTATGATGTCATTGCGCGGTCATTTTTGAATTCTCATATATTCATTTCCATGACCTTGAAATATAGTGTTATGTCCTCAACTACTAAACTTAGCCTAACCTCATAGATAACATTCATGGGCCTACTATAGCACAATGACAATAGCCTTTACTAGTCCCATTTTGAAATGAAAGATGGCTGCCCTCTGCAACCATAAAACTGTAATATGGCTTTTCATGTTCTTTGGTACACAGATATAACATTCATACTAGGGGTGATCTTATGAAGCATGTAAGGCGTCAACTGTCACTGAAATGATAATATATACATATATTCAAGAATAAGCCATAAAGGTGGCATTTTTGAAACTCAATATGGCTGAATATTTTAACGGAATTTCAGCTGTTCACAAGAAATGTGTGTTTCACTAATTGTTCGTCTTGATAAATGTAGATTTTACAACAAAAAAACACATTCAGGGCAAATATAGACATAAAATGGCGCCATTTTGAAAATCCAAGATGGCTGCCCTCTGCACACTTTCAAATTGCCAACATGGTTTTTCATGTTCTTTGGTACCTATTTAACAACAATTCATATAGGTGGATTTCTAATCATCAAAATCCCACGGGATTGCATAGTCTCCCTGACTAATTGAGAGATAGAAATATCAGTTTAACCTCGGTCATTTTCATTCACTCAAAATAATGTATAGGCAACTTGCTGGTGCCATCTGGTGACTTATGCACCAACACAACTGTTTGCAAAGACATATTCAAGAAAATACAACTTTTGAAGTACATCAATTCACTCCATGCCTATGGACGATGCACCACATGTGGTGAGCGTATTGGACAACTCTGCTCTAGGCCATTCTGCCGGCCTAGGGATCAGATAACAGACTATATATGTAAATCCAAATTAATTAAAAACTTTTAACATGGGTTTAATAACGAGAGATTATTTGTAACTATTTTGGGGAACCTTCTGAGTCAGTGACTGATTGGTTTTTAGAAGAGAGCACAGTTTATGTAAAATAACTTGACTTCCAGAAGGCTTTATATATATATATATATATATATATATATATATATATATATATATATATATAACCACACAATGTCAAGGCTCGTATAAGAGCTAACCCACAGAACATATAACACGAGGAGCAGGAGAAGAGTGGCGGGAGACAGAAGCACAAAACGCTGGGGAATAGACACATGAGGAGATCTGTGGAAGGGAGAGGGATGGGGCAGGGTACATGGGGTAAACAAGATGGACTCTACGGGGACACTTTCAGGAAGGAAAGCAGGGAATTTGAAGGAGGTGGGTTTAGGGTGGATTAGCGGGGGTAGAAAAGATCATGGTTTTGGATGGGTGAAGATAAGAGATGGCGGTGAACAGCCGTTTTGAAGACCTGGAGGGAAGAGTGGGATTGAAGAGAGTGTCGGAGTTTGTTCCAAAGGCGTAAAAAAAAGAGGAATGAAAGAATGAAGGTGACCAGTGATTCTTGATTTTTGGTACATGCCGCATTTTGAAATCCAAGATGGCTGCCCTCTGCAACACTTTCAAATTGCCAACATGGTTTTTCATGTCTTTGGTACCTATTTAACAACATTCATATAGGTGGAATCTTCTAATCATCAAAATCCCACGGGATTGCATAGTCTCCCTGACTAATTGAGAAGATAGAAATATCAGTTTAACCTCGGTCATTTTCATTCACTCAAAATAATGTATAGGCAACTTGCTGGTCCATCTGGTGACTTATGCACCAACACAACTGTTTGCAAAGACATATTCAAGAAAAATACAACTTTTGAAGTACATCAATTCACTCCATGCCTATGGACGATGCACCACATGTGGTGAGCGTATTGGACAACTCGCTCTAGGCCATTCTGCCGGCCTAGGGATCAGATAACAGACTATATATGTAAATCCAAATTAATTAAAAACTTTTAACATGGGTTTAATAACGAGAGATTATTTGTAACTATTTGGGGAACCTTCTGATCAGTGACTGATTGGTTTTTAGAAGAGAGGCACAGTTTATGTAAAATAAACTTGACTTCCAGAAGGCTTTATAATATATATATATATATATATATATTATATATATATATATAATATATATATAACACACACACACAATGTCAAGGCTCGTATAAGAGCTAACCCACAGAACATATAACACGAGGAGCAGGAGAAGAGAGTGGCGGGAGAACAGAAGCACAAAAACGCTGGGGAATAGACACATGAGGAGATCTGTGAAAGGGAGAGGGATGGGGCAGGGTACATGGGGTAAACAAGATGGACTCTACGGGACTTTCAGGAAGGAAAGCAGGGAATTTGAAGGAGGTGGGTTTAGGGTGGATTAGCGGGGGTAGAAAAGATCATGGTTTTGGATGGGTGAAGATAAGAGATGGCGGTGAACAGCCGTTTTGAAGACCTGGAGGGAAGAGTGGGATTGAAGAGAGTGTCGGAGTTTGTTCCAAAGGCGTAAAAAAAAGAGGAATGAAAGAATGAAGGTGACCAGTGATTCTTGATTTGTAGTTTTACCAGAAGGTGGTTGCTGGCGTACCTTGAGCACCCCGCTGAAATATGAGCGGGACAGATAGCAGACAGAGTCAGTGGAGGGGGAGGGGGGTGGGCGAGGCCGAGAGGAGATGGTCGAATAAATTTAATCAGGTATCACAAATCAGTTTATTGGCTAAGGTTGGAGTTTGTTGTGGAGTCCTTGATAGAGGAGTCAACTATATTTAGAAATGACTTTGCAAGAGGAACAAAAAGAG
>CM068954.1:42535214-42547584 GCA_035128595.1 Eptatretus atami | reverse complement strand
ATATGTATATTGTATATATGTATATATGTATATATGTATATATGTATATTGTATATATATATTGAAAATAATGTGCAGGCTTTTGCATTATGGTGCAAAGGTTTGCACACTTAGTTTTGAGGTATCCAACTTGGATTCAAATCTTGGATAAACTATAAACTGTTGGATCTGTGCTCGGCAGACAGGTTTTTGTATCAATCGGTGTGCCATCCCACTTATGGATGTTGGACTGGGGATCCATCTGCTAGCATTAGATAGAAGACCTTAAAAATTCCAGAGCATCTTTCAACAAAAATTCAGAGTTATTTCAGTCACCCATGACAAATTTCAAATTTCCTCCCTAACCAATTAGTCCAATCAATTTACACTTCAACCCTAAATAATTTGCAATAAAAAAAATATTAAGTACATACTGCAGTATATATTTCTTAATGAAATATCAAAGTATGGAAATGTCAGTTGAACGATTTTTGACTAAATTGATTAAAAATATAGTCTAAATTTGAAAGAATGCATTTTATCCCGAACGCACTTTTGCAGAGGAGAATTGCCATAATATAAACATAGAAGAAACCTGGGGATTTGGGACATCGTTATTTCGGTGAGTTCAAATAAATCGCTTTTCCACAGAAGTGTTCATGTTGTATCAACAAAAAAAAGGTTTCATAATAATCTACATTTTCTGGAACAAACAACTTTGAGTCTCACATGTGTTTTTTTTTCAATATTTTCCATATTTGCAATCAAAACAGATGTATGCATATTATGGATGCAATCATTGGAGGATGACCAGGGAACAGTAAAGATTTGATTGAAGGTCAGCGAGAGTGTAAACAAAGCCAGTTCTGCATGTGGGGACACCATCAACACAGAAGAGGAACAGATGGTTCATAGAGAATGTAAAGGCTTGTACATCAATCCCAACAGATTTGCAGCTGACAAGAGGAAAATTGTAGGTGCTGACTCTGGAGAATACCCAAACATGAAACGTGCTCTTCGGTCTTCTGATACGAACTTTGACTTCACACCAGATTGATTATTTTGGGTTCGTCAGGAAATTGGGACTGGAAAGAAACGAAACACTGTTTCAAGACACCATTAGGTCAATATGCAAAGAAAGGAATGACAGCTGTCGTCTGCAAATTTTAGCAATTTTGGAATATGCACAGGACTGCTTTTATCTTGATTAACTTTATTATACGCTCTGGATTGTAAGCTTCTGTACCCACAGGCAAGTTCCATGCTCTGCTCATGAAGAAACGAGAAATGCAACATCTGACCTGGCTACTTTCAATGCTTGCAAGTTCTTTGGTGAATAATGCCAGACATGATGTGACAGGTGTGAACTTTAGTACTAGTGAGCAGGACAAAGATAGCACAAAGGCACGCCAAGAGTGTGACCAGAAAGATATCCTGACTTTTCGTCAGTTTTTTTTTTACCAGGGGAATCCTTTTCTAAAGGTCCAGCTGTGTGCATCAATGCCACTGGACAAGAGTATAATGCTATGCGTTCTCTTGAAAGGAACTTTAACACAGAAGTAAGCCATTCGGACCATCAAGCATGTACAATGGTTGCCAATCTATCATTGTTTGTCCATGCCCTATCCGTTTTTTTTTAATGCTGAGCATCAAGCAAGAAAGTCGAGCATACCATTTAAAATTCTTTGGTACTAGACGACCCGTGAACCCGTTGTGACAGCGTTTGATAAAAAAAAATCATTTCAAAAAAAACAAAAAACAAAAGATAGCTCCAGCGAACTATACCGCTGAGGTTGTTTGCATTGATCAAATTCCTCCCAAAGAGTACTTGACTGAATCGGGAATTGATTTTTTAATATTTTTTTCGTTGCCCAATTTTAACGAAACTTGATACTGCGCACCGCAGGCGAATGGTGAGTAAGGTGGGCCAAACTTTTTTGTGCTATCTTGTACCGTTTTGGCTGTATTTCGGGTACATACATACATACATACATATATACAAGATGAGAGTTTTAGTAATATATAGATGACTCGGCTAGGGTCCAAATGGCCACCATCCTAGACTCTCAAAAGAAACACTCAAGCTATTACACCACTCTGTCCACTTGAAGTCATAGATGCTTCTGCATTAATTTTGAGGAGGCTGTCCATCATGGACAAAAGTTAATGGACTCGATCACAGGAAAGAATGTGATAAACTTCTCTTTCAAGGAAAAAAAAAACCGCATAATTTGCTTCAATAGCAAGAGTGAAGGTGGATGGACAATTTGTAAACCTTGATCCACAGTTACTGTTTCCAAGTTTAGTTACAATGACTGAGTGTACTTATGAGCAAGGTGGAGCCTTTTCACAATGAATGCCTTGGGAAAATTTGCCACATCTTCTGGCCCAATAATATATCCAACAAAGACCTGCATGAAAAAACTGGTTGCCACAGCATTGCCCTTGAAATTAAGTGTCACCACCTCTGATGGCTTGGCCACGTGCTTAGAACATCCCCCGACTGAATCCCAAAGGTTGCTTTGGGATGGACACCGTCAGGAAGGAGGAAACCAGGTAGGCCAAAAACAACTTGGTGTAGGACTACGGTAGCTGATCTGGAAGAGATGGGTCTATCATGGTGTGAAGCAGGAATGTAGCTAAGGGTAGAGATAAATGGTGAAAGGTCGCAGCAACCTAATGTCCTATTGAGACGAAGAGGATAAGTAAGTAACTAACTAATTGAGTCTACTTCAGACAACGTGCAGTTTGTGTTTCACGATGCACTGTCGTGTTCCACCATCACTGACTTCTCAGGTTTACCAAGACAGCCCAAGAAGCTTGTATTCGTGAAACCTAACTGGCAATGCTCGATTTTGTTGGCAATTCATAACTGGATCCCTATTTGAAACAGATTCTGATGTCTATTTTTCATTCTAAACTGACACAATAATGTTACCGGTACATCAAAAAAACATTATTTTGTCGGGTTTTTACAAAACGTTATGGAATAACATTTACATACTTTTTTAACGTTATTATTATATTGGCAATTAACATTATAAATATTGAAATGTTTTTGAAACGTTTTAAGCATGTCATGTTTTCTGATAATATTTTTGTGATGTTTTTAAAACCCGAAAAAAACATGTTTTCATAACATTTGGTGACAACCTTTTTCAAATGTTGTGAATATGTATTGTATTAGTTGGGTTTATGGAGGCTGGAGCTCTTCTTCAGCATGTGAAACGGCTTTGTGGTTGCACCTATAGTGATATTTTCTTCATCTCTTTACCGACTATGTGTCTAGGAGGTATAGCAACCCAGCATTGTGTATTTTGATCGATATTGAAAGGAAAATTAATTGAGGACATGGCTCATGCCAGAAGGAATAGCTCACATGGAAAGAAAGTAAACTTTCCTGTGGATTTGATGCTTTTCTTCCAGAAAGAAGAATTTTTTGCCAACTCTCTAACAAGCAAAGGTTCATCTTCCTTCTCGGTGAAATCCTCTAGAAATCTGGGTGTGAGATCCAACATGTCAGTGGAGATGCTGATCTAAAAATCGTTCAAGCTGCAGTTGAAATGGCTAAAGAATGTAAAGGAGTTCTGGTCAGAGAGGACACCAATTTACTGTTTTTTTTATAATGTCCTGCAGACCTAGAATCACATGACATCTTAGCAATGTCTGAACAAAGGGCATCTTCTAAGAAAAATATAAGGATGTGGAAGATTCGGGAAGTAACAAGACAATTTGGCCCAGACATGTATTGCAACTTTTTATTTACACATTATCCGTGTGATACAACTTGTGACACAAATTCACGGTTATTTGGAATTTAAAAAAGGCTGATAATTTCATATCCCTATGCATCAATCTCCGTGAACAATCAACCACAGCACAGATGACGTAATTTAAGTTGGAGAGGAGTCGCTGGTGGTAGTGTACAGGACAGGCCTGCCTTTTATTTGAGTGCTTTAAGATACACATGCTTGCTTTTGTGAGAAGCTGAGGAAAGCTCGACATTTTTTTCAGCCTCACAAACTACCTCCTAGAGCTGTGACTACAAAGTACACTCCATGCATGTATATTATCAAGTCCAGGAATACAAAGAAGAGCTACCAGGTCACATCATTTCACAAAACTTCAGATGATAACTAAGTGAAGGTGTAGTCCCTGTCCTCTCACACGTTCCACCAGTACCAGCTGTGATACTGAGAGTTATCTGCTGCACCTGTAAAACTGATTGTGTTTCATCAGGGTGCAGTTGCAGAAAACATGCCCTGTACTGTACTTCTCGGTGTGGTGAGTGCTGGGGAGTTAGCTGTACTTGCTATCAGATTCAGAGGATGGACCTCAACGTCAAAGATAACTTCCAATGAACCTGTTTCTTGTGTCCAAATGCAGAAGATATTGCTGTGACATTGAATATATATTGCAAAACAATTACAGCGACCCAAAATGAGATGCTAAACTTAACATTTGTTATCGCTTTGCTACTAGAAAAGGAATTCACTGCTGGACAATAGCTGAAAAAGTAGCTTATATTAGTCACTTACCGGTTTCACTGGAGAGTACTATAAGTTTGCTCTCCATCCGCCTGTCCCACCTGTGGTTTTTCTGACTTTTTTTCCCATACCCTTTAACATATTCAAATGGAACTTGGTACATGGCTTTATAATGATACGTTGCAGAACAAGTTTGAGTTTCAGGGTGTTTGGTCAATTTTTCAGTTGTGCCATTTTTTAACTTAGAAAATATCATCTATTATAGATGGATCAGTATTCAGCTGCCCTGACTTCACCCCAATGCTTTATACCCATTGGCTGAACAGCTGGCCTGACTCCACCCCCAAAACAATAATGTGCCACCATTGCATGAAGCAGCACAGATTGACAGGCCTCAGGAATTAGGCCTGGGTGTTCGTCCATGACCCAGTGCGATTGGAATGATCTCAGGTATATAACCACGATGTATTAATTATAGATGCACACAAGCCGTAAGCATGCTTTTGCTTCATGTATGTACATTGAGTTATTAGCCTCCGTTGGACGTAGTCTGAAACGGGGACATGGATTTGGTGTTGATTTTTGTATCCGTGTGTGCGTGCGTCCGCAACCATATCTCGGACATGTATGGACCGATTTTATTCGTACATGGCGTAAAGACAACACATGATGGAATACATCTGCACATCATTTTGTTTTGGGAAGCGATCAGAGATGGCCGATGAGCAGGCATTTTAGTTGTGAAAAACCCAATGTTGAAGACTTTCTCAACCATTTCTCGGACATGCATTTACCGATGTTGTTCAAACTTAGCAATCAGATCAAGAATGATGGCTTACATGCACACGTCATTTTTTTTTCGATATCAGATCCAAGATGGCCGACTGGTAGCCATTTTACTCCTTAATTGTGACCCCAACCATTTCTCAGACATGTATGGTCCGATTTTATTCAAACATGGCACAAGCACAGCACATGGTGGCAGACACGAGAACCTCACTTTATTTTGTGATCAGATCAAAGATGGCCGACTGGTAGACTGGCGGGCATTTTAGTTGTACATAAATATGGGTAGCTCTTTAACTCCATTCAGCAAAGTTGCTAAAACAATGGGGGCAATGACATTTTATGTCCTTTTTTAAATGTTTTTATTATTTTTCGTATTTTTGGCACTGAACGCATCATTATATACCACCCAAATACAAAGACATTCATGTGGGACCGGGAGGGGCCATTTATTGCAAAGCAATTACAGCTCTTGTGAGGTATTTCTAAATAAGATATGTTTTGCACACTCCTCATTTTCGATTCTTTTCTATATTTTTGACTAGCAAATACCAACACCGCTGCTTAGCTGATGGAATACTAAAAAGGGGAGGGGGGTGGGAAAATAGGCGGAGAGTGATGAGGTGGAGGGGAAAAGAGAAAGGAGGGATGTTGGAGCGAAGAGGGGTGGGAGAAGGGAAGACAGTGTGAGACAGGTGAGAAGAAGGGAATGCAGACATACGGTGGAGCCTTAATTACAATTCATACTGTCTCATCAAAAATAATTCTGCATAGAATAACAGTGAAAATGGAAACAAAACAAATGTCTGAAATCCATTTTGTACCGGTCATACTAAAAACACGGCCCGAAGACAAAAACCGCCTGGACACATCCAGAGACAAAACCCGCCGGATACATCTGGAGCCAAGCTGCCCGGACACAAACACTGGTCAGACACATCTGAAGACAAAATACCGCCCGGATGGGTCCAGACACAAACACCATCTGGAGACAGACACCACCTGGACATATCCAGAGACAAACTCTCATCAAGACATAGATACCACCCGGATACGTTCAGAGACAAACATCACCCAGACACATCCAGAGACAAACACCGCCCGGACGCATCTGGAGACAAACTACCATCCGGACATGTCCGGAGATAAACTCCCATCCAGAGACAAACACAACCCAGATGTATCCAGAGACAAAAACCGCCCGGACATGTGCGGAAACAAGCACTGCCCCAAACGTGTCCAGAGACAAACACTTCCTGGACACTTCTGGAGCCAAGTTATCTGGAGAAAAACACCACCCAGACACAACAGGAGCCAAACTCCCATCCGGACACGTCCGGCGATAAATACCATCCAGACAGAGAAAGACATATCGTCTGGATATGTCCAGAGACGGAGAAAGACAGAGAGTCAGCTGAGAGGGGAGAGTGATAGAGGTGTGGGAGGAGGGTGCTGCACTATATTGGGAGGGGTTAGATCAATGTTGGGACAAAGACAGGGATGTGGGTAAGGGAGTTAGCAGAGAGGATATGTTATGAAGGTATCCTGGCGATATTTGTGTGAAATCACACACACACACACACACACACAACCCCACCACACACACACACAACACACACACACACACACCACACACACACAACGTCCTTGGGCGATCTCGGCAATTTTTCGGGAGTCGGCAGGTTGGAAAACTGTGATTACTGACTTCAGTACGTAATGTATCAACCCAAAAACCTAGAGTAGCTTTCACAGAAAAAAAAATTGCATTTATATGGACTTTTCAGGGATATGTTCACATACAGTAATCTTTACAAACAGCTGCATGCGACAGGTGGAAAATTTTTTTTTGCTCAGTAATTTAGAAAACACATCAACATGGCAAACGGCTCTGAAATATGATGTTATTTCACAACAACTCACTCGCAGTGATGGAGCACGAACACCTCGCTGAGGTGGAAGGAGCATGAACCACTAACTCAGGATGACGAAAATGAATCAGTTGCTCTGATTGATGGAGCATGAACCACTCGCTCAGGATTACGGAGCATGAATCACTCGCTCAGGAGGACGGAGCAGAACCACTCACTCAGGATGACTGAGCATGAATCACTCGCTCAGGAGGACGGAGCACGAACCACTCACTCAGGATGATGGAGCACAAAATACTCGCTCTGATTGATGAGCATGAATCACTCGCTCAGGAGGACGGAGCACGAACCACTCACTCAGGATGACGGAGCACAAAATACTTGCTCTGATTGATGGAGCATGAACTACTCACTCAGGATTACGGAGCACGAACCATCACTCAGGATAACAGAGCGTTAACACTCGCTCAGGGACGGAGCACGACGCTCGTTCGGGACGGCGGAGCACGAGCAGCTCGTGGGACGGCGGAGCATGAACCGCTCGTTCGGGACGGCGGAGCACGGGCCGCTCACGGAACGGCAGAGCACGAGCCACTCGTTCGGTACGGCGGAGCACGAGCCGCTCATTCGTACGGCGGAGCACGAGCCGCTCGTTCGGGACGGCGGAGCACGAGCCGCTCGTTCGGGACGGCGGATCACGAGCCGCTCATTCGGGACGGCGGAGCACGGCCGCTCATTCGGGACGGCAGAGCATGAGCACTCGTTCGGGACGGCGGAGCACGAGCTGCTCATTCGGGACGGCAGAGCACAGCCACTCATTCGGTACGGCGGAGCACAGCCGCTCATTCGGTACGGCGGAGCACGAGCCGCTCGTTCGGGACGCGGAGCACGAGCGCTCGTTCGGACGGCGGATCACGAGCGCTCGTTCGGGACGGCGGAGCACGAGCCGCTCATTGGGACGGCCGAGCACGAGCCGCTCGTTCGGGACGGCAGAGCATGAACAGCTGAATCAGGATGGCAGAGCATGAACGCTGGCTCGGGATGGTGGTGCAGATCGGCTGGCTTGGGATGGCGGAGCATGATCGGCTGGCTCGGAGGTGGAGCACGAATGGCTGGCTTGGGTGGAGCACGAACATCTGGCTTGGGATGGCAGAGCACGAACGTCTGGCTCGGGATGGCGGAGCATGAGCGGCTGGCTCGGGACGCGCGAGCACGAGCGGCTCGCTCGGGATGACGGAGCACGAATGTCTGGCTCGGGACGACGGAGCACGAAAGTCTGGCTCGGGACGACGGAGCACAAAAGACTGCTCGGGACGACGGAGCACGAAAGGCTGGCTCGGGACGACGGAGCACGAAAGGCTGGCTCGGGACAACGGAGCATGAACCATTCTCCCTGAATAACGTGGCATGGCTCAGAATGACGATTTGCTCTGTTCGACGAAGTGCGGTACCGCTATCGACTGTCGGGTGCTCTGCAAGTGGCTTAAGCACTCAAGCAAGCACTCCAATGAAATGGTTGATTAGGAATGGCTGGCCAGGCTGCAGCTGCATACCATATAGGATCCCTTTAACTTTAAATCCTGTCTTCCCTGCACTCGCAGCAGTTAAATACATTTCATGAATTCGTTCAAATAACGACTTTCTCCTCAAAAGAGTTGCTGTTTAATGTAGCACAACCCTGGAGACATCGCCAAGTTTAATCGACCATGAAATAAACGCTGCTGATAATCCACCATGTTGTCTGCTCATCTGTGCATGCATCATGTGGTACATCATTTGCAGTCCGCGCAAACGTCATATCTTTATTTAAAAACGTCCGTTTTTTCACCAGATTTGCTTTGATTCCCTGTAGAGCACATCACGAAACATCCGAAAATATAGACACAGATGTGGCAGACGCTATGGATAAGCAGTCCCTCCAGGGGACAGGGCATGAGTTCTCGCAGTGAATGCATTCAATCATTTAGCGCAATGAAGCTGGTTTATTTTGGCACATTCCTAAATTTTTGTTCACTCAATGTAATTCTTGAAACAGTCGAAAATGATGTTTAATGTTTTGGAAATTTCACATTTTCTTGTGTTTTTATGGGGAAGGAGGGATCATCGCCTTTCTTGCTCAAAGTAAATAGCTATATTGGCTTTGTTATAAGACTCGCTATTTCTTTAAATTATCATATTTCACTTTCACCAGATTTCAACACTTTTTTCATCCAGATGATATCCGATCCTCAAAATCGAAATAATATTTCGATGATACAGTATACTTCATTTAATCCGTGAGAGTAGATCATGAAAAATCATATCATGTAATGCATGAAATCACTCCGACTCCTAATTTGAAAACTATAGCACTTACAAAAACGATGTATTCAGGGATTCGTGGTTATGATGTACAGGCCTTCGATAACAGGTCAGTTCCAGGTAAGGGAGCATGCGCCAGAGCAGCGCGTCGCTGCGCTCCATTCCACATATCCACTCCAGGGGCCTCCGTCTGGGCACGGGGTAACATTCCCGGGTCAGATTGCGGGAGTGTGTCGGAGTGGTGCTGAGGTGTCGTCCACCAGACGGTGGTCTCCTCTTCGATAACATGAGTGAGGAAAGTGGGAAAAAAAACTTTATCTGGAAGAAATCGTTGTGGCATGTTCCATGTCAAATGTATGGTTGAGCAGGCCAAAAAACATGGTGGCTTCAGACCCCAGCGAGGTTACCCAGGAGATTCCTGAAGACCCCAAAGAGCGAGGTAACTGAGGATGCGCCTGATGAAGGACGTAGTTAAGGCCGTTAATTATCTTCAAAAGGGATGTTTTAATGAACCCAAACACCCAATTTACACTCATGCACTTCATTGGAGTTCTCTTTGTATGCATGCAAAGTTTCTTGCTGTGAGGTTTTATGGTTTTGGAGTTGTGGAGGAGTCCTTCTGTCTCTGTCTCTCTCTCTCTCTGTCTCTCTGTCCTCTCTGTCTCTCTGTCTCTCTGTCTCTCTGTCTCTCTCTGTCTCTCTCTCTTCTCTCTCTCTCACACTCACTCAAATACTCACACTGCACAACCAAATTAAATAAAGTTGATATGTTGTCGAGCAATGGTGTCTAAATATGCAACAAAACAATTTGTATTGTTTGCAATATGTTTAAGGTAGGGTGAAATTTGAATCAGTGACTTGTCTATATCGGGGGCACTGCATCAGCAGCACAGTTGTGCTTCGAGCAAGGATGCAAACCATATCTATGTGTTGCACATGCATGAACAAAAACAATGTAATCACTCCAGAAGGAGATACGTTTGCAGACCTCCCTCGTCTGTACCCTAATTGTAATTGTGGCTGTCAAATTCCTTTTAAGCCAAATCGATTTGTGACAAAACAGGAAATAAAATACGACATGTGAAAAGTGCAAAGAGAGAAGAGAAAAAGTAACAAGCCCAATGAAGTTCAAAAGGAAGCAGAAACAACTGGGGAGAAGAGCACAGAAAACAATGTGAGAATGGAAAAAGGACGAAGGACAGAACAATGGCTCAGGAAGAGCATAACTTTTAATTCAAGACAGATAAAAGGTTTGGAACAATGAAAAGTTCCCAAGGGAACTCAAGCACACAATGGTGCTTCTCATTTTTAATGGAACTGCATGCAATTAGAGTCCTTCATTCAGAATGTTAATATATATATATATTATGTTCCTTGGCTTTGCAAGAAGTCATAGACTTGTGGTAGCTGGTTCATGATTTCAACACCCACAGGCTCATCGCTGGACTTGGTATTCCGATGCTGGTGGTGTGGCAAAAGAGATTGACGATGTGCTTGTTGATGGTCGCTGGAGGATGATCTCCAGGGTCTCCCGGAGTGCTGAGGTCCTCAGTACCGTCCACAGGCTTGTTGTGGCAACTCTGTGGTTGCAGCTTAAATCCAGCAGAATGGTACCATCCCAGCCTTGGCTGAATGTTGGCAAGCTCAAGGATGAGAGGGTGGCTGAGTAGTTTGCGAACAGGCTCTGTAGGGATTTGGGAGGTCTGGGTGCTTTGGGCAATCCGAAAGAGTTGTGGAGTGCCTTCAAAACCACCATCCTTGATGTTGTCGTCAGATGTCTTTTAACTCAACGAAGCGTGAAGAAGAATTTTGTCTCTCAGGGGACACTGGAAACCATTGACCATAGTAGCAGCGCCAGGCTTAATGACAGAGCTGAGCTGTTCAGGGAGTTGAGGCATAAAACTGTACCTGCGCTAAGGGTGGACAAGGAGGCCTATTTTCGAGGAATCTATGAGGGTGGAGAGCATCACCTGTGGTCAATTGATTCTCATCCTGCTTGCAGGGGAATTCATTTATTGCATTTCTCAAAACCTGTCCTGCAGTGTACTGCAGTTGGAGCGGATGGTGGTGGGCTCTTGACAGAGTTGTCTGAAATGAAGGCCTGCTTGGCCGGTTACTTTGAGCGGCTGTTCCAGGCTCACCAACCAGCTGTTGAGTTGGATGACAGGGGTCATCATTATATATCCCTGTTGCTGACCTTCCAATCAACTGTCATCCACCTTCATTTGTGGAAACACAGGCTGCGGGGCACCGGATGAAACTGGTAAAGCTCCTGTTAGCTGTGGCATTCATGCTGACCCTCTCAAGGCTGGTTGAAATGCTGTACTCATGTCATTGCATGCACTTCTGTGCAATTCTTGCAAGATAGGCATCATCCCAAATGACTGGAAGAGGGGTGTTGTTGTCGATCTCTGGAAAGGGAAGTGTGATCACCAGGACTGCAACAACTATCGAGGGGGGATGGTGCCCTCAGTGCTGGGCAAGGTCTTTGCTCAGATAATTATTTATGGGGTTCGCCACCATCTGCTTAAGCACCAGCACCCAGAGCAGTCAGGCTTCACACCAAAGAGGTCAACGATTGACCGTATCCTTGCTCTTCATGTCCTCACCAAATGCAGATGAAAGTTTTGGCAGGGGCTGCTTGCAGCCTATGTTGATCTCTGCAAAGCATTTGTTTCCATGCATTGGGATGTCCTCTGGAGGATTCTTGCTTGGTCTTTAAGGGGTTTCACCAAAACTGATCGATCTGATGTCTGAACTCTACTCTGGTATTAAGAGTGCTGTGCGGTGTGGTGGTTCCTTCTCTGACTTATTCCCAGTTGTTACTGTATTTCATCATGGATGTGTACTGGCCCCCATACTTTTCAGCACTTATATAGATTTGATTCTGGGGAGGAGACGAAGAGATCAAGCTGCGGTGCATCGTTTGGGAATGTCAAGATCTCTGAC
>CM068954.1:42497841-42526241 GCA_035128595.1 Eptatretus atami | reverse complement strand
TTCCAAATGGTCCCTTTGGAGAGACATTGTGAGAGTTTGACATTTGTCAGGATTGAAAGACATGTTCCATGTGTTGGCCCAGTTTGTGAGTTTTACCCAGATCTGCAGAGAGATAAGAAGCTGCTGCTTGCCAGACTCACGGATGAATAGATGGTACGGCAGATTGTGGAGTCTTCAGCAAAGAGATAAAGAGGATGAATTAAGGAAATCTCATCACAAAAAAAAATGATGTGCTTATGTAAGCCATCATTCTTTGTCTGTGTGCCAAGTTTAACCAAGTTTGGTAAATGCATGTCAGAGAAATAGTTGAGGACTTGTTAAACACTCGGTTTTTTTTTTACAACTAAATTGGCCGCCAGTCGGCCATCTTCGATCGTGTCATGGAACAAAATTATGTGAATATGTTTGCCATCATATTTTGTCTTTGTACCAAGTATGAATAAAATTGGTCCATACATGTTGGAGATATGGTTGCAGATACACGCATGCACGTATTGACATGAAAATCGAGACCAAATCCATACCCCGTTTTTGTTTAAGTCCAACAGGGGCTAATAAACTACAGACATGAATGGGTTATGATGGAGCTACTCTGATCCTCCAAATTGAGCCTGCTTTTGCTCAAATATTTATATGCATACAGTATGTTACATTCATGGTCCATGCCCACCAAAAAGGCTTATAATTAATATAGCAAACAAATGGCAGTATCGTTCAAACAAGGTCACATAAAAGCACAACAGATCAGCAATCACCAGATATACCTTTTCATTTATAAAATTATAACTTTGGAGGGGGGGAGCAGCCAGCACAGATTAAAGTTGATATTATAAAGCATGATGGAACTTGAATAAATTTCCCAACATTCAATCAACTGAGTACCCCTGCAACTTGCTACACCTACTCACACCTCTGTGATTCTTCAAATGAACATGAACTGCTGCTGTACTGCCTCGGGTCTACTCTCATTACTATGCGTGCAAAAGCAAATCAATAAGGAATCACCTCTGGTAAACGAAATGAACTGTGGAACAGTCTCCTCATGTCAGTGCTCAGGCGAGCAGAAGAAAGTTACTGATTAGAATTCTGACCTGGTTATGGCCACTTGGTAGAGTGAGAAAGACAAATATAACATAATAGCATGACTTATATTCAAGAGTATTCAGAAGAAGCGAATTTGTTTACAAGGGGCACCCTTTCGGGGTTAAGCAACAGAGTTATTGGAATTCAAATTGTATACACTCTCTAAAAAGATGCCGCAAGCAATTGGCATCAGGAAGAGACGGTATGAAGGGTATTTGAAGAGGATGTGACTTCCAAGTTGCTATTCTATTGTTCTCTTCTCTACTATTCCAGCGGAGTACGGTGATGGAGTTAAGCTGCTTTATAGAATTCATTGGCCTATGAATTGTTAATATGAGGATGATGGAAATCTTCCTAGTGTTAGGGGCACCAAGGGAAATCAATGAAAAGAAAACATCTCCAAAAAAAAGGAAATGCATATATAAATGCTTTTTTAATTTTGCTTGGCTTTGGAAAGTAATTTATTGGTGTACCAAAAAGTGGAATGTTTACTTGGTGGACCTGGAGGAGGAACAAAGGCAGGTAAGTGAGGAGGTGTCAAGGCACATTAATTAACTCATCGTTTTCAGATTTATTCTTCTTTAGCATGGTACGAATAGCTGGAAAAATTGTAAATCGCTTCCCAAAAATTCTATTCAAATAGATATCTACGTTTAATCTGAATATTTCAACCTATGCTTGATTATGGGAAAATTATCATTGATAGTTACACATCTGTTTTTTCTATTGGAAATCATTCTGTTTTCAGGTCTGTTTTCAGTATTGGCGTCATACCTTGTCAAAGCATTTTGTTATTTTCCTTGATGCGCTTCACATTCCCAATGTACTATACTCCATTACAGAGCGTCGGTGCTGCCGAAGAAGTGTATTGGAAAGGGACATGCTGGGACAGTTTGTCATCCCTCTCCCAGTAGTAGTGAGGACAAACAGTTGGAATTTGGCCATGGTGCCTGCGATAGCACACCGACTCCTCGCGGATGACACTGGGGGATCTTTAACATCCACCAACTGATGCTATCAGATGGGACGCCTAGTTTAAAGTCCATCCGAGGGTCGAAAAATATTGATGAATCACATTGCCTGTGGACACCCAGGATGACAGATTATAGCTGGGTCAGGATTCAAACCCAGGCTATACAGCTGAGAGGAAAGTGTGTATACATACCTCTTGGCCATCCTGCCAACTGTGGTAAAAAATTATTTTTCTTCTTTAATTTGCTGATTTCCAATATGTGCATTTTTATGGCATAAAAAGAGCTTGGTCGAATCATTCAGAGACAACAACTCATCTGGGTTTGATTCCTGACATGACTAGAAAGTACCGTCATGGAGTACGTTAACACTGTAATTCATAAGTAAGGACAGCATTGGGAAAAATGGCCACCCCATCCAAATGTGAGGTGACACAGATAGAGCCTTTAAAAACCATTCCTTTTTTTTTCTCGAGCATTTTCAGAACTAATGAGACTGATGTAGATACATCACTAAAGTATCAAATCAGGAGATCACAAAATCACCAAATCGTACTTCTTCTTTCTCTCATCGTCAATTTTAGCAGACAGCCTAGTACAATAATGACTGAAGTGATTACAGTGATTATAATAAGAGGAAGTGTCATTGCCTCTCAGGTATTGCACCCGTACCATGACAACAACAACAACAACAACAACAAAAATTGGATGAAATAAAAGCAATACAACCACAATACAACACAACTGGTACTGTGAATCAGAATAGCATGAAGTTCCTTGTCTTTGCAAGAAGTCATGGACTTAGAGTGGCTGATTCATGGTTTCAGTGCCAACAGGCTCATCGCTGGACTACTCCAACGCTGGTGGTGTGCTTATTGATGGTCACTGGGGGATGATCCAGAACTGCAGGGTCTACCGGAGTGCTCAGTTCCTCAATACCGACCTCAGGCTTGTTGTAGCAACTCTGAAGTTGCAGCTTAAATCCGGGAGAATGGTGCAATCCCAGCCTCGGCTGGATGTTGTCAAGCTCAGGGATAAGAGGGTAGCTGAGGAGTTTGCGAACAGGCTGAGTGAGGATTTGGGGGGTCTGAGTGCTCTGGGGAATCCTGAAGAGTTGTGGAGTGCTTTCAATACTACCATCCTTGATTTTTCCGGTAGATGTCTTGGAACCCACCGTCAGGTGAAGAGGAACTTTGTCTCCCAAGGGACACTGAATACCATTGACCAGAGTCACAGGGCCAAGCTTAATGGCAGAACTGAGCTGTTCAGGGAGCTGAGGCATAAAGCTGTATGTGTGCTGAGGGTGGACAAGGAGGCCTATGTGCGAGCAATCTCTGAAGGGGTAGAGCATCAGATGTGGATGAATAATTCTCCTCCTGCTTACATAAGAATTTGTGCATTGCGTTCCTCCAAGTCTGTCCCTCGGTGCGCTGCTGTTAGAGCAGGCGATGGTGGACTTGACAGAGGAATCCGAAGTGAAGTCCCACTGGGCCGGTTACTTTGAGCGCCTGTACAAGGCTGATCCACCAGCTGTTGCTTTGGATGTCAGAGGTATAACTATCCCCATTGCTGACCCTCCAATCAACTGTGAACTGCCTTTGTTTGTGTAAAAACAAGCTATGTTGAACCAGTTGAAAGGGGATAAAGCTCATAGGATCTGTGGCATCCATGCCAAACTTCTCAAGTCTGGAGGAAATGCTCGAATGGTAATGTTGCATGCAGTTCTGTGCTCTGTTTGAACACAGGCATCAACCCAACTTAATGGAAGAGGGGCTTTACTATCCCTCTCTGGAAAGGGAAGGGTGATTGCCCGGACAGCAAAAACGAATGAGGGGTGATGCTACTCTCAGTGCCAGGCAAGTTCTTTGCTCAGATCATTCTTCATAGGGTTCGCCACCATCTGCTTGAGCACCAGTGCTTGGAGAAGTCGGGCTACACACAAATGAGGTCAACGATTGACCATATCCTTGCTCTCCGGATCCTCACCGAACGCAGATGAGAGTTTCGGCAGGGGCTGCTTGCAGCCTATGTTGATCTCCGCAAAATATTTGATTAAGTGAATCGGGATGCCCTCTGGAGGATTTTCGGTTATTGCGGGGTGCCACCAAAGTTGATCGATCTGATTTTTGAAGTATGCTCTGGTACAGAGAGTGCTGTAAGGTGTGGTTGTTCCATTTCCGAGTTATTTCCAGTTGTTACTTTAGTCCGTCAGGGTGTGTATTGGCCCCTACACTCTTAAACACTTGCATGGACTGGATTCTGGGGAAGATTTCAGAGGGATCAAGCTGCAGTGCATTGCTTGGGAATGTCAAGATCTCTCACCTTGATTTCACAGAAGATACAGTCATCATTGCGGAAAGACTGGTTGTTCTTGTAGGGGCCCTCGAGGCACTGAACGAGGAATTGGAGCCACTCTGTCCACGGGTTTCCTGGATCAAAACTAAGATCCAAGGTTTGAATGACATATTGGATGCTATCACCTTGTCTGTTCCTGTTTTTGAAAAGGATATTGAGGTCACGGAGAGATTCACTTACCTTGGCAGTGATATTTATTTTTCTGCAGGTTGTCATCCAGAGGTCAACAAATGTCTTCATCAGGCATTGGGAGTTATGGATTCACTGGATCATGAGGTGTGGCACTGTCGGTACCGATGGTAGAGGACAAAAGTCTGAGTCATCATGCCCTTTGTGCTTCCATTCTTGCTCTACGGATGTGAGATTTGGACTCTGACAAAGGATCCGAGACAAAGACTTAACTCCTTCAGTACCAGGTTTCTTTGGAGAATCCTTGGCTATCGCTGGTCAGACGGTGTCCAATGAGCAGTTGCTGAGAGGGACTCAAATGAGAATTGTTTCCTATAGAGTCCATGAGCATCAGATGTGGCTGTATGGATATGTGGCTCAATTTCCTGATGCTGATCCTGCTCTCCAGATTATCCCAGCGAGGGAGTCTCATGAGTGGATAAGGCCAACACAATGACTTCATGCCTCGTGGTTGCTGCAGGTTGATCAACATCTCAAGGAGATGGGGATGGGCTAGGCATCTGCCTGGCCAGATGGAGGCCCCTGGACTACCAATGGAAAGTGCATGCAGCGATGCGCTGCTCCGGCACATGACCATCCCTAACTGAACATGATGAACTCCATTTCCACAATTCACACAGAGAAATTGTTGCAAAACTCACTCTCTGCCATTCAATGCACTTTTTGCTGTAAATATGACTTTCCCGCAGTGATTTGAAAACGTAAACTTGAGAACATTTCC
This sequence comes from Eptatretus atami, assembly GCA_035128595.1. NCBI lineage: Eukaryota > Metazoa > Chordata > Myxini > Myxiniformes > Myxinidae > Eptatretus > Eptatretus atami. The sequence goes on along the minus strand of CM068954.1, from coordinate 42,520,922 downwards.
TGTGGTGCTGTGATGGCGATGTGTTCAGTGTGAGCTTTAAACAGGTAAGCAAGCAAGACAAGCTCTTTATATGGAGCAAAACCAACGTTCTACAAACCGACGTAAAAGACAAAAAATATATGTATATATGTATGTATGTATGTATGTATGTATATATGTATGCATGTATGTATGTATGTATGTATGTGTGTAATTAAGAAAGTCTCCTGACTTGGACCAACGTCGTGATGATGACCTCATGTCCTGCCATGCCTGCCAACCCCAAAGTGCATCCAGCAGTTCATGTGAGGTGAAGTCAAAAGCTGTCACCAAGCAGATGAAAAGTGAAGCTACCGACCTGATTTCGCCCTTCTTACGGCTCATCGCGGAAACATATCGCTGTTCCATCCACTCGGTTACTTTTGAAACCCTTTTGGCTCTTATATTGGTACTTGATGACCCAATGACTGTGACTGGTGAGGCCAGGTTGTATTTGCCTCCAACAAGTGCCATCTGCCACATGGACACATTGTGTTACATTCATCAATCACAACCAGAAAGCACCATTGATGTTATTGATCAGTGATATTTTAAAGACCGAGGATTTAAATGTCACATGTAAAGGACAGTGGAGTCAATGACCATGCTTTCACCCTTGTTATGCGCTCATCAGGACAACAAAGCCGAAACCATATAATCGTTTACTTGTGACCATGCAACCTGGTTGGGTGAATACTGTGTTACTCCGCTTTGTAGAGCAGCAAGGCACAGTTCATGTCCCATAACAGTCAAAGCTGTATGATCTGTGAGCAGTAATGTTGGTCTGCCACATGAGCACATTACCTCTGTCTTACTGCCATACCAACCAAGAGGTTGCAGTGTGGCGTAACAATAATCCAAACAAGGCCCTTCTGACCCGATAAATGCATCACATCATTAAACGCCATGAGCGCATTTAATGCCAGTACAATGATTCCAATGGGAAGAAGTGGCATTGTCTCTTGGGTATTGAACTCTTACCACAAGAAAATAACATTTAAAAAAATTGCAATAAATAAAAACAATAAAACCACAGTTCACCACAAGCTGTCGAATGCCATTTACGCATGCGCATGGAAAAACTGCAATAAAACTCACTATCTGCTGGAAAACAGTTTCTGCCATAAAATCTATGCCATGGATTGCAAGGCCTCGTGAATTGTAAGGTAGTTGGCAAGGTACTACAAAATGCATAATTTACGGAAGAAAAAGCACCATAATAGACATCATTATATTAAAAATGAAGAAAGAAGCAATGCTGCCTCTCAAGCCAAGTACAGGGCTGACTCAAAGCGAAAGACGGCTTCCAAGGCAATCTCCATGCTCATGCGTATGCTAATCCTGAGAAGAATAAGGCAGCAGCTTACATTAATTTAGCTCCAAACACAAGAGAGCAAATCAAGTGGTATAAAAAGTACTATGCAAAACACAAGGAGGAAATACAAGCTTTCAGGAAAGGCTGGTATGTATTGCCAGAGCCGAGGGATTCTGTAAAAGTACTGCATGTGAAGGAAATACAGCATCATCTGTTGCATGATAATAGGCAAGAAGTCAGCTAATGGAAGCTTAGACATTGCCTTGGGTCATGATCAAAACTGTTTGGAGAATAGCATCTAAAAGATTGTTCAACAAAGCCTTGCAACTGTGCAAAGGGCATGCTGGTGCTTTGCTCAAAACCTGAAGAACAGTCAATAGGCTCAACATTAAAGGGTCAGATGATTTTTGGAAAGGATGTCATACTACTTCCTCTGATCCTTACTATTATGACAGCCTATCAGCCTGTAGAGAGAGCCTCTGATATCCCCACTGATGAAAATGGCAGGTGGGTAGTTGCTAATAAAATTAGCAAGTCAGAACTGGTAAATAGCAAGTCAAATTTGAAACATCAGCTTGTGAAATTGAGCTATTGTTGTGAATGCAAAGTAGTGACTGAAGCAGACGTAGAAGTCATCGTGAACCTCAAACAGGCATTTCAGGAACCCATGCAATAGCTGAGAACTGCTTTAAATATATGTGATGAAGGGTATCTGAATGATCACTACACCACAGTTATTAGCTGAGACCATGACAGTAACATTATAGAGTTACAAGGTCACTCCTTGGTTTGTTTCAATGAAGGGGGATGTTTTAGTCAACTTCTCGTACTCAGAGCAGCATCTACCCATTATGATGTATAAAGTGAAATTAGGTGGATTGCAAGGCAATGTGGATAGCAATGTATGACAACATACTAATTTATGAAGGAAATGGGCTCATGCAATCCGGAATTATATTTATAACAAAAAAGAAAGAATGCAGCCTCTCATGCCAAGTATCGGGCTGACTGAGAGAGAAAGATGGCTTCCCAGCTTGCCTCCTGTGCTAGTTATAGTATTAACCCCAAGGAAAAAGGCGGCAACACACATTCATTGTGCTACAAATGCAGGAGTTAAAATCAAGTGCTATAAAAAGTACGATGCAAAACGCAGGGAAGAAATACGTGCTTTCAGAAAAGGCAGATTTGTATTGGCGGAGCCCAAGCACTCCCAACCCAAAATGTTTTTTCATTTTTACCTCTGCCACCGAAGGTAGAAACAGGTTGTTTTCACCACTGTTTGTTTGTTTCCTCCGCCCCCTAAGGTGTACGGAGGTTATATTTTCACCCCTGTTTGTCTGTCTGCGAGCAGGATATCTCAAAAAGTTATGGATGGATTTGGACGCAACTTAGTGGACAGGTTGGGTGTGTGACAAGGACAAAAGGTTTTGATTTTGCTGGAGATCCGACTCCAGATCCGAATATGAGAATTTTTATATTTTCCAAGTGATTCTTCATTGAGAGATAGGGCCAAAAACGTCATGTATAGCATGACATTTCAGAACGTTGTGGATAGATAAAAAAAAAACGATGTGGATGAGTTTGGTATGTGACAAGATCCAGCCGATTCGATTTTGGTTAAGATCTGGATGCAGGTCTGGCTCATCAGTGGGATACAAAACGTAAACTGTACAGCCAGGCGAGGGTATGCGCTCTACCGAGTGCAGTTCTAGTTTGTTACTTGCTAAATTGAAGATTCTGGTCTGGGCTGTTATTCTGTCTGTCTGTCTGTTTGTTTGTCTATTTGTTTGTTTGTCTGTATGTTTATCTGTTTGTTTGTATGTCAATTGCCTACAGTTCACATTTTTACTCCGATCTTCAGGAAACTTCACCACCTGATAGAGGTAGTGACAAGTTGGAAGTTTATTGTTTTTCGAGGTCAATATGCCAAAAGGTCAAAGGTCACGGTCCCATAAATCATCATTTTTCAACCGATTCACTTGATGTCTTTGTATATAAAGGTATCCCCCAATTAATGAAGTGGTTACGTATGCAGTATTTATACCCCTTCATTATGTGAACCTTTGGTATGTGGGAGCTCGTTTTGCATTATTTCTTCTGGGAAAATGAAACTTTGTTTCCAAACCGTCATTTTCAGGCTACTAGTGAAGCCACCTGTTTGGTATAATGATGGTTTTAGTTGCAAGTGACATTATAACAAGAAGAAAAAAACATGTTAAGAAAAATGTAAAAACATAGAATGATGAAATGTTAAGAAAACAACCAAACAAGGTAGGAATGAAACCACAGTATGAAGCCACAATATGACAACACAATCCTCTTATGGATTACCATCACTATATCTTTTGACATTGTTCCCTCACAATCCCACAACAAAAGTAAAATGTTGCTGTTAAAAAATATGTATATGTATGTAGTATATCTATATGTAATATGTATGTATATCTATATATATATATATATATATATATATATATATATATATATATATATATATATTTCTATATTTCTATATATATACATATATATTTATATGTATGTCGAAAGCAGATGGCCTATATACAGTATATATATTTTAATTTTCTTTCTTGCGTGCAATTTTTTAAAGTAGTAAAATGCTTAATGTTTCACATATTTTATTTTGGTGTGGATTAAATCCATCGATGTTATTAAATTTGGCTAATGGTACATTCTACCTCCCCCCCCCCATCAATCCTGGCTTTTGGCTCAGTCCACGATGTTGATTATCACGTCTCATGTGCAGAAATGTCGAAGCGAATATCGTTTTAAAAAGAGTAAAATGCTTCATGTTTTCTATATATTTGTTATGTTGCTATGGATAAAATTCATCAAAACAAATAAATTGTCTTAATACTTCTTTCAGTTGATTTGGGTGATGGTTTGGGTATGTATCGCTTTTGGAATGGTTCTGTCCGGTGTCCATTATGCCCCCTCATGATCCTGGGCTGATTTGGTGGAGTCCCCATTTATGTTCAATTTATTTTCATAATAAAACTCTTAATATTATACACCACTCCTTCCCAATTCCATTTCCAGGTTATGCATGCCGCCATCGACGGACGCCGAAGGAAGGGAGTACTCAGTTTTCACTCTGTTTTCTTGTTTGTTTGTCCTGGCAATATCTCAACCATCCTTTGAGCTAGGAAGATGAAATTGGGGACAAAAGTGAAGATATGCTTTGGCAAAAGCGGTATTTTTTTGATTAGTCAATTAATTAATTACTTTATTATTGAAGATTTATTAATAACTTATTTATGGTATTCCTCATCCTGGCAATATCTAAGGCACCTTTTGATCTAGAAAGCTGATATTTGGACATGGTAGTGACCAAGTGATTTGGCTATAAAGAGTATTTTTGATTTATTGATTAATCAATTAATCGATTCATTATTTTCTTGCTTTCTTTCCGGGCGATATCTCAGCCATCCTTTGAGCTTGGAAGCTGAAATTTGGGGACAAAAGTGAAGATATGCTCTGGCAAAAAGATTATTTTGATTTTTGATTAATCAATTAATTGATTAATTACTTAATTATTATCGATTTATTAATTACATATATATTTTATTTCTCATCTAGGCAATATCCCAGGCATATTTTGAGCTTGGAAGCTGATATTTGGACATGACAGTGATCAAGTGATTTGGCTATAAAGGGTTGTTTTTGATTTATTGATTGATCAATTAATCGATTAATTATTCATTTTTCAATTAATTACTTAATTTTCAAAAAGTTACAGATTCGGATGAAAGAGTGGTGGTTCAGATATGCTATTCAGCAATTTATTGCACTCCAGTAATGTCGCGCACTGGAGGATTTGTTATTTATTTATTTGGCATGGGGGCGGAGTACTTTTAATGTAGCGCTACTTGTTTTATATTTTTATTTTATTTTGGGTTGCGTGTACTAGCCCAGAGACAAAGGAACTTCGTCACATTGTAATCACCATTATGGCTTCAACAGTTATTGAGATAGGTCTGGCTACAGTTTTACATTGTTTTGAAAATAGAAGAAGAAGAAGAAGAAGAAGACGACGAAGAAGAAGTACAAATTGGCGATTTAGTGATCTCCTAACCTCCACCCATTGTTGGGAGAGCAGAAGCAGCATATCCAGGGTAGAGTGACCTGGTCTGAAACCAAATTGATGATCGGAAATCAGGCCATTGCAGAAGAGGAAGGATTTAATGGATGAAGCGATGATGGATTCCATAACCTTGCTGATGATTGGCAGAAGGCTGATTGGTCTGCAGTTGCAGGGATCGCTTCTGCACCTTTTTTCTGCAGGTGGTAATGCTTGCTGATTTCCAAGCAGATGGCAGATGACCTTGAGCAAATGAGAGGGGGAATAGAACAGAGAGAGGGTGAGCAAGCGCAGAGGAGCAGGTTTTTAGGACACGTGGGCTGATGCCTTCTGGACCGGTTGCAGAATCTGAGTCGAGGATGGACAGCAAGCTCACCACCTTGTCAGGAGAAAAGGACACAGAGTCCAGGGACAGTTGGGTGCGACTGGGTAAGGTGGGTCCAGAAAGCGATGGGTTTTGGACACAAGATTTTGTTGCAAACACCGAGTTTAGGCATTCAGCCTTTTCATGTGCGTTATCAGCAGTGCGGCCATTTGAGGTAAGGGAGGGGATGGAGAGGGAACATACACCAGAAACAGATTTGATTAGATGCCACCAGCATTTGGAGGAGGGAGAGAGGTTTGAGAGTTCAGACTTGAGCTTCGAAAGATGTTGTTTTCTGGCTCTCCTGAGGGTAGATACACACTTGTTCCTAGCTTTATGGAAGGAACTGAGATTACCCTCAGTTGGGTTTGCTTTCCATTAGGCAAAGGCAAGTTGTTTCAGGACAACTGCCTCGCCACAAGCTTCAGGGAACCATGGGTGGAGGAAGGGTAGGACAACTGAAAAGAGAAGGGGATAAATCTGTGCATGAGGGAGAGCAAGTTTCTTTGAAAGAATTCCTAGGATGAGTTGATGTTGTAGAAAGTAGCGATGAGAGACTAGTCTAGAAGTTTCATGGCTGATTGGAGACCCTGCCAGTCAGCTTGAGTGAAATGCCAGACTCGACGGCGGTGAGGTGGTTCTCTGATAATAGCCAGAGAGATGTCCACTTTGACAAGGACGTGGTCATAAAAACTGATTGGAGTGGAGGAAGAACAGCAGATATTTTCAGGGAAATTTATCAAAATCAGATCCAGAAGAGATACAGCACCATTGTTTGAGATCCGCGTCGGGAAATTGACCATTTGAGTCAGTCCCAATGAGTAGCAGAAAGATTTTGCTGAAGTGCCATGACAGGTGAGAGATTGTAGTGCCATGACATTGTAGCGAATGAAGACCTCTGTTAAATGAGGGCTGGCCCAAAATGAAACCATTCATTGTCGTGAACCTTAACTATTCCATCGTTCATTCCTTCGTTGGGGGATACCTGTACTGCATATAAAACTGAAAAACACGGTTGGACAGTGAACCATCATCGAGGTGGTCTTGATCGGTGCCTGTGAGTATGTCTATTAATTACGTACTGTTTCAAGTGGAGTTGGACCCTGAGTATATCTATTAATTACTTATTATTGGACCTTATGTCTGGTGTTGGATTAATCGTTTGGTTGGCTGGCTTAATGGTTAGGGTGGCTGGCTTGGTATCTCAGAGTCCCAAGTTCAAATCCCACTCAGCCATTGAATTAATACCAGAAGGGGTTGACTCAGCCTGTCATCCTTCTGAGGTCGGCAAAATGAGTACCAGCTTTCTGGGATGATTGAGCCATTTGAGATTTCGGTGTTGGCATGGTGACCCATCCAGGATTGTCCCCAATAGACCAGGAGACTGCTTTGGCAGCACCGACTCTCTGTACAGAGTATGGTCCCAATTGTTGTTTTGGACCTCGACTACGTCTATTAATTACCTCTATTAATTACGGACTATTGGAACATACCTTTTGGACATGTAGACTTTTAAAGCCTTTACACTTTTTAGACCCCTTAGAGTTAAACTCTTTAGACCCCTTTCGAGACTATTTTAAACCTTTTATACCCTTTGGACCTTTTAAAAACATTCATACCCTTTAAACATTTATACCCTTTAGACTCCTTAGACCCTTTATAACCCTAAGACCCTGAATAATCTTTTTACCCTTTATACCCTGAAGACCTTTTTATGATCCTAAGACCCTTTAAGAAGCATAAGATCCCTAAAATCCCTTAAGGACCTTTTAGAACCATTAGACCAATAAGACCTTTAATACCCCTATAGCCCTTTAGACTCTCATAACCCTCAGTACCTTTAAGACCCCTAAGACCCGAAGACACTTTAAGACCCAAAGACCCTTCGATCCAGTTCGACCTTCTATTTGAGGGCCTTTTGCAAAAACACTCGAGGATCACTAGTCAAAACCAAAATGCCCCCCCCCCCCAATTGGTAAACCACCTCAGTACCAAGATAAGAGGGTGCAAAATAGAATTAATTGATTAATTTATCTTTCTTTTTTTTTCAAGTTCTGCTCATCTTGGTAAGTGGCATCAGGAAAAGCCCCACGTGGGAAAGAGAAAATGGTCTCCGTGACAACAATTTCTCCCCATGATAATCAATTTCGATATTTTTGTGATTTTATTTTTGCCAAATCTCAGGAATTTTTCAAGATATCTGAGTGAAACTTACACAGCTTCTTTGTACGTACTTGTAGTACAGATGGATAAAATCTAGTGGAAAATGGTTAAAGGTCAAGATCGTTGCCATCTAAAACATGTAAAACACTTATTAGGTGGCAATTATAAAATGTGTCAACCATATTTGTTATGTACAGCATTCCATCATGTAAAACACTTGTTAGGTCAAATTTTCCAAATCAACAAATTGCAGTTTCCATGGCAACTATTGCTTATTTGGATTTCACAAGTATCGTGCTGTGCATGGCATCTTTCTTGTTTGATTGTTTGTCTACCTTTCTATCCGTCTTAGAGCAGGATATCTCGAAGAGTTGTGGAAGGATTCAGCCGAAACTTGGTGGACCGGTTTGGTGTGTGACAAATTGATTAGAGTTTGGTGAAGACCAAGACCGATCCTGAAATTAGTATTTAATGTTTATTTCTGACTTGTAGAGTATCACCCTGGTGCTTCACAGGCAAGGACATTGCAGCAATGACTATGCCATCCTTTGAAATGAGGTTAAGCCAAGGGCGTGTTCCATTAGCAAGCAGCTTGATTCAAAGCACTCAAGCTAGCCCTGGAATGGAGTAGTCAGCACTGCTTAACAACATAGCGGTCTCCAATATAAATAATGCTATCGAGGTCCGCGGGCAAATTTGTTGGGGTCATAGTTTTCAAGTTTTACTTGATCTTCTTGTGACAGCAACTTCCCAGAAACTAATTCCTGGTGTTAGCAGCAGCTAAAAAGGGTACTGGAAAGAGGAAAATAAAGAGAAAGAAATGGTGAGTCAGAAAGGGGAGTTCCATTCCAAGCTTATCTATATTTTTTTTTTGCATGTTTGTACATTTTAAAGAACTCGGATTAAAAGTAGAAGTAAAAATAAAAGTATTAAATGCACGTTTCAATATCGCCCTCTGTGATAGTAAAATTGAAGATATAGCGACCAATCATTTTGAAATCGATTATGGTGGCCATTTTTGCAAACTTGCGGAGGTGTTCTGTTCACAAGTAGCTCGCTTACTGCTCGCCAAGCACCTCACTTAATAATTTGATCTGCTTGACAAGTGGCTGGGCAAGTGGCTTTCAAGGTGGTTGATATGGAACGGCTTGCTTGCCAAGCGATATCAATCAAGAGAAAGCCGCTTGCTAACGGAACACGCCCCTGGTGTCCCATCTGCTCGCATTTGCTTGGTGGATGTTAAAGATCCCACAAAGCCTTTCAAAAGGAGTAGGCCATAGTGTTGCCTGTCCCCTGGCTAACTTCCAACTTTCTGCCCTAACCCATAGCATACAGTATGAGTGGTGACCTGTCAAGGGTGAGTTTTCAACAGAACGGATCGTCGCGCGCACGCGTGTGTGTGTGTGTGTGGTGTGTGTGTGTGTGTGTGTGTGTGTGTGGTGTGTGGTGTGTGTGTGTGTGTGTGTGTGTGTGTGGCATGATTCAATATTCCTTAACCAATCGGATTGCTTTTCCATTGAAGGATTATAACAGGACCATTGCATACAATGTATACCATATCCCAACAGGATGCAGTTGATTGGCACAATGAGAGTTATTTGAGGGCCACACTGGATGTACTTGGCATATGAAACCAATGGCTGGTTATTGCAGGAATTCAAGGAGCCAGAATAGCTCACATACCCTTCATTGAAAGACACTTTGCCATAACACTAGCCGACAGACCCCTTACTGGCTCAACATCCCATCCGATAGATGGCACACCTTTTGATGCAATACTATGCCTGCGCTGTGCCAGTCTGACAGTTTATAGTGCGGTTGAGAATCGAACTCAGACTCGATAGCTGAAAGACAAGGACACCCTCTCTGTACCAATGTACCTCTCTGTGGGGCATTGCGTTGGTGTTTAATGAATGTACATTGTTTTGTGCTAATGTCTGAATTCATGAAGACAAGTCATTGTTGAACGCCCATAAATCTCGAGAATGAAGGAAGAAAAGCAATAAACGCCTGTTTTATCTCCACTTCTGATCACACTCTTCTACCAAATGCAAACCCCTTTCTCTTCCTCCCCACCTCCCATCCCACCGTTCCCCACCTGATGGTGATCCATGATCGATTTTATGAAGCTTCATGTAAGTGGAATCTTAATTTAATTGGCCGTTGATAGAAGCGAAATGTATTGTCATGTTTCTTTTTGACCCATTTGTTGAAACGATATGTATGTGTAATTGATCAAATGTGCTCCCTGGTTCAAGTCCACAATGACAAAAGTCGTTGTGTATGCACAGAGAATGGTGGGCTACCTGCATGCAGAGGTGGGGAGGTGCCTCAAATGCATTTACAGCAATATCTGTCCATTCATGCATGCTAGCCCCTCTGTGCTTTTGTTTATTTGACAACAGATACTTGTACGGAACGGCTTTTAATTGCACTGGGATTCGGGGCAGTCGGAGGTAATTTCGACAGCCTCAGCCAAAATTGCCCTGCCAGTTGAAATGGATTACCGGGCCAGTGAATGCCGTACCAGGGCTCCAGTCTAATCTCCATCTCAGGTCTGGAGGCTGGGCGTCCGGGTTGGACTGTCCCTAACATCCGGCCATGAGCAATGATCCTCATGAAGATTTGGACGAGTTTGATAATAAGTGTGTTGCTTAACGCCAACTCAACCAACCTCTATCCCATCTTTCTCCTTCTGAACCAAGAAACCAACCAGTCTATTTACACCTATGCCAGATAATGGTCGACTTACGTGTTACTGCATGACTGCCAAGCTCACCTTTAAGCTGTCTAGCCTGCGTTTGAATCCCGACCCAGCTATAAACTGTTATCCCAGTGTTTCACAGGAAGGGTGATTCATGAATGTGTGTTCCATCTCTAAGATGGACGTTAAATTGGGCATCTCGTCTGCTGACATTAGTTGGTGGACATTAAATTAAGATGTCCTATGCAAAGAGGAGGCGAGCTATCGCCAAATTCAAAATTACTGCCCTAACTACTGCTGAGAAAGGGATGGCAAACCGCCAAGCATGACCCTCGGCCAATAAACTGCTTCGGCAGCATCAACGCTCAGTAACAGAGAGTATGGTGCATCGGATCGGATCAGACATGCCTGCATCCTGTCTGAATTGTCCTGTGACCTTCGTTTTATGCACTGGTCAGACAAAAAAGAATGAATCTCCATTTTCCTCTCCAGTGCTAAGATTAAGTGAAATATTTAGACAGGGCTTTGGAAGAATTTTCCATGAACGTGGTATTTTGCCTCTTTCCTTCTTCAAATATTAACTCAAGGCATTGCTTGCCCCCCCCCCCCCCCCGTAAACAACGATATTATTCTTTGTTTCGCCATGAAGAAACCGTGCTGTCATTCTACTGGAGAGCCAGTCGTACTTATGCTATCAAAGTATAGAGCACTGCAGCTGCATCATTTGATCTGCTTTCTCATGCCTGTTTCTTCTCAAAGTACGGAAATTAAAGAAATGATAATAAAGGCAGTTACCTCTTTCCACCCTCCCCTTCCAGCCCATTCTCTCAACCTCCCACCTTTCAACTCAACCTTTTTCATTGCACTCTTTTATTATTTTTATTTTTTCATAGTGGACAATGATGCAGCCGACAAGTCCTTCAACAGAACACTTGTCAAGTGGAGGAAATTGAGCGGTTTGCTTTATGTGTTTAATGGCTGACGTTTTTGGCAATTATTGCAAATTTTTTTGTGCATGGGTAAACTAAGTTTTCAAAATTCGAACCTGACTCTCTCCAAACATCCTCAATCACACAGGCAATCCACAAGTAATTAACCTTCATGTAGTACTCTGATTGTAAGAAGAATAATAAAAAAAAACAAGTGTAAACTAGAAAGCATCTGAAAATGCAAAGCACGTCCACGTCCACTTTGTACTCAAACTGAACTTGACGAAAACGACAGTTAAAAAAACATTGTACATTTCATTCATTTGTGTTCTCCACGATCTGATAATGAAGGTTTTAAAAAATATTTGATGATAAAAGCTCAATTGGTAAAAATGTTACAGCCGGAACATACACACTGAATCTCAATGGTAAACAAGGATTTCGATTAAGACATTTGTGGCTTGTCTGCCACTTCATTGATGACATCTTCCTTACAATCGTTTATTCCCCATTGGGAATAGAATGAGATGTGCCAAGTATCAATTTTTTTCAGATCAGCGGTTTCAGAGATATCATTTTTTTTATTTTTTGCGTTTTATCTAAAATGGCTGCCATATAACGTGATGTATGATGTCACAATTATCATTTAAATATTCTCCATGGGCATTTGCTCCTACACTGAAAATTTTTTCAATCAGACAAGTGGTTGGTGAGAAAAAAATATATAAAAAAACATAACAAAGCAAAAAATGGTCAAAAAAGGGTCAAATTATAACAATAATAATATAATAATAATATAATAATAATAATAATAATAATGAAAATTATTTTAACAAAATTCCTCATTTATTTTCTCCACATTCTCATATAAATAAAGCTTTGTTGAAAATTTGATGACAAAAGCTCAAATGATAAAATTTCAGGTCAATTGGATGAAAATTGACGATTTTATGTGAAGCTGACCTTTGACCTTTTGACCAAATTATTAATTTGTCTTCTCCATATTGTCATAATAAATCTTTTTTGAAAATTGATTAGCAAAGCTCAAATAGTAAAAAAGTTATGAAAACAACACACACACACACACACACACACACACACACACACACACACACACACACACACACACTTTTGCAAAACCCTGTCTCCACTGCAGGGGGGATTGGGCTAACAATGTTTGGGAAAATGCTGTGCAGTTTATAGTTTTTTTTTTTAGACCAATAATTATTACTTTTCATCCTAAGATATTCTCTTTCCTCCGTGATTTGTGTCTAATCAAAGAAGCCAACGATAAACATAACTATATTACAGTGAAACTCTTGAAAAAAGTCGGGTTTTGGAACACCATACCATCATTATTGCTCCAGATCACAGACTGTATTTAGCTCAGCAATACGAGCAGCACAGTAGGTATTGGATTTTATAACTTTTTTGCTCCTTAAAACTTCAGTCACTTGCTTGACTCATCACTGCAGCTAGGTGTGAAATGAGTTGCAGATTATATTCTGTTATGTGGAATTCCCAAAAGCTCAATAACATTGCATAAGCAATACCATTTTGGGTGACATGTCAAGTGGTATCTGTTTGGCAGGTTTTCTCGTTTAAAGGAAGGGGATAGATACATCTTTAAGCAGTAGCAATTCACCGCGTGGATGCTTTGATTTCTTTTTGCTGGGAAGAATCAGGTATAGAAGTCAGCCTTGAAATTAGGCCTTCTGATGCAGAGACCAGGAGTTTGTATGATTCCAACCCTTTCTGTTTGACTGTAACCATGACCAATGTAATATAAATATAATAAATACCAGGAAATGTGAATTTGTAAAATCAGTTTAAAAGTTTAATTGACAGTGAATATTATAAAGCATTGAATTAACTTCTCATGTATTGGAGTAGTCAGTGTTTATGACATCATAGTCTGATTGTATTGGTGTGCATGTAGCTTGGATAGTATACATACCAGGACATTTCCACTTTCCTATCAGGTGGATATCTTTGGATAATAATCGTACATTTTTACATCATATTGGGTGAACGCTTGTGCCCTGGCAAGTCCCATAATAGAAAAAATATAATAACACATCAATGTATGATGATAACATTAGACCGATAATTTTTGTAAATGCTTCCGACGATTACCTGCATTCCACTTGTGATGCTGCATTGGAGGTAGATGGGATGCCTGGAGAGTTACAGGTGGAGGTTTGGTTGTTTAAGTTCATTATTATTTGCCTCGTAATTCAAACACATTCACAGCGTCATCATCGATGTATTGGATAAGAAGATGATATCCTGTGGTGAATCCTGGTCCACACTTCGTATCGGTTGGTATGCATTGGTTCATACATGGAGGTTTTAAACCATGAATGAACAGCATGCTGGCACTCAGTGCAGAAGTTGGAGGGTTTTTCCAATCATTGATCGCTCTTCGACTGAAGAATCTGCTTCTGAGAAGTAGCTTCCATCTAGGCTTGAACACCTTCATGGAATGACTCCTGGTACAGTTGGTAATTGCAGGAGTGAAGAAGTGGTGGGGGATGATGAAATCTAGTCCTTTCATGATCCAGAAAACCTATATCATGTCACCTCGCCTGCATCTGTAACTTAGAGTCCATCTTCAGGTGTCTCAGTGTCTCTTGTTAGGAGAATTGTCGTATGGTAGGGACTAATTTGTTTGCCCTTCTCTGTACCTTCTCCAATGTATTGCTGTCTGCTACACATCTGGGATACCATGCCAAGTTGCCGTACTCCAACATAGGGTGAACCAGAGAATTGAACAGCAGTAGAAATGTAACTTCATACAAGGTTGTGAAGGTACTTTTTATGAGCATGGAAGTGTCCTTTCACCTTTATGACTGTAGTGGAGAAGTGATGATGGACGTTTCACAAGCTGCACACAGAGGCAAAGCTCACTATTCACTTTTGAAATGATGGGAAAACAGACAAGAATAATGTTGATGCCAAATTTTAATTCACAAGCAGGATCCTCCACACTCTATTGAGACAAATCCAACCTCCGCTGCCTGATGTTGCACCACCTTTTTGCGGTGGCAGTATAAGTAGCTCAGAGCTTTGGCTCTGAGTGAAACCAAGAGTGCAACACAATTAACTTTTTAAAGTCCATTAAACAATTTAAATTGTAGATCAACTTAAACTTTCCTGTTACTGGGAACAGATTTTTTTGCTTTATATGTATAACAAGAACCAATCATATCTCTCACCCATAATTGGAGGGAATAACTAATCACCTCTCACCTAATCAATTACCCCATGTGTCTGGGATTTCAATGGCTTTATCCCCATGCTCTTCAAGCCAAAGAATACTGCATAAAGCAACCAAGGAAAGCTATACAAGGTAAGCACGTTGCTGGTTCAAACCTGGAAGTACATGGGGGGTGGGGGGGGTTATATACATGTGTATGTATTTGTATATATCAGGGTGTTTCTAAAAGTGATACAACTTTAAATGTTTATTTACAAAGAAATCGAAACCTCAGGAATGTGAACCAAACATTTCTAAAGCGTATGACATGTATTTTATATGACTGATTGCGAGTGCAGTAAGTCACTGTAAGAGTTAGTGAGAGCCCAAGGTGTGAAATTAGCATTTACACAAAATCCTTGCAATTGACGCTCTCGATGTGTGCCCCTCCATGGTTCAGACAGGCATTGATCCTGACTCCAAAGTTCTGTTCAACTTTCCTGAAGGTCTTATGTGCACTGACTGGAGGTAGTATGACACCTCCTCCTTCAGATCATCCAGTGTGGCAGGGTGGTTGGTGTATACAGAGCCCTTGACAGCCCCCCAGAACCAGTAGTCCAGAGGATTCAAGTCTGGGCTATGGGGTGCTCAGTCATGAGCGGTACTCAGGGCAACGAGGCAGTTTCTGAAGAGCTGCCGCAGGAAAGTGATGGTGTCACGAGCTGTATGCGGGTGTGCACCATCCTGCATAAATCAGGTCATGCTGAGCTGGTTTGGGTGATCTGTTGGGCGAGATCATGATGGAACTTCTTTAGCACGACCCGATAGTGCTCACCATTGATTGTCACCATCCTGCTGTTGTCATTCTCAAACCAGTAAGGCCCTCACGTTGCCCATTTGGCATTGAAAGTGCAGAAGCATGTAACCTTAGGCCCTTTCAGGTACGTCTCAGTGATCTCCTCAGGTGGATCTGATCCCCAGAAAATATTGTTGTGGTTGTTTATGGCACCGTTCAAGTGGAAATGGGCTTCATCACTGAACCAGATCAGGTTGATCCAGTTTGGGTACTGCTCCATCCTGTCACTGAGCCAATTGCACATATCAAGTCTCCTTCTCATGTGTCTTGTCTCAGTTTATGCCTACTGGAGATGATGTGTGGGAAAAGCTTCAGTTCCTTAGTGAGAATATGCCAGACTGATGTTGGTTTTATGATTAGCTCACAGGAGCACCGGTGGTGGGACTTCTTGGGACTGTCCACTGCAGAATCCCACATTGCATTGATATTCACTTGGCTCTTGGTTACTGATGCTGGCCTGTCACTGTTGCCCTTGCTCTTGTTGTGCACTGTACCCTTGATCTCAAAATGTTTCACAATATGTTGAATGGCACAATTTGTGGGTCAATCATGTGTTCTGAGGTCGTATTCCTGGCAGAATCTCTGGCGGCTGTCAACATATGATTTAGTCACATACCACAGAGCCACCACTTTTGTCTTCTGATTCACTGTCAATGGCATAGTTTATCAACGGAGCTAGAAATCCCAGGGTTATTATATATATATATACTAGATATATATATATATATATATATTATATATATCACCCAGGGAACAATTATCACGATAACATCACCAAACCTGAAAAGGAAAATGGTATTGGTCAAAAAAACAAAGAAATAGCAGGAAGTCAAAGTTGTATCAATATTTTTGAAACACCCTGTGTATATAAATCAAATATATAATGCTCTTTCCAACAACTAACTCTCTCTGACTGACTGACTGACTGATATTAAAGATCGGTGCCTTCCGGTGACGTAGAAGCTCAAATTTTGCATGTTGATGGACATCAAAGACAGTACACCGGAAAAAAAAATCCCAGAACCGTCGGAAAGCATCCGTAAATGAAAATGTAAATATATATATATATATTTTTTTAATGAAAATAAATGAATGAAAAATCAAATTCAGGTGAGCAACCTGAGACAATGGGAAACACGGTATGTATGCTTACACGGTGTAAGCATGCCTCACGAGTTATATATATATATATATATATATATATATATATATATATAATATATAATATATACATACATATATATACATATATATATACATATAATATATACATATATATATATACATATATACATATTACATATATATATATATATATATATAATATATATATATATATATATATATATATATATTCCTG
This sequence comes from Eptatretus atami, assembly GCA_035128595.1. Lineage (NCBI taxonomy): Eukaryota > Metazoa > Chordata > Myxini > Myxiniformes > Myxinidae > Eptatretus > Eptatretus atami. The sequence goes on along the minus strand of CM068954.1, from coordinate 42,503,915 downwards.
TAAGTCTTATGTGGCACTGCCAGATAAGGCAGCCTGGTGTTGGCTTAGTGGTTAGGGTGGTGGCTTGGGATCCTAGGGTCCTGAGTTCTAATCCCCGTTGGCCGCTGAATTAAAATACACCAGAGGGTTGACTCAGCCTGCCATCCTTCCGAGGTCGGCAAAATGAGCACCAGTGTACTGGTAAGGGGACACTGCATCAGCGGCATAGCCGCATCCCAACCAATGATGCAACCAGCAGCCACAGGCTGCACTCGATAGAGCAGAACTAATAAAAGGCTGAGTGTGTGTGTGTGAGTGTGTGTGTGTGTGTGAGTGTGTGTCTGTGTGAGTGTGTCTCCTCCATCACTCCAAAACTAAAAAACCTCACAGTCTGAAACTTTGCATGCATCATAAGAAAACTCCAAGGAAGTGCAGGAGTGAAAATTGTGTGTTTGGGTTAATTAAAACACCCCTTTTGAAGATAATTAATGGCCTTATTCATTTAAATCCTTTATCAGGCACATCCTTGGAGACCCTCGGACTCCTCGCTCACACTCGATGGGGGTCCTAATTCGCCATTTGGCTCACCCTCTTCAAACCTGCCTCGATTTGGAAACACGACATACTCTCACGGACTAATTATAGTATATCATCGAAATATTATGTCGGATTGGAGAATCGGATCTGGTGAACAAAATAAATGTCTAAATCTGTAGTGAAATCTGAAAATTTTAACAAATTCGTGATTTTAATAACTTCGTTTATTTATTTAAGCAAAGCATTAAACGTAACTTTTTCTCCTTTTCGGACGAATTTGACACACACCACACACACACACACACACACACACACACACACACACACACACACCACACACACTTTTGCAAAACCCTGTCTCCACTGCAGGGGGGATTGTGGCTAACAAAGTTTGGGAAAATGCTGTGCAGTTTATAGTTGTTTTTTTTTAGACCAATAATTATTACTTTTCATCTAAGATATTCTCTTTCCTCCGTGATTTGTGTCTAATCAAAGAAGCCAACGATAAACATAACTATATTACAGTGAAACTCTTGAAAAAAGTCGGGGTTTTGGAACACCATACCATCATTATTGCTCCAGATCACAACTGTATTTTAGCTCAGCAATACGACAGCACAGTAGGTATTGGATTTATACTTTTTGCTCCTTAAAACTTCAGTCACCTGCTTGACTCATCACTGCAGCTAGGTGTGAAATGAGTTGCAGATTATATTCTGTTATGTGAATTCCAAAAGCTCAATAACATTGCATAAGCAATACCATTTTGGGTGACATGTCAAGTGGTATCTGTTTGGCAGGTTTTCTCGTTTAAAGGAAGGGGATAGATACATCTTTAAGCAGTAGCAATTCACCGCGTGGATGCTTTGATTTCTTTTTGCTGGAAGAATCAGGTATAGAAGTCAGCCTTGAAATTAGGCTTCTTGATGCAGAGACCAGGAGTTTGTATGATTCCAACCCTTTCTGTTTGACTGTAACCATGACCAATGTAATATAAATATAATAAATACCAGGAAATGTGAATTTGTAAAATCAGTTTAAAAGTTTAATTGACAGTGAATATTATAAAGCATTGAATTAACTTCTCATGTATTGGAGTATCAGTGTTTATGACATCATAGTCTGATTGTATTGGTGTGCATGTAGCATGGATAGTATACATACCAGGACACTTTCCTATCAGGTGGATATCTTTGGATAATAATCGTACATTTTTACATCATATTGGGTGAACGCTTGTGCCCTGGCAAGTCCCATAATAGAAAAAATATAATAACACATCAATGTATGATGATAACATTAGACCGATAATTTTTGTAAATGCTTCGACGATTACCTGCATTCCACTTGTGATGCTGCATTGGAGGTAGATGGGATGCCTGGAGAGTTACAGGTGGAGGTTTGGTTGTTTAAGTTCATTATTATTTGCCTCGTAATTCAAACACATTCACAGCGTCATCATCGATGTATTGGATAAGAAGATGATATCCTGTGGTGAATCCTGGTCCACACTTCGTATCGGTTGGTATGCATTGGTTCATACATGGAGGTTTTAAACCATGAAATGAACAGCATGCTGGCCACTTCGAGTGCAGAAGTTGGAGGGTTTTTCCAATCATTGATCGCTCTTCGACTGCAGAATCTGCTTCTGAGAAGTAGCTTCCATCTAGGCTTGAACACCTTCAGGAATGACTCCTGGTACAGTTGGTAATTGCAGGAGTGAAGAAGTGGGGGGGATGATGAAATCTAGTCCTTTCATGATCCAGAAACCTATATCATGTCACCTCGCCTGCATCTGTAACTTAGAGTCCATCTTCAGGTGTCTCAGTGTCTCTTGTTAGGAGAATTGTCGTATGGTAGGGACTAATTTGTTTGCCCTTCTCTGTACCTCTCCAATGTATTGCTGTCTGCTACACATCTGGGATACCATGCCAAGTTGCCGTACTCCAACATAGGGTGAACCAGAGAATTGAACAGCAGTAGAAATGTAACTTCATACAGGTTGTGAAGGTACTTTTTATGAGCATGGAAGTGTCCTTTCACCTTTATGACTGTAGTGGAGAAGTGATGATGGACGTTTCACAAGCTGCACACAGAGGCAAAGCTCACTATTCACTTTTGAAATGATGGGAAAACAGACAAGAATAATGTTGATGCCAAATTTTAATTCACAAGCAGGATCTCCACACTCTATTGAGACAAATCCAACCTCCGCTGCCTGATGTTGCACCACCTTTTTGCGGTGGCAGTATAAGTAGCTCAGAGCTTTGGCTCTGAGTGAAACCAAGAGTGCAACACAATTAACTTTTTAAAGTCCATTAAACAATTTAAATTGTAGATCAACTTAAACTTTCCTGTTACTGGGAACAGATTTTTTGCTTTATATGTATAACAAGAACCAATCATATCTCTCACCCATAATTGGAGGGAATAACTAATCACCTCTCACCTAATCAATTACCCCATGTGTCTGGGATTTCAATGGTTTATCCCCATGCTCTTCAAGCCAAAGAATACTGCATAAAGCAACCAAGGAAAGCTATACAAGGTAAGCACGTTGCTGGTTCAAACCTGGAAGTACATGGGGGGGGGGGGGGTTATATACATGTGTATGTATTTGTATATATCAGGGTGTTTCTAAAAGTGATACAACTTTAAATGTTTATTTACAAAGAAATCGAAACCTCAGGAATGTGAACCAAACATTCTCTAAAGCGTATGACATGTATTTTATATGACTGATTGCGAGTGCAGTAAGTCACTGTAAGAGTTAGTGAGAGCCCAAGGTGTGAAATTAGCATTTACACAAAATCCTTGCAATTGACGCTCTCGATGTGTGCCCCTCCATGGTTCAGACAGGCATTGATCCTGACTCCAAAGTTCTGTTCAACTTTCCTGAAGGTCTTATGTGCACTGACTGGAGGTAGTATGACACCTCTCCTTCAGATCATCCAGTGTGGCAGGGTGGTTGGTGTATACAGAGCCCTTGACAGCCCCCAGAACCAGTAGTCCAGAGGATTCAAGTCTGGGCTATGGGGTGCTCAGTCATGAGCGGTACTCAGGGCAACGAGGCAGTTTCTGAAGAGCTGCCGCAGGAAAGTGATGGTGTCACGAGCTGTATGCGGGTGTGCACCATCCTGCATAAATCAGGTCATGCTGAGCTGGTTTGGGTGATCTGTTGGGCGAGATCATGATGGAACTTCTTTAGCACGACCCGATAGTGCTCACCATTGATTGTCACATCCTGCTGTTGTCATTCTCAAACCAGTAAGGCCCTCACGTTGCCCATTTGGCATTGAAAGTGCAGAAGCATGTAACCTTAGGCCCTTTCAGGTACGTCTCAGTGATCTCCTCAGGTGGATCTGATCCCAGAAAATATTGTTGTGGTTGTTTATGGCACCGTTCAAGTGGAAATGGGCTTCATCACTGAACCAGATCAGGTTGATCCAGTTTGGGTACTGCTCCATCCTGTCACTGAGCCAATTGCACATATCAAGTCTCCTTCTCATGTGTCTTGTCTCAGTTTATGCCTACTGGAGATGATGTGTGGGAAAAGCTTCAGTTCCTTAGTGAGAATATGCCAGACTGATGTTGGTTTTATGATTAGCTCACAGGAGCACCGGTGGTGGGACTTCTTGGGACTGTCCACTGCAGAATCCCACATTGCATTGATATTCACTTGGCTCTTGGTTACTGATGCTGGCCTGTCACTGTTGCCCTTGCTCTTGTTGTGCACTGTACCCTTGATCTCAAAATGTTTCACAATATGTTGAATGGCACAATTTGTGGGTCAATCATGTGTTCTGAGGTCGTATTCCTGGCAGAATCTCTGGCGGCTGTCAACATATGATTTAGTCACATACCACAGAGCCACCACTTTTGTCTTCTGATTCACTGTCAATGGCATAGTTTATCAACGGAGCTAGAAATCCCAGGTATATATAATATATATACTAGAGTATATATATATATATATATATTTATATATATATATATCACCCAGGGAACAATTATCACGATAACATCACCAAACCCTGAAAAGGAAAATGGTATTGGTCAAAAAAACAAAGAAATAGCAGGAAGTCAAAGTTGTATCAATATTTTTGAAACACCCTGTGTATATAAATCAAATATATAATGCTCTTTCCAACAACTAACTCTTTCTGACTGACTGACTGACTGATATTAAAGATCGGTGCCTTCCGGTGACGTAGAAAGCTCAAATTTTGCATGTTGATGGACATCAAAGACAGTACACCGGAAAAAAAAATCCCAGAACCGTCGGAAAGCATCCGTAAATGAAAATGTAAATATATATATATATTTTTTTAATGAAAATAAATGAATGAAAAATCAATTCAGGTGAGCAACTGAGACAATGGGGAAACACGGTATGTATGCTTACACGGTGTAAGCATGCCTCACGAGTATATATATTATATTATATATATATATATATATATATATATATACTATATATATATATACATACATATATATACATATATATATACATATATATATATACATTATAATACATATATACATATTACATATATATATATATATATATATATATATATATATATATTATATTATATATATATATTCCTGTAAGTCTTATGTGGCACTGCCAGATAAGGCAGCCTGGTGTTGGCTTAGTGGTTAGGGTGGTGGCTTGGGATCCTAGGGTCCTGAGTTCTAATCCCCGTTGGCCGCTGAATTAAAATACACCAGGAGGTTGACTCAGCCTGCCATCCTTCCGAGGTCGGCAAAATGAGCACCAGTGTACTGGTAAGGGGGACACTGCATCAGCGGCATAGCCGCATCCCAACCAATGATGCAAACCAGCAGCCACAGGCTGCACTCGATAGAGAGAGACTAATAAAAGGCTGAGTGTGTGTGTGTGTGTGTGTGTGTGTGTGTGTGTGTGTGATGTGTGTGTGTGTGTGAGTGTGTGTCTGTGTGAGTGTGTCTCCTCCATCACTCCAAAACTAAAAACCTCACAGTCTGAAACTTTGCATGCATCATAAGAAAACTCCAAGGAAGTGCAGGAGTGAAAATTGTGTGTTTGGTTAATTAAAACACCCCTTTTGAAGATAATTAATGGCCTTATTCATTTAAATCCTTTATCAGGCACATCCTTGGAGACCCTCGGACTCCTCGCTCACACTCGATGGGGTCCTAATTCGCCATTTGGCTCACCCTCTTCAAACTGCCTCGATTTGGAAACACGACATACTCTCACGGACTAATTATAGTATATCATCGAAATATTATGTCGGATTGGAGAATCGGATCTGGTGAACAAAATAAATGTCTAAATCTGTAGTGAAATCTGAAAATTTAACAAATTCGTGATTTTAATAACTTCGTTTATTTATTTAAGCAAAGCATTAAACGTAACTTTTTCTCCTTTTCGGACGATTATATTGGGTGAAGAAATGATTATGGAATGTGCAGAAAGTGTAACTTGATTGAGTGAAACGCCGTGCTTCATAACCTGCTTTTGCAATCAATGACAGCGCAGGCCGCAGGGATCCTTTATTCGGTAATGA
>CM068954.1:42482449-42495230 GCA_035128595.1 Eptatretus atami | reverse complement strand
CGAGCAACAGGATAGTCATGTGTTAAATCTTCCCATCATGCAGGCAGGTAACCAAACGTAAATTCACTTCTTAAGATTCAAACTTGGAGCAAAGCTAGTTTGGTTACCAATCGATCTTTCGTCATATCAATTTAAACAAATCAACACACTTTGATGGACTCAGTTTTGCATAAATTGAGAAATGCACAACATAGCTCAATGTAGCAAGGAAACTCGTTAACCCATGTCCTTTTACAGGTACATATAAAGCTACACATTGACACAGGGGGAGAGGTATCAGGCTGAAGTGTCTTCATTTTAATTGAAAGTAAATTCAGGTTTTCAAATTTCAAGAATATTGAATGCAATAAACACAAGGGGGAAAAGATGAGTGTATTTTCAGTCTCTGTTCATAACTCGACCCATGGTGCTGCGGAAAGCACCATGGGTCGAGTTCTGAACAGGAAACCTTGGGCAGCCTTGAATTGCTGTTTAAGAGCGACAGTTGGTCGCCAGTCCTCCAATCAGTGAGATCTCCTCTCACAATTGCTTTGCTCGGGAAGGACCGTCTGCAGAGGAAGACGACGAGTCCCAGCTTAGAGGTGTCGTGATGTTGGTAAGTTCTCTCCTCTACTATTCTTTTCTCTTATTTTTCTCTCCTGTGTGTGTCTCTCCTTCCATCCCTCTCGTCTCCCCTCTCTGATTGGTTAGCAAAATACATTGTCAGAAACACGAAACCTCCACATCTGCACACCATGACAAGGCTACTATCTTGTAAATTTTGTGAATTTAAATATAACACGACATTCTCTGTAATGCTACACACCTAGCTCATGAAATAATGCAAATGCAAGTGTATTTGTTTCTCCGAATGTCTTTCTGCATGGAAAGCATGCACAAGCTCCACCATGGACTCCTGCATGGGCCATTTACTTTCAATAAATAAATAAATAAGTAAATAAATAAAATAATAATTCTTCATCATCATCTTGGAGGTGATCCATTGGGGATAGGTCTGAAGATAGTTCACGTCATGCAATGCTTCATCTACCATTCATTTATGTAATAATAATAACATTAATACCCACTTTCATCTTGGGTAAATTATCTCCTGCACTGTACTTGATGACTTCCAAATGACTTGACAAAGTGAAGGACGTTGAAGGCATAAAGCACCATGTTAATGAATGGTCTGATAACGATCAGCTAATTAATTGCACGTGTTCTTATGGCATTCCACACCATCAGTAAAGTTCAGTCTGTTCACGTGCTGCTTCTCCTGTTAAAATACAGTGTACTACTTCATGCGTAATGTGTCCACAACCTTGACAGCTAGTACTTTGCCTGTCTGTTCCTTAATATTTCTGGAAATTTGTTGTAGATTCTATCACCGTTCGAAACAACAACGCTGAGGACAGCCGAGAGATAGACGCCAGTGACAAAGTTGTTGTCAGTCAATTAGTGGTTAAAACTCCCTGAAAGTAATATTGACAATGAGTCGCTCATGAAAGTCACCATTTGCTTGTTCTTGGTCATCCAGAAAGGAAACGCTGCACTCACAATTGTTTACTGACATTCGACTTCATCTTGTGAAGGTATTTGATGACCTGCTATGATGTTATTGGAATGTGTTCGAAATGATGTTTGAATTGTTTTGAAATTACTCGAACAGTGGACGTTAAAATGTACATGATGTGAGTGGAAAATGAGCAACATCCACACTTGTTAGTGTTTCGTGCATTTAGCCAATGGCATCGGATGTGCATTGGTGGAGAACATTTGTCTCCTGTGCACGGTGACAGAATTCACAAAAAAGGTGCGATCAACATGCTCACAGTCAAATATAGAAATATAAATTTGACACCTCTTTGGTGAAATGTGCATTAACAGGTTTTTATTTTTATTGTTTATTTTTGTACCAATAAATATTAACCTACAATGCATTGCTGTCTATAAACGAAACCACCCTCCCCTCCTAAATGCACGCTCATATGTACTGTGTCATATTCAAGGTAAAGATGCATTATTGCTTCATGTACTACTCCAAAATGCGATAATAAAGTTAAAATATCCAGTCATTTAAATGTTGTTAAACACATTATTTTGTTTTCATGCTCTGCTGACCTATTGAATTCAATCTCACAAGAAATAGTACAAATGTTTCCACATGCGTGACATCTACATCGGTTATTTATATATTTTTCTGAGCTTCAAACAACTCGAGAAGAAATGTCAAGGAGCAACCTTCTTCTTCGGTCGTGTGCAGCACAAATCTGTAAGACAGCAAGCACCATTGGCTGAGGGCATGGCTGCACCACTGTTGCAATCATTTCTGCTGCTTAGGGCAGAAATTTGGGATTTGGCCATAGTTCCGGTACTAGCTCACCGACTCTTCACAAAAGACACCAAAAGATCATTATCATCCACTAACAAATGCTGGCACATTGGATACCCGTTTAACATCAATCCAGGGGACAGCAAACACAATGATGAATCACTCTGCCTGTGAAACACCAGCATGACAGTTTATAGTTGGGTCAGGATTTGAACTCAGGTTAGACAGCTTATAGGCAAGTGTGCATACCTCTAAGCCACCCTGTCAGTCTATGGAATAACCGATGAAATATGTAAGACATTGTTGCAGCTGTCAGAATCTTCCTAGTTGCACGGTTAGAATCCAGTCGGTCGTATCAAAGCGACCACAATGGCCGACTGTTTCGGAAGCTCCCCTGTCGTATCTGCGTCTGATTGCTGTGTTACCATGCAGAATGGGAGCCCAAACGGTCCAGTCACACTGAGAGGCATCAAGTGACTGTCTCACTTCGGCCGAGCAACTGAAGACACGTGACATAGTCTTCTCTGTAGCATGGAGACCGCAACCAATTGTCTCTAAATGAGTCCTTAAATTCACCAAATGAGCAGCTACCACAGTGAGAATTTGCCTGAGACCAAGTCAGGTTTATTGCAAGCAATGCTTATGGGGAAGGAAACAAAATCATCACACCATTTGAAAGCCTATATCCCTGAGCAGGGGTCAGCTTTTTGTGGGCTCCAATCATGGTACCCTTTCTTGTGGCAATGTTTTTAAAGCCGGATGCCCTTCCTGATGCCAACTCTTTAGTCACCTTCGACCCTGCAGGGATAATTACCAGTATACTGCTGCTCATTTTGCCGACCTTCAGAAGGATGACAGGCTGAGTCAACCCCCCTGATGCTAACTCAGTGGCCAGCGGGGCTCGAACTCAGGACCCTGAGGATCCCAAGCCACCGCCTTCACCACTAAGCCACACCAGGCTCATCTGGAAGCAAACAAAATGAGTAACCCAAACTAAATTATGCAACCAACTGTTATAAATCCAATTAACCCACAACCCCAATATGCATGCACGGTATCAAAGAACAATCAGACACCTGAGTTACCTCAGTCCTTATGGGCCTTCAGACACACTAAGTAAGATAGACACATTTGCAGACTGGATAAATGGGAATTTGGGCAAAGTCTGGCAGATAAATGTATATATATACGTATATATAATATAATATATATATATATATATATATATAATATATATATATATATATATTATAATATATATATATATTGTTGCGAGCCGGGGTCTGGTGGCGAGAACGACCACGAGGTGGGGGAGGTTACGTCGTCTCCCACCAGACTCCCCGGAATTGTAGGCCGTCGCTCTCGGATAATTTTGTGAGCCGGCGGGTCGCTGAACGACCGTGGAACGCCAATATCTCGACAGCGTGGCATAGGGTCTTTTTGTCTAGAACCAATTTACCTAATTAACCACGCGGTCTCGTCTACCGGGGAACCATGCCCACGGCACGTCTTGCTCGAACCGGGTCACTCTACCGACTGCAGTAGAGTTCAAACTACCGACTACCAACTCCGGTTCGGGTGCAGTCGAGCGGAACTGCCAAAGCCGTGCCGGCTAGGATGAACATATTAACGGGAACAAAGACCCGTCTAAAACTCAGCTCCGAACCATGCTGGACAAATGAAAGAAAGGATGGAAACGAACTGGGAACATTTCTACAACAATATATTTCTAATAACGAGGAAATTTATGTGGCACAGAAACAGGTTTATTGGGGTGTTATGCAAGGGAAAGAAAGAAGATGTAGTGCGACAATTTGCAGCAACTTACAAAAGAAGACACAGAGCAGACTTACTTGGGAATACACCGGCAAGATTTACAAGGTTCGAATAACTTATACAGTTCTACTTAATGGATGGCGCCACACACACTCAGACATACACTCGGACAAAATAAACCCAGTTGAAGGCAAAGGACTTTTGCAGCCAGGGAGGGAGGTTAGCTGAGGTCACAGTTCTTTCGAGTACCTGAGTCTCGGGGAAAGGAATGCTCCGTGGTGCGTCACCTGCCAACAGTCGTGCAGTCAGGTCCACAGCCGCACATGTGGAGTTCGGGTCCGGGGAGGAGCTCGAGTGGGCCGGGACCAGTAGTCGGGCCGTCGGGGCGAGACATGAGCGGAGCCAAGCAGCGGGAACCCCTTCGTTTTCCAACCAACTCCGGCCTCCAAGCACAGAACGAATGACCCCCAAAGAACTGAACGCACAACCCCCAAATAACTCAAGACTGAGGATGATGTCATGGTTTATAGACCTCCCTCAGCGGGGCGGGACCTTGGTCAAAACTGACGTCACTGTCCGCCCTGATTGTACGGGGCTCCCATGGGTCCGCCCTTTCTGGGCAGGGCCTCAGCCAGGCACAGGCGAGGCCTGCCCACTCCACGCGTGTCAGATCGTAAGGAAGAGTTGGAGCGTTTGAGATAGGCCAGCGGTAAACCTCGATAAAGGCTATATTTTAGGAGTTTAATCAACCGCTTGACACAAAGCTACAACAGGTCTCATATGAAAGATGGTGATCTCAGTAACACATTTAGCCCTGTTGTCCTCATATTTTGGTGTGCGGTCCATGGAATATTCACATTTGAAGGATACCCGTCTGAATATTTGGACCATTTCAGAAAATCACATAATTTCCCATAAACTACAAGACAAAGAGCCCTCTTCCTACACATTTGGTATTGAAATGTGTCGATTGGACAGGAAAATAATGTAGTATCAAACATCATTATATGTTAGGGTTAGGGTTTAGGTTAGGTTAGGGATGCTAAGAGCAGCGGTGGATTGTTGGCTAACGAGAGGAGTCTGCACTACTTCGGTGGACAATCACACGACAAAGCTTGGAGAATATGCATCTGCCATACGATCCAGAAGTGGGACCATCCACAAGGACGACTGGGTCATGAACAATGTGCCCTGCAGCTCTGAACTGTGATGAGCAGCAGTACAGCGATTGATTTGTCATGTCGAAGACAATATGACACATCGTTCAGGACCACTGATCATCCAGATGAACATCTTGTGAATATATCAAGTGGTGTCATCGCTTCCAAGGATATTCAGAAGTTCTCGTTGTCTGTCCAACGCTGGGGAAAGACAGATGGAAGAGTACATCACAGAATCTCTTTGCACTGGGGGGGGAGAGAAGCATGTAGCGCAATCCCAAAATCCAAACTCAAAAGTTTTCGATTTCCAAAAAGAAAACAAAATCCTGATTTTGGGTCAGAAGCATTGGTTGCAATCAACTCGGAAATGGTTTTCCGCCGTGCTTTGCTATTGACTCAAGTCCGCCCTGACTGAACATGAATATACGTCCTGAGCTATATCATTACATCTGTTCCGACATCTATCTTTCATGAAGATGGAGCTCCACGGAAGAACACCAAAGCAGAACTAGGGCATATTCTCGAGGCCTAGTCGATGAAGAGCACGAAAACACTGCCAGTGATAACCAACATCGCAGCGTAAACATCAGGATGCTATGGCTGAACTCCATATCCTGGGTGGAAATGGTGGTACGTTTGGTAACTTGGCACAGTGTTACCTAAACCAGGTGCTTCATTGCATCAAAACACACCACACCTCATCGACGTCTTCGACCAATATGATGATGTCAATTCTGTGAAGACAGAGGAAAGACGAGATGCCTTGCTGTTGCTGGTGGATCCCGAAGCTACCAAGTCATTGTGGACGCCCAGTACCAAATGGACGAAATTCATGGCTCTATCATCAAAAAATCCACCTTGACACACTTCATCTGTAGTCACGTCAGCAACATGCACCAGCAGCAAAATAACTTTCAATCACCAAGAAAAGCAGATCTATTTGGCTGGTGGCTTCTTTGATGGTTCGCTTACAGCATGCCTTTCATCTGCAGGAATGTATCATGACAGTCAACTGCATCAATGCAGGAAGAGGCGATTCTCGGATATTTCTTCATGTGAGCATGCCGATGATGAGTTCAGACGTAACAATGTGCGTGGGTCCATTACAATAAATCAGCAGACACTGATGTGCTTGTCTTAGAGTCCAATACTTTCCACAGTTGCGGACACTGCGAAATATGGATAGAAGAAAGAACATCAGGCATGAAGCTTATCCCGGTCCATCAGATATGTTACAGCTGCTTCCAGAAATGTGTACCCGGCTTTCTGGTATCATGCCCTGACAGGATGTGATCTGTATCAGTTTCTTGGCTATGGTAAAAAAGAAGCATGGAAAGCTATGAAGACACTCATCTTCAGAATAATGGTCCACACCTCGAAGTCCTCGCCACTGACGATCTCCAGGAGAGAGGGCTGCTTCAAGACATTTAGTCAGTGCCATGTATGATTCTCAAGGGAATATATGGATGCACACAAATTTGAATGATCTTCGGGAGAACTCGCAGCGACAAAGATGTCCCAGTGCATAAGTTGCCTCCGTCTGAACCAGCTTTTTCGAAATGTGAAGAGATCCGTTCACCAAACCGAGTATGGATGAATGCCCATCTGGAAATCCAGAAATTCCCACCAGAGGGTCGTGGATGGTACAGAGGAGAAGGTGTGCTGATCCACATTGTTTGATGGACCCACATAGCGGAGATGTAGATGGTCTTGTGTGTTCATGCCGTGGTGATGACCATGTACCAACAGCTGCACTGCTCACAAGACAGTTTGCCTTGCACTAACGAGTGCATGTGTGCACAGTGACAGGCAGTGTGGCAAGAACTGTCACATGGTGACCAAAATGACACGGACAGTGATGTTGAACATATCGAGGACACTCGCTCAAAATATATGTTTTAGTTCATTTCTCGTAGAACAATGTGTATTGGTGTAACATATAGTTATCACATCACTTGTGCAAACTTCAGTCACTATATCGTATAATTTGCTAGTAGAATTTGTTTCAAATATTTCTCATATATTGATATGGAAACTGAACACATATAAAATAAAGAAAAATATGACAATTGGCAATGTTTGTTTCTGAGTTGATGATTTTCGAAGTTAGCGGTCCGGAAATTACGTCTTTTTTCTATTAAAAGCACTCAAATGTACATATATTTATCTATATTTCCATTAAGTAACTAGTGTATTCCTGTTCATTCTGCACATTTCAATACCAATCATGTCAAATAGGGCGCATTGCTTTGTAGTTATGGCTAATTCACTGATTTTCGGAAATGGTCAAAATTTTCTAATGGGGTATCCTTCAGGTGTGAATATTATCGGGCGCACACCAAAATGAGGACAACAGGGCAAATGAGTTATGAATCCCATCTTTCATATGAGACCTCTTGTAGCTTTGTGTCAAGCGGTTGATTAAGTATCAAAAATCTGACCTATACTGGCCTAAGAAACCGAATAGGAACTGCGACAGCGAAGATTCTGTCTCGGAAAACGAGCCTCCAGAGACAACAGGTGGACCGTGGTACGTTGTTGCCAGCGAACCAAAGGCTGCAAGCGCTCGGGTACTTTGGATCACAATGGAGGATGGGATATAAAGATTTATTACCCTAATAAAAAAACATACAAGCACCCCTTCGATTTTCCACTACACACAGGAGGGGTTCTGTCTACACATATACTTAAGGCATAACTGACTTGGAACACCTGTATGTCGTATGCGTAGGTTCCAAGAACCAGTAAAATATATATGATATATACATATATACATGTCAAAGAGCACGGGCTCGGGGTGAGTCTGTCGTCCTGCTTCCTCCATCCCTCCTCTGTTTTTCTGTCCTTCCGTCCAGCCATGTGATTGCTCCGTCCGTCCGTCCATCCACTCATGTGACTGACTATATGTCTATTATTTACATGCTATTGGTATGTTCCTTTCGACCCTTTAGACTGCTGAGACCCCTTGGAGGCTTAGACTTTTGAAGACCCTGGGGACTCTAAAGACGAAAAAAGACCCCAAAAGACCCTGAAGACTCTGAAAACCCCAAAAGATGCCTAAGACCCCCAAATAACCCAAGACTCTAAAGACCCCTAAGACCCCAAAGACTCCTAAGACACCAAAGACCCCAAAGAACCCAAGCCTCTGAAAACCCCAAAAGACCCTGAAGACCCCAAAAGACCCAAAAGTCACCAAAGACCCTGAAGACCCCGTAGACCCAAAAAGACGACAAGACCCAAAAATATGCTGAAGACCCAAAGATCAAAAAGTCCCAAAATATCCAGAAGTCCCAAAAGATCTTGAAGTTCCAAAAGACCCTTAAGATCCCGAAGACCCTTTGAACCCCTTAGACCTTAACACCATTTAAACCCCTTACACCGTTCAGACAGATTAGACAGCTTAGACCCTTGACCACTTAGACCACTTGGACCTTCTCATATCACAAATGAAATTTCAAATAAATACAATATCACCAATATTAAATTGGTAGAAAAGAAATGTTTGTGTTATGATTGGTGTAAATCATGCCAACACAGCAAATCTGTGACGTCAATTTCTGCAACGACATGTGGGGAGGTAAGCGTTGCAAGCCGATCCACGCTCGTATTACTTAAGCAAAGGTCGTATTTTCTGCAGCTCCTGATTCATGCGCCCATCTGTGTTCAATGGCATTCATGTCAGGACTCTGTGGTGCTCAGGCAATAAGCTGCTAAAATACACCATGAACAGAGGTCATGTGCACAACATGTGCTGAAAAAGATACTTGTGAAAACACTGTAACAAGGTGCATGATCAAACTGAGAAGAGAAAATAATTGCAAAATGATCAACAAAAAGTGAGAAAAAAAAGTTTGTAGCTTGTGAGACAGTGTTGGAGATTAGCGAACATAAATACGAGTACAAGTCCTCATCCAGGGCAGTTCTCAAATGCACCTTAAAATCGGACGTGCAGGTTTTACATTTATGTAACTAAATAAATAAGTATGGAACTAGTAGATATCGTAAAGTATATAAATAAATAATTTAAAGTTTGTGGTTGCTCTATGTGTTATCGAATCTGCAACTGCTCCTTCCACCTCAATCAAAGCTAAGTTTTCCGAACCGGATCTGTCGTGTTTTTCTGTTATGCAGCACATCCCTTCCATCAACCTAATATGTGATTTCGGCACTCCCTTCCATCTCAGTGTTGCCATCACCATCTCTTTCGAGATAGTGTATTTGTCCTTCTCCAGATCCACAAGTGCCAATGCTATTTCACCTTGCACATCCAAGGGTCTCCCTCCACCAGCTGTCTCAGCGTGAATATCCAATACGTCGTCCCCCTACCTTTGCAAACCCCAGTTGGCTTTCACCGATCTCCATCTCAACAATCTTCCTTATCTTCCCATTTATACATCTCCAGCAACTTCATGACATGACTGTATCCATCCATCCATCGGGACCATACTGTGTGCAGAGCGTCGGTGCTGCCAAAGCAGTCTCCTTGGCTATTGGGCACAATCCTGGACGACTCGCCACTCCGAGACACGATACCAGCAAGCTGTCACTCCTTTTGCCAACCTCGGAAGGATGAAAGGCAGAGTCAACCCCACCTGGTATTAATTCAACAGCCAAGTGGGATTTGAACTCAGGATCCTAGGATCCCAAGTCCACCACCCTAAACTGTACCCCCCCCCCCCCCTCGGATCTTGAAAATCATCCTTCACCATCCATATCAGCACAATTAGCCCTGTCCTCCAATCCTCCAGAATCTAACCCTGTTTCATACATTCAACAGCGTTTTCCTCCAATTGACTGACTTCTCCCATTGCAAGTAGCATCTCTGTCGGCACTTCATCAATGCCTGGTGCTCTTCCCTTCTTCATCCGCTTTAAGGCTGTCTGCACCTCCTTCTCCATAATCCTAATCACCCCTGCCCCCCTTTCATGTCCTTACTATCCCCCTCCCTGTCCAGATCCAATTTGTAGATCACCTTTTTCCCACCATCTTCTTCCAACGTGTTGCACATGTCCACTTCCGTATCATTCCTCGCCTTATCCATGGCTCTCCTTGCTGCTTCTTTCTTTTTCCCTTACAGGTGCAGCAACCCTGCATCCAGCTGTCCCCCTCTCGCCTTGATTTGTTGACATTCTCTGTCCTCTTCCAAACCTCCTTTTTATCAACTACTTTTGTTACTTCCTCCGTCCACCATATGTGGTTTCTATCCCTAGACGATGCACCCTTTCCTGATGTCCTTCTACACAAAACTTCTGCAATTCCCCTAAATGCCTCTCCATACTTATTCCACTCCTCCTCCTCCAAACCTTTCAGCTTCTTCTCCAAGTTCCTCATGCCTGGTTCTCATCCTCTCCTTGCACTTACTCTCTGGTAACGTTGTCCCTGCACTTCCCCACCTTATCATCTTCCAACCCCTGTTCTTAATCTCCCTCCTTTTCTGCATGCATACAACAAACACCAGAGGCTTGTGTTGGGTGGTGACATGCTCTCCCACCACCACCTTAGTTCTTCATCCTCCACAACTGTTGCTTCCTTACGACCAACAAATCCAAACTTTTTAATACGCTGTCCACTCCTGTAAGTAATTCTCTGACTGTCTTGCTTACAAAAGAACGAACCAGTTATGTCCATCCCATTCCTCACCAGCAAATCCACCAGCTCTTTGCCCTCCATATTCCTCATTCCCCAACCAAATTTACCACCACATTCCTCCTCACTCAGTTCCACTACTCCCACGTGTACATTGAAGTCTCCCACAATGCACAGCATCACTTCCAGCTCAACCTTTTCCCATCATTCTCTCGTGTGCATCCCTGAACTCCTGCTTTTCCACCTCAGTCCATCCCCATTTCGTTTGTGGCCCATATATCAACAAAACACACACCATTTGCCTCTGCATTACCATCCCAACCATTCCATAAATATTCAGTCCTCACATCTTTCCAGTTTGACCACTTCCTTGCTGATATCTTTCAATACCGTTATTCACATGCCATTACTCCTTCAATTCCATCCCACATTAAACAAATTGAACCATCGTATCAACCTGATGACACCTATCATCGTACCAACCTGATGAGACCTGATTCGAAGCCCTGTCCCTTTTCGATCTGGTCTTTTGCACACAACACTTCTAACCTCCTTGCCCTGGTAAACAAACTGCAATAAGCAATAAATAAATAAATAAATAAATATTTAAGGCCTTCAAAAAAGTTTACAATAGGTTTGAGCTAAAACTTTTTTGTTTTGCTCAAACTTAGTTATGGTCATGATGAATAGCAACAATGTCCTGTGGATTGGATTTGGAAAAATACAAAATGCTCAAACCTGGATAAATTAGCCTCTTTCAAGCTTTTTCTTTTGCCAAGCCAAAGTACCAACACAAATAAAAGCTTAAAAAGTATATACAGTATGTTTAAAGTAGTCGTGTTTCAGCAACATTAACTTCGTTCACAAGCTGCAACATCATAGGTTTATAGATTTAATTTTGCAGCTCTCTTGGCAAAGGAGCAATTTTAGTTTTCCAGGGAGCAATTTTAATTAAATGATCCTTTGTAGAGCAGGTTTTAGGTGCTAAACCTTTCCAAGGCATACTAAGGGCTTAATTTAAGGTTTTAATTGACAAATATAATTGGGTTGGTGTTGGAGTTGTCAAGAAAGGGCAGTTTTTGCTCGGAAGCTCAGCAGGTATCAAATCTGAAACGTCAGCAAATTTTTGCACCACTGCTTAAGCTGGTGAACATTAAACAAGAATTATCTTCTCTTTATCCGAATTCTGTGATGCTGACCCCATACCATGTTTGCTGTTTAAATAGCTGCCTCAAAGCACGCACCATCTTGTTCAAAGTCAGTTCAAAGGCCCTGCTTTGCACTTCAAGCAAAAGGAGGAATTCTTTTGATGGCCGGTGCATGTGTTCACCTACATTGGAAAATACTCAGCCGGACAAAGTTAAGGCCAGCTTGCGCCTCTTGCTGTCCTTAATTTTTTTTTTTTTTTTTACCAATGGCAATACTGCCAGCACGTTGCACTTTGTTGGAAAGAAAAGTTTAACTGTTCCTATTCTGTAGCTCAAAAACAACGTTTCTGCTGGCCCTTTTATCACCTTTCTCTTGGCCTGAATAGGCTGCTAATGGCACCCAAGGCAGGAATTAGGCTCAGCTGTGGCACTTGGTGTGGTTTCATAATGGTTGGTCTGTAAGATATCTTGACTGGAATCAAAAGGTGCTCATTAAGTCTCTTCTTTCCAACTAACAAGCTCCAGCAGACCGCTGAGGTGAGCACCCTTTTACGTCCGGCCTTTGTGCACTTCCCACTCTTTGGCCCAATACTACAGCGAAATGAAAAGTCATCCTTGTAATTACTCTGCGAGGCAAAGCGATATAACATAGAATGGTACAAACAAACACTGTGCTCCAACACAAATATAGAAAACAAACGTAGGTGTGTTACGTTTCCTCCAGAACCGGAAACCTAATTCAATGGATAAATTTCACGTGATTTATTTATATATATATATATATATATATATATATA
>CM068954.1:42464233-42482439 GCA_035128595.1 Eptatretus atami | reverse complement strand
ATATATATATGACGTGAGGGAGTTCAAAACTTGCCTGTCATATTGGGATGATGCTGATCAAAACAAAGCAGCTCTGCTACTGATAGTATAATGAAAGCCTGTCATATTTCTCCTCCCTGTCGAGTTTGAGAGATTTAGTTGGAGTAGCTTGTGAACCTGCACAGATTTCCCTCTGGTGTGACCTCAACTTATTTGATGCCATTTTGAAGTCACCAGAACAGCATGGATATGACAGTTCGAAATAGTCCTCATAGTATTACCAGGGAGCATCGCCGAGCTCAAATCTGTAGCTCTTTATCGTAGGTTATAGTTCTATGTGGCTTGTTGGAATAACAAGGAATCTCATTCTAGCTTCTGCAGGAAGTTAGCAGCAGCTAAGCTCTGAATATTTATGCACCTTTTTCTCTCTCTTTCTTCGCAAAGAGAGTTAGATGGATTTTATTCTTGGCCCGGTAGCCAGGCAACTTGAAGCCATTTGAGAAGTAAGTGCAATGGAGATGTGCTAACAGGATAGTTTGCTTTATGATGTGCTTGCTACTGAGCTGTCAATTTCCAGATTTGAATCTCCATGGAGATGGACTTTAAAGATTGTTGCAAACTGGCATTCTTACTTGATGCACAAGGGGTGTGGGTTTTGTATAGAGCTTCAAACTGGCTGTTTTATCTGCTTAAAGGAGACGGTGATAATTGGTGCATAACATTACGAGGGGCATTGAAAAGGTCTTACAAACGAGATACTCACCATAGTCAGTAGACAAGCCAACGTTTATTTTTTTTATTTTGAGAATCTACACGTGGATGTATTTTATATTATATACAGTATGTACCTTGTCATCGTTTAAATTTTGCCGTGTCTTGTACATTTGTGTATCTTAATCAGAAAACACTTTGAACACCCCATATAACAAACAAATTCAAGCAGAAACAATGGCTAAATCATTTGAAATGCATTATTTATTAATGACGAAGGAGGACTATATTCCACATACGATCATTTAATGGAAATGACAAATGAACAAAACTAGTTCGTATTCATAGAATACACACCATGCACAGTCTTGAGAAGGACTTGGTGTGAGACAACTCCTTTGTTTTTTAAGGTTTTTTTTTTTGATTGAATATGGCTGCCAGACCACGTGACCGATGATGTCATCTTTATCAAACCATATTTACCGTGGGTAGTTGACCAATTAGTTAAATTTTCCATTTATCGGTTTAGAGGTTTCTCCTACGAAGATTTTCAAAGATTTTCCCTGAGATCCAATATGGTTGCCAGACCACATGACACACGATGGTCATTTTTATGAAAATCCTGTTCAAATTTCAAGTCAATCAGATGAAAATTGAGGACTTCAAAAATTTGGCCTACGTTGACCTCAAAAATAATTGGTTGAAATCAGTGAGGTGACATGAAAATTCTGTTCAAATTTCAAGTCAATCAAATGAAAATTGACAATTTTAGAAATTCGGTCTATGTTGACCTTTTGGCCGATGTGGACCTCAAATATAATTGGTCGTTGAATTCAATGACCAAATGTGCAAATCCTCTTCAAATTTCAAGTCATTTTGATGAAAATTGACCATTTTAGATATTCGATCTATGTTGACCTTTTGGCCTATATTGACCTCAAATATAATTGGTATTTGATTTCAGTGACCTGATATGAAAATCTTGTTCAAATTTCAAGTCAATTGGATGAAAATTGACAATTTTAGAAATCTCGGCCTATGTTGATCTTTTCACCTATGTCGACCTCAAAAGAGTGACCGCTATATCACGTGGTTATGTAACATGTGGTAAAGTTTCAATTTCCTCCGCTGAACAGTTTTCGATGTACGGCACAAAATGCAGACACGGTGTACGCATGCCACTGATCACTTAACCCTGCTTTTCACTTCACAGGGTAAAAATCATTTCATATTCATTTGTCGTCATGTTGAAACATTTGGGCGAATCGTTCAGCTGTTGGAGGTCAGATGACGCTTCTTATAAATCCAAGCTACCTCATTGCCCCCCTTATCCATGTTGGCTAGACATACCGAGGATGCGATATGTATGCCATCAACTAACATACACATAATAACAACGATAATATAAATAGCAATGAATCAGCAATCATCATCATCATCATCATCTTTTCAGTCCACTGTAGGAGGACTCCCTCAACCCACATTGGGGCATATTGGCCTATTCACCATACTTGCCACATATGTGGGTTGGAGAGAAAGTTTGGTCAGTAATATGGAATTTCTTCTCATGGTGTCAACAACAGCTCGTCTGCACTGCTCAAATACACCGTGGGATAATACAACGTCTATCAACAACCAGGGCTAACATAACGATCCTCAGAATCAATGTCCTTGCGATGGACGACGCACACGAGAAACACGAATGCGACACTTTATCGCTGGGCCGAGATTCTAAACGACTGAACACTCACCACAGTCGACATGGCTGTGTGGACTGCTTCAATTGTTCGAAAGAATAGAAGCATTCTTTCATTCGCACTCTATCTTTTAAAAAATGCACTTGCAAACAAAAATCAATGTTCTCTTTAAAATCTTCACTCCAACAGAAATGATGAGTCGAACTGACCTGTTTCTGTGGCATACAACAGCGAGTGAAGATAGTTTCTGACCATTTGAGAAAATTCCGTGCATTGAGAAAAAGAAACCACATATTATGATCCTCTAAAAAGTGGATGTAAATGCCATCATTCGAAAGAGAAAAAAATGACTGTGAACTTCAATGTTTCTGGAACCGAGAGGTTGTTTCTTTTTTCATTACCCACTGTTGTCACCTCATAGAAACCCAATTGAGGTTCACCTGTTTCCGACAATCACAAAAAAACAATCTTCATTTGCTCTGTGCTACCTGATAAGGTGAATATGACTGTTCACTTTGCTAAGAACAGCATCAATAAGCCTTCCGTGCTGGAATGAAGAACCTCGTGAAACAGTGGACTGTATCTTGGTGAGAAACAATGATGATGTTTAGAAATCAACATGAAGTGAAGATGGTCTGGCATGGCTATATCTAAACTGTAAGGGAAAGTCCACTCAGTGAAAATGTTGATGACCAGTAAGACAAAAATTTATCCTTGCATTGATTATTTCACAGGGAGTATGGGGTCGTGGGGCTGGTGGGATTTGGAGGGGGAGGGGGGAGGTAGTAAAAAACAGCTTTACTAATAAAAATAATTCTACAGCCGATGTAAGCTGACTGATGCTCTGGTTACAGTTCAACGGCTGACACTGCTTTATGCAATGGGCAGTTCTGTTTTTTCACAGACTGCAACTAAGCAGGAGTACTAATGTAATATTGATGAATACCTCAACAGCTACAATTTAGAAATTTTATGAACCAGCAATGGATGAATCCATTTAGGGCCATTCTCGTTTAGAGATGCCACTAGTGTAGTGTGTCGTTGGTTGTTTTCTGCATGTTTGAGGAGATGGAACAAAGTCCTCCCAGGACTCAGAGTGTCCACCTTCACTAAAGGATGATGGCTCATGGACCAAGGTGTGTGTGTGTGTGTGTGTGTGTGTGTGTGTGTGTGTGTGTGTGCTTGTGATGCAAGTTCAAAACACATCTGTTCAATATACAGTACTAGTAAGTTGTCTAATTATAGTGTCAGGGAAATATCTTGCACAAAAGCCCTTTGTATTGCCCCTGCCTCACCGAATGAAAATTCTGATTGCACCTCTCTTCTCACTTTAAAAATATTGTGGTTGCACCCCCTTCTCAGTTTTTAGATATTTTGATTGTGCATCCTTTCTTTATGGTACCTAGGATCCTGTGTACCTAGGATCCTAGGTACCTTTATTATACCTAGGATCCTGTGTTCAAATCCCACTTGGCTGTTGAATTAATACCAGGTGGGGTTGACTCTGCCTGTCATCCTTCCGAGGTTGGCAAAAAGAGTGACAGCTTGCTGGTATCCTGTGTCGGAGTGGCGATCCGTCCAGGATTGTGTCCAAAAGCCAAGGAGACTGCTTAGGCAGTATCAATGCTCTGCACAGAGTATGGTCCCAATGGATGGACGGATGGATCCTTCCTTTATAAAATTTCGTTTTGTCCTCCCTTAAAACTATATAGATATGAATATAAATATAAATTCTGGTGACGTCCACCTGCCACCTTTGATAAGCAGCCTCACCGTACAAAGAACCTGAATGTATCATCCCTACCCCAACCTCAGGGGTAAGGGATAAGTTTTAGTTGTGCCCATGACCGGCTAACAGGTACCCAAGCATGTTTGCAAAATTTGGTTATCAGTAGAGCCATTTTTAGCTCACCTTGACTTCAGTCCGGTGAGCTTATGCGATCGAGCAGTGTCTATATGTAAGTCAGTCAGTCACTCACTCAGTCAGTCAGTGAGTCTGTAAACACTTCAGTGACTATCGCTTGAACCAAACACACAATTTTAATGAAACTTGGCCATAAGCTTCATATCTGATGCCGAATGAAGGTGTACACTTCACGTGCTTTCGATACGGTCTGGCACCCTGCCCTGCTCACCAAACTCTCTTCCCATGGTATCAAAGGCAATCTCCACTTATGGCTCGCAGCCTTCCTCTCCTGTTGCAGTCAGTGTGTGGACTACAATGGAATTTGAGGCAGTGTTCTGGGCCCAGTGCTTTTTCTGGTTTTCATCAAATGATCTCTCCGACTCTGGAAAATCATATTGATCACTTTGCTGATGACTCCGCCCTCAGCCGTACCATCTGTCATTCCTCAGACCGGCAGGCAGCAGCCTCTTCACCCTCTGCAGATCTGGGTAAAATCACAAGCTGGTCCAACACGTGGAACATGTCTTTCAATCCTGACAAATCTCACACGCTCACTATGTCTCTCTGAAAGGACTCTCTGGAACCCCCATCCCCCAAACCCACCCATCTACTTTCTCAACAATCCTCTTGAAGAAGTCCTTTCATTCAAACTTTTGGGTCTCACTATCTGCCATGATGTTTCCTGGGAAAGCCACATTTCCAACCTGAGCTCCAAAGCCAGTCGCCAACTGGGCATCCTCCATCGTGCAAAGTCCTTCCTTGGCACACCTGAGCTTTTGACCACGTACAAAGCTTTCATACATGGCCTGATTGAGTACAGCTTTCCCCTCTAGGCTGGTGCTCCCGCCTCTCACTTTTCTCAGCTTCACGCTGTGGAAACCAAGGCATTTAGGATCAACGGAATCTCCCGCTATGAGGCTGAGTCATTGGCCTCTCACTCTCTCACCACAAGCAGGTCGGTGGTCTTTCTGTCTTCTACTGTCTCCTCTCTGGCCTCGCACCTCCCCCCCACACTTCTCTGTGTGCTATCTGTCATGCCCATATTTCCGCAGTGCGCTCAAGGTCCACCAGCAATCCCCTTCTGGTGAAACTACCAAAATCAAGAATCACTGCTCACCTTCACTCTTTCACTCCTCTTTTTCCCCACCTTTGGAGCAAACACCCACACTCTCTTCAATTGCACTCTTCCCTCCAGGTCTTCAAAACATCTATTCACCACCATCTACCTTCCCCCATCCAAAACCATGAACTTTTATACCCCCATCAATCGAGCCCAAACCCACCTCCTTCATATTCCCTGCTTTCCTTCCTGAAAAGGAACCTGTCGTGTCCATCTTGTTTACCCCATGTACCCTGCCCCACCCCTCTCCCTTCCACAGATGTCCTCATGTCTTTGATCCCCACTGTTTTGTGCTTCGCTCTCCCACCCTCTTGTTTCCTGCTCCCCTTGTTATATGTTCTGTGTGTTATCTCTGAAACGAGCCTTGACATTGTACAAGTGGCAGTCAATAAGTAATCTTAAAATGGCGATATAAATTTGAGAATGTAATGTGTGGAGTTGTAGATTATGTATGTTATATCTATGAGTAAGAGTCATGTTTTATTTTCTTAGATCTGGCAGCATTTAGCGTATGACATCAGTAGAGCATTGTCAAGATGGCGGCTCCCTTAGAAGCACACACCAGGGAGGACCAATGTTCTGTCATCCGTTTCTGGGGAAGTGAGTTATGTGAATCCCATTGAAATCCATGGCAGAATTAAAATGCAATATGGTGATGCGTGTTTATCGCTGCAACAGGTGTATGACTGGTGTAAGACTCACACCCGAACTGAAAGAACTCCACTTTTAAACTTCCTGTCCCAGTTGTACACCTGCTGCCGTGATAAACATGTGTCCAAGATTCAACCATGAGAACCAAGGAGCTTTCAAAAGACTTCTGGGATAAGTTGTGGAAAGGCATAGATCAGGAGATGGGTATACAAATATTTCAAAGGCCTTGAATATCCCTTGGAGCATAGTCAAGACAATCATTAAGACGTGGAGGATACTGTTCTACCACAAGAACCTGCCTCGATCAGGCTGTCGTTCTAAACTGGATGACCAAGCAAGGAGGAGACTGATCAGAGAGGCCAATGGCAACTTTGAAAGAGCACATGCTTTATAGCAGAGACTAGTCACTGTCCCAAGCACTCCACAAGTCTGGCCTGTACAGTAGGGTAGCAAGAAGGAAGCCATTACTCAAAAAAGCCACATTGAATCACTGTTTGAGGTATCCAAAAAAATCACTCTGCAGATTCTAAAGCCATGTGGCAAAACGTTTTGTGGTCTGACGAAACCAAGATGGAACTTTTGCGCTGAATTCAAAAGTTACATTCGCGGCAAACACAGCACAGCACATCACCCAAAGAATACCATCACTACTGTGAAGCATGGTGGAGGGAGCATCATGTTATGGGATGTTTCTCATCAACAGGGACTGTGGCACTTGTCAGGATAGAAGAGAAAATGGATGGAGTAAAATGCAGAAAAATCCTTGAGGAAAACCTGCTGCCCTCTGCAAGAAAGCGGAAATTGGGAGGGAAGTTCACCTTTCAGCATGATAACGACCCAAAGCACACAACCAAAGCTACACTGGAGTGGTAATGGAACAAAAAGATAAATGTCCTTGAATGGCCCAGCGAGAGCACCGACATAAGTCCAATCAAAAATCTGTGGCATGACTTGAATAATTGCTGTCCATCAATGCTTCCCACACAACTTGTCTGAGCTTGAACAGTTTTGTACAGAAGATGGGCAAATATTGCCAAATCAAGGTGTGAAAAGTTGGTAGATGCCTATCCGAACAGACTCACAGCTGTAATTGCTGTCAAAAGTGCTTTCACCAAGTATTAACTCAGGGGGGGGGGGAGGGGGTGGACACTTATCCAACCAAGATATTCTCGTTTTTATTTTTCATTTATTTTCTGAAATTTGTAGAATTTGTTTTTCACTTGTAAGTTGTGTATTACGATGTGTAAATAAAGATGGGCAAAGTATGATTTAATGCAATTTAATTCCAGGCTATAAGGAAACAAAATGTGAAAATTTTGAAAGGGGGTGTAGACTTTCTATCGGTACCATATATACTGTAATATTATATATATATATATTATATATATATATATATATATATATATATATATATATATATATATATTATATATATGTGGACTGGGAACCACAATATTCGCAGATTCGACATTCGCGGACCCCGTGTATTGCGGTTTCCATCATGTGACCTGCTTCTACATTCCCGCTTCGAGTAGTCGCATAAAAAAAAAAAAACATTTTCAACACTGGGAATTATATCAGATAATAATCTCTCTCATTCTCTCTCTCTCTCTCTCTCTCTCTCTCTCTCTCTCTCTCTCTCTCTCTCTCTCTCTCTCTCTCTCTCTCTCTCTCTCTCTCTCTCTCTCTCTCTCTCTCAGATTTATCCCCTCTCGTCTTCAGTTGTCCTACCCTTCCTCCCGCCATGGTACACTGAAGCTTGTGACGAGGCAGTTGTCCTGAAATAACTTGCCTTCGCCTCAAGGAAGGCGAATCCAACTGAAGGCAATCTCAGTTCCTTCCACAAAGCTCGTAACAAGTGTGTGTCTACCCTCAGGAGAGCCAGAAACAACATCTGCCAATCTCAAGAATGAGCTTTCAAACTTGTCTCCCTCCTCTAAAACCTGGTGGCACCTTGTGAAGTCTGTCCTTCCTAATACTAAAAAAACCAAACAACTAATAGACGATTGTGATTATCTTTCCTTCCACAAGCATAGATTATATACACAAAAAAACCCCAAATACTTTCCTTGAACCTCCTGAATGGGCCCCTGCATATCCAAGGTGTGATCCACTTCAATCAGGGAGGTATTGAAGATCTGCAAGGTACAGGCTCACTTCGATGCACATACATTTTTTTACATAACTCTGACTCAAAAAAGAAGAATCCGACACTTCAGGCTTCCTTTCAATCCATGCCCATAAAGCGAAATGTTCCACTGAACAATTTGAGAAGACATTTTTACAATATATTGAAAAACGCACCAAATCAATGAAATGGAATTTATGCATTTATCCAAAGGCCGTTTATTTTTGTTGTTGTTGTTGTTGTTTATATATATATATATTTTTTTACTGGTTGGGGTCCTTTAACACCTGCAACAGAATCATGTTTAGGGAAGATAACTTGACAACAGAATGAGTAAGGATAACGAACTAATCATGAAATGACAACTGCAGATGAAAAATACCATCATGAATGTATCTTTGTCTTCAGCCTGTCAACACAGAAAGCTCTGAAAGCTACAAACAACCGAAATATTGCAATGACTTTCCTTTGTAAGCAACTTGATTGGGCGCCTGGCTTGTGTTGCATTGTGGTGAGAGCAGGAGGGTGATACTCCAGTTATATGCAGGTTTTAAACCAAAGCCATTTTGGTTTGCATTGCAAGTTTTCGGAAGCCGAGCTACTCCCAGGACTATCCTGTTGTTGATAATTAAAAAAAATAATCCCAGCTGGCTGTTTAATGACCATTCAGAAGGAGGTAATGTTCCTGTCTCATTAATTCTGGCCTACATGTAATAATCAAGGACCACACTTTGTGGTTGACCTTATAAGTCTTCAGTGCAACTTTGGACGGGCACTAAAATGTTTCCTCTGAGGAAGCATCACCACCCTAATCTCATTAATGACATAATATTATTTTCTTGTCGGATGCTTGTACCCAGTGTTTTGGAGAGGCACAAAGGAATTCCGCTGAAATTCCTTAGTCGAAGCTCATTTTTCCAATTTTTGTTTGCTTTGTGGGATTCTATTCAGTTTATCCATCCTTTGAAATTGCATGAGGAAAGGAAGTCATTATTAGCTCCCTTACAAGGAACGTCAATGCAGGTGGAGGTAATAAGACCGGCCCATCAAGGCCTGCGCTAGTATAGCCAACTCATGGTTGTTTGTTCGTGGTTTATCCTTTCAAATGCTGAGTGCCAAGCAAGGAAGCAACAAATACCATTTTTACCTCCGCCACTGAAGGTGACGGAGATTATGTTTTCACCCCTGTCTGTCTGTTTGTTTGTCTGTTTGCTTGTGTACAGGATATCTCGGAAAGTTATGGATGGATTCGGACGAAACTTGCTGGACACGTTGTGCGTGTGGCAAGGACAATTAATTCGATTTTGGTGAAGATCTGAATCCGGATCTGGATACGAGAATTATTTCGTTTTAAAAGTCATTCTTCACCATTGAGAGATACCATTTTTTAAACGATGAAATAGCCTGATATTTCAAAAATGTAATGGCCCCCATATGTTCTTTTCGATCAGGCATTACATGGCGGAGGTATTCACTCTACCGAGCGCCCTTCTAGTTAAATATGAGTCAGTCAATACATGCTCTTGAATATTATGTTTGTTAGGCAAACACTTTTTGAAGGTGAAGATAATTCTATGGAACAGTCAAAGGGGAATGGTAAAACAAAGCTTCTTTGTTTTGATCTGAAAATGAAACATGGGGTCAGTGGTGTATAAAATGGACACGAAAGAATATTGGCATTGTCATCACCTTCACCAAGTGACGTGCTGAAAGAAGCAAGTACAAGCTTGTATGAAAATGATTACCTACCAAGGGACAGTCAGTTGCAAGAAACTATCATACTGCCGTGTGAAAGAAAAGCTCCTTTCTATAACACCATGCTTTTGTGGAAAGAAATAAATGACTGCATCAACAGAGCAGAGGAAAGATTTTCGATTGTGGAAGATCCTCCAACATCTTCGTACAGAGCCAGTGTACTGTCCTCACATACAACGAAATGAAAGAGAAAACTTCAGACAATGATGTATTAGTGCTGATGTTTTATGTTATTGATAATTGACAATTCGTGCAAACACTCATTTTAATGTGTTTTCAACCTTCAAATTCAAGAATTGCATTTGGCCACATTTGTGGGTGAAGTTGCTTGTTCAAATTGAATATAATTGCGAAGGTGGATGGAGGTTATGTTTTCACTCCTGTATGTCTGTCTGTTTGTTTACCTGTGAGCAGGATATCTCGAAAAGTTAGGGCCCTGTCACATCTTGACGTTTTAGCCAGGAATGGCAACGTATAAAAATGCACGTAAAACGTTGGCGTACGCTGAAAGTTTTGAGGGTTTTTTTTTAAAGTTTTGGTCGTATTCATAACGTGTTGGTCGTATGCATAACGTATTAGTAACGGGCACAGAACGTTTCGTTGTGTTAAAGATAACTTATACCAACGAATGCTTAGCCTGTTGTCGGCGTTCACAACCTATGCCCAACGTGTTTAACTTAGTCATAGCGTGCTGCACGTATCGCCGACGAACTCGTGGCGTTCTCTGTTAAAAACCTGCTGCACGCCGATTTAAATCATAACCGCCTGAAAATTGGAAGTGTCAACATCGCAGTCACACCTTGACGATTTAGCCAGCGTATGCCGACCTATGAAAAATGTGTCTAAAACGCTGGGACACGTCGAATACGGTATGGGTAAGTTGTGTATACGTTAGGAGCACGCTGAAAAACAATGAAGTATGCTGGCATATTACGTGGTACGTCTAGTACGTCGTGAAATTTCAAGCATGCTGAAATTTTTACGACCTACTCGACGTATGGCTCACAAGTTCCGCATATGCTGGCATAAGTTCTCGGCACGCTCCGCGATCGTTTACACCGTCGGCCACACGTTACTTGTAAGTTACTCATAAGTCGAAACACGTCGAGGTAATGTTTAGCATACCCGAAACGTAATTTTTAACCTACGAGTAACGTGCTTTGAACCTATGAGTAGCGTGCTTTGAACCTATGTGTAGCGTGCTTTGAACCTATGTGTAACGTATCTCAAACGCACATTGACGTATGTAGACGAATTTGATTGACGTCTTCCGGACGACCACATAACTTACTGAACGTGTTTCTAACTTACAGCTACCGTATAATGGCGTATTGGCAGCGTTTAGGGGAATTGGTATATACAAATGGGCTTCACAAGAGGAACCCGTCAGTGTTCCAGACTCCATGTTGAGTAGATGTCAATGTCAGTAGCAGTAGCAGTAGCAGTAGTAGTAGTAGTAGTAGTTCGAGAGAATTTAGTGATGTCGATGTTATTAGTAGTAGTAGTAGTAGTTCGAGAGAATTTAGTGATGTCGATGTTAGTAGTAGTAGTAGTAGTAGTAGTTCGAGATAATTTAGTGATGTCGATGTTAGTAGTAGTAGTAGTAGTAGTAATAGTAGTTCGAGAGAATTTAGTGATGTCGATGTTATTAGTAGTAGTAGTAGTAGTTCGAGAGAATTTAGTGATGTCGATGTTGGTAGTAGTAGTAGTAGTAGTAGTAGTAGTAGTAGTAGTAGCAGTAGTAGTAGCAGTAGTAGTAGTTCGAGAGAATTTAGTGATGTCGATGTTGGTAGTAGTAGTAGTAGTAGTAGTAGTAGTTCGAGAGAATTAAGTGATGTCGATGTTAGTAGTAGTAGTAGTAGTAGTAGTTCGAGAGAATTTAGTGATGTCGATGTTGGTAGTAGTAGTAGTAGTAGTACTTTCAAGTAACGTGTTGCAAAGTGTGAACAACGTTCATCTAGCGTGCTTACAAAACGTTACTCATAGGTTAGAAATAAGTTTTGGGTACGCTAAACATTACCTCGACGTGATTCGACTTATGAGTAACTTACAAGTAACGTGTTTCGACGTGTGTCAACGATCGCATAACGTGCCTACAACTTATGGCCAGCGTAGTGGAACGTGTGGTCATACGCCGGCATACGTCGTAAAATTTCAAGCATGAAAAAATTTGAGGAAAACCAAAAGTACAACGTTTAAAGCCAGCGTACTACGACGTATGGCAGTGTTTTTCAGTGTGCTCTTAACGTATACAAACGTACCCATAACGTATTCGACGTGTACCAGCGTTTTAGACAAATTTTTCATAAATCGGCATACACTGGCTAAATCGTCAAGGTGTGACAGGGCCTTTATGCACGGATATGGACGAAGCTTGGTGGACAGGTTGAGTGGGTGACGATGACTAATTGAATTAATTTTGGTGAAGATCCGGATATTAGAATTTTTTAAATGATGCTTCACAATTGAGAGATCGGGTCAAAACATAAAATAGCAAGATATTTCACTAAGTTGTGGACGAGTTATGACAAAACTAGGTGGATGAGTTTGTTTGGTGACAACAACAAGCCGATTATATTTTGGTTCAGGTCCGGATGCAGATCTTGCCTATCAGTAGGATACAGAACGTAAACTGTTCAATATGTTCAATATGCAGAGGTATGTGTGCTCTACTGCGTGCTGTTCTACTTTTCTGTTATGTTAACATTCTTTTGCAAAATGCACATACATTCTTTCAATTTGCCATTTCCGTTGTTATTTCTAATTTATATACAACTTGTTTGCAGACTAAAGATTTATATATTGTAGTTGAAGGTAATAATAGCATTTTCTATCGTTGTCAAAATTATTTTTCTTATTTTGAACCTGGTAGCATTAGTGAGCATGTTTTGGCTTCAACTTTAAAGAGTTAAGCCTGTAATGACACTTTAACAGAAACATAAGCCCCTCCTGCCGAATCTCCAGATATGCTTGTGTAGACCAGACACCTGATGGTGTCTGGCAGGCACATCCTATTGGTCGGGATCAGTGGCTCTTGGTTCCTGGTCTTACAACAGTGAAGGAAATGATAATGGTAAAGTCACAGTATCTGATATCTGTCACCACATCAGTCTTCAACCATTTATTATTTTGTGTCATTCAATAAATAATGCATATATATATATATATATATATTGTTGCGAATTCGCGCCCGCCAGCGTGCGAACGGCCACGTAGCTCAAATCGCGGCACGTCGCCCACCGGACGGACAATTCAGTCGTGACCCTCCGGGAACTATCGCCCGGGAGGCCAGTCACGGGTGGGCCTTTCGACCTCACCACAATGTGCCAATCGGCCACCCGCGTAGGATAGGGTTGTTCGCCCAAACTCAACCTACCTAGTACCCACGCGGATGGTAAACCGGGTGATCGTACTCGCCGCAGGTCGACTCCGGACACGAGGCCGCTTGGGCGGCCCGTTCCGTGCTATCGGGATAACCGAGCGGTGTTATCGTCGACCTGGACGGTTCCGATTAATTACCGGGCGTATTAAGCCCACTACGAACCCCTTACATGAAGCAGGATGGGAGATTCAATTAAAGAAACGACGAAGCGAAACGGGAAAACAGTTCACACAATGCACATTTATTACGCGACACACGGAAAGCACGTATATACAGCCATACAGTCAAAATGCACATAAAGCAACCAAAACAAAAGTAACAACGACGCAGAGTTACAACCGAATACGCGTACACACGGCAACACTTAAACAGTTCTACTTTACAAGACACGGGCCACAAATCCATACAAAAAAAACCCCGAATAGAAAATGGTGACTTCCCTTTGGGCCGTCGAGTCCCTCTCCCACGTCCGTCGACGTGGTCGCCTGGCCGCGACTCCGTGCCCTGGCGTGGTAGGCGAGTCCTCTCCGGCGTGCCTCGCGCCGGCACGTGTTTGCCGCTCGACGCCCTGGACGGTTTCCGGCGCTATCTCAGCGCGGATAGAAAGGGGGGGGGGAACGTTGTTGCTCGAGGTCGTGGTGGGGGAGATGGCAGAGGCTCCGTCCCGCCAGCGGGTCTCGGGACCGCACCACAGAGACCAGCAGCGGCCACCACGAAGAGGAGACGAAGACGAAAGAGGCAAGAGCCAGAGAGAGAAGAAGACGAAGTTAGCAAGAGCACCCAAAAGCGCTCTGCCCGTGTCCGACTTTTTATCGCGCGGGCCTTCGCGCCTTCCGCCCCGCCCCGTGTTCGGCCCCGCTTCCCTTCGAGCTTCTTGGAGAAGCCTCTCGAAGGGGGCGTGCCCTCACGCTTTCCTCCACCCCGCCTCCGCGGGGCCGGGGAGTCAGTTTTTGGCTCCGGGCCAGAGCATTATTCCCCCAAACAGGCCCACTTTACAGACCTCTGACCTTTTGACCTGCATCGCTCTTCCTCCACTCCAAAGCGCGGGGAAGTCAGACGGGAAAAACAGGCGGGAAAAGCCCACCGAGCTTCCTTGTTGATTTTTGTTTGTCCCTCCGCGGAGATCGAAACCGCACGGAGCCTGTCGAATGGCGAGCGGCGAAGATGCGGCAGCGCAGATGGCGGAGGTGGCGTGGTGGCAGTGTGGTTGGTGCTGTGATGGGGATGGCGTGGTTGTTGAAATGTTGTGTGTTTTTAACTTACAGCTACCGTATAATGGCGTATTGGCAGCGTTTAGGGGAATTGGTATATAAATGGGCTTCACAAGAGGAACCCGTCAGTGTTCCAGACTCCATGTTGAGTAGATGTCAATGTCAGTAGCAGTAGCAGTAGCAGTAGTAGTAGTAGTAGTAGTTCGAGAGTAATTTAGTGATGTCGATGTTATTAGTAGTAGTAGTAGTAGTTGGAGAGAATTAGTGATGTCGATGTTAGTAGTAGTAGTTAGTAGTAGTAGTTCGAGATAATTAGTGATGTCGATGTTAGTAGTAAGTAGTAGTAGTAGTAATAGTAGTTCGAGAGAATTTAGTGATGTCGATGTTATAGTAGTAGTAGTAGTAGTTCGAGAGAATTTAGTGATGTCGATGTTGTAGTAGTAGTAGTAGTAGTAGTAGTAGTAGTAGTAGCAGTAGAGTAGCAGTTAGTAGTGTTCGAGAGAATTTAGTGATGTCGATGTTTGTAGTAGTAGTAGTAGTAGTAGTAAGTTCGAGAGAATTAAGTGATGTCGATGTTAGTAGTAGTAGTAGTAGTATAGTAGTAGTTCGAGGAATTTAGTGATGTCGATGGTGGAGTAGTAGTAGTTAGTACTTTCAAGTAACGTGTTGCAAAGTGTGAACAACGTTCATGTAGCGTGCTTACAAACGTTACTCATGGTTAGAAATAAGTTTTGGGGACGCTAAACATTACCTCGATGTGTTCGACTTATGAGTAACTTACAAGTAACGTGTTTGGACGTGTGTCAACATCGCATAACGTGCCTACAACTTATGGCCAGCGTAGTGGAACGTGTGAGTCATACGCCGGCATACGTCGTAAAATTTCAAGCATGAAAAAATTTGAGGAAAACCCAAAAGTACACGTTTAAGCCAGCGTACTACGACGTATGCAGTGTTTTTCAGTGTGCTCTTAACGTATACAAAACGTACCCATAACGTATTCGACGTGTACCAGCGTTTTAGACAAATTTTTCATAAATCGGCATACACTGGCTAAATCGTCAAGGTGTGACAGGGCCTTTATGCACGGATATGGACGAAGCTTGTGGACAGGTGAGTGGGTGACGATGACTAATTGAATTAATTTTGGTGAAGATCCGGATATTAGAATTTTTTAAATGATGCTTCACAATTAGAGATTCGGGTCAAAACATAAAAATAGCAAGATATTTCACTAAGTTGTGGACGAGTTATGACAAAACTAGGTGGATGAGTTTGTTTTGGTGACAACAACAAGCCGATTAATTTTGGTTCAGGTCCGGATGCAGACTTGCCTATCAGTAGGATACAGAACGTAAACTGTTCAATATGTTCAATATGCAGAGGTATGTGTGCTCTACTGCGTGCTGTTCTACTTTCTGTTTATGTTAACATTCTTTTGCAAAATGCACATACATTCTTTCAATTTGCCATTTCCGTTGTTATTTCTAATTTATATACAACTTGTTTGCAGACTAAAGATTTATATATTGTAGTTGAAGGTAATAATAGCATTTTCTATCGTTGTCAAAATTATTTTTCTTATTTTGAACCTGTAGCATTAGTGAGCATGTTTTGGCTTCAACTTTAAAGAGTTAAGCCGTTTAATGACACCTTTAACAGAAACTAAGCCCCTCCTGCCGAATCTCCAGATATGCTTGTGTAGACCAGACACCTGATGGTGTCTGGCAGGCACATCCTATTGGTCGGGATCAGTGGCTCTTGGTTCCTGGTCTTACAACAGTGAAGGAAATGATAATGGTAAAGTCACAGTATCTGATATCTGTCACCACATCAGTCTTCAACCATTTATTATTTGTGTCATTCAATAAATAATGCAAATAATATATATATATATATATATATAATATATTGTTGCGAATTCGCGCCCGCCAGCGTCGGAACGGCCACGTAGCTCAAATCGCGGCACGTCGCCCACCGGACGGACAATTCAGTCGTGACCCTCCGGAACTATCGCCCGAAGCCAGTCACGGGTGGGCCTTTCGACCTCACCACAATCGTGCCAATCGGCCACCCCGTAGGATAGGGTTGTTCGCCAAACTCAACCTACCTAAGTACCCACGCGGATGGTAAACCGGGTGATCGTACCTCGCCGCAGGTCGACTCCGGACACGAGCCGCTTGGGCGGCCCGTTTCGTCTATCGGATAACCGAGCGGTGTTATCGTCGACCTGGACGGTTCCGATTAATTACCGGGCGTATTAAGCCCACTACGAACCCCTTACATGAAGCAGGATGGAGATTCAATTAAAGAAACGACGAAGCGAAACGGGAAAACAGTTCACACAATGCACATTTATTACGCGACACACGGAAAGCACGTAATTACAGCCATACAGTCAAAATGCACATAAAGCAACAAAACAAAAGTAACAACGACGCAGAGTTACAACCGAATACGCGTACACACGGCAACACTTAAACAGTTCTACTTTACAAGACACGGGCCACAAGATCCATACAAAAAAAACCCCGAATAGAAAATGGTGACTTCCCTTTGGCCGTCGAGTCCCTCTCCCACGTCCGTCGACGTGGTCGCGCCTGGCCGCGACTCCGTGCCTGGCGTGGTAGGCGGTCCTCTCCGGCGTGCCTCGCGCCGGCACGTGTTGCCGCTCGACGCCATGGACGGGGTTTCCGGCGCTATCTCAGCGCGGATAGAAAGAGGGGGGGGGAACGTTGTTGCTCGAGGTCGTGGTGTGGGGATGGCAGAGGCTCCGTCCCGCCAGCGGGGTCTCGGACCGCACCACAGAAGACCAGCCAGCGGCCACACGAAGAGGAGACGAAGACGAGAGAGCAAGAGCCAGAGAGAGAAGAAGACGAAGTTAGCAAAGCACCCCAAAAGCGCTCCGCCGTGTCCGACTTTTATCGCGCGGGCCTTCGCGCCCTTCCGCCCCGCCCCGTGTTCGGCCCGCTTCCCTTCGAGCTTCTTGGAGAAGCCTCTCGAAGGGGGCGTGCCCTCACGCTTTCCTCCACCCCGCTCCGCCGGGGCCGGGGGAGTCAGTTTTTGGCTCCGGGCCAGAGCATTATTCCCCCAAAATCAGGCCCCACCTTTACATGACCTCTGACCTTTGACCTGCATCGCTCTTCCTCCACTCCAAAGCGCGGGGAAGTCAGACGGAAAAACAGGCGGGAAAAGCCCACCAGCTTCCTTGTTGATTTTTGTTTGTCCCTCCGCGGAGATCGAAACCGCACGGAGCCTGTCGAATGGCGAGCGGCGAAGATGCGCAGCGCAGATGGCGGAGGTGGCGTGGTGGCAGTGTGGTTGGTGCTGTGATGGGGATGGCGTGGTTGTTGAAATGTTGTGTGTTTGAAATAAAAGATAGAAAAAGAAAAACGACTGACTCAAAGCGTCGCAGCCCGGATGAATCACATAAATTCCCCTATACAACGGGTTAGGGCTAACTACACATGCACCTATCAAGATATCTCACCTACGGGTCCTGAATGGTGGTTTGCGAATTCCACAGCCGTAACAATATATATATATATATATATTGCTTGATGTCAAAAAACATTAAATGTAAACATAAATCTGAGTCCCTTCGAAGGGATTTCAATGCAGGGGAGGTCATTTGGTCATCAAGCCGATGCAATATTGTTGCCAACC
>CM068954.1:42452828-42464208 GCA_035128595.1 Eptatretus atami | reverse complement strand
TATTTTTGTTTGTCCATGCTCTATTCATTTTAAATGCTGAGCATCGACCAAGGAAGCAGCATGCACCATTTTTAAAATCTTCTGTATGACTCAGCCAGGGTGGCGTTGCAACCGCTGACCTCACAGACATAGCAGATGCTTTAACAATTACACCACCGAGTCTGGTGAATTTAAAAGCTGACAATTATGAGATACGATCATTATGGAACTTTTCACTTTGGAAAATCATGCAATAGTTTGCAGCAAATTCAATGTAAGTGGTTTTCTATGGAATTCATATGGAGGCTGCCACGTCTTGCCCACGGTAGGGTAAATTTAATGTATGAAGCTATGTGTTGTCTGAACATTGCAAACAATTTTAACAACGAATTAATGTTTATACCCCTGCCTGCTAATCGAAAAACTCTGAACCACCTTTTATAATCTATACTTAGTTATAATTTGTCTATCTTATGATGATCAGCCTGCAGAAACACACTGGACCACTGTTCACCTCAATGAGAGCAATAATAACAGGGCACGGACTCCACAAATTGCTGGAAGTTGCCTGCAATAATAAATAGGCAAATTAATCAGAAAAGTATCGTAATAATTAAATGAATGGATGATTTAATAAGTCAACCAACAAACACACAACCCTTGGCCCTTGCACAACCAAATAACTACACAGTGATCACAAAGACAAAAGCTCAGCCTGACATACGAGCCACACGAGAGTCTTAATCAAAAAGGAAGGTAAGGCTTATCATTATTCACAGAATATTTTCTGTGCTGATCTGTCATGGGCTTGACATTCCCAAATCCTTTTTATTTTGAATCTGGTGAGATATTTGAACTTTTTCCCAGTTCTATCAAACAGTTTGGAAATGATGGGCCAATTTGCAAAATCTGCAAAATCCCAGTTTCATATTTTTGACATCATTATAACTTTTCCCAGAACTGTTGCAATGTTTCAGTTTTTCAATGGACGAAGGTTTTTGTGTGAAATTAAATGTTGCTAGAAAGGGGTGAGAAAATCTTGATTGATTTGAGTCTTAACCTGAAATTTTATGGAACTGTCAAGCTTTTCAATTTAGCCTTTTAATTGTGTTTATGGAAATATTGACATGTGGAACACGTAAAGTTCCCAAGCCGACCAGACAAGAAGGTGGGAACAATTGGAGATGTGAAAGGAGTAGTGGGCACGGCTGGCAGGATAACCGAAAGGTATGTGCACGCTGTCTAGCCTGCGGTTGAATCTCGACCAAGCTATACATTATCACCCTGTTTATACCTCTGCCACTGAAGGTGGATGAAGGTTATATTTTCACCCCTGTCTGTCTGTTATTTGCGAAGAGACCAGGAACCAAGAGCTATTTGCGAAAATCGAAGATTTTTGAAGAATATTGGTCATTCCATTTTGTTATTCTGTCTGTCTGTCTGTCTGTCTGTCTGTCTGTCACCTACAGGTCACAATTTCAAACCGATCTTCACGAAACTTCACCACATGGTAAAGTTTGTCATAAGGAAGAAGCCTATTGTTTTTGAGGTCAAAAGGTCAACAAAGGCCAAAGGTCAACAACTTTGGTGAGATTTCTAAAATCCTCAATTTTCATCCGATTGACTTGAAATTTGAAGAGAATTTATATGTCAAGTCACTGAATTAAACCACCAATTATTTTTGAGGTCAACATAGACCAAAAGGACAATATAGTCCCAAGGATAATGACTAAGGTAGTATTTCTAAAATCCTCAATTTTCATCCAATTGACTTGAAATTTGAAGAGGATTTATGTTTCAGGTCACTGAATTCAAAGAGCCAATTATTTTTAAGGTCAAAATGGACCAAAGGGTCAACATAGGACAAAGGTCAACAACTAAGGTGGTATTTCTAAAATCCTCAATTTTCATCCAATTGACTTGAAATTTGAAGAGAATATGCATGTCAGGTCATTGAATTCAACCAAAAATTATTTTTGAGGTCAACATCGACCAAAAGGACAACATAGGCCGGATTTCTAAAATTGTCAATTTTCATCCAATTGACTGAAAATTCAAAAGAGGAGTTGCACATTTGGTGATTGAATTCAACCACCAATTATTTTTGAGATCAAATTTGTTTTAAGGATTTTGCAAGTGTCGTGCTCTGCATGACATCTTCTTCTTGTTTGTTTGTTTATCGCCTCGAGGTCAGGAATGGGAGCATGCACCGGAGCAGTGCATCGCTGCGTCCACTTTATGCCGGTACTCCAGGAGTCTCCGTCTGGCCATCCCCCAGGCAGATGCCTGGCCCATCCCCATCTACTTGAGATGCTGATCAACCTTCTGCAACCAAGAGGCATGTGTTCAGCCCATTTGCCTTCTCCATGCACGAGGCTCCCTCGCTGGGAGAATCTGGTGAGCAGGATCACTGTCAGGAAAACGAGCCACATGTCCATACAGCTGCAGGTGATGTTCATGGACTATGCAGGTAACAAACCTCATTTAAGTCTCTCTCAGCATCTGCTCATTGGACATAAAGTCCGAACAGTGATAGCCAAGGATTCTCCGAAGAGACCTGGTACCAAAGGAGTTAAGTCTCCCTCTCAGATCCCTGGTCAGTGTCCAAGTCTCATATCCACAGAGCAAGACTGGAAGCACCAAGGACCTGAAGATCGGATTTTTGTCCTCCCGCACAGGTACTGGCAGTGCCACACCCCGATCCAGTGAATCCATGGTCGGAGTGAATCCAACCCAAGCATCTGTTGACCTCTGGTTCACAGCCAGCAGAGACATGAATATCACTGCCAAGGGAAGTGAATCTCTCCATGACCTCAACATCCTCATCACAAACAGGTACAGACAGGATAGCAGCATCCAAGATGTCAATGAAAGCCCGGATCTTAGTTTTGACACAGGAAACCCGTAATCCCAGTGGCTCCAACTCCTCATTCAGCACCTCGGGGGCCCCCAAAATGATATCTCGAGTCTCCGCAAAGATGACTGCATCATCTGCGAAATCAAGGTCAGACATATTGACATTCCCAAACGATGCACCACAGCTTGATCTCTCCGACATCCTCCCTAGAATCCAGTCCAACCAAGTGCTGAAAAGTGTCGGAGCCAGTACACACCCCTGACAAACTCCAGTCACAACTTGAAATAAGTCAGAGATGGTACCACCACATCTCACAGCACTCTCAGTGCCAGAGTATAGTTCTGACATCAGATCGATCAGTTTTGGTGGCACCTCACGAAGACCAAGAATCCTCCAGAGGGCATCCTGATTCAGCCTGATACACCTGCTCAAAGCAACCGGCCCAGCGGGTCTTCACTTCAAACTCCTCTGTCAAGAGCCTACCACTCTCTGCTCTAAATGTAGTACATTGAGGGACGGTCTTGGAGGAACGCAATGCGCAAATGTCCCTGTAAGCAGGATGAGAATCACTTGACCACAGGTGGTGCTCTACCCCCAACCAGATCCCTCATACATAGGCCACTTGTCCACCCTTAGTGCACATCCAGTTTTATGCCTCAGCTCCCTAAACAGCTGAGCTCTGCCATTCAGCCTGGCCCTGTAACACTGGGCAATGTTATCCAGTGTCCCTTGAGAGACACAAGTGTTATTCGCCCTGAGGTGAGTTCCAAGACATCTCCCGGCAACATCAAGGACGGTGGTCTTGAAGGCAATCCACAACTCTTCAGGATCCTCCAGAGCACTCAGACCCCCCAAATCTCCATTCAGCCTGTTCGCGAACTCTTGATCTCCCCTCTCATCCTTGAGCTTGCCAACGTCCTGCTAGGCTGGGATGGTACCATTCTCCTGGATTTAAGCTGCAACTTCAGAGTGGCGACAACAAGCTTATGGTCATTATTGAGGAACTGAGCACTCCGGTTGACCCTGCAATTCTGGATCATCCTCCAGTGACCATCAATGACCACATGGTCAATCTCCTTTGCCACATTGCCAGCGTGGAATACCAAGTCTAGTGATGAGACTGTGGGCGCTGAAACCATGAACCAGCCACCCTATGTCCATGACTTCTTGCAAAGTCAATGAACTTAGTGCTCTTCTGGTTCACAGTTCCAGACCCATGGGGACCAACACATGTCTCATAACCATCCCTATCATTTATAGTCGATTGATATAAATCCCCCAAGACGAGAATAGTATCTCGCCTGGGGCACTGACCAACCACAGACTTGAGCTTGGCATAGAATGCGTTCTTCATGGTGAGATCATTCACCTCAGTCGGAGCATATACAGAGACCAGAGAAATGACACCCAAGGAGTGACAAATCCTTTGTCTCATAATACACTTGTGTTACCTCAATTATCATTGGAGTCAGCTTATTGGACACAGCTCCAGAAACTCCTTGGGCATGGTAACCATAAGATTGACCAGACCAATAGTAGGTGTAATCACCCGCGATGATCTCACCGCAATCCGCTTTGTGAACCTCAAAGAGTGCTGCAATACCGATGTTCAAACGCTTGAGCTCAGCTAATAACCGAGACAGTGGATCATCCTCTCTTAGGGATAGGACATCCTAGGCACCCACCCGAAGGGACCGCCTCAGGTAAACCCAAGGAGATTGCCGTCTGGTGGATAACACATCAGCACCACCCCGACACACACTACTGCAATCTGACCCGGGAAGGTTACCCCATGGTTTCCCTCCTCTCACCAAAGATTGGGGGTCCAGAAGACTTTGCCCCAATCCCGTCATCCAGTGAGCTGCCCTGCGAAGGGCAGCTGCACACGTGGTACTCCCACGGTGTGGGTTTTCAGATTTTTTCATGCTTTATAAATGTTTTGTGGAATGTAGGGTTTTACGGTGGCCGGAGTGCAAATCCTGCAACCAACCTCCTCATCAAAAGCAAGCCAACTGCAGGAGGACATCGGCAGACACAGTTTGGCACTAGATACGGATGGCCGTTGGCTCACAAGGAGCTCCTCCGCCCTTTGACAGGTTTTGTTCTTCATCCTGCTGGGTGTCCATATCATACACCCTCCTCACCAAGAAACTTGGTGGGGGAGATGGTTTATTCGCCAACAACCTGACCATGGAACAGGATAGTGCAGGTTTACATGATACCTGTAGCAAGTCACAGATCTGTTGTGACCTGACCTGACACTGAGGTCACAATTTTAAAGCGATCTTCACAAAAACTTCACCAAGTGGTAGAGTTCTTCATAAGTAAGAAGCCTCTTGTTTTTGAGGTGAAAAGGTCAAAAGGTCAACATCGGCCAAAAGTCAATATATTTGTCAGGTTTCTAAAATCCTAAATTTTAATCTGATTGACGAGAAATTTGAAGAGGATTTATATTTCAGGTCAATGAATTCAACCAGCCAATTCTTTTTGAAGTACACATCAGCCAATGGTCAACAACTTTGGTGGAATTTCTAAAATCCTCAATGTTCATCCCATTGACTTGAAATTTAAAGACGATTTGCATGTCAGGTTACAGAATCCAACAACCAATTATTTTTGAGGTCAACATTGGTGAAA
Source organism: Eptatretus atami (assembly GCA_035128595.1). NCBI lineage: Eukaryota > Metazoa > Chordata > Myxini > Myxiniformes > Myxinidae > Eptatretus > Eptatretus atami. The sequence goes on along the minus strand of CM068954.1, from coordinate 42,458,735 downwards.
AGGTCAACGTACGCCGAATTTCTACAATTGTCAATTGTCATCCAACTGAATTGGGATTTGAAGAGGAGTTGCATATTTGGTCATTGAATTCAATCACCAATATTTTTGAGGACAACTTTGTTTTATGAATTTCGCAAGTATCGTGCTATGCACAACCTATTTCTTCTTTGTTACTTGCAAAATCGAAGATTTTTCAAGTATATTGGTGAGTTGATTTTGTTATTCAGTCTGTTTGTTTGTTTGTCTGTCAATCACCTACAAGTTACAATTTTAAACCGATCTTCACGAAGGTTCACCACATGGTAGAGTTTGTCATAAGCAAGAAGTCTATTGTTTTTGAGGTCAAAAGGTCAAAAGCTCAACACAGGCCAAATGTCAATAACTTAGGTGAGATTTCTAAAATCTTCAATTTTCATCCGATGACTTAAAATTTAAAGAGGATTTATATTTCAGGTCACTGAATTCAACCAGGAATTATTTTTGAGGTCAACATACACCAAAAGGTCAACATCGGCCCAAGGTCAACAGCTGAGGTGGTATTTCTAAAATCCTTAATTTTCATCCAATTGACTTGAAATTTGAAGAGGATCTATATTTCTACTCACCGAATTCAACCGGCCATTTATTTTTGAGGTCAACATAGACCAAAAGGTCAACATAGGCTCAAGGTCAACAACTGAGGTGGTATTTCCAAAATCCTCAATTTTCATCCGATTGACTTTAAATTTGAAGAGGATTTGCACGTCAGCTCACTGAATTCAACGAGACAATTATTTTTGAGGTCAACATGGACCAAAAGGTCAACAACTAAGGTGGTATCTCTAAAATCGTCAATTTTCATCCATTTCACTTGAAATTTCAAGAAGAGTTGCCTATTTGGTCATTGAATTCAACCACCAATTATTTTTGAGGTCAAATTTGTTTTCTGGATTTTGCAAGTGTCCGTGCTCTCCATGACGTCTTCTTGTCTGTTTATCACTGACAGGTCACAATTTTAAACCAATCTTCATGAAACTTCACCAGATGGTAGAGCCTGTCTTAAGGAATAAGTTTATTGAGTTTGACGAGCACTCCTTCATTCTCCAATGGACAAAGTTCTACACAAAAGCATCGCCTCCAACCTGGAGGCCTCGGTCCGGTGACAGTCAAACAGACAAATATTATATGGTCAACATCAGTTAAACATCAAATGGAGCCACCTGTCTGGATTTCAGGCTTGTTTGCCCTCACCAGGATGGCATATCAATAAATATCTAACCAAAGATGACCACATTCTTCATTTAAACATCAGACACACCTCCTGTCTGGCGCTTTTCTGCCAACACCTCCCCCCCTCCTTCTCTCCTGGTGTTATCCCCACATTCCCACATCCCTGGAATGGTGGGAAGGTGCCATAATTGTATCAGGTTCGTGTTCACCAAGGAAGGAGCAGTAACACCAAGTGAGGTATTTTGGTGGCCAGTCTTGTTAGACTTGCTAGGGTTCAAGGCTGAGGACGTGTTTTGCCTCATCTCCTTGGTCCGTGGGTTTGAAGTGTCCTTTCAGTCCGCTGAAAGGTTTGCCGAGTTCTGGGTGTGGTGGAACACTGCTCAGTCAGCCAGTTCTCTAACCGACTGCGAGGCTCTTGCTGACCATGAGTGGGTCGTGACAGTACACCTCTACAATGAGTGTGTTTCCAATTATGATGTTGTTTGGAGTTTTTATTGTCTCGTTACTTCGATGTCAAGACCCCACCAGGGTCTATCCAAAATGGTCTGGGTATATAGACATGAACTCAGCAATATCGTGTTAAGTTCCATGTTAAGGACGATGGCACGGTCACCCACATCCCTCATGGGATAGTCATTGGGATGGACCATGGGCAAGTTTTTTACATCATTATGCCTAAAGTATGCCACAGATGCGGACAGCTGGGCCACCTAGTTTCTGGGTGCAAAGAACAATTTTGCTCACAGTGTGGCCAGTTGGGACATTTGAGTGCTGTGCTGCAGGGAGTGCTGCAAATCTAAGGTGCAGTGCAACCTCTGTGGTTCACTGGGGAACACCTTCCACTCCTGCCTGCATAGTTATGTGAGGAAGATGCGCACCTCTGTGGGCGGGGGTGGGGGTGATGACCAAGTATGGTGTCGTTGCCTGTGATGTCAGCCCACCTTCCCACAGTGAGAAACAAGAGAAGGATTGAAAAGAAGGAGGAGAGGAAAGAGGAGGAGTAGGGTACGAGTGAGGAGAAAGAGGTGGAGGAGCCGGGGAAAAATGACAGGGAGGTGGCGGCATCAAGCATTGGCCTCAAAGTGGTGGTAGAAGGGGATCTCTCTCGGGGAGAGGTGGTTCCTCCGGTGGCAGAGGTAGAGGGAGCAGCCTCCACTCGAAAGATCCCGCTGCCAGAGGATGAAGGAGCTGGCTCCTCCTCCAGCTATGAAGAGGTTGACCTGGACACCTGCGAAGCTCACAACTGCCAGAGGAGGGGCCAGACAAAGGGAAGGCTCCCTTGAACAAGACAACACCACCCTTCTATAAGAAACGGCTCCATAAGAAATGAAAACTCCGCAATGAGTGGCCATATGCCATGGAGAGGGAATCCTTAAAGGACGAAATTCAGAGGTGGCTAAGGGAGCCTCCCCCTCACCTCTCCCCTATCCGTTCCCATTCCCACTCTTGCTCTCGCTCCCCAAAAAGTCCCCTCCCCCTCCAGTTTGAACCCCTCCAGGTGCTGCGGAGTCAATGGGGATCCAAAGGGTGCATTGATTTGTTTCATTATTGACCTTTTGATTTGTTTGTTTTTGTTTTTGCCTTTGACTTTGCCTTTGATTTCTTATTCTTTGATTTCTTCTCCTTCTTTGATTTCTTCTTCTCATGTGATTACTTCTTCTCCCTTGATTTCTTCTCCTTTGAATTCCTCTTCCTCTTCTCCTTTAATTTCTTGTTATTTGATTTCTTCTCCCTCTTTGATTTCCTTTTCTTTTCCTTCTTTAATTTCTTCTTCTTCTTTGATTTCCCGTTATTCTCCTTTTTAAATTTTTTTTCTTGTCCTGTGACTTCTTTTTTGACTTTGTGTCGGATGATTCCGTTGTGTTCTTTGATTCTTGGTTGACTTATTGTTTCTTTGATTCTTGTTTGATTCTTGTTTGATTTATTGTTTTGAATATTTGTATTTTGATTTCTTGTAGATATTTTTTTTTACCTTTGTTAAATAATGAAAAAGATGCACCATAAAATGCATTTTCTGTCTGCGCTGTTGCTGATGAATTGCCAACAAGTGATGAATCCGGTCCGGCAACTGAGGGCAGTGTAGAATTGGGATTCTCATGTATGTACTATTTGTGAACATCTTCACAGCAGCTGTGGAGGAACTCTGGAAAGGGATTGAAACAGCAAAGGGCTTACCTTGGTAGCTTTTCATAGTTGCTTTCTGCAGCTTCTTCGGCTAGAAGATCATGGGAGGAGTGGATTTATTTATATAATCCTAGCCACCTGGGTTTAATTGATTAGGTGAGAGCGAGATGGTTATTCCCTCCATTCACAGGTGAGAGATGTCTGTGCGTCTTTGTATTTCATATATATATATATATATATATATATATATATATATATATATATATATATATATAATATATATAAAAGACGGAACCTGTTCAGGTCAACCTCTTCATAACAAGTGATGTGTTCGGTGGGTAAATCGAAACATGTGGGATGTGATGAGCACTCCTGCAATCTCCACTGGACAAAGTCCAATACAAAAGGATCGCCTCCAACCTGGAGGCCTCGGCGCGGTGACTGTCAAAGAGACAAATATTACATGGTCAACATCAGTTAAACATCAAACGGAGCCACCTGTCCGGATTTCAGGCTTGTTTGCCCTCATCAGGATGGCATATCGATAAATATCTAATCATGAAATCAAAAAGAAATCAAAGAATATGATGGCAAATTTTATTGGTAGTGATGATGTAAAATGTCACAATATTTTGTTTGAGTATAGCTAAATGAACGGGTTTTTAAAGTCCCAAGAAGGTGATTTGTATTCTACGGTGTTCAATTATATAATTCTATTGAAAAATCATATATATATATATATATATATATATATATATATATATATATATATATGTACATACATACATACAAACATATCCCGGTAATGTAGCCAGATAGTTTGAAAGTAATTTTAAGAGCAAATAAGTATTTGATAATCACATTGGAAATTGCATTTCCAGAGAAGGTAAAAGTTTTGAATCAAACCATAATATTACAAAGTAGAGAGTTCATAGAATACATTGCCCTGCACAGTCTTGATGGTCCATGGGGAGTGTCTTCGAGCAGCAAATTTGATTGGTAGTGATGATGTAAAAATGTCATAATATTTTGTTTTAGTATTGCTAAATGAACGGGGTTTTAAAGTCCCAAGAAGGTGATTTGTATTCTACAGTGTTCAATTATATAATTCTATTGAAATAAAATAAATATTTTAAAGGTTGTAGGAAAAATTCTTTTTGGAAATGTTTACCACCGTTAATGATGCAGTGTCTTTTTCCCCACCTTATTTAACATGTTACATTCGTTATTTGTGCCTGTTGTTTCTGTCCTTCAGGACATCCCTAAAAATAGTAAGTTTCATGTTTGGAATGATTTTCAATTTTGTTTGACTGCCAGACAAGGAGACAGACAAAACAAAATTACCTCGCTTCTCTCGATGTATGTGCGATCGGGATGACATTCCGTACAGTTTGCCAAATTCAGAGCCAAAGTACAGTTCTGCTAAACCGCAGGCTCGTATTCTAATTCCTCTTCCAATTTGTGTTCAAAATATAAAATTCTATTGAAATTAAGTGGTTCCTCAGTCATAAAGTGACGTTTGCAGAAAGACATACAGACAGGCAAAGTGAACCAAATGCTTAACCCCGCTTTTCGCTTCGTGTGAGCGGGGTAATTGGAGTCAAAGCTGCAACCTTAATCTCTATTTGGTTGAGAGTTATCTGTAAGCAAATAAAGCTCCACATATAGGCTAGCTACCAGACTTGGTAGCCTGGCGTTGGCTTCACAGTTGGGGTGGTGGCTTGTGATCATAGGGTCCTGAGTTTGAGCCCCATTTCCGCTGAATTAACACCAGGGGGTTGACTCAGCCTGTCATCCTTCCAAGGTTGGTGAAATGAGCACCAGTGTGAACTAGTAAGAGGCATAGCCGTGCCCCTAAACAATGATGCAACGAGCAGCCAAAAGGCTGTACATGATGGGAACCAGACTTGGGAGTTTAATGGTTTGAGCATACCCTCTGAGTCTTTGTTCAAACCTCAGCCGAGTCATAGCAAAAGACTTTAAAAAATGGTACTTGCTACGTACTTCCATGCAAGCCCCTCAGCATTTTCCAGGCTAAAGCAAGAACAAACAACACTGGGATGGCAATGGCAAACCACCCAGTTTCACCCCTTGCCAAGAAACTGCTTTCACAGCACCAATGCTCTGGAGAGCAGTACTTTGGTGCATGATCAAATCAGATCAAATACGCTGGCTGTTTGTAGTTCTCCCATTCTTTGTTGGTTGCTCTGAAGAGTAACACAAAGGTTAACAAATGGCTTTTGATGTGATGTTCCATATCCTCTGGCTTTGTAAAAACTGAATTATTTCGGATAAAAGCATGACACCATTTTTATTCAAAAAGACTGCATTATTGCCAGAGCAAAATAACAGCATTTATGTTTTTTCCTCGAGTGCTGAGCTCTTTCGCTGGATGAAGTTGAGGTTGTTTGAAACTATCTCGATTCGAACTTCCTTTCAATAGCTATTCAATCAATCCCATTAACACAAAGTTTGAAGGCTTCCACCCACCCACACAGCTGAAAATGTAACATCCAGATAAGTGGACATTATCTGTGCAGGTGGTCAAAAATTTTGTGATGAAGTGGTTATGAG
>CM068954.1:42435617-42445666 GCA_035128595.1 Eptatretus atami | reverse complement strand
GGCTGATTGCTCTGTGTTTGCAGGGATCTGTTTTTGCACATTTTTTATGCAGAGCTGTTTTTATTAATATTTTCCTGGTTTGTTCAAATACTTAGTTACTGATCACTGATTATGTATCTTTGCTGTGAATATAGTTAGAGTGAACACATGTTGTGTTTTAAAATAGATAAGCTTCATAATCTATTTTTCAAGTAAGATAATTCAGAACATCCTCTTTGCAGAAATCTTCAGCTTTGTAATGAAAAACTCGAGAAGTTTGCTCGAAAAAATGGTACTCCCATTTTACACTTCATTAAATATAAAATAATCATTTAACAGCATGGCGGTAAGAGACCGAGGAAAAAAAAAAGTTAATGTGCGAAAAATTGTCATCAAAGTGTTGTTATATTCTATAAATAGCAAACCATGTATTTAATTATGGCATTAGCTTCTCTGAATGAATTTTCACATAAAAACGCAGTGTCAGGTGACCGATCATGTTCTTATATGCAAACTCGAAGAGGTACCCACACCTTATGAGGGTTAAGGTTAGGGTTTTTTGGTGTGATAGATTACGACGGTATGTACTGTGTAAAATAAAATAACGTGAAGGAAATAAAATGGTTGATGTTTCCTTTGTCTCAAGTTTGAAAAATGGTGAAGAGTGTAAATAAATTACATTTAATTTCATTATTTTTTATTGTCCATGAGAAACATGGAAATTGAGACTGTTTATCAAATGGAAGTAAAACCGTTTCTAAAAATTGCAGATAAAAAATTGGTAATTTTGCTTAGGATAACCAAAAAACCACATTGGACATTAAAAAAGTGAGATGAAAAGGATGCTCACAATAGTCTGATAATATGGTTCAGAGGAAATGCCACCGCTCGGTTGGACATTAAGCTTCAGACATGTTGTGGGCAATATCTGGTTGACGTTTCATGAAGGGTCAGGAAGTTATTGCCAGCACCCTGGTCAAATTGCAAATTCTTTCCTTTGTCAACTGTTTTCGAAAATGCAGCCGCATTTACGAGATGCTTGGCAGACCCGCATGTGAACAGGAATGTAAACTTGCTTAGTATAGTGAAAACTGAGTGACCGGGAAGGAAAAATGGCAATTTATCTCAAAATAAATTATATATATATTTATATTATATATATATATATATATATATATATAGTATATAATATATATATATATATATATATATAATATAATATATTATTAAATACCAAGCTTGCACACTAAAAACTCGGCTCGCCGTCACACAATCCCTATGAAATTGCTGTGGCACTTAGCGGACATGCCGACAATGTTTGGAAGTCTTGGCGTTCCATAGTACCACTTGCATTTTGCACAATGCGTTTTTTTGTCATTCCCCGTGTACGGTCTGTCGTCTGCTACCAGCTATGTTGTACTGCTATCCCGTGCATGTGCACGGGTATCGCTTGTATATATATAATTATATATATATGTATATATCAATATATGTATACGTCTATATATATATATATATATATATATATATATATATATATATATATATATAACATTTAATCTCTGCAATCTCCGTAGACAAACATTGGCAGTAGAATGGGCCATACCGAAGAGCTCAGTGACATTCAACGTGGCACCATAATAGGATGCCACCTTTCCAACAAGTCAGTTCATCAAATTTGTACCCTGCTAGAGCTGCCCCGGTCAATTGTAAGTGCTGAGATTGTGAAGTGGAAAAAATCTAGGAACACAGCTCAGCCATGAAGGTCAGTCACACAAGCTCACAGAATGGACGTCTGAGTGCTGAAGCACATAGCACACAAAAATCGTCTGTCATCAGTTGCAATACTCATTACCGAGTTCCAAACTGACTATGGAAGCAACATCAACACAAGCACTGTTCCTTGAAAGCCACTTGGCATTTTGAATGGTGATCCTCGGCACACAAACCAAATATCACCATGAGCATTGCCAAGCATCGGATGGAGTGGTGTAAAGCTCACCGCAATTGGACTCTGGAGAAGTGTATGTGTGTTCTCTGGAGTGATGAATCACGCTTCACCATCTGGCAATCGAATGGACGAATATGGGTTCGGCAGATGCCAGGAGAACGCCACCTGCCCAAATGCATAATGCCAACTGTGAAGTTTGCTGGAGACGGAATAATGGTCTGGGGCTGTTTTTCATGGTTCATGCTCGGCTCCTTCGTTCCAGTGAAGGGAAATCTTAATGAGACACCATGCAATGACATTCTAGATGATTCTGTGCTTCAATCTTTGTGGCAACAGTTTGGGGAAGGCCCTTTCCTGTTTCAGCATGACAATGCCCCCAAGCACAAACCGAGGTCCATACAGAAATGGTTTGTTGACCCGATATTGAGATCGGTGTGGAAGAACTTGACTGGCCTGCACAGAGTCCTGAACTCAACCCCATTGAACACCTTTGGGATTAATTGGAATGCCGACTGTGAACCAGACCTAATCAGCCAACATCAGTGCCCAACCTCACCAATGTTCTTGGGGCTGAATGGAAGCAAATCCCCACAACAATGTTCCAACATCTCGTGGAAAGCCTTCCCAGAAGAGTGGAGGCTGTTATGACAGCAAATGGGGGACCAACTCTATATTAATGCCCATTATTTTGGAATGAGATGTTGGACGAGCAGGTGTCCACATACTTTTGGTCATGTCGTGTAAATACACACATAAATTGTTGCGGTTTTACAAATCACATGTTGAGATTGAAATGCACACATCACGTAGACTCTTAGAATAGTTATTTCCGTTATATACGTAAAGAATACTGCCTTCCCTTTCGGGGATATTATGTAAATAAATGCATTGGGTTGGGTAGTTAGTGTCCCCTCTCAACCCATTAGGATAATAGAGTCATCAGTGCATAATGATGTGTGCCATGACTGCCGTCATCGCGGAGGGTGTGCATGTTTTACTGCCATGGCATTCAGCGTGTGTGAATAACACCAGCATTCTGGAATGTGTGCCAAATTCTCAAATTCCCATTTATTGTTTCAAGTCTCACAAAGTCCTTGTTTGTCTGTTCTTCTGTATGGACATCTACCCTGTAATGTAATTTATTGAAGTCTACCCTGTACTGTATTTCGTTTCCCTAATCTCCGTTCATTCCCCTCCGCCTAAAATGAGTAAACTAACTAGGACACTACACAGCCCCCCTGCAATGATTGCCCCATTCCCTGGCTTTGTGCATGGACATTGTTGGATGTTTGGGGTTCATCACGGGAGCATGGGGGAAGACAGCCGGACAGTCTACCCCCATGCTTTAACTCGGATGGGGTTCATCCAAATGACAGCCGGAAGGACCAAATGAGTGAATATCCAGTATCCAGGAAGGATCCAGGCAGCAGAATTGGCGGGGCTACGGGGAAACCCTCCAATGGCTAGCATGGAGCCATCTTGTAAAATATTATGTGGCCCAATAGCTCGTTCCAGGCCCCCTCCGAAGATCTGATGTGTGGCTCATTGGCCCCACCTAACCCAGGGGCAAAAAGCTGTGCTTGCTGCCTAGTTCTCTCTCTCTCTCTGCCATGGCCATCACACTCTCTCTGCCCTGGTCATAACACTCTCTCTGCCCTGGTTGTCAAGCTCTCTCTCTGCCCTGGTCGTCACACTCATTTCTGCCTTGGTTCCAGACGCTCTGCATTGCAGTCGTTTCTGCACTGGTCCTGGATGCTCTGCATTGCCCTTGCTTCTTCCCTGGTCCTGGATGCTCTGGTTCATGCTCCCGGCGGAGCTCATGGACCCTTGGTTGTGGAGAGCAGTGTTGAGGTCATTCTGGAGAGTGGTACCAAGCTGGTGAGGGTGACGGTGACATACATGCCAGCAGGCTGAGGCTACCCTGCTCCTCCCAATTTGTCTCCCCATGTGTGTGTGGTCTGATGGGTACCATTTTTTGTTATCCGGTAGGTAAGGCATAGGTTAAGATAAGTCTGCAACTTGTACATTGTCTTTCCTTATCGTAAATACATACCTTGATTACTCTTTTCATTGCATTTCCCCTTTTCTAGCCCCGGTTGCCCTTTGACACCAGTAAAGCCCTTGAGTTCCCTTCCCTCCTTCCCGTACCCCTCAACGCTCATTGTAAATAAAATATTATTGTTTTTACAATCTGCCCATGGTTGTCCTTTCTTCCATTGGTCCAGCAATGTCCATATGTAGATTATCCGGGAGGTTATAATTCCCCAACGAATTGGCTCTCATATTAGTCCGGCATTATGCTGGCGGAAAGTTTGGCTGCATGAATCAAGATCCTATTAAGACAACAGCGGCACAATCGCCGAGTGTGCAATTCACCGATAAGGAGGTCACGTGTTCCTAGGTAAACGGTTGTCAGATGGAGGACCCTGGGTCACGTAGTCAAGTTATGGGCGTTCGCTGTCGATTAGCGAACCACCGTGACATGTAGTTATTTGTGTACAACAGTCTCGATTCCCGGTGAGTCTAGAGAGAACTGGGGATAACCCCACCCTCGTAGTACCCCCATGACCCAGAGTCCAACATATATATATAAGACTAGCATAACCCGCGCTCTGCGCGACATGTTGGGGTGGTGTGTTTGAGAAAGGAACTGATGCAGATTATCAGTAGTAATTTTACTTTAATGCAGTAAGTGGAATACGATTTCACTGTTTCAGAACCATTTTATTTACTTTTTATGTACCATGCACCTCATATGCGTCTGAGATAATGTAAGCCGAATATCACGTACTCGAGCGCAGAACAAAGTCGAAGATAGCGCGACACGAAACCACAAACTCGGAAATAATATATAAGAAGATATATATATATATAATATATATATGGATACGTATACATATATATGTATATAACACACGGATATATGTGTCTATATGTATCAATATAAGGTTTATATATTGATGATGTACACTGTGAGAGAGCTGTATATATGCAAGAGAACTCGGTTATAATGATATGCAAGCATTGCTGTGACGTCGCTGGTATGCAGAGTACCCCAAGAAGTGACGGCGCTACCCCCAAGCTCAGTGGCTGCATTTTCTCATCGAACAGTCTTGTGTTGTGTGTGTGTGTGTGTGTGTGTGTGTGTGTGTGGTGCGTGCGTGCTGTGCGTGCGTTGTGTGTGTGTGTGTGTGTGTGTGTGTGTTGGTGTGTGTTGCGTGTGTGTGCATAGCATGCATGCTCCACTACGAACTCAGAACATGTTAGAAAAGAAAACAGTGATGTCTCAACTAAGATGGTGTTTAATTGAATGGCATTGCCACATTTGGAATTTAAACAATTGATCTCATTCCTCTGGAAAAGTTTATTCAACCATAGCTGGAACATTTGAAATCATTTACCTATAATTTTGGGAATCAATTACTTTGAGATAAAAACCGAAGAGCCATACGAGTGTGTTTTCATGGTTGTGGTGGTCTGCCAGATCGAGGCATCCCAGACAATACTATTTGGTAAATTTGTGATGAGAATACAAGCGCACGTGAAACTACAAAACTCACGCGAATACACCGTGTTGAACACACAATCATACGTGCTGTACAGGGAGCCAGTAATTGCATGGTATTATGCTTCTAAGGTAATAGTGTGATGAAACGGAGTGCAGTCATCAGCTTTCCTTAAGGCAATTACTTTAACCCTTCGTACTCTAGACTTTGTAAAATTAAAGTTTCGCCTTATGCTGCGGGATCACTTTCACGATAATTGCTGCTTTTCAATTACATTTATCGCTTTTTTTTATTGCACATTCAGTGAAATGTGAGGCAATATAGAATCCATAGCTAATTTCATTGTTTTACTTGTTTTATATTTGTGACCGGCAAAAATTATCTTTCTTTGGACATGACGAAGCGAAGGGGTTAAGAGGTTTGAGACAACAAAGTAATTGATGAGCCAAGGAAAAAACAAAAATGTGCCATGGCAAATCTCTGAAATGAACCTCGTTTCTTCGGTGGTAAGCACATTTATGGAAAAAAAAGAAAAGAAAAATAAACGCATTGCAATCATGCTGCATCGGCCACAGTCTCAAGGCAAGGTAGCCTTTGTGAGTCTGCACCTTGAAGAATGCCATTGAAAAGCTCCATGTACATTTTGAAGTGAATGAGGATCACATTTATCAGGTGCATTATCCCTGAGCTTTCAGAAGCTGCCTGCAGCAATCTGATTTGCTATATTCAGGGACAGAATGGGATTGGGAAAGCTGCTACCGTGACAAAAATAAACCCTTGCACAAAGGCAATGGTGCTTCTCTTTTGCTAAAACTACCTGCTTTAATATCTCCAGGCACTGTGTTGTGGCTGCAGGTGAGATTGACGAACTAAGCCCTCTCTGTTTTGTTTTGGTTCTTCTTTTTTGGGAGTATTTTAAAATTTAAATGTTGATTTGCACTTCCACATGCTTTTCATGCGCTACCCTCCCTGCCCCTCCCTCTTCTCTCGACACCTGATTGGGTTACATTTGGACACAAAGGAGGTTGTGGACACGCTGTCCAGAGGAATTCTGGGATTGCAGACTTGAAACCTCGGATAAGAATATTCGCAGCTTATTATTTGGTTAGCTATTGAGCTCAGCAGTCAGGAAGCTGAATGAATGCTTCAGAGGTCTCTCTCTCTCTCTCTCTCTCTCTCTCTCTCTCTCTCTCTCTCTCTCTCTCTCTGACACACATGCTCATACACCTTTATCCTTTTCCCTTCTTTTTAAATGCTTTCTTATTTGATTGATAAAAACGAGGCAGAGATTAGAATTGTATTTTAAAATATTTATATATACTCAGCCCATTAGTGCACTGTCTCAACTGACACCTGTCTGCCACATATGCAAACTCCAACCCCTTCGTCTGTCTCTTTCAAACTAATTAGGCACATCGAGATTCCATCCCTTTTGTCATCTCCATTGATTGCCACCTGCAGGTTTCATACATTCTGGCAATTACCAGATTTACAAGCCACCAGCGGAAGTCAATCGTGTTTATTAATGAATTGCTTGCACTACCAGAAAAAGTGAGAGCGGTCGGTGGACGACAGGGTGATGTGTCCTGAACGAGCTTTCGAGTGACCTAACCATTGTTAATTTCCATCCACGGTGTTCAGTGCCACAGTGCAAGAAGTGACGTTAAAAGCTTCACCTCCAGCCTTGCAGAGCATAATCCATCATTGCTTCAACTGGTGTTGCGCATACTAATGGAGTTTTGATTCGGGCTGAAGAACCACGTGGCTGCCTGCCAACACTTGTGTCGAACTCACAAGTTGGATAATGAAGGTTTTGTTCTATCAGGCCATAAGTCATAAAAATAACCCGAGTGTAAAATTAATGCAATCCATTTCTTGTTCTTTCTCCTCTTAGTTATTGAGTTTTCGTTTAAGGTCACATGACCCAGCAGCTACGGTTCACCACGGTCCATGAAAGGAACCATCATGAAGATGTAATCAGGATAAAATTTAACTGCAGGGAATTAATAATTTTGGTCAGAAGGCTTATTCAGATATTATTTATATTTTAGGAACTTAGTAAGCGGTTTCCCCTCTGCTCACGGGTCTCAATTCAAAGACATCAGCAAGCCCAATCATTTTATTTTGCAGTCGTTTGAATCGATATGGGAGAGGGTATCAGCAATGAGTCCGGCCAAGAGGGTTGCAGTTGTGCTCCTGATGCAGTGCCCTCTCAGCATATGGGCAAATCATCTTCTATATAATAATACGCTTGTTCGTCCATCCGTCCGTGTGTAATGCTCCTTTCCACCCATTGGTTGGACAGCTGGCCTGACCACCCACAACTGTACCATGCAAAATAATATGGCTGCCATCTTGGTGATATGTGAAGCCAGATATATCTTCCGAGCTGTCATATTCACAATCGCTGTGCATGCCCTATAAGTTTTCCCTTCAGTGTAAAACGACCACTGCAACTGTTAAAATGATCATCAAATTATCGATAGGTTGGAACCAATAGGCATCATGGGCCTTGTGAAGGGCTCAGGCCTATGTTGTCAGCCTATGGGCCAATGCAATTGGAATCTATCCGACCTATATAACCACATTGTGTGATATATGCACATATGCAGTGGGCATGTTTTTGCTTCAAACTAGGGTTATTTTTATATTCTTTTCGAGAGTGATAAAGGCAGTTGTCTGTTGCTCATACATCGCCCCCCAAAAATACGTTTTATTCTCTCGAGCAATGTTATTTTTGTTACCGTGGAGGATCCGAGGGTCCTTTGTATTATTTCCGACTATTTTCTCACGACTCGACCAGGGGACCATTAAACAAACCATCCCATGATAAAGGTCTTTGGCTGAAGAGTTCCTTGAATCTGACGAAATTGTGAAAGAAAACATCCATCATTATTTACTTTTAATGATGTGTGTATATGCATCAGGAAGAAGATAATTGGTTTAGGGTCGTTTATTGGCACAATTAGGCTGCTGACTTGAAAGTTGCAATTCCACGAGGTTTCCGCATTTCTCATGTAATTGTGAGTTGGACGGGTGACCGCGATGCTCCATGACATGTAGGAGCCACGTTGTTGTTGTTGTTTTGATCACGGTTTGTGTAAAGTCGATGATAGTTTGAAGGGGAGGAGAAAGAGTTAATTATTTCGCTGTATTGATGAGGTATTGAAGAAATATGTAATGAACGATGTGGGAATGCCCTTTTTTGTGAGTGGGAGGACAGAGTTGGGTTTGGGAGGTTGATGCTTTGTGAGAGGATTGGGGGGGTGGGGTTGAGGAGTTGTGTTGGGGGTGGGGAGGGGGTTTGAAGGCTTTGAGTGGGGAGAGGTTTGAAGTCTTAGGGTTGAGGGTTGGGAGGGGGAGGTTGAAGATCTGGGGTTGGGAGGACATGAAGGAGCCAAATTATGTTGATTAAATTTAAAATCAGTGAAATTGCATGACTATAACACCAATAATTTGAGTCGACAATATACTGGTGTTACACTATTCATGAATTTTTTGCAAGTGAATTTTCTTGTACAGTGATATTTAAAGTGATCTGCATCTTTCTACAGCCGGTATGCTTCTTATTACGCCGCGTACGCAAAGTGAAAAGTGCGGTTAAGCAATCGGTTCACGTCTGTCTGTCTGTCTGTCCGTCCAATCATCTTATCAGTTCATGATCATCAGTTTATGATCGAGGAACAGCCTATTTGAAACGAATGTCATATTTTGAACAGGAATCGGAACATGAATAGGAAGACAAGCGTTTCGTTTTAATGTACATTAGCTCTGAATTCATCCCGATCGCACATGCGCAGAGAGGAGGGAGATAATATTTTTTATTCCTTCTGTCTGCCTGGCAGTCAAATAAAATTGAAAATCATTCCAAACAGGAAGCTTACTGTTTTTAAGGATGTCATAAAGGACACAAACAACAGGTATGAATAACTAATGGAACGTTCTCTATCGGGTGGTGTAACAGACGCTGGGTAAAAGGCAGTCAAACCCAAAATTAATTTATTTAATTGCCTCTAAACCTCTTTACTTTAAACCTTTATTTTAATTGAATTATATATAGTACTTGAAGAGTGTATAAAACAAATCGCCTTCATAATACTTCCAAGAACCATGTAACAGTATATCGATATGTAGCATGAGAGGGCATGTCATGTTTTTCAAGGTTGAGTAGGTGGCATTTATGTGTATGTACCGATCATATCCATCAACTCATCTTTATCGTATCCATCATCATCAACATCATGATCACATTATTGAATCAAGTTTATCATCATTATTATTAAAGGTAAGTTTCACGATCTTAATAACTCAAGGAAATAACCTTTATTTAATGTTCATACAGGAAAATTTGTCTGGTGGTGGAACGGTTAAGGAGGCTGGCTGAAGATCTTATGGTTTTGAGTTCAGCCACTGTCGTGCCGTTACATAACAACAGGTAGGTTGACTCAGTCTGTCATCCTTCCGAGGTCCAATGAACAAACATGTTAATTTAAGGGACACTTTGGACAAATTTTAAAGTCGAAGTCCCTAACCTTATTTTCCCCATCTACTATACTAAAAAGATAGAATATGTTTGTGTGTGTGTTTGTTTGTGTGTTTGTGTGTTTGTTTGT
>CM068954.1:42424361-42435592 GCA_035128595.1 Eptatretus atami | reverse complement strand
AGAGAGAGATGTGATTTTTTTTAGGACGTCATAGGTGGCCTTCGTTATGACGTCATAATTGCATGTGTGGAATGCTACATCCGATCAGTATGAAATTTTTTGAGGGTCATCTGGGATAAAATGGTACACAGAAAAAAACTCATAATGTCATCGATCACGTGATTCGGCAGCATATTTTTGTTTTTTTAAAGTCTTCAAAAATCTTATTTTCTTAAATGGCTGAAAAGATCGAGGCGAAATTTTACCATAGACTGCTTAACCTTGAAGAACAAAGGGCACACATATGACGTCATAGGTCACATGGTTTGGCAGCCATATTGGATTACCCAAAAAACCTATAAAAATACACCACTCAAATAGTGTCCTGGCAAGGGTTTGCAATCTCTGAGTGCCGTTTTTCTTGTTGTATTGAATAGTGCAATAATCTGTTCCTCCTGCCCCTGATTACTCTACTTATCATGTTTTTAAAAGTCAAATCTCTCACTATTGTTAGCTTCGGCAGTTCCTTTGAATCTGGTTATTTGCTGAGGGTAGTGACTTCACTATTTTTAGAGGTGGGCTACTTTTGCCAATAAGACATCAGTGTGAGAGCTGCCACACACCTGCAGAACTCCATAAAGGCTGCTATTAGGCCCCGCCTCCACATACTCTTCTTCGTTGTGGTTAACTGCGGCTGCAAGCATAATTGTTTGTATACTGCAACCATATCCTGATGTTGTATATTACTTTGATGCTTCGCATTGTAACAATCATTTAAAACCATTGGGTCAATTTAATAGCATTTATGGCAGATTATGATGGGGGTGTTCTCACATTTGTGTATTATCGGCTACACTTTAGGCCACCAGGGGCTGGCAGTGGCTTACGGGTCGTGCAAGTGAAGATCAGAGGGCTAAGGAATAACAATCTGCAATCAAAAAAGGAATTACTCTTCCATCTCCTTTTCATCAATATTGATCGTCTTGATACTTTCATGTGATCCAAAATTTTGTCTGTCTCTCTGCATGTGTGTGTTGTTGTGTGTGTGTGTGTGGTGTGTGTGTGTGTGTGTGTGTGTGTGTGGTGTGTGTTTCTCTCTCTCTCTCTCTCTTTTCTCTCTCTTTCTGTCTGTCTCTGTCTCTCTCTGTCTCTCTTTCCATCTCAACTTGTAGCTCTGAAGTCATCCTCTCAGCCATTATACACTGAATTATTTGGCTATCAGGCATAATACAACCTTAATTCAATCGCACAATTGGTATTCGGTCATCCACCACAGGTTGAGCCAAAATCTATCATTTGGGAAACCTGATGGTGAAAGTGTCCAACCTGTCTCGTCTTATCCACATTAACATTTCCTGAAAAGAACAGAAGCACAAAGCCTATTGTCCTCTCATTGTAACTGTTCATAGCCTTTCTGTTTTCCATCACCCTCCTTCTGCTCTGACTCCTTAGTCATTTTGACCCTCTGTCACTCCAAGCTCCCTCTGGTTGTATGTGCTTGCTCAGAAATCCTCTTCTTATGAAACCCAAAATACAAGCTCACTGCTCACTGCCACTCTTTGTTCCTCTCTTCTCCTGTTTGTCAAACATCTCCTTACGCTTTTTCAATCTTATCTTTATCAGGGCTTCAAGTTGGCATTGTACCAACATCTGAAGTCATTGTGTCTATCCTTACTGGGATGTTTGCTATCCCCATTCATCCTCCATACTCTTTTCCCCATCTGTTTTTGCAGAATTTGATGCTTCCTTCCCTATTCTACTTTTCCTCCTGTTGTTTACCTCCTGTGCCTACGTGTTGTCCCACTGGCACACTGTGGTTTGTTGACTTACCCTCTGGTTCTTCACTGTTCGATAAACCAAACTTTGAAAAACAAACATGGTCATCATTTTGCAAAACATCTATATGATGGTCGACACCATAAGTGACGCGAGGTTGCATGTCATTTTAAAATACAAATTAGTTCTACTGCTTTCGAGTGTACTTTGACTGCCATTAAACTATACACATTTACTTGTGTTATCTTCAATAACTATTCACAAAATCAAGCAAACAGGAAAAAAACCTTTTAATTAAACATCTTCATCTTGTAAATGTAGTCTTCCCCAAAATAGTAATTCATCTGTTCCCCAAATGGTTGTTCATTCCTTCGTGACCTATATGCTTATCTCAATCCAGCAATGTAAAAACAAAAAACACAATTAGAGTTGCCCTTATAACCGAGGCCTTAGCAATAGTTCTACTCTCTGTTGCTTCATGGACTATATTCTGTCCTGCCAGCCAGCCATGAAAGAAATTTTGAAATTCCAAGTCCAGTGGATGTTATCCGGTCAAAGTTCACAGGTCAGAAGCAATTCAATATGAGATTATTTGATTTGAAATGCTCTACCAAATACATTCATGGTTAGTCTGCTTATTGCAGAGAAATGTTTTGCACGAGCATCTCCATGTAAGGTCATCCCAGGCAAGCAGTAATGAAAGCATTTCTGTTTGGAAACTCCAGAGCAAAAGGTTGTGCAACAAGGTGTTCGTGAGATTGGCTCTTGTACCAACGTTCTTTGACACACAAAGACATTGTGAACTCGCTGTCAACCCGATTGTCAAAACACAAGCTCTCTTTGTGTGCTATACACTCAAAAGCACTCTTGGCCCAAATTTGATAACGCACGAGGAAACGTTATTTTGACCGCAGCTCTTGCATTGATTACTGACTGTGTGTATCGACGCGGCAGCTGCTGGTACGATACTGTATTTCCTGCTGTAATGCACATTGCTGGGAGCACAAATCTGCCATCAGAATGTCCTGCTTCCCATCTTTATTTCCTTCAATGCTCCATTTCTGTATTCAGATGGAGAAAATAAAGCAGCTCCGGTGGTAATATTTATATTGCCAGCTGCTTCCTTAATAGTTAATTTGTTATGTCTCAGTGGTTCTCTTGCTTGGCAGCTAAAGAGATTATTGTGCACCACTCCTTCCAATTCCATATCCAGGCAATGCATGAGTCATCGCAGGGCACTGATGAGGGGAGTACTCAGTTTTTACTCCGTTTGTTTGTTTTTTTGTTTTCTTGTTTTCCTGGTGTTATCTCAGCAATCCTTTGAGCTAGGAAGCGAAAATTTGGAGACAAAAGTGAAGGTGCACGTTGGCAAAAAGAGTATTTTTTTATTTTTTGATTAATCAATTAATTGATTAATTGCTTAATTATTCCGTGATTTATTAATTACTTATTTATTTTCTTTCTCATCTGGACAATATCTCATGCTCTTTTGAGCTTGAAAGCTGATATTGAGACACGACAGTGAATAAGTGATTTGGCTATAAAGGGTATTTTGATTTATTGATTACTCAATTAATTATTTATTTTTCGATTAATTACTTAATTTGCAAAAAGTTACAGATTCAGATGAAACAGTGGTGGTTTAGGTATGCTATTAGCCAATTGATTAATAAATTAATTATTTTACGATTATTATTTATTTATTTTAATTATGAATTAATCAATTGATAAATCAATTATTGTACACTGTCCTCCCATTTCATCTCCGTGTGCTGCAAGGTGGCATCGCCTGGTGCCTTAGGTGCCTCGGTGATCCTCACACACTGGAGGATTTTTTTATTTATTTATTTGGCGTGGGAGCGGTGTACTTTGATTGTACCTCTGCTTGTTTGTGTTCGTATAATATTGAGAAGAATAATGGAGCACATATCCTGTTTGTCTCACTCTCAGAGAGAGAAGGTAAATGCCTTTCAATATCGATGTCACATCTAGGTGTTAAAAGCATCTCCAACATGTTGAGTGTCTGCATTGATCCAGGATGTGTGCATCATCTCTCTGGTTTTGGATGGGCGTGATGTGGTAAGGTTGGGACAAACTGACCAATGACATCATCTACATGCTGTTTCTTGGAAAGCTTTTTCGGAGAAGTTCAAGACTCGTGTTTGGTTAGCTCCCGAGACTCGTTGGTCCGATTTCGGTCTGAGACAAATTATTATGAACGCCGGTTATGGGTTCGACTTTTGGAGAGGGCACATGATTGATCTCCTCCAAGTATTTAATTCGAATTTAGCTGTGTTTGGAAATGTAATACTAATTATTTTTTTTAACATACTCTGTAAGCACTTTTGGGGAATCAATAGTGAGCCTCAATCAAAATTGAGAGATAATGTTGAATTAAAAATTATATTATTATAATCATTATTATTAATCCTGTCCATAACTGACTGAATACCATTTACATTCTGTTAGATTTCCATTCCTTGACAGATCTAACTCAGGGAGATAGCAGTACAAGGCCACAACAAATGGAACGGTTCAGACAAGTAATGAAGAGAAACCAAACTCCATTCAACATCTGCCACGTTGCACATTCGCAGTAGATAAAACAACAGACGTATAATGTGCTAATCGCTCTGCGATACACGATTCCAAGAGGAATGCACTTAAGGGAAACATTTAGCCTGTCTGCAATTATCGAGAAAATTGCTTTTAAGTGGCGGTTAGCACACCTTTTCTCCGTGTACTTTCATATTCCAATGTGGTGCTGTGTGCATGAAGCAACAAAAAGGAGATGCAATGGTAAACCACCTATAGCAATACGAACCATGAGGTCTAACGACTTAAATGCGGTGGCCACAGTACATATTGCTGGGAAATCGATCTCTCCAAAGTCGGTAGCAAAACCTGCTAATGGATTTGGAGGGTCGTTAGATTGAGAATTTCTTGCAGCCAATTATTGAATGAAAACAGCATTTAGCTGCAAAATTATCCCTTCTGCAGTTTAACTCAGAACTGAGTTTTAGCACTTAAGTTTATTTATTACTTTGTGCATTTTCCAATCGAGGTGCCTGTAGTTCTGTGGATAACACCAAGTGCTGACACCTCTCATGCGTTTCACATAAGCAACATTTGCTTGGAGTTTGCGTAATTCTGGGCAACCCATGATGTGAATGCCTTGCTGCCATAGAGTGGGGCAGGAATTTAGAATTTGGTCTGATATTCCAGTACAGCAATTTGGCATACTATTATATAAAAGGAGCTCGGTCTCGGCATGCCTCATCCGTCGTCCGTCCCTGAGTCCAGCCGTCCTGCCTGCATGCGTCAGGCTGGCAACATTGCCCTATATGGGATACCACTATCATCAAGCCCAATCTGAAAACAGTATGATGTAGTTGAGTAAGGTGAGGATAGGTGAGCCGGTTTCAATTTACATTAGAACAAAAACTCTTCTCCTTCATCTCTTCTTCACTGATAATAATGGTGAGTCTCATTCAATCCCGTTTGTCATATCGATGAATTTTAGAAAATGCTTGCTATAATTCAATATTTTTTCTCATCATTTCCATTTTATTCATGTAACAGTAATATATTACCATATCAAACAGTACTTTCTGATTATACACCATCTTCCGCTTTACTTGCAACACAGGTGAGAAAAAGACACGATAAAAGCATCTGGTATTTTAATAATTTATTTGCACGAATTTTAAAGACTGAAAGTTAATTCTTCACCGGGTACCCTTCGAGTCTAAATATAAATCTCATTCTAATCACTGATTCACTGACTGACTGACTCACCGACTGACGTATTAAAGACAGTACCTTCCGGGTGACGTAGAAGCTGAAATTCTGCATGCCGATGGACATCGAAGCCGCTGCACCGGGAAAAATCACAGAACCATCGAAAGCATCAGTAAATGAAAATATAAATAAATGAAAAAATAAATGCAGGTCAGCGACTGAGACAATGGGAAGACGGTAATTTGCATGTCGATGGACATCAAAGCCATAAACCAGAAAAAAAAAATCACAGAACCATCGTAAAGCATCAGTAAATGAAAATATAAATAAATGAAAAAAATAAATGCAGGTCAGCGACCTGAGACATGGGCAAGCACGGTAATTTGCATGTCGATGGACATCAAAGCAATAACCAGAAAAAAAATCACGAACTGTGAGAAAGCATCCATGAATGAAAATAAATACATGAAAAATCAAATACAGGTGAACAACCTGAGACAATGGGGAAGTACAGTCGTTATTGCTTACAATATGTAAGCATAGCCCTTATAGTTATTTTATAAACCTACTTGAGATTAAGTACAAAAATAGTAAAATCGAAATAACATTAGATGTGAATTTAAGGAAGCAATTGATTTGTAATTTGAAATCGTCATATTATTACATTTTAAGTAAGTGTCAACTAGTGCAATTAACATTCTCCTTTGTTGTGAAAGACATAACTCCACAATGAGTCTTTGCTGTCCTGGTTTTAAACCATGTTTTGTTAATACATAACCAGTCTGTTGAAATTGTGTTCTTTGACATAAAGGCATTATTACCACTCACGCCAGTATCTGAATGCAAATGCTTTTCAGCCAGGTTTGTTTCAAACGACAAATGATACGATTACACCTCACTTCCCTGTGAAGCTTCATGGCGTTCGACCATGAGGATCTAGAACAATAAGTTCAATGTCTTGCTGGTGCTGGTTGGGAACCTAAGGTCAATCATGTTACATTTGCTGGATAAAGTATAGAAGGTCAAGATAAATTGATTCTGGGATTTTTTATTTCACAAGATATCAAAGACATACAATTGTGTTTTCAAGGCCTAAATTTGAAACCCTAAATGTCTAAATTTGCAAAATAGACTTTTGAGTTAATGACTGATACAGAACAAGCAGTTAAATGTCACTTACAAAGTACAGCAGACTCCATGCATGAGCAGTGACTTCTGGAAGTATTATTGCACTATGTGCTAAATTGGATTGAAATATTCTTCCTGAGGGCTGACAGGGTGGCCTAGTGGTATGCGCACTGACTCAAAGCTGTCTAGCTGGGTTAGAACCTGACCCACCTATAAACTGTTACCCCGGTGTTTCACGGGCCGTCCCTCGATGAATGTTAAATGGACGTCCCATCTGCCAACATTAATTGTTGAACATGAAATATTCAACAGTTTCCTTTGCGAAGAGTAGGTGAGCTATCATTAGCATCCTAAGCCTGGTGTTTGAATTAACGGTTGAGGTGGCTGGCTTAAGATCTTAGGGTCTTGAGTTTGCCCCTGTTGTGCTTTGAATAACACCAGGTGGTTGACTCAGCCTGTCATCCTTCCGAGGTTGGCAAAATGAGTGCCAGCTTGCTGGTATCCTGTGTCGCAGTGGCGACTCATCCAGGATTGTGCCCAATAGCCAAGGCGACTGCTTCGGCAGCACCACACTCTGCACAGAGTATGGTCCGAATCTCCTCCTCCTCTCTCTCTCTGACCCCCCACACACACACACACACACACACACACACACAACACACACACACACTATTTTGAAATCATGAACATTCCTGTGATATGCTGAAAGAATGTACTCTTCCCAGGATAGCTTGAAGAAGGACTTCCATAAAATATTCATAATAAAACATTTATGGCAATCTCATAAAAGCTCAGTGATGATCTATTTATCATTAGAGTGAATGCAATGGATAAAATAACAAGGGATGTAGGATTTAACCCGGGGTCACTGTTTCATGAGACAAGTGCTCAGACCGTGACACCATCTAGGTCGTCCATTCCTAATGCTTTGTCTCCTGTGGTGTAAAAGTGAAATAATGCTTCTTGCAGATACTTGGCATTGCAAGCTCCTGCTTTTGAAGCTAACTTCATTCAACTCTACCGTACAAGGAAATTAGAAGGCTCGGTCATCTTCCTGGTCGCTCCTTTGGGTCTCTGAGAAAATTGACTCAATTTGACTTGACCTCACATTTTTCCCATGAGTTTTCCAGTTTTCTGTCCAGAAGCCATTTTGGCAAACGCTTAAATATATCTTTTGTATGCCCTGCATGGTATCCCACCATTGAGCAAGCCATGGCAGCAAATAGCACTGCCATGAGAGACAGCAGACACTGGGTTGAGTTTAAATTCCATCCGGAGGCGTCGTTCAACAACCACCGCATGAAAAGTCTTTAAACATATCTTTGCTGTACATTTTTTTCCATGTTGCTGTAAGTGAAGGGAATATATTTTTCTGGAGTTGAAGTCAGTGTAGTGTTATAAGAACCCTTCACTTTGTGCTACCTGGAGTGCAAGCCACAGCGCATTCACATAGTCGACCCGCAAGGAGTTAACAACATTAGAGTTAAATAACAACAAGCAGACTTATCTGACATTTTCTAATCAGGAAACCATTTGCATTTCCCTTTTTGTGGAAAATTTGCATTTTTCTCATTAAATACCATGGAGTTCAAATATGGCACACACATAGCTGAAAATATTTTCATTCTTAGACGAGTGAAAATCCATTTATTTTGCTAATACATCGTCTTTGAGGTCGAAAATAAATAAACTGTTTGGTGCACGTTGTCATGGGACTCCAAAGGTGTATAATGGCCTCGACTTGGAAATTCATTCACAGGCAATAATGACCATCAATGAGTGCGGATTTGGAAGTCACAATTGGTTGTAGAGGAATGAAAAATAGCTCTCAGTACCTTCCTGACAAAAACGAGGAAATGAAAAATTGGAGCAAACAGGGAATCTGGAGCAACAAGTAGTTGTAGATAGTGAATCCATCCATCCATTGAGACGATACTTGGTGTGGAGCATTGGTGCTGCCTAAGCTGTCTCCTGCACTATTGGGCACAATTTTGGACAGGTCGCCACTCCAACACAGGATAGATACCAGCAAGCTGGCACTCATTTCACTGACCTTGGAAGGATGCCAGACAGAGTCAACCCACCTGGTATTAATTCAACCGCCGAGTGGGATTTGGAACTCGGGATCCTCGGATCCCAAGCCCACCACCCTAACCATAAGCCAACACCAGGCATATAGTGAATGCTTGGGTCAATAAGAAGGTTCAGAGGGAGCAACCTTGCTTTTGAGCTGGTAAGTTGAGTTTGATTCTCAGGCTGACTATAAACGCACAGATTAATGCTATGCAGGCAGGACATTGCATCACAAAGGACATGCTTCGGATGTACCTACAGCTGGGTGACTATCTAATCTCATATCCTCTGGGATGACAGGATGCCTTGAGGTATGCACACTCGCCTCTACGCTGTCTAGCCTGGGTTCAAATCTCGACTCAGCAATAAATTGTCCTCCTGGTATTTCAGAGGCAGGTGATTAATCAATGTGTTGCCGTCCTCCAGATGGACATAACTGGGTGTCCCATCTGCCGACATTAGTTGGTGGATGATAAGATCCCCACAGAGTCCTTTGCAAAGAGTAGTGGAGCTATCGCTGGCACTATACCAATTTCAAATCCCTGACATAACCTACAGGAGGTATTGTATCATTGGCACAGCCAGGGCCCCCCAGCCAATAATGCATCCCAGCAGCCATGTTCTGCATGCAAAACTAGAGAGTTCATAGAATATGATACCCCCACGCAGTGTTCAGGTAATATAGATGAGGGCCTTGCCATTTACGGGGGTTCATGCTTTAACATCCCGATGAACTGCAAATCTGTAAACTTAGGAGTTACTAGCAAAGTACCCGCCCATGGGCAGTACAGTTATCTGTTGAATGGCGTGGTCCCGTCTTGATCGGATGAAATTGAGAAATTGACGTTATCCGGTGACCTTGACCCCGTGACCTTTGACTTGACCTTGACCTTGATCCCCTTATGCCGTTCCAAGGATCACATATGCCAAGTTCATCTCATTCTATCCAACGGTTTGGCCGTCTATAAAGGACAACAAACATGAAAATTGACGTTTTAGTCAATTTATAACGTCATAACTTGAAAACCGGAAGTCGGAAGTGAATGTCGTCAATCAACTGTGTCATTTAATTTTGATTATCTGTCGAATGGCGTTGGTCCCTTCTCGATCGGATGAAATTGAGAAATTGAAGTTACCCGTGACCTTGACCCTTGACCCAGTGACTTTGACCTTGAACTTGACCCCCCCCCCCCATGTCCGTTCTCATGTCCCTAGGATCACTCATGCCAAGTTTCATCTCATTCCAACCAACGGTTCGGCCGCCTATAAAGGACGAACAAACACACAACAAACACATTCTATTTTTTTAGTATAGTAGACTAGCAAAGTACCGCCCATGGGCGGGTACAATTATCTGTTGAATGGCATTGGTCCCGTCTCGATCGGATGAAATTGAGAAATTGACGTTATCGGTGACCTTGACCCCGTGACCTTTGACCTTGACCTTGACCTTGATCCCTTTATGTCCGTTCCCAAGGATCACATTTGCCAAGTTTCATCTCATTCTATCCAACGGTTTGGCCGTCTATAAAGGAAAACAAACATGAAAAATTGACGTTTTAGTCAATTTATGACGTCATAACTCGAAACCGGAAGTCGGAAGTGAATGTCGTCAATCAATTGTGTCATTTAATTTTAATTACTGTCGAATGGCGTTGGTCCCGTCTCGATCAGATGAAATTGACACGGTGACTTGACCCTTGACCCGTGACCTTGACCTTGAACTTGACCCACCTATGTCCGTTCTCCTGTCCCAAGGATCACTCATGCCAAGTTTCATCTCATTCCATCCAACGGTTCGGCCGCCTATAAAGGACGAACAAACATACATACAAACATATTCTATCTTTTTAGTATAGTAGACTAGCAAAGTACCCGCCATGAGCGGGTACAGTTATCTGTTGAATGGCGTTGGTCCCGTCCCGATCGGATGAAATTTAGAAATTGACGTTATCCGGTGACCTGACCCCGTGACTTTGACCTTGACCTTGACCTTGATCCCTTATGTCCGTTCCCAAGGATCACATGTGCCAAGTTTCATCTCATTCTATCCAACGGTTTGGCCGTCTATAAAGGAGAAACAAACATGAAAAATTGACGTTTTAGTCAATTTATGACGTCATAACTCGAAAACCGGAAGTCGGAAGTGAATGTCGTCAATCAACTGTGCATTTAATTTTGATTATCTGTGGAATGGCGTTGGTCCCGTCTCGATCGGATGAATTGAGAAATTGAAGTTACCGGTGACCTTGACCCTTAACCCCATGACCCCGTGACCTTTGACCTTGAACTTGACCCCCCTATGTCCGTTCTCATGTCCCAAGGATCACTCATGCCAAGTTTCATCTCATTCCATCCAACGGTTCGGCCGCCTATAAAGGACGAACAACAACATGAGTGATCCTTGGGACATGAGAACGGACATAGGGGGGTCAAGTTCAAGGTCAAAGGTCACGGGGTCATGGGGTTAAGGGGTCAAGGTCACCGGGTAACTTCAATTTCTCAATTTCATCCGATCGAGACGGGACCAACGC
>CM068954.1:42383278-42421886 GCA_035128595.1 Eptatretus atami | reverse complement strand
GGATCCGAGGATCCCGAGTTCAAATCCCACTCGGCGGTTGAATTAATACCAGGTGGGGTTGACTCTGTCTGGCATCCTTCCAAGGTCAGTGAAATGAGTGCCAGCTTGCTGGTATCTATCCTGTGTTGGAGTGGCGACCTGTCCAAAATTGTGCCCAATAGTGCAGGAGACAGCTTAGGCAGCACCAATGCTCCACACCAAGTATCGTCTCAATGGATGGATGGATTCACTATCTACAACTACTTGTTGCTCCAGATTCCCTGTTTGCTCCAATTTTTCATTTCCCTCGTTTTTGTCAGAAGGTACTGAGAGCTATTTTCATTCCTCTACAACCAATTGTGACTTTCCAAATCCGCACTCATTGATGGTCATTATTGCCTGTGAATGAATTTCCAAGTCGAGGCCATTATACACCTTTGGAGTCCCATGACAAACCGTGCCCAAATACAGTTTATTTATTTTCGACCTCAAAGACGATGTATTAGCAAAATAAATGGATTTTCACTTCGTCTAAGAATGAAAATATTTTCAGCTATGTGTGTGCCATATTTGAACTCCATTGGTATTTAATGAGAAAAATGCAAATTTTCACCACAAAAAGGGAAATGCAAATGGTTTCCTGATTAGAAAATGTCAGATAAGTCTGCTTGTTTGTTATTTAACTCTAATGTTGTTAACTCCTTGCGGGTCGACTATTGTGAATGCGCTGTGGCTTGCACTCCAGGTAGCACAAAGTGAAGGGTTCCTTATAACACTAACACTGACTTCAACTCCAGAAAAATATATTCCCTTCACTTACAGCAACATGGCAAAAAAATGTACAGCAAAGGATATGTTTAAAGACTTTTCATGCGGTGGCTTGTTGAACGACGCCTCCGGATGGAATTTAAACTCAACCCAGTGTCTGCTGTCTCTCATGGCAGCTGCTATTTGCTGCCATGGCTTGCTCAATGGTGGGATACCATGCAGGGCATACAAAAGATATATTTAAGCGTTTGCCAAAATGGCTTCTGGACAGAAAACTGGAAAACTCATGGGAAAAATGTGAGGTTCAAGTCAAATTGAGTCAATTTTCTCAGAGACCCAAAGGAGCGACCAGGAAGATGACCGAGCCTTCTAATTTCCTTGTACGGGTAGAGTTGAATGAAGTTAGCTTCAAAAGCAGGAGCTTGCAATGCCAAGTATCTGCAAGAAGCATTATTTCACTTTGTACACCACAGGAGACAAAGCTATTAGGAATGGACGACCTAGATGGTGTCACGGTCTGAGCACTTGTCTCATGAAACAGTGACCCCGGGGTTAAATCCTACATCCCTTGTTATTTTATCCATTGCATTCACTCTAATGATAAATAGATCATCACTGAGCTTTTATGAGATTGCCATAAATGTTTTATTATTGAATATTTTATGGAAGTCCTTCTTCAAGCTATCCTGGGAAGAGTACATTCTTTCAGCATATCACAGGGAATGTTCATGATTTCAAAATAGTGTGTGTGTGTGTGTGTGTGTGTGTGTGTGTGTGTGTGTGTGTGGGGGGGGATCAGAGAGAGAGAGGAGGAGGAGATTCGGACCATACTCTGTGCAGAGTGTTGGTGCTGCCGAAGCAGTCGCCTTGGCTATTGGGCACAATCCTGGATGAGTCGCCACTGCGACACAGGATACCAGCAAGCTGGCACTCATTTTGCCAACCTCGGAAGGATGACAGGCTGAGTCAACCCACCTGGTGTTATTTCAAAAGCACAACAGGGGCTCAAACTCAAGACCCTAAGATCTTAAGCCAGCCACCTCAACCGTTAATTCAACACCAGGCTTAGGATGCTAATGATAGCTCACCTACTCTTCGCAAAGGAAACTGTTGAATATTTCATGTTCAACAATTAATGTTGGCAGATGGGACGTCCATTTAACATTCATCCGAGGGACGGCCCGTGAAACACCGGGGTAACAGTTTATAGGTGGGTCAGGTTTCTAACCCAGGCTAGACAGCTTTGAGGTCAGTGCGCATACCACTAGGCCACCCTGTCAGCCCTCAGGAAGAATATTTCAATCCAATTTAGCACATAGTGCAATAATACTTCCAGAAGTCACTGCATCATGCATGGAGTCTGCTGTACTTTGTAAGTGACATTTAACTGCTTGTTCTGTATCAGTCATTAACTCAAAAGTCTATTTTGCAAATTTAGACATTTAGGGTTTCAAATTTAGGCCTTGAAAACACAATTGTATGTCTTTTATGATCTTGTGAAATAAAAAATCCCAGAATCAATTTATCTTGACCTTCATACTTTATCCAGCAAATGTAACATGATTGACCTTAGTGTTCCCAACCAGCAGCCAGCAAGACATTGAACTTATTGTTCTAGATCCTCCATGGTCGAACGCCATGAAGCTTCACAGGGAAGTGAGGTGTAATCGTATCATTTGTCGTTTGAAACAAACCTGGCTGAAAAGCATTTGCATTCAGATACTGGCGTGAGTGGTAATAATGCCTTTATGTCAAAGAACACAATTTCAACAGACTGGTTATGTATTAACAAAACAATTGGTTTAAAACCAGGACAGCAAAGGACTCATTGTGGAGTTATGTCTTTCACAACAAAAGGAGAATGTTTAATTGCACTAGTTGACACTTACTTAAAATGGTAATAATATGGACGATTTCAAATTACAAATCAATTGCTTCCTTAAATTCACATCTAATTGTTATTTTCGATTTTACATATTTTTGTACTTAATCCTCAAGTAGGTTTATAAAATAACTATAAGGGTATGCTTACATATTGTAAGCAATAACGAACTGTACTTCCCCATTGTCTCAGGTTGTTCACCTGTATTTGATTTTTCATTTATTTATTTTCATTCATGGATGCTTTCTCACAGTTCTGTGATTTTTTTTCTGGTTTATTGGCTTTGATGTCCATCGACATGCAAATTTACCGTGCTTGCCCATTGTCTCAGGTCGCTGACCTGCATTTATTTTTTTCATTTATTTATATTTTCATTTACTGATGCTTTACGATGGTTCTGTGATTTTTTTTTCTGGTTTATTGGCTTTGATGTCCATCGACATGCAAAATTACCGTGCTTCCCCATTGTCTCAGGTCGCTGACCTGCATTTATTTTTTTCATTTATTTATATTTTCATTTACTGATGCTTTACGATGGTTCTGTGATTTTTCCCGGTGCAGCGGCTTCGATGTCCATCGGCATGCAGAATTTCAGCTTTCTACGTCACCCGGAAGGTACTGATCTTTAATACGTCAGTCGGTGAGTCAGTCAGTCAGTGAATCAGTGATTAGAATGAGATTTATATATTAGACTCGAAGGGGTACCCGGTGAAGAATTAACTTTCAGTCTTTAAAATTCGTGCAAATAAATTATTAAAATACCAGATGCTTTTATCGTGTCTTTTTCTCACCTGTGTTGCAAGTAAAGCGGAAGATGGTGTATAATCAGAAGTACTGTTTGATATGGTAATATATTACTGTTACATGAATAAAATGGAAATGATGAGAAAAAATATTGAATTATAGCAAGCATTTTCTAAATCTCATCGATATGACAAACGGGATTGAATGAGACTCACCATTATTATCAGTGAAGAAGAAGATGAAGGAGGAAGAGTTTTTGTTCTAATGTAAATTGAAACCGGCTCACCTATCCTCACCTTACTCAACTACATCATACTGTTTTCAGATTGGGCTTGATGAGTGGTATCCCATATAGGGCAATTGTTGCCAGCCTGACGCATGCAGGCAGGGACGGCTGGACTCAGGGACGGACGGACGGATGCAGGCATGCCGAGACCGAGCTCCTTTTATATAATAGATATGCCAAATTGTGTACTGGAATATCAGACCAAATTCTAAATTCCTGGCCCCACTCTATGGCAGCAAGGCATTCACATCATGGGTTGCCCCAGAAATTATGCAAACTCCAAGCAAATGTTGCTTATGTGAAACGCATGAGAGGTGTCAGCACTTGGTGTTATCCACAGAACTACAGGCACCTCGATTGGAAAATGCACAAAGTAATAAATAAACTTAAGTGCTAAAACTCAGTTCTGAGTAAACTGCAGAAGGGATAATTTTGCAGCTAAATGCTGTTTTCATTCAATAATTTGGCCTGCAAGAAATTCTCAATCTAACGACCCTCCAAAATCCATTAGCAGGTTTTGCTACCGACTTTGGAGAGATCGATTTCCCAGCAATATGGTACTGTGGCCACCGCATTTAAGTCGTTAGACCTCATGGTTCGTATTGCTATAGGATGGTTTACCATCTGCATCTCCTTTGTTGCTTCACTGCACACAGCACCACATTGGAATATGAAAAGTACACGGAGAAAAGGTGTGCTAACCGCCACTTAAAAGCATTTTTCTCGATAATTGCAGACAGGCTAAATGTTTCCCTTAAGTGCATTCCTCTTGGAATCGTGTATCGCAGAGCGATTAGCACATTAATACGTCTGTTGTTTTATCTACTGCGAATGTGCAACGTGGCAGATGTTGAATGGAGTTTGGTTTCTCTTCATTACTTGTCTGAACCGTTCCATTTGTTGTGGCCTTGTACTGCTATCTCCCTGAGTTAGATCTGTCAAGGAATGGAAATCTAAGCAGAATGTAAATGGTATTCAGTCAGTTATGGACAGGGATTAATAATAATGATTATAATAATAATAATTTTTAATTTCAACATTATCTCTCAATTTTGATTGAGGCTCACTATTGATTTCCCCAAAAGTGCTTACAGAGTATGTTAAAAAAAATAATTAGTATTACATTTCCAAACACAGCTAAATTCGAATTAAATACTTGAGGGAGATCAATCATGTGCCCTCTCCAAAAGTCGAACCATAACCGGCGTTCATAATAATTTGTCTTCAGACCGAAATCGGACCAACGAGTCTCGGGAGCTAACCAAACCACGAGTCTTGAACTTCTCCGAAAAAGCTTTCCAAGAAACAGCATGTAGATGATGTCATTGGTCAGTTTGTCCCAACCTTACACATCACGCCCATCAAAAACCAGAGAGATGATGCACACATCCTGGATCAATGCAGACACTCAACATGTTGGAGATGCTTTTAACACCTAGGATGTGACATCGATATTGAAAGGCATTTACCTTCTCTCTCTGAGAGTGAGACAAACAGGATATGTGCTCCATTATTCATTCTCAATATTATACGAACACAAACAAGCAGAGGTACAATCAAAGTACACCGCTCCCACGCCAAATAAATAAATAAAAAAATCCTCCAGTGTGTGAGATCACCGAGGCACCTAAGGCACCAGGCGATGCCACCTTGCAGCACACGGAGATGGAAATGGGAGGGAACAGTGTACAATAATTGATTTATCAATTGATTAATTTCATAATTAAAATAAATAAATAATAATCGTAAAATAATTAATTTATTAATCAATTGGCTAATAGCATACCTAAACCACCACTGTTTCATCTGAATCTGTAACTTTTTGCAAATTAAGTAATTAATCGAAAAATAAATAATTAATTGAGTAATCAATAAATCAAAATACCCTTTATAGCCAAATCACTTATTCACTGTCGTGTCTAAATATCAGCTTTCAAGCTCAAAAGATGCATGAGATATTGTCCAGATGAGAAAGAAAATAAATAAGTAATTAATAAATCACGAATAATTAAGCAATTAATCAATTAATTGATTAATCAAAAAATAAAAAAATACTCTTTTTGCCAACGTGCACCTTCACTTTTGTCTCCAAATTTCAGCTTCCTAGCTCAAAGGATTGCTGAGATAACACCAGGAAAAACAAGAAAACAACCAAGAAAACAAACAAACAAACGGAGTAAAAACTGAGTACTCCCCTCATTCAGTGCCCTGCGATGACGTCATGCATTGCCTGGATATGGAATTGGGAAGGAGTGGTGCACAATAATCTCTTTAGCTGCCAAGCAAGAGAACCACTGAGACATAACAAATTAACTATTTAAGGAAGCAGCTGGCAATATAAATATTACCACCGGAGCTGCTTTATTTTCTCCATCTGAATACAGAAATTGGAGCATTGAAGGAAAATAAGATGGGAAGCAGGACATTCTGATGGCAGATTTGTGCTCCCAGCAATGTGCATTACAGGCAGGAAATACAGTATCGTACCAGCAGCTGCCGGTCGATACACACAGTCAGTAATCAATGCAAGAGCTGCGGTCAAAATAACGTTTCCTCGTGCGTTATCAAATTTGGGCCAAGAGTGCTTTTGAGTGTATAGCACACAGAAAGAGAGCTTGTGTTTTGACAATCGGATTGACAGCGAGTTCACAATGTTCTTTGTGTGTCAAAGGAACGTTGGTACAAGAGCCAATCTCACAGACACCTTGTTGCACAGCTTTATGCTCTTGGAGGTTTCCAAACAGAAATGCTTTCATTACTGCTTGCCTGGGATGACCTTACATGGAGATGCTCGTGCAAAACATTTCTCTGCAATAAGCAGACTAACCATGAAATGTATTTGGTAGAGCATTTCAAATCAAATAATCTCATATTGAATTGCTTCTGACCTGTGAACTTTGACCGGATAACATCCACTGGGACTTGGAATTTCAAAATTTTCTTTCATGGCTGGCTGGGCAGGACAGAATATAGTCCATGAAGCAACAGAGAGTAGAACTATTGCTAAGGCCTCGGGTTATAAGGGCAACTCTAATTGTGTTTTTTTGTTTTTACATTGCTGGATTGAGATAAGCATATAGGTCACGAAGGAATGAATCAACCATTTGGGAACAGATGAAATTACTATTTTGGGGAAGACTACATTTACAAGATGAAGATGTTTAATTAAAAGGTTTTTTTCCTGTGTGCTTGATTTTGTGAATAGTTATATGAAGATAACACAAGTAAATGTGTATAGTTTAATGGCAGTCAAAAGTACACTCAGAAGCCAGTAGAACTAATTTGTATTTTAAAATGACATGCAACCTCGGTCACTTATGGTGTCGACCATCATATAGATGTTTTGCAAAATGATGACCATGTTTTTTGTATTCAAAGTTTTGGTTTATCGAACAGTGAAGAAACCAAGAGGGTAAGTCAACAAACCAACAGTGTGCCAGTGGGGACAACACGTAGGCACAAGGAGGTAAACAAACAGGAGGAAAATGGAGAATAGGGAAGGAAGCATCAAATTCTGCAAAAACAGATGGGGAAAAGAAGTATAGGAGGATGAATGGGGATAGCAAACATCCCAGGTAAGGATAGACAATGACTTCAGATGTTGGTACAATGCCAACTTGAAGCCCTGGATAAAGATAAGATTGAAAAGCGTAAGGGGATGGTTTGACAAATAGGAGAAGAGAGGAACAAAGGAGTGGCAGTGAGCAGTGAGCTTGTATTTTGGGAGTTTCATAAGAAGGGGATTTCTGAGCAAGCACATACAACCAGAAGGGAGCTTGGGAGTGACAGAGGGTCAAAATGACTAAGGGAGTCAGAGCAGAAGGGAGGTGATGGAAAACAGAAAGGCTATGAACAGTCTACAATGAGAGGACAATAGGCTTTGTGCTTCTGCTTCTTTTCAGGAAATGTTATAATGTGGATAAGAACGAGACAGGTTGGACACTTTCGCCATCAGGTTTCCCAAATGATAGATTTTGGCTCAACCTGTGGTGGACGCACGAATACCAATCGTTGTCGATTGAATTAAGGGTGTATTATGCCTGATAGCCAAATAATTCAGTGTATAATGGCTGAGAGGATGAACTTCAGAGCTACAGTTGAGATGGGAAAGAGAGACAGAGAGAGACAGAGACAGACAGAAAGAGAGAGAGAGAGAGAGAGAGAGAGAGAGAGAGAAACACACACACACACACACACAACACACACAACACACACACACACACAACACACACAACACACACACACAGATTTGCAGAGAGACAGACAAAAATTTTGGATCACATGAAAGTTATCAAGACGATCAATATTGGATGAAAAGGAGATGGAAGAGTAATTCCTTTTTTGATTGCAGATTGTTATTCCTTAGCCCCTGATCTTCATTGCACGACCCGTAAGCCACTGCCAGCCCCTGGTGGCCTAAAGTGTAGCCGATAATACACAAATGTGAGAACACCCCCATCATAATCTGCCATAAATGCTATTAAATTGACCCAATGGTTTAAAATGATTGTTACAATGCGAAGCATCAAAGTAATATAACAACATCAGGATATGGTTGCAGTATACAAACAATTATGCTTGCAGCGCAGTTAACCACAACGAAGAAGAGTATGTGGAGGCGGGGCCTAATAGCAGCCTTTATGGAGTTCTGCAGGCGGTGTGGCAGCTCTCACACTGATGTCTTATTGGCAAAATAGCCCACCTCTAAAAAATAGTGAAGATCACTATCCTCAGCAAATAACCAGATTCAAAGGAACTGCCGAAGCTAACAATAGTGAGAGATTTGTACTTTTACAAAAACATGATAAGTAGAGCTAATCAGGGTGCAGGAGGGAACAGATTATTGCACTATTCAATAACAACAAGAAAAACGGCACTCAGAGATTGCAAACCCTTGCCAGGACATATTTTGAGTGGTGTATTTTTATAGGTTTTTGGGTAAATCCAATATGGCTGCCAAACCATGTGACCTATGACGTCATATGTGTGACCCTTTTGTTCTTCAAGGTTAAGCAGTCCTATGGGTAAAATTTCGCCTCGATCTTTTCAGCCATTTAAGAAAATAAGATTTTTGAAGACTTTAAAAAAACAAACAATATGGCTGCTGAATCACGTGATCGATGACATTATGAGTTTTTTTCTGTGTACCATTTTATCCCGAGATGACCCTCAAAAATGTTCATACTGATCGGATGTAGCATTCCACACATGCAATTATGACGTCATAACGAAGGCACCTATGACCTCCTAAAAAAATCACACTCATTCCCTATGAGGAGTACTTGCTATGTGTGAAGTTTCATTTTTTTTCCTTGGTGCTGTTTCAGAGATACAGAGGTCCAAAGTTTTTCCATTTTTCCAATATGGCTGCCACACCACGTGACCTATGACATCGTAATTATCATTGCAACATTCTACATGAGCAGTCTTAGCAAGAGTGAAAACTTTGTCTCAATCCGACAAGCGGTTGCGGAGAAAAACACGAAAGCTCTGTGTGGACAAACAAACAGACAAATAGACAGATAGACAGACAGACAAACAAACAAACAGACAAACAGACAGATAGACAGACAAACAAACAAACAGACAAACAGACAAATAGACAGACAGACAAACAGACAAATAGACAGATAGACAGACAAACAAACAAACAAACAAACAAACAGACAAATGGACCCAAATGCAGCACAATCTCAAATACTTCGGTGAGGGTAATGATTATTTCAGTTTTGTGCAGTGTTTAAAGAGCATCTTAAAAAATCTTTCAAGTCATGCATCGGGAGGCTTGATGGTTAAAAAAGGATCAATTACTCGAATGTTTATTTTCTTCAAATATAACTGCAAATGTGAAGTAAAACCCTTGACGTCTTCTCAATTGCAATAACTACAATGTGCAACAGATTTAATCACAAGCTAAATATGGAAAAGCAAGCCTAAGATTGCAGAGCATGTCTGGACTTGCATAAGTGAAAATGTTATGCTGATGATATAACACTAGTGTTAGATATCGAGAGAATATATAATTGATTGGGATTTAATTTTGATATATTTTTAAGGTTGCAAAATTACTGAGGCCTGGCTATGCTATTTATGCAATGGCCTTGTATTTTAGGGAAGAAACATAAAAATTGGCCAGAGTATCAGCACACCATGGCCGACTCCTTATTAAAGGTAGTTTAGAATAGGTAATAGTTGAATTTAACATAAACAAGCTTTTTCGAAGTAATAGTGTGGCTAAACCTTAAAATGAATCACCTGTAAATAAACAGCATGTGCTAGCTAACGTCGGCTCGCATGATAGCTGAGAGGTATGCACACTCGCATTTATCGGTGGTTTGAATGTCGATATGTCATGCAGGACCACGCACTGGCACACGATAATTTTGCATAGATGGTGATGCCTCAATGTGTGCAATGTTCATCGGAAGGAAATTAAGCCGGAGGACCCATCTGCCAGCAGTCATCGTCACCACTTTGACACATGATACTCAACCGAGTGTGCAGGAATTTGGAATTTTGTCAGGGTCCCGGCGATATCTCGCCTACTCTTCGCAAGACACCCTGGGATCTTTAACGTGCACCAACTAATGCTGGCAGACAGGACACCCAGTTTAACATTCATCCAAGAGATTGGTGCACAGCATGCGAAACACCAGAATGACAGTTTATTGCTCGGCCAAGATCCCAGAATCAAGCTAGACAGCTCAGAGGCGAACATGCAAACCTCTAGTCGAGGCTGTCCTGTCAGCCCCTCAAAAGCCTCAAGTTTAAATTCCTCTTTATCACAAGAGCAAATATTTTGGCTAATTTGTCCAAAAACAACTGTGCACCGATAATCCACAGCTTGGAGTCAATGATTTGGCCAATGATTAGTATTTTTACAAGTTTATCGACAGTCCTATGAGTATTTCGTTACGCAGAAACAAGTCGTTAAAACGGAACTTGGCTGAATAGCACACGAGTAGATCACTTGCATTCAAGGGTTAATTAAGCATCTCAAACATTCAATAATACAAGACAAGAGATCATTTTTTGTGACACGCAGCAAGATGTTAAACAGCAATCATAATTTTTTGCCAACGCGTAAAAATGTATCTACAGTCGTTTAATTTTTTCCCCTCGCTGATTAATAATCAAGATGCATTCCTCGTGCTATTCATTCCCCAAGAAGGACGTCTTACAATCCGTGGATGTTTCACATCTCCGGTGAATATTGAGTGCACAGCCATCCATTAGGATGCACTTTTGTTGGATGCATAATCTCGCTTGCACTGCGTATCAAAGAGAGTTTGGATTAATATAATGAGGAATTTATATATTTTGTGCTCAAAGAAGTAAAATAGAAAAATCACCTCCGCCCAAAGTTATTTCCACGTAATGGCAAAATCAAGCCTTTGAAATCCTTTGAAATGAACCAGAAATTACCTGAAAATGAAACAGGTAAGGCTCAACGGCATGTGCAACTTGATATTAGAGAACTGTGACTTGGTTTAAATAATAATTCTCCACTATTATCATGCACACATAATGTATGAAAAAAAAAGAGATTAGCCGGTGTGAAGTTAACAGGGAAGATCGAGAGAAGGAGAGGGATTGGAATTATCTTCTCAGGTTGCTTGCGGCGTGCAAGCTTTCCGGGTCATTTTGTCCTCTTTGCAGTGGGATTACCTGCATTAGCGGACAATTTGACTCCCATAACCAGAGCACAGCTTTCCAACAGAATTGGCGTTTGCCCAATTATTTCAATAAAGGTGTAATTTTGCTCCTAACATTGATTTTCTTTCTTTGCTCAGACATAACCATTCCTAAATGTATGCATTTTGGGAATATTCATTCAAGACATTTGATGGACGTCCATCATGCAAGATAATTTTTAAAAGAAAGTCTACATAAGCTCTGTTCAAGTGATATAAGCAAAAATCTGAGCAGAAAATGCACACGATGATTCCTTTATTTTGTGTGCAGCACAGGGTGGTGTTTGCATGCTCGAAGGGTGTGCGAAGGGGGTGGCTGCTGTGCCACCAATGCAGTGCCCCCTCCAGTTTAGAGAACAAATTTCGAATTTGGCCAGAGCGCTGATGATAACTCTTCACAAATGACGGAGGGATCTTCAATGTCTACCAACTAATGCTGTTCGATGGGACACCCAGTTATAAGGTCCATTCAATGGATGGTGCACACATTAATGCATGAAAAACCCTGTGAAACACCAGGATGACAGCTTATAGCTGGGTCAGGATTCAAACCCAGGATAGACCACTTCGAGGTGAGTGTGCATACCTCGAGGTGATCCTGCCAGCCATCACACATTGATAGGACGTCACCTTTGTCTGGAACAGAGTACATCAGCAACTCCGTGGTGTGAACTCATTGTCTGGTTCCTGCAAAATTGTCATCATTTATAGTACAGCAAATTCCCCACCAATGTCTCCTGCTCTTCTTCTGCTCCATTTGGGTTATCTGATCATGTGCTTGTGAGGTCAACGTCTCTGTAGGCATTTTCAGAGAACAGCCTTAGCGCCGGCGAGTCTGGCAGTTCACTCAGGCTGACTGGCAGGGACTGCAAGCAGCCATCACACTTCAGGACTGGTCTATATCTACGGCCCATGATATTAACTCAGCCTGGGAATTCTTCCAAAGAAACATGCTCTCCCTTGTGCACAGATCCATCCAAACATGTCTTCAGTTATCATACCCATCCTCTCACCCATGGAACAATGAATCCTGTGCTGAGGCAGTTGCTGTGAAAAACTTGCCGTGAAATGTAAAAAAAACAAAACTTTATACTCTCCAAACAATGGATGGAGATGCTCAATGTCAGATATGAGATCAGGGCCGTCTTTCTAAACATATCTCGAGCTTTCAATACAGTCTGGCATCCCACTTTGCTCTCCAAACTGTCTGTCTATGGCATCCAAGACCAACTCCATACATGGCTGACTGACTTTATCTACTCTGGTAGCCAACGTGTGGCTCTCAATGGAATCCTTTAATTTCCTCTCCCTGCCAAGGCTGGAATTCCAAAGGCAGTGTTCTGGATCCCATCCTATCTTTATCTTCATCAACAGTATCTCGAACTCTCTGGAAAATCCTCTTTGTCTATTTGTTGATGACTCCACCTTCTGCCGTGACATCCCTCTTCCTTCAGACAGGAGGCTGCAGCCTCTTCCCTCTCTTCAGACATTGAAAAATCACAAGTTCTTCAAACACTTGGAATGTTTCTTTCATTCATGACAATTCTCATTGTCTAACCCTCTCTCTCTCTCTCTTTCTGAAAGGATCATCTGGCAAACCCACTTATCTACTTTCTTCACAATCCTCTTGAAGAAATGCAGTCAATCAAACTCCTGAGTCTCAATATCAGCCAGGATCTTTCTTGGGCAATCAACATTTCAAAGTTCACCACTAAAACTAGCCGCTGACTGGGCATCCTCCATTGTACAAAGTCGTTTTTTGGCACACCTGAGCTCTGATCCACCTACAAGACCTTCACCTCCTTCCAAATTTCCAGTTTTTCCTTGTTGAGAGGTTGCTTTTGCATCCATCTTTTCCACCCCATGCATCCTCCCCTACCCCTAAATCTTACCTCCATCCCTTGTTTGTCCTTCCCCATCCATTTTGTCCCTTGACCTTGCTGTTGGTGTTTCCCACTTCTGTTTATGCTGTTACTTTTGTTCTGTCGCATCCTGATCCGTTCTGTGTTCTAGCTCTTCCATGAGCCTCGAGTTTGCATTAAAAAAACAAAAATGTATGAGTGTGAAAAATTAAAGTTTAGTTCTTCTCTGTCGATGTGAGGACAGTTGGAAAAAGGTAATTTGAAATAACTGTAAAGTTATGTGAAATAATATTGAACTTTCTTTGCATTTCTAATCTCCGAAGGTGGTAATCCGTCCTAATCCAGGCTTTATGTAAGAACTAACAGTAATCTGATTTCCTTTCCTTTGCTTTGACTTTGGTGAGATTAGCTGTAGAATTTTGATAATAATATATTGTCAAAAAATCTATATTTCTATTAAATGCAAATATCCTCACACTATTTACAATATCTTATCAAAGTCATGGGATATTATATTCGAAACAATGCATAACATTAACAAGCCTGTGTTTTTAGCCATGTGTTATCTTGTATTGGACTTTGATGTACCGTACCCAAATTGTGGCCTGATCCCTTTCTCTGGCATTCAGGAACACGTTTTTTTTTATCAGTTGGAGGTAAAATTTTCTACTCTTCCGAGCATAGTCTTCCCTCATTCTTTTAGATGAGGAATTCATCGTTGTCAACCCAATTAATTGGATTGCAACACATACCCTGCAATGAGTACTTAACAATATACTCATCGTTCAACAAAAAATAACTTTTCACATTTTGAGGCACGGACAATGGGTATTCATGGTTCTTGAAAACCCTTTCAGATTTTGAGGCCAGAATAATGTGTACCTGTAGTAATCGTTCCACAAAACTTGTTTTCACATTTTGAGCTCCCAAGATACCAATTTTCTGCCCCATGCTGTGCAACACGGTAAATTGTACATTCCGATGAAATGGTTATGCGAAGCTGCTACTCCATCGTATTGCAATCAGTGCAAGGTTTGAAATGTTGCACTTGCATTTGCCTGATATCCCAAAT
This sequence comes from Eptatretus atami, assembly GCA_035128595.1. Lineage (NCBI taxonomy): Eukaryota > Metazoa > Chordata > Myxini > Myxiniformes > Myxinidae > Eptatretus > Eptatretus atami. The sequence goes on along the minus strand of CM068954.1, from coordinate 42,407,599 downwards.
ACTCCCATAACTCTATGATCACATCATGTGGGTTTGAGAGGCTGAAAGACATGTTTGTTCTGTCGCTTAAATTTCGTTCTAGGCGTATTTTTGTCCTTCGTTGGACTTAGTCTGGAATGGGAGCTTATGGATTTGGTCTCGATTTTCGTGTCCATTTGTGCGTGCGACCGCAACCATATCTCAGACATGTACGGACCTATTTTATTCACACTTGGCACAAAGACAACAAATGATGCTACACATAAGTGTCATTTTTTTCCCAACATCAGATCCAAGATGGCCGACTGACGGCCGTTTTACATGTTAAAAAAAAAACCCGGTGTCGAACACGTCCTCAACCATTTCTCAGACAAGCATTTACCGATGTTGTTCAAACTTGGCAAACAGATAACAAATGATGACGTACATGTGCTGGTCATTGCTTTTTCTAGATCAGATCCAAAATGGCTGACTGGCAGCCATTTTAGTTGAAAAAAAACCCCCGATGTTGAAGACATCCTCAACTATTTCTCGGACATGTATTTAAGGATGTTGTTCAAACATGCCACTCAGACAATAAATGATGGCTTACATAAGCATGTATTTTTTTCTGAGATCAGATCCAAGATGGCCGACTAGTGGCCATTTTGTTACTTAAATGTGTCCCCAAGCATTTCTCAGACATGCATGGTCCGATTTTGTTCAAACTTGGCACAAGCACAGCACATGATGGCATACATGTGCCCCTCACTTTTTTGTGATCTGATCAAAGATGGACGACTGGTAGACTGGCAGCCATTTTAGTTGTGCATAAATATGGGCTAGTCCTTCAACTCCATCCAGCAAAATTACGAAAACAACAGGGGCGATGACATTTTATGTCTTTTTTCTTGTTTTGTATAGTGTTGAGGCTGGTGGAGGAGCTACAGCATATAACAGATCAGGATGTAACAGAACAAAAATAACAGTAGAAAAAAAGTAGGTGAACGCACCAAGAGCAGGATTGAGGGACAAAATAGAGGAAGACATGGAAGGATAAGGGATGTGGGGAAGAATGAGAGCAAGGGAAGAACACGGGGTGAGAAAGATGGATACAGCTGCAAACTCTCCATCACAAAATTGGAAGGAAAAACTGCAAATATGGAAGGAGGAGGGCTTGGGAAGGCTTAATAGGGTAGAAAATGTTGTGGGGATGGTGCTTACCTTCGATGATGGTGAACAATTGTTTTCATACTCTGGAGGGAGGAATGAGATTGAAGAGACTGAGGAAGTTGATTCCCTAGGCAGGAAAAAAGAGGAATGAATGAGTGAAGATGTGAATTGAGTCTGAATTTTGGGAGTTTCCCAAAGAGGGGATTCCTGGCTGACTGTGCATTTTGCCAAAATATAGGAGGTGGGGGAGGGGGCAAAGCACGGAAAAGGCTGATGGTGCAAGACCAGAAAGGAAGATGTAGAAGACAGAGAGACCATCCTCCTATTTGCAATGTGACAGGCCCAGAGACCCAACTTCATTGCCTCCCTCCTCTAAAATCTTGGGATTGAAGGTCTTGGTTTAATCGGTGTCAATTTGAGCAAGGCGTCAGTCAGGGCACCAGCTCAGAGCTGAGAGAAGTACTCTGTCAAGCCGCAGATGAAGGCCTTATGGGTAGATAAGAGTTTCGGTGTGCCAAGGAAAGACTTCAAATGATGGAGGAGGCCCAGTCGGCGACTGGCTTTGGAGGTCAACTTCAAAATGTGTTTTTCCGAAGATGGATCATGGTTGATAGTGAGAACAAAAAGTTTGAGAGACTGAACTTCTTTCAGAGGATTGTTAAGGAAGTAAATGTGAGGGCTCACCAGATGATCTTTTTGGAGAGAGAGAGAGAGAGAGAGAGAGAGAGAGAGAGAGAGAGAGAGAGAAAGAGAGAGAGAGCGAGAGAGAGAGATTTGACAGGATTGAAATACATATTCTAAGTGTTTGATGAGCTCATGAGTCTCGTCATCACAAAAGAGATAAAAACTAGATGGGCACTCTTCGACTTCGCTTCGTCAACAGATATGCCTCTGCCCACATTATTACATCATTATACCTACTTATACCAAGTTTGATTTAAATTCCTGAACACAGATTCAAAATATTAAATAATTCTGCCTGCCAAACCCCGCGTCCAAGCAGGTTGAAATTTAAAACATATATGCCCCATGACTAGATCATGATTGTGACATTTCACATTGATTGATGAAATGGTTCAAGAGAAAGCATTTTTTAAGATTTCCGTTCAATCCAATATGACTACCAGACCATGTGACCTATTCATTATTTGTGAACTTCCATGGTATCCTCAAGGCTTGGGGAACATGTGGGTGAAGTTTCCCCTCGATCTATCAAGCCGTTCTGGAGAAGGTTTATTCTTTTAAAAACATCATAGCTGCCAAACCATGTGACCTACAATGTCATAGGTGGAGAACTTTTTGTTCCTTATGGTTACGTGATCATACTTGTAAAGTTTCAACTCGATCTGTTCAGCTGTTTATAAGAAGAAGGTTTTTGAAGGTTTTTATGTTTAAAACAATATGGCTGCTGAACCACGTGACCAATGACATCATCAAAAAAATTTTTCCCCACATACAGTTTTGCCCGAGATGACCCTAAAACATTTTCATACTGATCGGATAAAGCGTTTGACGTATGCAATTATGAAGTCATAATGAAGCCACCATTGATATCATCAAAAAAATCACATGTTTCCCATAGGGAGTATTTCACATGTTCCAAGTTTCAAATTTTTCCATGGAGCAGGTTCAGGGTTACACAGGTCCAAGGCTATTCTTTTTTTCCAACATTGCTGCCACACCACATGACCGATGACCGCTTAATAAATGTGGAACTGCTTAATCAATCAAAATGAAACTTTAAAATTTTGATCAAGTAGTGATGGGGAATAATGTTTTTAATTTCAACTTGATCGGACACATAGTCTGTCAGCCATAATTAATTTTTTTTGATCTGGGGTATTTTAGATTTTTCTTTTTTTTAAACGGCTCACTTAGCGGTGCCTGGATGGGTTTGATGATAGAGGAGTAGCAGTTGAAACCTGAATCCAATCCAGGTTCCTGCTTATGACTTCATCTTTGGTTTTGTTCATTCAGGTTCCTTCTCATGACTCCAATGCAGGGCTGTAATTATTTGGTGTTCCATTTGATTTGAATTGAATTTATTTTAATCCCATTCCAAATTCAATTGAATAATGAATAGTAATTTTAAAAAACGTCATGGGTTATGGTCAGGTTTCCAATCAAAGCGGGGTTGCATCAAAGCGTCATCAGTGTGACCACTCCTTGGCTTTTTTCACAATATCTTGGCTATTCGTTGTTCGCCTTGGCATCTTGGTTTTCTATATGTTTTCTATTATCATCGCTTTTCCGAAACCTTGTGAATTCTTGGCTTTTTTCATTGGCTCACCTTGGCATTTATGAAAATGAGGAGTGGTCACACTGAGCATGATGTCTTGGTACCCGGTCATCATTGCCCACAGTTATAAAGTGGCAGTTCTAATTATGACTCTTATTAACGATGTAACACACCAGTACACAAACACCACACAAAATACACCACACAAAATAAGGTCTGACAAGGGTCTGCAATCTCTGATTGCTTGTTATAGTTCAATTTTGTTTTTACAGGATAAAGTAGTTCAGAATTGTACATGCTTTTAGGATCCATTATTAATTTATATACACTTTCCCATATCCACTATCAACTCAACATTTGACTTTGAACTCTTCTTATAACCCTCTCCTGAACGGTGCTTCTCCACCACTTCATTTCTGACTTATTTGCAAAGCTCCTTGGTCTTCATGTTTACCTTGTTGGTTGACCGAGTTGCACCTTAAAACTCCTTCGGTAAGCGGGGGAGCTTAATTTTTAAGTTAAACCACTGATTACTTATAGGTCAAACTTAATACACTTATTGTGTAACCTTTCAAACAAATAATTTGCTCCTGAAGTGATTTTGGGTTAATTAGGCAAAGGTACTTATGCAACTGAGAATCATCTGATTTTCTCTGTTAATCTAACATATTCACATTTTATCTGAATTTTTTTTTAATCCTTATCACTTTGAAGTAGTTTGTGAAGACTCTATATATTGAGTTTGATATAAAAGCATCATGAAATAAGCTCAAGTGGTATCAAAATGTGAAAACTTTGGAGGGGGGTGAATACTTTTGCAGGACACTGTATGTTGTCAAAACTTCAGGGATTGAATTTTTCGGAAATTAAAATGATTATATGACATTTTTGGGGAAATTTAAGCTATAATTCAATTGTAAAGATATATGTGCCCACAAAATAATTCAATTTGAAACTAATTAAATAATGCAACGATCACAGACCATGGTTATATCAGTTGAAAGATAATAATTGTGGCATTTCCAAGGGACTTCCTGTTTAATTTTTCTCTAACTAATAGCTCCATAGACTTTGCATGAATAAATCAAACTTGAGAAGAATAGTATTTAAGTGTTTTTACTGCCAGTCACAGACCGCTGCTTTTGCAAGTAACAATAACTACAAAATTTAAACCATCCATCAACTATATACAAAAAAAAACAATAAAACCTATCTTATGGGGGTATTTAATGATATCCGATTTTATAAATTCAACCGTTCGAAGCCATTTTACCTCAGAGACTGTGGCCGTGCTCATGCGACCATTTTGACATGTGAGCAGCTTCCAAAGTTTTTAGAGAAGAAGCATCAAACTCTAAAATCAATATCACAACTAAGTGTGCTTAAGCTGTATGCCAAATTTCATGGCAACAGCTATTCCACGAGGCTGGACTTTGTAGACAAAAAAAACCAAAAAAACAGTTTAGAAGTTCTGCAGAAGAAGATTCTTTTTTATGTTTGGAACAAAATCAAAGATGGCCACAAATACAGGAGAATATTAAAAAAAAAAACAATATCTGATAGAATCAAGGCCCAATGGTCTGCTGTAAACATGCCAGGACTTATTTTTTTCTTTTACTTTACTTCTACTTTTTTGGGATTGTGACCTAATTAACCAAAAACACGTTTTTGATCATAACTTGAATAATTTTCTTCTGATTTTCATGATGTGAATTGTATGGATAGACTGCAGATAGGGATACATTTTATTAATCTACAGTCTATCCCTAAATGTTGAAGGTCAAGGTCATATGGTGAACTGAACAAAATATGGCTATAATTAGATGACGGGCCAAGGGTAAGTTGCAGGCGATTGCAGGCATTTCAAAGGTCGTTACACAAAAATCTGTGGAACGAAATAATAATAACTCTGAGAGTTCATGGAACACCTTACCCCATGCATTCTTGTGAGAAAGGACATGGGAAGGGTCTTTTAAACTCTTGCTTTGCATTTCCATGCACAATCTATATTCCCTACGAGCCACGATTTTGCCTGAATCTGGATATTCCCCAACACTGAGCGAGCGGCACATTTGATGGGTATAGAAGGTGGAAAATGGGGCAAAAATGTCCAATTAAAGAGTTGCTAAACTGGAGGCTTTGGAGAGTGCAAAGAAGACGATTTGTGTTCTGCAGTATTCAAGTATATAATTCAATTTAAATTAAATTAAAGTTTTAAAGGCTGTAGAAAAAAAAACAAATTCCAGAAATTTACCGCCATTGATGCACCATCTTTTACACTACCTTATTTAATACATTAATTTTGTTATTCGTGCCTGTTGTTTGTGTCCTTTATACAACCATCCCTAAAAATAGTAAGCTTCCTGTTTGGAATGATGGTTGGAATGAAATTACCCTCCTCCTCTGTGAGCACACATGTGTGATCAGGACGAGATTCCATACAATTTTCCAATTTCAGAGCCAAAGTACTGCTAAACTGCAGGTTAGTGTTCCAATTCATATTGTACAGTGTTCAAAATATAACACTCAATTGAAATGAGGTAGTTCCTCGATCATTATAGAATACAGGTTGACGTCTATAGACACAGACAGACAGACAAAGTGAACCAATTGCTTAACCACACTTTTCGCTTTGTGCGCATGTGGTAATAATCCTAACAAGAACAATAAGCTTCCCACCTGTTGGCTTGGAAGCATAATAATTAATAATTAATAATAATAATAAAAAATAATAATGTTATAAGTTGGAAGGATAGCCAAATGTAAATGCCTCTTACTGCTCTTGGTGTGTTTTGTCTTTGCTTTTTTGTAAATAATTTTATTGTAAATGTAGCTCATTTATGCACCTTGTAAAGAAAGATGAAAACAATATCTGGAACAGTGTTTGTAAATATGCATAAAAGAGGTTTTTGTGGAGAAGTAGACAGTATAAAATAACTGTCTGTGGTATCAAGATCCACTGGTCATGAGTTTTAGATTATCGTATGTAAAATGAGGACCTATACTTGAATTGAATCTACTGTGATATTTGTAAAATATTTACTCTGAGTGTGTCAGAGGGCACTAACATCTCCAGTGGCCTGGGTGTGTACATGGCTACTCTATACCCTGCTGAATGTTTCTGGACTCATTTTGAAGATACTGTACACCATTGTGAAATTTCATACACAAAACACATTGAAAGGTGGAGTACAGCACAAATAATTTGTGAATACTGTGTGAAAGCCTTTAATAGAAAGAATAATGGGTAAAGGACAGGAGGAAATTATCCAGGTATGGGGAAATAAAAGAGAAATTGAGACGATAAATAAATGGTGAATTTATGAATTAGGTCGCACTAAGAGTTGCATGAATCACAATAACAACCATTGATGTCAGGGTGTAGAGTGACTTTAAAAAAAATGAAAGAACCTGCAGCAAGTGAAATAACATCAGTTTTGCTGAAAACTTCAACCGAATAAAAATGAATGCAAGAAGACTCAAAATAATTCAACAGAGAGAAATAAGTATCCAGAGCTCACATCTAAAAAGGAATTGCACACTGAAAACTATGAAATGTGTTTTAAAAGTATTGGGCAGCTCATTATCACCATTGCAGGGATGGAACTGAGCAAGGAGCAATGAGATAGTTCACTGCATAATAAGCTGGTGTATAATTATGACCAGTCAATGAAAGGTCAACACTTCTGCAGAGTGAGACAAAATAATTACATGGAAAACATTTTGGTGAGAATTTGAAAAATGTTGCGATGTAAAACTGCTTATGAAGAAGAGGGTATGTAAAAAAAAACTTTACTTTTAGACAGATGGTTTGACCTCTTGACTCCATCTTTATACATTTAAAATATGAAATACAAAAAGAAAGTGTTTCAATATGTCCGATCCAATCAGTGATGGGCTCTGTGCAACATGAACTCACGAAGTGGTAGAGTGAACTACTGCAGCCAGTTATTGATGAATTATCTGATTATACTACCAATGACTCATTCATCTTTGCCAAACCAATGCATGACTTAGAGTTGGACATCATCATCGTGGACATCATGACCATGTCCTCATTTGACATCAGTTGGACATCGTGACCATGTCCTCATTTGTCATCTCAAGCTTGTTCACAAACGTTCTACTTGAGAAAAGCCATCAACATTTGTGTGGCATCACGATTCCAAGACAACCTTGAACCACCTTTAATTTCGGAATCGGTCTTTGTGGAATTCATGAATGCTGCAACATGGGCAGTGGAGTTCAATTTCAACAACATGTATGCACAATTGGACGGACCAGTGATGGGTTCTCCATTAGCGTCTTCATTGGTTTTCATGAGAAGTGTGTTTCTCAAGATTTGAACACCAACCTCAGACCTCATGTACATTTTTGATGTGTGGACGATGCATTTGCAATTTCTGATTCTGCTACCACTTCTGATTCTGCTTCTGATTCTGCTTGTCAGTCAGGTCAGTCAGGTTTCTTGACTGCCATTGGTAACATGTAACCCAGTGCTACGTGCCACATGGTCGGGTTGTCGGCAACTAAACCGACACCCCTCAATGGCTTTGCCAGTGGGGAGGGTGACTGTGACACCCTGCCAGGACGAAAAACAGCACCTACCAAAGGGCAGATGAGCTCCTTTCGGGAGCCAATGGCCATCCAGTAAGGAGATTGTGTCTCCAAAAAAGCACCCATTCGGTTTGACCAGTTTTTTAGGTAGTAGGTTGCAAACAGCAACCGCTCAGGGTGGCACTACCGTTTGACTTAGGAGAGTTAAAGTGGTGCCCGGTTGTAGACAGCAACCACTCATGGTGGTACTACCGTTTGACTTAGGAGAGTTAAAGTGGTGCCCGGAACCATCTTACACTCTCTGTGTCTGGATTGCTGGTCTTACTTTCTGTCTCACTCAAACTATAGCTAACGGGCTAGCTTTAATATCACTTTCTTGCAAACAAACATCATTCTCTTTTCATCATACATTTTTCTAATTCTCTAATTTTCCCTCCTCACTTCACATTCTCTCTCTTTTATTTTTCTTTCCTTACATTTCCCTCCGACAGCCTCCAATGAAATATAAATATTACAAAGTCTGAAAAGTTAATGGCCCCAAGTTCCCGGCATTATGGGGTGCGAAGAATCTCCAGTGATCTGCTTGTCTCTGCTGCCAACAAGAGGGGCGCTTAGGCAGTCGTAGTATCGGTCGCTCCCAAGACCCTTGCATTTTGAACCAATGTGACTCTTTTTCAATTCATTTCACCAGCATCTGTGGTCTTTCTTCAAATCTTTCCTCTGTTGAACATTATCTCGCAAGCTCCTCTCCTAATATCTTGCTTCTCTCAGAGACCAATTATCACATGACGTTCTTGTTAATTCTTATAACATTTCGAACTGCAATCTTCACTCTCATTCCGCTTCAAAGGAGGAGTCTGTGTCTACTCCAACATCAACATGCCTGCTGTACGCCTTGTGGACCTCGAATCTCCAAACTTTGATGTCATCTGGCTTAATATTTGTCTCCCGACTATCACTATTTTTCTCTGTTTCACTAACTGCTCTCCGATTCCACAAACTTTATAGCTTTCTTTGACTATCTTAAGTCATGCCATGAAGCCATGACATCAGAACACCCTCAAGCAGAATTCTCTATCTCAGAGACTTCAATGTACACCACAGGGAGTGGCGAAATCTTTCCACAAGGATGTTGCACGGGTGGCGGGGGGGGGGGGGTTGAAGCTCTTACATTTTCCATTCTTAATGATTTGAAACAATTATCACCCACCCTACCCATATCCCAGATGTCATGACCACACGTCCAATACTTTGGATTTATTCTTCACTTCCAATCCGTTGCATTACAACTCCACAATTCCACCTCCAATTGTTCTTCTGACCACAATCTAGTGAACATCACTTTACTTACCACCACTTCTTCTCATCCGACTGCTCCAACAAAATGCCAGTATTGGCATTTTAATAATGCTGACTGGACTGGCTTACGAAACTTCTTTTCTGACTTTCCTTGGAAAGACTACTTGCTGTCTCTCCTCGGGCGATGCCTCTATTTCTGCCGAATGTATAGCTGAGGTTATTGTTGCAGGAATTGAGGCTTATATCCCCTTCTCTTTCAAGATCTATCTCTCTGGTCTATCTCTCAATTCCTGCTCTGTGGCCATTCGTGCAAGGGATGCGCATTTCGGATGTGGAAAAACTTTTCTTCCCCAACTCTCATTCAGCTTTCATATCTGCCAGAAATCATTGCAAACATGTTATTCATGAAGCGAAGCATTCCTTTATTCAAAAGAAATGTGACAACCTCTCATCTTCTTCCACTAATAGACTTCTGGTCCTTATCTAAAAGTATCTCCAACAACTTCTGTCGCTCTACCTTTCCTCGCTTTTCCGTTCCCATGATACTATCGCTGTCTCTCCGACCGATAAAGCAACTCTTTTTGGTTTCTTTTCTCCTCTAACTCCACACTGGATGACGACAACTTCCATCTCCTCTGATGCTCCCCTCACCAATCCAATGTCCCTCCCTATAATCTCTTTTCATGCAGTCAAAAAAATACTCCTCTCACTGGACATATGCGAGGCATGGGCAAGATGCATTCCTCCCCGTGTCTTGAAGGAATGTGCTTTAGAACTTGCACCCGTGCTTTGCTCGGTTGTTTTGTTTTTGTTCAAAAACCCAAACTTTTCCTCTTTCCTGGAAACATGCCTTAGTGCAGGCTATTTTAAAGAAGGGTGATCATTCAAACCCTTCGAACTACTGTCCTATTGCTCTGACTTCTCCTGTTTCCAAAGTCTTTGAATGTCTTCTCAATTCCCATTTTCTCAAGCATCTTGAATCTCAGAGTCTACTGTCTGACCACCAATACGGCTTTTGCAAGGCAAGATCTACAGGTGATATCCTTTATTACATTATGAATGTCTGGTATTCTTCTTTGAGAGACATTGGGGAATCCTTTGTTGTAGGCCTTGATATCTTAAAAGCCTTTGACAGAGTTTGGCATCAGGATTTGATATCCAAGCTTCCCTCTTTCGGGTTCCTCCTTCACTCTGCTCTCTCATATCAAGCTTTCTCTCCGACTGCTCTATCTCTGTAATTGTTGATGGTTCAACATCTCCCCCCCCCACCCCCTTCCCTTTCAACAGCGGTGTACCTCAGGGTTCCATTTTGTCCCCAACACTCTTCCTTCTTTTTATCAATGACCTTCGTTCTTCCACAAATAACCAAATGCACTTGTATGCTGATGACTCAACATTATATTCCTTCATGTCTTTCCCATCTGCCCCGTCTTCCCTCACTCTATCTACATCTCGTTTCATCACAGCCATCTCTTTAAATTCCGATTTGGACAAGATCTCCCAGTGGGGCAAATGTAATCAAGCTAAGTTTAATGCTTCAAAAACTCAATTTATTCCCATTCCTCTCTAAAACTCCTCTCAACTCTCCATTCTCCTTTGAAAGCTCCACAATTACACCATGTGATACATTAAATTCACTCAGTATCACTCCAACATCAAATTTATCCTGGAACCCACACATTACTCAATAGCTAAGTCTGCCTCGAAGAAATTAGGAGTCCTGTTCAGATGTCGAAGATTCTTCTCCTCTGAACAGTTGCTCCAACTATGTAAAGGATTGATTCGTCCTTGTATAGAGTACTGCTCTCACATCTGGAGAGGTTCCAGCTCCACATACTTACTGGACAGAATTGAATCCAAAGTTATTTGACTTGTCAACTCTTCTAATGTGACCTCAAAACTCGAGCTGCTTAAATTACGCCGCAAAGTAGGGTCTTTTTCTCTTTTCTATAGATATTACTTTGATTTGTGCTCGCAAGAACTTGCTACTTGTGTACCTCCATCATTAGCGAGATCAAGGAACTCTCGACAAGCCACTACATCACATGATTATTGTGTGGCCATTAGCAATTCAAGGGTGGGCTGTTATGATGTTTGTTTCTTCCCCTCCAGTGCCAAACTCTGGAACTCTTTACCTTCTCACGTCTTCCCAAACACTGATGACCTTCCCCTTTTCAAAAAGCAGATTTTTTTATTTTCTCAAAAACTCTTAGTCTATTCTCTCTTTCCTTGCTATTCATGCAGTTCTTTTATTTAAGGCTTGGCCTCGATGAGGACTATTCAGTACATGCCTGTAGCCTTCAACATTAAAACAAACAAACAAAAAAATTACTTGCACTGACTTCTTTGCACATCTCAATGCACTCCCTTCCAGGCTCCAGTCCACTTTTAAGATTTAGCAATAAAATATACTCGCCTTTCTAGATGTGTAAGTGGAGAAATTTGGGGATGGATTATTGAGTACAGTCTATTGCAAGCCGACCTTCACCAGGCAGTGAAGTCCAGTGGGACTCTTTCAGTCCAATGCACCACGGACAGGTAACATTGTAACATTGCTGCCATGAAGAGGTAAAACCTCTCAAAATTTAAACAACAGGTGAATCAAGTGGTTTCACGCTACTGTCACTCAGTTGCAATGCGAGTCATATTTGTTTCCCATAAAATGCTCACACCAGTCTAGATATATGTGCTCCCAACCACAAAATTGAATAGTGTTATTTAATAATTTCAGTGCCGGTGTGATGCCAGGTACATCCCAAAGACTGGAAGACCAGATCAAGTAGCACATTCCATTGGCAATTCACAACAATCAAGAGCAGGCCGCAACCAACCAGTCCGTGCATGGAAGAACTCAACAAAAAAAACTTGTTCAAAAAAGCGATTCTGTAATGCAGGACTTATTTTCAGTGACTCACTTCCGCTTGTTGGGAAAATTTTAACCTGCTAGCTAGGGAAAAATATATAAAATCAAATAGTGTTTTTAATATCATTTTCAACATTTAAACGGAAAAGTGGCACTTTCAGAATGATTAACCATAATTGTTGTGTTCCTGAATGCAAATCTACTCACGAAAACATAACAAATACGAGAAATATCTGTGGATGAGAGGTGGTAATGTCTACTATTTCCTGTTATTACAATCGATTGGCAACACACACACACACACACAAACACACACACACACACACACACACACACACACTTTGTAAACAAACGCTTTAAGAAGATGGCAGAATTGAGTCAATTGGACATGTGTAGATTCTGCAATGTAGAAACAGAAAGCATGAGACATCTCCTCTCTGGATATAAAAAAAAACAGTCATGTCAGAACAGATGTACAAACAAAGGCACAATAAGGTATGTAGAGTAATTCACTGGCACATCTGCAAAATATTCAATATCCCAGTTCCTCAAAACTCAGGGAAAGATGAACTGAAAGTGATAATTGAAAGATGTAATGCTCACATTATATCTGATGATTCCATCAAGCATGAACATAGAAAACAAAGCATTGTGATCAGATATAGTAGTTAGGTACAAAAAAGAAAACAAGGCATTGCTAAATGAGGTGTCAGTCCCCAGCGATTTTGGCCGAAATAATGTAGAAATCAAGAAAATAACTAAATACCAGTATCTCATAAAGGAAACCAAAATATCTTGGAAGCTGGAGTGATCCAAAATTGTACCAGTGAAAATTGGAGCAACAGGAATGATAAAGACGAACCTCATGAAGGTCAATTAAAAGCATCCCTGGAAATATTACTACAAAATAACTACAATTGGAGGCTGTCCGGGGCTCAGTAACTATCCTGTAAAGAGCCCTCGGCACAAAACTCTGAGAACAACAAAACCTCACAACTTGGTCCATGCATCGAGATCTTTCACCGAAACAGAGGTGAATATAGTCTTGGGAGGACTCCGTTCCACCTTCTTCAACCCAAATATGGAGATAACAACCAATGACACACACACACACACACACACACACACACACACACACACACACACACACACACACACACACACGCTTCTCGTTTTAGAAATACATGCAAATTCTATTACCAGTTATTTTGTGGCCCTGAAACCAATCAAAAGAAAATACTTAAAACAACCCTCACAGCTTTCTCTCCCCCGACCCCTCCCCCAACATGATTAGTAGTAAATATAATCATTATAAAAGTTCAATTTAAAATTACCCTGTGTATTCACAAGCCACAGATATGGCCTTGCCGTCGCTGCTAAGAAGCACTCAAACCAAATTCAGTCTCTCCCTCATGTAAGTCTTCCCGGTGCATATGGCTCCTTATAAATATCGCTGGCAGATGCTTTGTGTATTTTCATGTCATGAAGATTTCCTTTGTCGAAGAGTTGATGACAATTACTTTATTGGTAATGATGAGCCTGGTGTGGCTCAGTGGTTAAGGTGGTGGCTTAGGATCCTTGGGGTCCTGAGTTCGAGCCCCGTTGGCTGCTGAGTTAGCATCAGGGGGGTTGACTCAGCCTGTCATCCTTCCGAAGGTCGGCAAAATGAGCACCAGTATGCTGGTAATTATCCCTCCAGGGTCGAAGGCGACTGAAGGGTTGGCGTCAGGAAGGGCATCCGGCGGTAAAAACATTGCCACAAGAAAGGGTACCATGATTGGAGCCAGCAAAAAGCTGGATAAAGGCTTTCAAATGGTGTGATGATGACTTTGTTGGTAATGATGCACACCATTGTCTTTCCAATTGCAGACATCCATTAAATAAATCATCAAGCCTGCTACATTCACAGGAGGCACTCCCCCAAGGTTCAAAGTCCACTCACTACCAGCGATGGTTGAGGGTTTGGGTAGCACGCGCCAGTCTGCAGTTATTCTGGGCTTGCAACAGCCCACACCGGGAGGCAGCTACAACATCTCAGCCCTTTTGGGGAGCGAATGAACTTCTCCAACTCTTTTGTTGTGCAGAGGCACACCCCTTTCTCTCAGGTACTTTTCCAAGTGTTTTTGACTTATTTTCGAAGCTTCGTGAGTCATTTTATCTCACAGCATGATATATTTCAGCTTGGCCCAATGATCACTGTTGCTTAGGGTTTCTGTGCATGTGCACAAAGCATTCTGGGTACATAGCATCATTTTGAAAGCCCCATAATTGTCAGTATTTGCTGAACAATCCTGAATGTGCAGATGACTATCACATTGAGTGGTTTCAGATTGTGGCTCATGCATGCAGCTTGGCACATTTTTGCATTCTCGAAGACATTTTTCCTGTTGTTTGTAATCAAAATAGTTTGTGCAAACACCTTGCTTGTTTTGATCGTGCTGCAGCATTGTGGAAAGTTTCAGGTTACCTAGCTGCCTCATCAACATGACATATGTAATGATGTCAGCAGCAGTCCTGAGAGCCAATCAGGAACCAGATCTGAGCACACATCGGTTTTAGTGTGCTTATCTGGTATTCTTGCATTTGCCTTGACGAGCCCAAGATGAAAAGCTTCGGGAAACGTCTGATCGTATTTTTGCAATATTTCGATTTTGTACCACCAGGCGATTATTCAATTACAAGTGTAACATGTTCACAGGAGGCACTCCCCCAAGTTTAAATACAAAATAATGACAAGTTTACGAGTGTGTTTACTGGTACGACTCACTAAGTAAACATTTCATAATTTTCACATGAAGGATCTGTTTTGCACCATGTTTGTGTATGGCAGTGATGTTGACTAACTTCAAGGCAAACAAAAATTGACCCAGAGAGCTTTCGGTCAGATTTGCCTTTGACGAAGAGAAGGAAAATCTTTACTCTCACAACTTGCCTTCTTGCGTCTGACTCTCACAATTTGCCTTCTAGGAATAGATGGCAAGTTGTTTAATACCAACTGCCTCACCACAGTATTCTGTGTACCAGCGGTGAGATAATAGGTATGATAACTACAGACGAGATGGTATATATTTCATATATATTATATATATATTTATACAGTACATATATGTACACACACAAGGGAAAGCAAGTTAGTGTGGAAGGATTCCCAGGGAGTATTAATATCAGAAGAGATAGAAATGAGGGATTAGTGTTGACATGAGAGAGCAGCTTACAGTCCCTGCCAGTCAGCTTGAATGAACTGTCAGACTCTGTGGTGCTGAGGCAGCTCTCTGACAATGGTGAGGGATGTTGACTCTCACAAGTTCATACCTGTTAAATCGGAAAAGACAATACTCAGGGAGAGACAGTGGAATTGGAGAGATCCTATGGGAGGAAGGATCCTGCCAGACAGATAATGTCAGGTTTACATGAGCCAGCTTGGATTGAGAGATCTGTCAAATTGGAGGGAAGACCTCAGATGTTGGAGGTCCATAGAGTTTGGGATGGGGGAAGAGGTGCTGTTGGCAGGGCGTGGGGAAGAAGAGAGGATGTGGGGGACCATGGAGAGAGGGAGGTGGGAGGATGTGTGTGAGATGGGATGTGGGGTGAGCATGGAGGGGACGGGATTTTGAGGAACCAGAGATGAAATGGGACACGAGGGAAGCAGAGAGGTGGTGGAATGCTGGAGAAGTAGAGAGGAGGATAGGATGTCTGGGGAGCAGAGGTTCACAGTTCCAGACCCATGGGGACGAAAATGTGACTCATAACCATCCCTATCAGTGCCAGTTGACGCAATGAAATCCCCTACAACGAGAAGAGTACCTCGCCTGGGGCACTGATCAACCACAGACTCGAGCATGGCATAGAATGCGTCCTTCATGGTGAGAACACTCACCTCAGTCAGAGCAGAAACAGACACCAGGTAAATGCCACCCAAGGAGTGACGAATCCTTATTCTCATAATATGCTCATTGACTGGTGTTACATCAATTTTCATGGGCGTCAGTTTAATGGACACAATTACAGCAACTCCATGGATATGATAAGCATCAGAGCGACCAGACCAATAGTAGGTGTAACCCCCCACCATGATCTCGCCACTATCCGGTCTCCGAACCTCGGAGAGTGCTGCAATACCAATGTTCAAACTCTGGAGCTCAGATGATTACAGAGACAGGTGGTCGTCCTCTCTTAGGGATAGGACATTCCAGGCACCCACCTGAAGGGACCGCCTCAGGTTAACCCAAGGAGACCGCCGTCTGGTGGACGACACCTCAGCACCACTCCGCCACACACCACTGCAAACTGACCCAGGAAGTTTAACCCGTGCTTTTCCTCCTACTGTATCATCAAGGCATGGTCATCACGAAGGCTTTCCCTGAATCTCTTCATCTGGTGAGCTTTCAATTTTCTTTGCGTTGCTGGGTTTTGCGGAATAAAGTATTTCATGGTGGCTGGAGTGCAAATCAATTTTTGGGAGGTAACCCCCCCCCCCAATAAAGTAACCCCACTGCAGGAGGACATCCTTAGGCAGAGTTGGGCACTAGATATGGATGGCCATTGGCTCACAAGGAGCTACTCTGTCCTTTGACAGGTTTTGTTTTTAATCCTGCTGGGTGTCCATATCCATATACCCTCCTTCCTCATCAATAAATCTAGTGGGGGAGATGGTTTAGTTGCTGACAACCTGACCATGAAACAGGTTAGTAAAGGCTTACATGGTAACTGTTGCAAGTTACAGATATAATCTGGCCTGACCAGACAATAGGATAGGGACGAATCCTTAGTCTCATAATACACTCGTTGATGTGTGTTACCTCAAGAGTATTCAGGGTCTTAGTGGTCAAAGGGATTTTGAGGGTCCAATGAGGTCCTCATGTTGTACAGGGTCTTTTGGTTATATAGGGTCGTAGGGTCTTTATAGTTGTTAAGGAACTCTGGGAAGGGTTCGAAACAGCATAGCACTTACCTTGTGTTGGTCATCTTGGGTTGCTTTATGCAGCTTCTTTGGAAAGAGGAGTGTGGGAGGGGTCAATTATTTATATAATCCTAGCCACCTGGGTTTACTTGATTAGATGAGAGCTGATTGGCTATTCCCTTCATTCACTGGTGAGAGATGTGGGTGGGTCTTTCTATATTTAGATATTGACTGGTTTGCACGTGGTGCATGCTTGGGAGCATCATTGGTATGCATTCCTGTCTCCGCTATCGCTGATGATGTGCCAACAAGTGATGAAACCAGTCCGGGAGCTGAGGGGGTTTGTAGCAGTTGGATTCTCATGCATGTACTATGTGTGAACATCTTTATAGTTGTTGAGGAACTCTGCGAAGAGTTCGAAACAGTGTAGCACTTACCTTGTGTAGGTCGTCTTGGGTTGCTTTACGCTGCTTCTTCGGCTCGAGGAGTGTGAGAGGGGTCAATTATTTATATAATCCTAGCCACCTGGGTTTAGTTGATTAAGTGAGAGCGGATTGGCTATTCCCTCCATTCACAGGTGAGTGATGTGGGTGTTGGGGTTAGATAAACATAAATAAATGGTAAATAAAAAGGATAACAGCATATATGTATATGTATATATATATATATACACACACACACACACAAGCAAATTGGATTACAATTGATGATGTATGTGAACTTGACATTTGACCTTTTGACCTATTGACCTCTAAGACAATAGGCTTCCAGCTTCAAACTACTTCTACCAGTTGGATACGTTTCTTGAAGATTGGATTTAAAATGTGACTTGTCGGCGATTGATATACAGACAAACAGCCAGAAAAACAGACCAGACCAACCAATATACTTTTGAATCTTCGATTTTGCAAGTGACAAATAGACAGACAGGTGTGAAAATATAACCTCCAACCACCTTTGGTGGTGGAGTTAATAATACATTTCCATTCGTGCTCAGATAAAATATCTTTAAAATCATTGGATTAAAATTGATTGTGTGTTGACATATAAAAAAGCCTTTTGATGTCCCAACGCACTTTCAAGCAACTCCCAATTTCAAACATACTTTACATCAGCGTACAATGTGAGCCATTCCTTATAACAAAACTCACCTGATTTGAAGGATTATCTTCACAAAAACCTTTCACGATTTCTCCGAAGATGTGATAAAGGTGCGTGTTGAAAATTCATCAGATCTCTTGAGAAGTTTCTGGTTGGGGACTTGTCTTCCATCATTCCTTTTTCAATAACTAAGCCTTCCAATAACTGTATGTGATACTTTGAGATGTTCATCGCTGATTGTGATTGACCATCATCCTGCCATTGCTATTATCATTCAGTGAGATATTTGCCTCTCCACATTCCGATTGCAACTAGAGTGTAACAAGCTTAGCACGTGGAATGCATGCACATTACGTGATGCACTACCATTACCAAGTTAATAAAAATCCTTGTGGCAAATAGATCATCATATTGCAAAAAGGTAAAACGTCAACAATTGCATGTTGCTCATAGAAACTTATTTTGCATTAATGCAGCAGAAATCTGTGCAATTATTAATGTTTTTACGAGCAAAACATATTTGGATCAATATATTGATTTCCCATGTTTTTTCAAGATATTTTCTATCGGCCAAAAAGTACAAAAATAAATCACCACAGTACATTAAAGTTGGCCACTACTTAAAATAGAGTATAAACTGGGCCTGGCATACTTGCACCACGATACTTCATACTACGGTATTATCAAAGACCAATGAAAATATATTTATTTATCAATCCATTGAGTCACCCTGCAATGATTCTACGACTTCTTTGTTCATATGTAGCACAAGGCTGAGGGGTAGCATCATTGGATGAGGGTGCAGACATGTCACTGACGCAATGTCTTCTACTGGTTAGTGCAGAAATATGGAATTTGACCCTGGTCCCGATAATAGCTTGCCAACTATTCACGAAAGACACCGTGACATCTTCAACGTCCACCAACGAATGCTGGCAGATGGGACGCCCACTTAGCAACCCTCCAAGAGACGGCACAAACTTTATGAATCACCGTGCCTGTGAAAAATCCACGATTCAAACCCAGGCTAGACAGAGGTGAGTATGCATCATACCTCGAGGCCATCGTATCAGCCCATACTACTACTACAACGTCTTTATTGGCCCAAATTATTATCGCACCATATTGTGGGGTCAGCCAGGAAATTTCTTGGCTCAAGTTTTATTTTTCACAAACTATTATCATTCAGTGAGATATTGGCTGCACCAATAAGGTGGGATAATGACGGGATCATGTCTGGTCATTGAGTGATGATGGCACGACTTTGGAATAGGTTCAGGGTGTCAGCGATAATTCACCTATACTCATCCCGAAAGGCTCCATGAGATCTTTAAAGTCGAGCAATTAATGTCAGTAGGTGGGACACAGCTTATCGTCTATGCTGGTGATGACACATTATGATGCAACATCCTGCCTGACAGTTGAAAGTCGGTCTGAGAATCTAACCCAGGCTAGACAACTCAAAGATAACTCTGTACCATCATGTCGGACAAAATGTACTATTCCAACCAACATTAATTATATATTTAAAAAGATATATTAATGTGATTTGAAACTGCAACTCTTACTCGTAGGCAAGATCAGGTATGGATGGTAAGTTTCTATTTCTAAATGACAGCATCAAACTATTTAGGTGTTTGCAATTTGCACATCGTGGTTCAGGATAAATTGCTCTCCTGTGATGAAATTGGCATTGTTGCAAGAAAAGAGCACAATAAAGCACAGATTCTCCCAACAACGTGACTGTACCGAAAGTTCTGTGAATTAAAGCTTCTCTCCATCTTACATTTTACAACCATATATGGAATGGTTGCATGAAACTTTCAATCAAGGAAGCATCGGAATTACAACAAATATCACAAGAGTATAGTGTAATTAGTAAAGCCTTATGGATGTCATCGCATTACAGTATGAAGTAATTTGTCACCAAAACATGTATGGTGATCAATAACTTAGTGGTTTGACATTTTAAAAGTTCGACTGACAATAGGGAAGCATTCTACATAATCACGGAAGAGCAACTGTAAAGCTTGAGGTATAGAATCACATTTTGTCATGTCAGTTTCACTAAGAAAGAATGTACTAATAATAATCGTGATTAAACCATAACCCTTGGTGGAATTGGGGGAGGGGGCAACTTGTTCGTTTTGTGGTGTAGTCTTATTGCATTATGCACAGGGGTGTGGGTTTGATACCCTTGGCTGGTCATGGCAGAAATTAACGTACCCCGTGTCAGAGTGGTGACCTGTCCATGATTGTTTCTTAGCCAAGGAAACATTCCCGACTAGCCATTAATGCCCAGACTCTATGTTTAAGGATATTGGCCCCCATCACCTCCACCTGGGGGAATTTCGGCACCAATGGCTAGTTTGTGAATGTTTCTAAAATTAAAAGGTAAATTGGACAAGTTGCTACTCTTTCACAGGGTGCTATCTATGCATCCCTCATTCAGGAGAAATTTAGAATTTGGACAGTGTACTGGCAGATAATGGCATTCTCTTGTGGAAAGGTACTGTGGCATCTTTAATGTTCACAAGCAAATGCTAGTAAAGGGCATCACAGGCGTAATGACTTTTCCAAGTCATATCATTCTTAATGTTGCAACGCCCTGACGGCATCACACCACAATGATGGTTTGGAATCACGCCGAGAACCAAAACCCAGACTCGACACCTCTGAGTCATTCTGCCTCTCTTTTCAATGTGCATCGGTCATTGAAAGACAGTTTTGACTTATATATTTTTTATCGGAATATTTGGAATGTGGAAGAGCACATAAAAAAGTAAGATATTTTACATTTTTTCAGATTAGGTGAACTGCAAGTTCTGTGGGTTACAGAAAAAGTGATTTTAAACTGATTCTTTGCTCAAAATGGCAAAAGGCTTTTTCCTGATAATTTTATTTCGCATGTGGCCATTCAAAATGTTCTCAAAGCAAGAGACAATAAACGAAGATGCAACAACGTTGATTCTTTTTCAATTCACAATGTCTGTGTGTGTGTGTGTGTGTGTGTGTGTGTGTGTGTGTGTGTGTGTGTGTGTGTGTGTGTGTGTGTTCAGTAGCACATCCTGACTGTTATGGTCAGCATCACCACGGATTATGTCTCACATGGTAAAGAAACATAATCCGACAGAAGAACCATCTGTCTGCCACCCAAAAAATTATTCCTGCTAATGCAAACCATTCAACCAGAAGGCACGTGATGTGACCAGTGGGAAAATCGAAACAGAAGAGTGTGACGAACACTCCGCTGATCCCCATTGGAATGTATGCAATGGGGATCAGCGGAGTTCTTTTCACACTCGTCAATGTTTTGAATTGCATATATATACAGATATATATATATATATATATATATATATATATATATATATATATATATATTATATATATATATATATATATATAGTTGCAGTTCTCAGAACTGCACATACAAATAGATAGGTGTCCCAAGACAGTAATTCCATTATTGTACGTGTAGATAGTTCCCTTTCTTTTGTTTAGTGGGACAAGGGGAGTGTGTTGCGATGATTTAATAGTTAGGGTTGCTAAATCATTTTCTTTTCATTCCCACTCTTCTCTTCTTTTCTTTCCTGGGATAAATCAGTCATGAACGTTTATCAGCAAGGTGGACGGGCTGCACCAAAATCACCCGAAACCCGACATGTGCGGCGAGTCACAACTCTTTGGCAATAAGGTGGACGGGCTGCACCAACATCCACCCGAAACCCAACATGTGCGGTGAGTCAGTACTCTTTGGCAATAAGGTTGATGGCTGCACCAACATCACCCGAATCCCGACATGTGCGGCGAGTCACGTACGCTTTGGCAATAAGGTGGCAGGCTGCACCAACATCCACCCGAATCCCGACATGTGCGGTGAGTCACGTACGCTTTGGCAGTAAGGTGGACGGGCTGCACCAACATCCACCCGAAACCGACATGTGCGGCGAGTCACGTACTCTTTGGCAATAAGGTGGACGGGCTGCACCAACATCCACCCGAAACCCGACATGTGCGGCGAGCACGTACGCTTGGCAGTAAGGTGGGCGGCCTGCACCAACATCTACCCGAAACCCGACATGTGCGGCGAGTCACGTACGCTTTGGCAATAAGGTGGACGGGCTGCACCAACATCCACCCGAATCCCGACATGTGCGGCGAGTCACGTACTCTTTGGCAATAAGGTGGATGGGCTGCACCAACATCCACCCGAATCCCGACATGTGCGGAGAGTCACGTACGCTTTGGCAATAAGGTGGACGGGCTGCACCAACATCCACCCGAAACCGACATGTGCGGCGAGTCACGTACACTTCGGCAGTAAGGTGGGCGGCTGCACCAACATCTACCCGAAACCCGACATGTGCGGCGAGTCACGTACGCTTTGGCAATAAGGTGGACGGGCTGCACCAACATCCACCGAATCCCGACATGTGCGGAGAGTCATGTACGCTTTGGCAATAAGGTTGATGGGCTGCACCAACATCCACCCGAGTCCCGACATGTGCGGCGAGTCAGTACTCTTTGGCAATAAGGTGGACGGGCTGCACCAACATCCACCCGAATCCCGACATGTGCGGAGAGTCACTACGCTTTGGCAAAAGGTGGACGGGCTGCACCAACATCCACCCGAACTCCGACATGTGCGGCGAGTCACGTACTCTTTGGCAGTAAGGTGGACGGGCTGCACCAACATCCACCCGAAACCCGACATGTGCGGCGAGTCACGTACTCTTTGGCAATAAGGTGGACGGGCTGCACCAACATCCACCCGAATCCCGACATGTGCGGCGAGTCATACGCTTTGGCAGTAAGCTGGACGGGCTGCACCAACGTCTACACGAAACCCGACATGTGTGGCGAGTCACGTACTCTTTGGCAATAAGTGGACGGGCTGCACCAACATCCACCCAAATCCCGACATGTGCGGCGAGTCACGTACGCTTTGGCAGTAAGGTGGATGGGCTGCACCAACATCCACCCGAAACCCGACATGTGCGGCGAGTCACGTACTCTTTGGTAGTAAGGTGGGCGGCTGCACCAACATCCACCCGAAACCCGACATGTGCGGTGAGTCACATACTCTTCGGTAGTAAGGTGGGCGGGCTGCACCAACATCCACCCGAAACCCGACATGTGCGCGAGTCACGTACTCTTTGGCAATAAGGTGGACGGGCTGCACCAACATCCACCCGAATACCGACATGTGCAGAGAGTCACGACGTCTTTGGCAATAAGGTGGACGGGCTGCACCAACATCCACCCGAATCCCGACATGTGCGGGAGTCACGTACTCTTTGGCAGTAAGGTGGACGGGCTGCACCAACATCCACCCGAAACCCGACATGTGCGGCGAGTCACGTACGCTTTGGCAGTAAGGTGGACGGGCTGCACCAACATCACCCGAAACCCGACATGTGCGGCGAGTCAGTACTCTTTGGCAATAAGGTGGACGGGCTGCACCAACATCCACCCGAATCCCGACATGTGCGCGAGTCACGTACGCTTTGGAGTAAGCTGGATGGGCTGCACCAACGTCTACCCGAAACCCGACATGTGCGGCGAGTCACGTACTCTTTGGAAATAAGGTGACGGGCTGCACCAACATCCACCCGAATCCCGACATGTGCGGCGAGTCACGTACGCTTTGGCAGTAAGTGGATGGGCTGCACCAACATCACCCGAAACCGACATGTGCGGCGATCACGTACTCTTTGGTAGTAGGTGGGCGGGCTGCCACACAATCCACCCGAAACCCGACATGTGGGGCGAGTCACGTACTCTTTGGTAGTAAGGTGGGCGGGTGCACCAAGCTTACCCGAAACCCGACATGTGCGGCGAGTCCGTACGCTTTGGCAGTAAGGTGGGAGGGCTGCACCAACATCCACCTGAAATCCCGACATGTGCGGCGAGTCACGTACGCTTTGGCAGTAAGGTGGGCAGGCTGCACCAAGATCTACCCGAATCCCAACATGTGCGGCGAGTCTCGTACGCTTTGGTAGTAAGGTGAGCGGGCTGCACCAACGTCTACCCGAAACCCGACATGTGCGGCGAGTCACGTATGTGAAGACTCCGTTCTCCGGCCCGGTATGAAGAGAGTCAGCAGGAGAGGATTCACCAAAATGCAGCTTTATTGAACGATCACACGCCAGCGGAGTTAGTGTTGGCAGCTCAACCAACAGTGGAGAGCTCCCAAAACCACACTCCGCTGGCGTGTGGTCCTTCAAT
>CM068954.1:42363089-42381102 GCA_035128595.1 Eptatretus atami | reverse complement strand
TTCATACCGGGCCGGAGAACGGAGTCTTCACAACGTACGCTTTGTTAGTAAGGTGGGCAGGCTGCACCAACATCCACCCGAATCCCGACATGTGAGGCGAGTCACGTACGCTTTGGTAGTAAGGTGGGCGGGCTGCACCAACATCCACCCGAAACCTGACATGTGCAGCGAGTCACGTACGCTTTGGTAGTAAGGTGGGCGGGCTGCACCAAACGTCTACCCGAAACCCGACATGTGCGGCGAGTCACGTACGTTGGCAATAAGGTGGATGGGCTGCACCAACATCCACCCGAATCCCGACATGTGCGGCGAGCCACGTACTCTTTGGCAATAAGGTGGACGGGCTGCACCAACATCCACCGAATCCCGACATGTGCGGAGAGTCACGTACGCTTTGGCATAAGGTGGACGGGCTGCACCGAACATCACCCGAACCCGACATGTGGCGAGTCCGTACGCTTTGGTAGTAAGGTGGGCGGCTGCACCAACGTCTACCCGAAACCCGACATGTGCGGCGAGTCACATATGTGAAGACTCCGTTCTCCGGCCCGGTATGAAGAGAGTCAGCAGAAGAGGATTCACCAAAATGCAGCTTTATTGAAGGACCACACGCCAGCGGAGTTGGTGTTGCAGCTCAACCAACAGTGGAGAGCTCCCAAAACCACACTCCGCTGGCGTGTGGTCCTTCAATAAAGCTGCATTTTGGTGAATCTCTTCTGCTGACTCTCTTCATACCGGCCGGAGAAGGGAGTCTTCACAGTTGGCACTACAGAGATGGGACCTCACAGGACTTGAAGCTGTGGACCGGAGGAGCTCCGCTTGGTGTCCAGCTCTTACAAGGGTCTCAGCTAATCGGTGCGTGGTGCGCAACACGTCGGGCTCCTGCAAAAGGACAGCCCTAGTTAGGTAAGAACTGTACACCTGGCGGAGAGAGTTCCTTTGAACGCAGCTCCAGGATCTGCTGAGGGGACGAACTAATAACGGTAAACATATGAGGAGGGTCAAATGCGGTTTTATTGAAGGACCACAGGGGCTGTCAGGCTGATGTTTGTTGACCGGGAAAGGTGGTGGATAAGGATATCCAAGTGAAATAAGGAGAGACAAGTTAAAGTCTTGTGCTCTGTGGTAGGGGTACGGCCACTTGAAATCTTTGAAATCTGTGTTGTTGTATGAAGAGGATAAGGATATCCAAGTGAAATATGGGGAAGCAGGTTCGAGTCCTGTATTCTGTGGTAGAAAAACAGGTTGGAGTCTTGTAGAAACGAGGGAACAGGTTGGAATCCTGTACCATAAAGGGGAGGGTTAAAGGCCCGTCCATAGAGAGAGAAGGTTAAAGGCAATTGAGTAGAGCGGGACTGGATCCTGCACATTAAAGAGAGGAAAGAAGGCTATCAGGCGGTATGCAAGAAAGGGGGATTTTGATCCGTGATAAAAGGAGACAAGACTAAAGCTTTAGGCAGTTGACAAGTTAAGACAAAAGATGGGGAATAACTCTGCAAAGAATATAGAGTTACCAAAGGAACAACACTTAAAGTTATCGGTGAAAGTGGAAAACACTGGAGAAATTTGCAGCGTGGCTAACGGAGTCACAAACTGAGACAGGATGTAAGCGATTAGATTCAGAGGGAATCTTGAACAAACGGAGAAAAAAAACAAAAAAACACAAGGTTAATGAGCCAGGAGAAGGGCTGTTTGTAGAGTTACCTGTTTGGATGTATTTTGTAATACAATGTGGTGGGGAAGGTTGAGTTTGTGTTAGACTTAAGAAGTGTTCAACCTGGAACTTGTATGTGTGGAACAACTTGTATGTTTGTTTCGAGATAATGATTGGTCGTCATCGTAAACGTGAAGACTTTGGATGAGGTGAATTGCGCACACCAAATCCGGAGGAAGGCCGATGATGACCGAATCTGCACGTGTGGTCCTTCAATAAGCTGCATTTTGGTGAATCCTCTTCTGTTGACTCTCTTCATACCGGGCCGGAGAACGGAGTCTTCACAACGTATGCTTTGGTAGTAAGGTGGGCAGGCTGCACCAACATCCACCCGAATCCCGACATGTGCGGCGAGTCACGTACGCTTTGGAAGTAAGGTGGGCGGGCTGCACCAAATCCACCCGAAACCCGACATGTGCAGCGAGTCACGTACGCTTTGGTAGTAAGGTGGGCGGGCTGCACCAACGTCTACCCGAAACCCGACATGTGCGGCGAGTCACGTACGCTTTGGCAATAAGGTGGAGGGCTGCACCAACATCCACCCGAATCCCGACATGTGCGGCGAGCACGTACTCTTTGGCAATAAGGTGGACGGGCTGCACCAACATCCACCGAATCCGACATGTGCGGAGAGTCACGTACGCTTTGGCAATAAGGTGGACGGGCTGCACGAACATCCACCCGAAACCCGACATGTGCGGCGAGTCACGTACGCTTGGTAGTAAGGTGGCGGGCTGCACCAACGTCTACCCGAAACCCGACATGTGCAGCGAGTCACGTACTCTTTGGTAGTAAGGTGGGGGGCTGCACCAACATCCACCCGAAACCCGACATGTGCGGCGAGTCACGTACTCTTTGGTAGTAAGGTGGGCGGGCTGCACCAACGTCTACCCGAAACCCGACATGTGCGGCGAGTCACGTACGCTTTGGCAGTAAGGTGGGAGGCTGCACCAAACCACCCTGAACCCGACATGTGCGGCGAGTCACGTACGCTTTGGCAGTAAGGTGGGCGGGCTGCACCAACATCTACCCGAATCCCGACATGTGCGGCGAGTCACGTACGCTTTGGTAGTAAGGTGGGTGGGCTGCACCAAAGTCTACCCGAAACCCGACATGTGCGGCGAGTCATAGTATGGTGAAGACTCTGTTCTCCGCCCGGTATGAAGAGAGTCAGCAGAAGAGGATTCACCAAAATGCAGCTTTTATTGAAGGACCACACGCCAGCGGAGTTGGTGTTGGCAGCTCAACCAACAGTGGAGAGCTCCCAAAACCACACGCGCTGTGTGGTCCTTCAATAAAGCTGCATTTTGGTGAATCCTCTTCTGCTGATTCTCTCATACCGGGCCGAGAACGGAGTCTTCACAGTTGGACTCAGAGATGGGACCTCACAGGACTCTGAAGCTGTGGACCGGAGGAGCTCCGCTGGTGTCCACACTTACAGGGTCTCAGCTAATCGGTGCGTGGTGCGCAACACGTCGGGCTCCTGCAAAAGGACAGCCCTAGTTAGGTAAGAACTGTACACCTGGCGGAGAGAGTTCCTTTGAACGCAGCTCCAGGATCTGCTGAGGGGACGAACTAATAACGGTAAACATATGAGGAGGGTCAAATGCGGTTTTATTGAAGGACCACAGGGGCTGCAGGCTGATGTTTGTTGACCGGGAAAGGTGGTGGATAAGGATATCCAAGTGAAAAAGGAGAGACAAGTTAAAGTCTTGTGCTCTGTGGTAGGGGAGTACGGCCACTTGAAATCTTTGAAATCTGTGTTGTTGTATGAAGAGGATAAGGATATCCAAGTGAAAATAGGGGAAGCAGGTTCGAGTCCTGTATTCTGTGGTAGAAAAAACAGGTTGGAGTCCTGTAGAAACGAGGGAACAGGTTGGAATCCTGTACAATAAAGGGGAGGGTTAAAGGCCCGTCCATAGAGAGAAAGCTAAAGGCGATTGAGTAGAGCGGGACTTTGATCCTGCACATTAAAGAGAGGAAAGAAAGCTATCAGGCGGTATGCAAGAAAGGGGGATTTTGATCCCGTGATAAAAGGAGACAAGACTAAAGCTTTAGGCAGTTGACAAGTTAAGAACATAAGATGGGGAATAACTCTGCAAAGAATATAGAGTTCCAAAGGAACAACACTTAAAGTTATCGTGAAAGTGGAAAACACTGGAGAGCATTTGCAGCGTGGCTAACGGAGTCACAAACTGAGACAGGACGTTAGCGATTAGATTCAGAGGGAATCTTGAACCAACGGAGAAAAAAAAAAAAAACACAAGGTTAATGGCCAGGAGAAGGGCTGTTTGTAAGTTACCTGTTTGGATGTATTTGTGAATACAATGTGGTGGGGAAGGTTGAGTTTGTGTTAGACTTAAGTTAAGTGTTCCAACCTGGAACTTATATGTGTGGAACAATTGTATGTTTGTTTCGAGATAATGATTGGTCGTCATCGTAAACGTGAAGACTTTGGAGGAGGTGAATTGCGCACACCAAATCGGAGGAAGCGATGTGACCGATTCTGCACGTGTGGTCCTTCAATAAAGCTGCATTTTGGTGAATCCTCTTCTGTTGACTCTCTTCATACCGGGCCGGAGAACGGAGTCTTCACAACGTACGCTTTGGTAGTAAGGTGGGCAGGCTGCACCAACATCCACCCGAATCCCGACATGTGCGGCGAGTCACGTACGCTTGGTAGTAAGGTGGGCGGGCTGCACCAACATCCACCCAAATCCCGACATGTGCGGCGAGTCACGTACGCTTTGGTAGTAAGGTGGGCGGGCTGCACAACACCACCCGAAACCGACATGTGCGGCGAGTCACGTACGCTTTGGTAGTAAGGGGGGCGGGCTGCACCAACGTCTACCCGAACCCGACATGTGCGGCGAGTCATACGCTTGGTAGTAAGGTGGGCGGGCTGCACCAAACGCTACCCGAAACCCGACATGTGCGGCGAGTCAGTACGCTTGGCAATAAGGTGGAGGGCTGCACAACATCCACCCGAAACCCGACATGTGCGGCGATCACATACGCTTTGGAGTAAGGTGGCGGGCTGCACCAACATCCACCAAACCCGACATGTGCGGCGAGTCACGTACTCTTTGGCAATAAGGTGGACGGGCTGCACCAACATCCACCCGAATCCCGATATGCGCGCGAGTCACGTACGCTTTGGCAATAAGGGGATGGGCTGCACCAACATCCACCCGAATCCCGAAATGTGCGGCGAGTCACGTACGCTTTGGTAGTAAGGTGGCGGGCTGCACCAACATCCACCCGAAACCCGACATGTGCGGCGAAGTCACGTACGCTTTGGCAGTAAGGTGGAGGGCTGCCCCAATGTCTACCCGAAACCCGACATGTGCGGCGAGTCACGTACGCTTTGGCAGTAAGGTGGGAGGGCTGCACCAACATCCACCCGAATCCCGACATGTGCGGCGAGTCACGTACGCTTTGGCAGTAAGGTGACGGGCTGCACCAACATCCACCGAAACCCGACATGTGCGGCGAGTCACGTACTCTTTGGCAATAAGGTGGACGGGCTGCACCAAAACCACCCGAAACCCGACATGTGCGGCGAGTCACGTACGCTTCGGCAGTAAGTGGGCGGGCTGCACCAACGTCTAACCGAAACCCGACATGTGCGGTGAGTCACGTAGGTTTCGCAGTAAGGTGGGCAAACTGCCGTCCGCTGAAGGATCGCTGTATCCGGAGTCTCGTTCCCGGACGAGCCCGAAACCCAACCAATGCTTGCCCCTCGTCTCATTTATCACAGCATGTTACACGGCCAGCACGACGCCCAAGCTGCAGAAACGCATGCTTGCCCCTCGTCTCTCTACCACAGCATGTAGCACGACGATCCACGTACCTCTCTGCCCTGCTTGCCCCTCATCTCATTTACACCAGTGCGATGACCACGGTACCCTCTGCCCTGCTTGCCCCCTCATCTCATTTACACCAGTGCGACGATCCACGGTACCCTCTGCCCTGCTTGCCTCCTCGTCTCGTTTACCACAGCGTACCGTCCTTCACCTGACACGACGTGCGGTCCACGATGACCCGAGATCTCAGAGCGAACACCCCCGGATCCGCAAGCGGCTCCGATGGAGGATATGTGGTCGGTCAGGGAGGTTCTCTGGAAGACCGCGGGTCCATGGTTGGTTCACCCGAAGAAAAGGGGGTCCAGACCCGATGAAGATTTACTTGTGATTCGCGTGCCGATTTCGGTGTGGGCGATTCGTGTCATGTCATGGGTCGGAGCAAGGTGTGTTCACTGTCTGGGGTGGCCTTCCTGGAATCGAAGTGAGGCGGTTTCCGGCCCAAGCTGGTGGGCCATCGCCTGATTCGGGCGATGAATTGAATTTGCATGGCTCCCTCCCCCCGAGCTTCGGCCCTATAAAAGACGGAGAAGTTCCTCCGTCTCGTGTGTGTGTTCACGCTGTCTCCTGCTTCTAGGCTCCACCTTCTCGTCTCCATGCACACCTCGCCTCGTCGACTCCACCTCCTAGTCTCCGCCCACGCCTCGCCTCGTCCACCCGCCTGCCTGGTCCCGACCACGACTCCACCCTCGCACTCTGGACTCCGCCCTTCTCCACTCAAGCTCCTCCTTCAGAAACAGGCTCCACACGTGTGGCTGGGGCCAGAGACAGCGCAACTACTGTCGGGTACCGCACCACGGAGCATCCCTCCACCGAAACCCAGGTACCGAGAGCATAACCTCAACTCCCCTCCCTCCCTGGCTGTAAAAGTCCCTTCCCATTGGGGTTTCTTTTCTGTGTGTGTCTGAGTGTGCAGGTGCCTGCCTGTTAAGTAAGTCTGTAGAAGACCATTATTGTGTTTACTGTTATTAATCTCGCGTCAAGTCTGCCCTGTGTCTGCTTTCGTAAGTTGCTTGTATTATTGTCACACCCCCCCCCCCACACCTCTCTCCTCTTTCCCTGCGTTACATAACCCCAATAAATCTTTACTGTGCCACATACCTTTTCTCGCTTGCTTGTTAATAAATTATCATTATTAGGAATGTTCCCTGCTCGTTTTTGTCTTTTCTCCCATTGGTTCAGCATGGTTCAATCCTACTCCAGCCGGGACTTTATTCCCAATGATCCGTTCCTTTTAGCCGTACGTCCTTGGCAGTGTTGCTCGGCTGCATCCGATCCGGAAAAGTGATCCGATCCGGGAGAGGGACCGTTCGGGCAAGGCGTACCGAGGGCGTGGTTCCCCGGTAATTAAACCACGTGATTAATTAGGTAACCCGATTAACCATAACGGGAGGACCCTCGGTTACGCGTTTGAGTTATTGGCGTCCATGGTTGGTTAAGCGACCGCCGCGTCAGGAATTATCCGTGTGCGACAGCCTACAATTCCGGGGAGTCTGGTGGGAATCGACGTAACTTCCCCATATGTGGTCTTCTCACCCGACCCCGCAACAATATGTGTGTGTGTGTGTGTGTGTGTGTGTGTGTGTGGGTGTGTGTGTGTGTGTGTGTGTGTGTGTATTGTATATATATATATACATGTATATATATTATATATGTATATATATATATAGTATATATATATATATCTGTATATATATATATATATATATATATATATATATATATATATATATATATATATATATATATATGTAGTAAGACTTTAAACGTCCTACACCAAAGCATCACCTCCGATCTTACATGGTCAACATCAGGTAAACATCAAACAGAACCACCTAAACATTTACGTAAATGGACATAAATTATATGAACAGATCACCTCCAAATGAGGAGGCACTGCATCGGTAGTCAAGCCTTTGCAGACTCAGTTTAAAGCCGATGGTCACGAATAGATGAAAGCAGAGATGTTGCTCAAGATTTCGCCCTTATGTACATGACGTCAGCATTGTGTCATGAAGTCAGTGTGCTTATTTGGTTGAATTTAATGCTCCTGGCTGCAAACCTCTTAACTGATGATGAGCAGGGTTGAGACAATGTGCTCACTTGGCAGGCGACACTTGTTTCTGGCAAGTCATGCAGCAAGTGCTGTGATGGGACTCGATTTGTGCCCTGCTGCCTCGTTTAGTTAGGTGGTTCGATTCAGTTTTATTATTGAGCTTAATATGGTCACGAATGAACGATCAGCAGTTTGTTGTCCTGTTGAGTCCACAACAAGGGCAACATCTACATCGACATCTCTGCTTTTGTCAATTTGTGACCAAAGGCTTTAATCGCAGTCTGTCAAGGCTTGAGTTCCATTCGGATGATGCCTCCTAATTTGAGGTGATGTGTTGGTATAACTTATGTACATGACATCAGCGTCGTGTCAACATCAGTGTGCTTCTTTGGTCCCCATTGTGCGCTGCCTTTTTGGCTGCTGGTTGCATCATTGGTTTTGGGCGCGGCTATGCCGCTGATGCAGTGCCCCGATTGCCAGTACACTGGTGCTCATTTTGCCGACCTCAGAAGAATGACAGGCTGAGTCAACACCCTGGTGTTATTTAGTGGCCAACGGGGCTCGAACTCAGGAACCCCAGGGTCCCAAGACTTCTTTGGTTGAATATATATATATATATATATATATATATATATATATATATAATATATATATATATATATATATATGTGTACAGAGACGTGACAGAAGTAAATAGACACCTTATATTTCTTTCATTTCATCGGTATAACGCAGTTTTACTTAGTGATTTGTGCTAAATATTTGAGTATTTCTTTGCAGAATCGAGTTCCTGGGTCTTGCATGACAATTAACTATGCCTCGAACCCAGGACACACACAAACTTTCCGATTTTCAAAAAGGACAAATTGTTGGCCATTCGGAAGGTGGAGTCAAACAGCATCAAATAGCTCAGAACGTTGTCATTCCGATTTATACGGTCAATCGGGTGATTGTGCAATTCACCAGCAAAGGCAAGGAATCCACAGCTTCCCGTTCTGGTTGATCTGGGCCCTCAGAAAGGTGTCTTCGAGCTGTCCAGTGGTCCATTGAGAAAACTCCCTGTTGCAAGGCAGCAGATGTTGCAGAGGAGGTCCAACTTAGTTCAAGAACTGCCGTGCTGGGCTTCATCAACTGGGCTATTATGGGAGAGCAGCTCGGAAAAAAAAACCCTCTTCTTAGACCAGCCAACATTCAAAAAGAAAGAAGAAAGAAGTGGGCTGATGAGATGATCAACAGACTCTTGGAGTTTTGTCAAACTGTAATTTTTTGAGATGAGTTCCAATTTACTCAATTTTCTGACAGTGGACATGCATGTGTGTCTGTAGACTTTCCAGTCAAGAGGTTTTTTTTGAAGTGATTGCAGCCAACTGTCAGACATGGAGGTTTTTCAGTGATGGTGTGGTGAGCAATCTGGAGCGCTGGTCGTTCAGAGCTTGTGGAGTGTGTTGGGAACATCAACTCTGCGATACACATTTCTATCCTTGAGGATGGATGTCTTCCTGTCTTTTCCACTGCTCAGATGGTCAAAAACAACACTGTTCATGGAAGATGGAGCTCCATGCCACACTCCAAAAAAGACCAAAAAAAAAGGCAGGACAGAAATGGAATCAAGTGATTTCCATGGCCAAGTCAGTCTCCTGCCATGAATCCCATTAAACCCATCTGGACCATATTGGATCGAGCAGTGTGGAAAAATTCCCGGAAACCAACATCACGGGCAGAATTGCCAACACTTTTGCGTGAAGCCTGGGCAGAAATCCCACAAGAAAAAATTTCAGAACTCATTAGTTTTATGCCTGAAAGAGTGAAAGCATTGAAATCTGCAAATGGCAAGTCTACAAAATACCCGTGCATGTATTAAAATGGATCAAATTTACTTCAAATGTTCAATAAATACATTTTTTTTAAAATCATGGTGTCTATTTACTTCTGTCATGTCTGTGTATGTACGTATACTCCTCCCATGCCCTTTGAGCTGAAAAAAGCTGCAGAAGTAAACCATGAAAACTACACAAGGTAAGCCCTTTGCCATTTCAAACCATTTCCAGAGGTCCTCCCGGGCTGTAAAGCCATTCACAAATAGAACACGCATTTGATACACAGGTATCCTCCACGTAATGAAGGGGGTATGTACCTTTATAACCCTTCATTATGTAAACCTTCATGATGCGGGAGATCGTTTTCCATCGTTTGTTATGGGAAAATTACATTTCGTTTCCTAACTGTGGTTTTTCAGTAGTATAAGGATGGTACAACAATGGTTTTAGTTGCAAGTGACATTACAATATTTATTATTTCCCTAATTATCAAAATAAAGACCAATTACTGCACCGTAGTCCAAAGAAGGAAGCCAGACATACCTCCAAAACACACACACACCCCACACACACACACACACACACACACACACACACACACACAAACACAGATATATTATGTACTGATAAGTACTGACAAAAGCTATCTTATTTGAAATTATAACCTTAACTTATAAGCAATTAACTGATTTCCCAACTGCCCGGATCATCAGCTGGGCACCGTTTTTTCAATCATGGTTTCGATCTTTTTAGCCCAGTTTCAAGAAAGACAGTAACACAATAATAAAGTTAACTTAGTTGTAACACTTACCAAAACAATCTTGAGTCTAAGTTTCCATATAAGAAGGCAGCAGGAGGTGGTTACTGGAGGTGGCTACTGGGAGGAGGTGGAGACCAGTTCATTAGCTGATAGTGGTAGAGGAGAGGCTATGCTCGTGGAGGGGGAGGGTGTTGAAGAGGATGGAATGGTGACTGGTGGTGGTGGAAAATCAGCTGATGTGCTTGCCATGGTTTCGTTGGTGGATGAAGCAGATGTCAATGACTTGAAGTAGCTGCTGAGAATAGACTGTTGACAGCTTTTCAATCAAAAAGCACGATAGCAGCGTAAATTTTGCTGAAGGCCACAGAAAACCTTAATGTTTCTTTCCATTTCTGGATCCTTTTCCCAGCAAATGTCAATTTGGTCATCAACCTTCCGAAAAATATCCCTTCGCACAGACAATGTAAGTGACTTGGTTTCTTTTGGTTCTTCCTCAGACTCGTCCTCATCCTCCTCCACCCTTTGTTAAGCGTCAACTCCTGCATGTCTTCAATGGTGAGCTCTTCACCACGTGAAGTCAGGACCTCCTCTACACCTTCCTCGTCAATACCTGCCTGAGTTACCAATGATACAATGTTTTCCTTTTGCTACAGACCTCAGGCAAACCATGAAAGTCATTCACCATATCCGGCCACAACTTGCACCAAACACCATTCATTGTCGACTGTGACACCTCATCCCAGGATGCAGAAATGTTATGGTACAGCGCTTCCATATGTCGACGCTTCCATCTGCACTCTACTTCTCCAACTCACTTATGACAAAGCGTATGACATGGCGCAAATAGACGGTCTTAAAGGTAGAAATGACACCCTGATCCATAGGTTGCAGCAACAACGTGGTGTTATGGGGCAAAAACTTGATGACGATGTTGCTGCATGCACCTACCATGTCCTCCACGCGCTTCTTGGACTATTGCATGTCATTCCGAGAACGCATTGAATGCCCCTCATTTATATGATCTTTAAACAATTATCTATTATTTTTTGTTCATCTGTTTATAGTTCATCACAGTTAGTAGTCCTTCTTCAAAGAGATGAATTATTGTGATGTTGAAATGAAAAATCAAATAAATAATATCATGTTTGTATTATTACCATTACAGAAATTGTGATGAAGAGCATTTCGGAATTAAAATGACTCAAATGATCATCGTGGGTATCTAAATGCATTCAAAATCTGGAGATAAAATAGTCAGAAGTTTTCCAGAATGACAGCCGGAAGCCTTTGAAATAGTATAAAGACACAGAGTGATGATTTTCTTTTCTCAGTCATCCGTGAAAGTCTTCTTCAATTTTTAACATAATTCAGTACAAAACGACTGCAGAGAATCCAATTTCGCTTGCAAACTGACACCAAATTGATGTTAGTTCCACCAAGTGGCAACCAAGCTCGTCACTGTTCACACTGCAGTTTTGCTCACGACCAAGTCAAATTGTTTCACACCTCGGCCCTGAAGTCCATGGCTGTTTTGAGTCCCATTATGGATGGGGAATGCGGTGTTGCCAGGGCTGACTTAGTGTCTCCTTTTTTGGAAAGACCTCCTGCCTTCGAAGGCAACACAAGCATGAGATTTTTGACTTCCTGGCCCCTAATAGAACAAATAGAACCCAACAGCATGCTTGGTATGAGGGAAACATCGAAATACTACCGTTGTATAAAAAGAACTTTAGATCCCACTTGGTACATCGTTCTGCAAGCAAACCGACAGTGTTTATCCTCCATGTGCGAAAGCAGTAAATTGTCATGAGTCATAAATGTGCATTAGTTTTGTACGCCACCAGTTTTGAAGTCATGATAATGTAAAGGAGTATTTTGTTGTGGTTTTAAGCCCTAAACCTGGCATCAGCTCAGCTGGGGTCTTGTGGTTTTTTGGGCGACTTCAGTCCGTCCATCCGGCCATGCATCCATCCGGAACCTCTCATCAAAATTTACTGGACGCATATTTTTCACATTTAGTAGATGTATGCAATAATATTTGGGCATGCGGAACATCAAATTATTTTGGGATCGGAGACAAAAGTCATGGAGCACAAGTCTATTTCCAAATTTTTGAAAATTTAAAATAAAATATTACAGGAGAGAATAGTACAGGATTGTATACGCCTTTGGGATACATTCTTTCTTCTTTTTTTTTAGATATACTTTACAATCTCTCAACTACCAACACAAACGATGAATTATTTATTTATGTCTTTACACTTTTCCATCTCCAGAACCAACATCCAACCTTGAATTATTTATTTATTTATATACCTTTTACCAGTTTACTACCTACATTCCACCTTGAATTACTAATTTATTTTCATACACTTTACCACCTTCTCTGCTAATACACAACTTTGAATGATTTATATGCACTTTACCATCTCCACGACAACATAAAACTTTGGATTATATAATTTTTCTTGGAGACAACACAAATACCACTTTCATAAGCCATGATGGCTAATGGTAAAAACTCTCCATAAAACACAAAACTTGACTCATAAAACATTTGCATGTTGAACTCGTGACTCGCTATGGTGATGAAGGGGTATCAATATATGATGCATACATAAAGGGGTGGGTGGCGGGTGGTACGGGATTGGCAAAATGATAAAGTGAAAGATGTCAAA
This sequence comes from Eptatretus atami, assembly GCA_035128595.1. Lineage (NCBI taxonomy): Eukaryota > Metazoa > Chordata > Myxini > Myxiniformes > Myxinidae > Eptatretus > Eptatretus atami. Next base: position 42,368,214 of record CM068954.1, on the reverse strand, counting down.
GAGATAAATATAAATGAAATGTACAGAAAATTGGTGGAGGGGTTGGGATGGGAGTGGAGGGGTGGGGATGAAAGTGGAGGGTGGGGATGGGAGTGGAGTGGAGGGGATGAGAGTGGAGAATGGGGATGGGAGTGGAGTGGAGGGGTAAGGATGGGAGCAGAGGGGTCAAACTAATTTATATTTATTTTCTGGTATAAAAGCCCATCACAAATGATAGGTTTGTGACTGGAAGATATGATATTTTGAAGCAAGAAAAAGCATTATTTTAAAGCACTACATGTATAAATGTTACCCTATTTTCTTTATTTTCTGGGAAGTTTCATTTCGACAGAACAGCCTCATGAGTGGGCCAAAGTCTGAAGCCTTGGCCTAGTGCCAGGTGTGCTTGCATTGTCTTTATTTATTAGAGATCCTACAGACGTAAATGAACACTCGTTTTACTCTGTGTGTTACACATCACGTACATTGAATTGCACCTCCCTGCACCTTATATTTTTTGTTATTTTTCAAAACGTTTCTGTACCCCACCATTGTGGCTCAGTTTACAAGTCGCCGTCTACAATTCCAATAGAAGAGACGAAATTACTCTTTTATGAAAAATGTTTTTCGAGTTTTGTTAATCCTGAAAAATAGACTGCAGTGAACACACAATCACAATCATGTTACAAGTTTGGCCATTAAAACCCTACTCAAATCATCCTTATGAAATGGGACAGACAAATACACAACCTGACATAAATGATCTTTATGAAGGGGGACAGACAAATACACACTGTGTTTTATATAGGTAGATGTACATGGTCCTTTGGGACTCCTGCTTATTCATTATCTGCTTCTGTATAGCAGTTTCCTTCACCGTTCCGATGATTGAAACGTTCCTTTCCTTTACCAAATACTTAAATGAACAAGAAATAAGCTTGTTCATTACAAAATGTAAAATTCCTAAAATCTCAACTTTTTCCCATCATCGTAGCTTCACGGCTCGAGTTTAAAGCAGAAGAAGTCGAGTCAGAATAACAGAACTGCAACACCTTTCGTAACTGGTGGATTTATTTATGATGGATAATTTAGCATAACTCAACCCCCTCTTATTTTAGCATGAGATGGAGGTGAACTTATTTCATAAAGTACAAGGAGCCATCAGTAACTCCTTGCCCTGACATAAAAGGCCATTGGCTTCCACTGATGAAACACTTTATTTCCTTCTTTTGAAAATACCTATGTTGTGGATAATAGAACAGCAGCAGATTAAAGGTTTAAAAACCTTTTAACTGAACAATCATCCATATTGTTTCCACCTTTGTGTTGAGCCAATAATAACCTAATGATCAAGCATTAGAAGACATACGAGAGAATTTTTTTTCTTCTGTTCTTTCATCATCTAAAGCATTACCACCAAATTGCCTAATTTGACTCACCATCAGAAAACATCTGCAGCAACTCATGATGATTGCCCAAGGTGCCCTGCCAGGTCTTTAGCAACTGAACCTGTCGACTATGCATCAAAATTTCTTTCCTATCTATCATTCAGCACGGCATCTTCTAACTCTGGTTTAACCAATGCAAGTAAAATATTTCTTTCACCCAGTTCAAAATCCATTTTATTAGCTACATTGTGGACCTACACCACGTTTGCATGGAAAATACATTAGTAGCTGAGGCGAAGAGTGGAAATAATGCATTATTACACCTGCAGTTCATGGTGACTGTGCATGCATATTGGCAATGACTATCGATAGCTGTGGGGCTCACAGTGAACGCTCACAACATCAAAGGTCACTGGCAGCTAGCTTGCTTCTGAGCTATCTAGTTTGGCTTCAGTTCTTGAGAGGATAGGATACATAACTAAACAAGAAAAAGAGCAATCAAAGATTGCCAGACCTTCGCCAGGATGCTTTTGTGTTGGGTACTGGTGTGTATGTAATTAATAAGAGACATAATTAGAACTGCCATTTTATAACTGCTGGCAGTGATGACGCGGTACCAAGATGTCTTAGTTTGATCGGACACCTGACCCTGAACAATGACGTCTTTGAAAACAATTATTCATTATTCAATCGAAATTAAAATGGGGTTAAAATAAATTCAATTCAAATGAAATGGAGACCAAATCGGTACAGTCCTGCATTGGATATCAGATAATCAGAAGAAGAACAAGAACAAAAAGCAAAGATTAAGTCATCAGAGGAACTTGGATAGGATTCACATTTCAGCTGCTACTACCCTCATACCTATCCAGGCAGAGGCAAGTGAGTCTTATTACAAAAAAAAGGAAAAGAAAAGACACGTATCAAAATAAAATAATTCTGGCTGCCAGACCATGCAGCTGATCAGTGAATTAAAAACTTGTATTCCCCATCACAACTAGATCATAAATGTGAAGCTTCACCCGATTGATTAAGTGGTTTCAGAGGAAACATTATTTAATATTTGTCTTTAATCCAATATGGCTGCCAAACCATGCGACCTATCAATTATTCCTCAACAAACTTGGACACACATGGATTGTAGAACATTTGTGTGAAGTTTCCCCTTGATTTGTCCAGCCGTTCTGGAGAAGAAGATTTTTGTTATGGGTTTTAGGGTAAATCAAATATGGCTGCCAAACCATCTGACCTATGGCATCATATTGCGAACATTTTGTTCCTCATGGATAGGTGGTCATACATGTAAAGTTTTGCCTCCATCTTTTTTTCCACTCAGAGAAGAAGATTTTTGAAGTATTTTTTTAATTAAAAAACAATATGGCTGCCGAATCACATGACTGATCGACCGAAACATCGTAATGTGGCGCATGATTCTGTGTATATATATATATATATATATATAATATATATATATATATATATATATATATATGCAGTCATGCGCCGCATTACGATGTTTCGGTCGATGACAGACCGCATATACGACGGTGGTCCTATAAGATTATAATGGAGCTGAAAAATTCCTATCGCCTCGTGATGTCGTAGTCGTCGTAGCGTTGCCAGTTGTATAAAAGTCCAGTATAGCACATACAATTATGTAAAGCACATAATACTTGAATAAAGATAAAAAAACAACTACAGTGTGCCCTGTTATAACGCGATCATTGAGGTCCATAAAATGTCCGCGAAAAACCGGGGTCGCGCTAAATCGGGAATCAAGAAAATCAGCATTCAAATTGACCCAATGCTGACCTATCATCCTAAAACACCCAATTTCACCTATTTTGACCGTTTTTTGCATGTTACCTCCAGCAAGTAAACACTCTTTGCATAAAAGAATTCTGTGAATAAATCCTTGTATCAGTCAAAATTTAAACACCAATTTAGTTTATAGTAAAGCTTTTATGTTGTTAAAACATTTGCACTGTTCCGAAAATATATCACACAACTGACAGGTGCTCGTTTCTTCATTTGTAAATTATAACATCGATGCAATGATTATTTATAAAATCCAAACGCAATTTATTCACCTTCTGATAATCGATCCGAGAGGAGATTGGCCGCTAAACAACACACAATGGCCGTCAGGAACAGCACAAAGGTAAACTAATGCATCTTCCGTCTATATTGGATGTGTGAATAATTGTACAGGTATTCAGTTCAGTATCATGCTGTACAGGTTTGTAGCCGAGGAGCAATAGGCTATACCATATAGCTGAGGTGTGTAGTAGGCTATACCATCTATGTTTGTGTAAGTACACTCGATGATGTTTGCACAATGACGACATCGCTTAAATAACGCATTTCTCAGTAACGTATCCCGTCGTTATGGCGAATGACTTGTATATGTATATATATATATATATATATGTTATATATATATATATATATATATAAATATATATATATATATATATGTGTGTGTGTGTTTGTAATATATATGTAATATGTATATAATATATATATGCATATATATGTATATATATATAATGTATATGTTGTACATAATGTGTGTGTATATATTGTAATATATATGTTACATATATATACATACATATATATCATATATATATATATTATCCATATATATCCATATATATATAATATATATATATATCCATATATATAATATGTATATATATGTATATTTTATATGTAATATATATAATAATATATATATATATATATATATATGTACAGTCATGCGCCACTTAACGACGGGATACGTTCTGAGAAATGCGTCTTATGCGATTTGTCATTGTGCGAACTCATAGAGTGTACTTACACAAACTAGATGGTATAGCCTACTACACACCTCAGCTATGATGGTATAGCCTATGCTCCTGCGGCTACAAGCCTGTACAGAATGTTACTGTACTAAATGCTGTCGGCAATTGTAACACACATCCAAGATCGATGGAAGACGCGTTAGTTTTACCTTTGTGCGTTCATGACGGCCATGTGTGTTAGTTAGCGGCTGCTTACAATCTTCTCTCGCATCGTATAGAAAGGTGAATAAATAGCGTTGGATTTTATAAATAATCATTGCATCGATGTTATAATTTACAAATGAAGAAACGACACCTCTCAGTTGTGTGATATATTTTCGGAACAGTGCGAATGTTTTAGCAACATAAAGCTTCACTCAAAATAAATTTGTGTTTTAATTTGACTGTAACAAGGATTTATTCGCGGAATTTTTTTAACTCAAAGGAATTTACTTGCTAGAAGGTTGAATTTACTTGCTAGAAGGGTCAGGTTGAACGCTGATTTTCTTGAATCCCGATTTGCGCGACCCGGTTTTTTCCCGATGACATTTTATGGACTCTCAATGATCGCATTATAACGGGGCCACACTAGTTGTTATTGTCATTATCAAGTATTATGTACTGTACATAATTGTATGTGCTTATACTAATACTTTATATGACTGGAAGAGTACGACATCACGAGGCGATAGGAATTTTTCAGCTCCATTATAATCTATGGACCACCGTCGTATATACGATCCGTACGTTGACTGAAACATCGTAATGCGGGCATGACTGTATATATATATATATATATATATATTATATATATATATATATATATATATATATAATAGTCGGTGAGTTTTTTCCGATCAGTTCTGGAGAGAGTGCATACTTTTGTTGTCAATACTTATTATCAGCACTTTGTATGGATTATTGATATTG
>CM068954.1:42344446-42358122 GCA_035128595.1 Eptatretus atami | reverse complement strand
CCATCTAGTTTTGTAAGTACACTCTATGATGTTCGCACAATGACAAATCGCATAAGACGCATTTCTCAGAACGTATCCCGTCGTTAAGTGGCGCATGACTGTACATATATATATATATATATATATATATATATATATATATTACATATATAAATATACATATATATACATATTATATATATGGATATATATATATATTATATATATATGGATATATATGGATATATATATATATATATGATATATATGTATGTATATATATGTAACATATATATATCACATATATATACACACACATATATGTACATACATATACATATATATATATACATATATATGCATATATATATATATACATATTACATATATATACAAACACACACACACATATATATATATATATATATTATATATATATATTATATATATAACATATATATATATATATATATACATATACAGTCATTCGCCATTTAACGACGGGATACGTTCTGAGAAATGCGTTATTAAGCGATGTCGTCATTGTGCAAACATCATCGAGTGTACTTACACAAACATAGATGGTATAGCCTACTACACACCTCAGCTATATGGTATAGCCTATTGCTCCTCGGCTACAAACCTGTACAGCATGATACTGAACTGAATACCTGTACAATTATTTCACACATCCAATATAGACGGAAGATGCATTAGTTTACCTTTGTGCTGTTCCTGACGGCATTGTGTGTGTTAGCGGCCAATCTCCTCTCGGATCGATTATCGAGAAGGTGAATAAATTGCGTTTGGATTTTATAAATAATCATTGCATCGATGTTATAATTTACAAATGAAGAAACGAGCACCTGTCAGTTGTGTGATAATATTTTCGGAACAGTGCAAATGTTTTAACAACATAAAAGCTTTACTATAAACTAATTGGTGTTTAAATTTTGACTGTACAAGGATTTATTCACAGAATTCTTTTATGCAAAGAGTAGTTTACTTGCTGGAAGGTAAACATGCAAAAAACGGGTCAAATAGGTGAAATTGGGTGTTTTAGGATGATAGGTCAGCATTGGGTCAATTTGAATGCTGATTTTCTTGATTCCGATTTAGCGCGACCCCGTTTTTCGCGGACATTTTATGGACCTCAATGATCGCGTTATAACAGGGCACACTGTAGTTGTTTTTTTATCTTTATCAAGTATTATGTGCTTTACATAATTGTATGTGCTATACTGGACTTTTATACAACTGGCAACGCTACGACGACTACGACATCACGAGGCGATAGGAATTTTCAGCTCCATTATAATTTATAGGACCACCGTCGTATATGCGGTCTGTCATCGACCGAAACATCGTAATGCGGCGCATGACTGCATATATATATATATATATATATATATATATTATATATATATATATATATATATACACAGAATCATGCGCCACATTACGATGTTTCGGTCGATCAGTCATGTGATTCGGCAGCCATATGTGTTTTTTAATTAAAAAAATACTTCAAAAATCTTCTTCTCTGAGTGGAAAAAAAGATGGAGGCAAAACTTTACATGTATGACCACCTATCCATGAGGAACAAAATGTTCGCAATATGATGCCATAGGTCAGATGGTTTGGCAGCCATATTTGATTTACCCTAAAACCATAACAAAAATCTTCTTCTCCAGAATGGCTGGACAAATCAAGGGGAACTTCACACAAATGTTCTACAATCCATGTGTGTCCAAGTTTGTTGAGGAATAATTTGATGGTCGCATGGTTTGGCAGCCATATTGGATTAAAGACAAATATTTAATAATTTTTCCTCTGAAACCACTTAATCAATCGGGTGAAGCTTCACATTTATGATCTAGTTGTGATGGGGAATACAAGTTTTTAATTTCAACTTGATCAGCTGCATGGTCTGGCAGCCAGAATTATTTTATTTTTTGATACGTGTTCTTTCTTTTCCTTTTTTTTTTGAATAAGACTCACTTGCCTCTGCCTTGATAGGTATGAGGGTAGTAGCAGCTGAAATGTGAATCCTATCCAAGTTCCTCCTGATGACTTAATCTTGCTTTTTGCTTGCTTGGTTCCTTCTGATTACTCCAATGCAGGACTTGTACCGATTTGGTCTTCCATTTCATTTGAATTGAATTTATTTTAACCCCATTTTAATTTCGATTGAATAATGAATAATTGTTTTCAAAGACGTCATTGTTCAGGGTCAGGTGTCCGATCAAACTAGACATCTTGGTACCCGTCATCACTGCCAGCAGTTATAAAATGCAGTTCTAATTATGTCTCTTATTAATTACATGCACACCACGTACCCACACAAAAGCAGTCCTGGCGGAAGGTCTGCAATCTTTGATTGCTCTTTTTCTTGTTTAGTTATGTATCCTATCCTCTCAAGAACTGAAGCCAATAGATAGCTCAGAAGCAAGCTAGCTGCCAGATGACCTTTGATGTTGTGAGCGTTCACTGTGAGCCCACAGCTATCGATAGTCATTGCCAATATGCATGCACAGTCACCATGAACTGCAGGTGTATAATGCATTATTTCCACTCTTCGCCTCAGCTACTAATGTATTTTCCCTGCAACGTGGTGTAGGTCCACAATGTAGCTAATAAAATGATTTTGAACTGGGTGAAAGAAATATTTTACTTTGCATTGGTTAAACCAGAGTTAGAAGATGCCGTGCTGAATGATAGATAGGAAAGAATTTTGATGCATAGTCGACAGGTTCAGTTGCTAAAGACCTGCACGGCACCTTGGCAATCATCATGAGTTGCTGCAGATGTTTTCTGATGTGAGTCAAATTAGGCAATTTGTGGAGGATGCTTTAGATGATGAAAGAACAGAAGAAAAAAAATTCTTCTCGTATGTCTTCTAATGCTTGATCATTAGGTTTATTATTGCTCAACACAAAGGTGGAAACAATATGGATGATGTTCAGTTAAAAGGTTTTTAAACCTTTAATCTGCTGCTGTTCTATTATCCACAACATAGGTATTTTCAAAAGAAGGAAATAAAGTGTTTCATCAGTGGAAGCCAATGCCTTTTATGTCAGGGCAAGGAGTTACTGATGGCTCCTTGTACTTTATGAAATAAGTTCACCTCCATCTCATGCTAAAATAAGAGGGGTTGAGTTATGCTAAATTATCCATCATAAAATCCACCAGTTACGAAAGGTGTTGCGTTCTGTTATTCTGACTCGACTTCTTCTGCTTTAAACTCGAGCCGTGAAGCTCGATGATGGGAAAAAGTGAGATTTTAGGAATTTTACATTTTGTAATGAACAAGCTTATTTCTGTCATTTAAGATTTGGGTAAAGGAAAGGAACGTTTCAAGCATCGGAACGGTGAAGGAAACTGCTATACAGAAGCAGATAATGAATAAGCAGGAGTCCCAAAGGACCATGTACATCTACCTATATAAAACACAGTTGTTTATGATCTGTCCCCTTCATAAAGATCATTTATGTCGGTTGTCGATTTGTCTGTCCCATTTCATAAGGATGATTTGAGTAGGGTTTTAATGGCCAAACTTGTAACTGATTGTGATTTGTGTTCCACTGCAGTCTATTTTTCAGGATTAACAAAACTCGAAAAACATTTTTCATAAAAGTAATTTCGTCTCTTCTATTGGAATTGTAGACGGCGACTTGTAAACTGAGCCACAATGGTGGGGTACAGAACGTTTTGAAAAATAACAAAAAATATAAGGTGCAGGGAGGTGCAATTCAATGTACGTGATGTGTAACACACAGAGTAAAACAGTGTTCATTTACGTCTGTAGGATCTCTAATAATATAAGACAATGCAAGCACACCTGGCACTAGGCCAAGGCTTCAGACTTTGGCCCACTCATGAGGCTGTTCTGTCGAAATGAAACTTCCCAGAAAATAAAGAAAATAGGGTAACATTTATACATGTAGTGCTTTAAAATAATGCTTTTTCTTGCTTCAAAATATCATATCTTCCAGTCACAAACCTATCATTTGTGATGGGCTTTTATACCAGGAAAATAAATATAAATTAGTTTGACCCCTCTGCTCCATCCTTACCCCTCCACTCCACTCCCATCCCCATTCTCCACTGTCATCCACCCTCCACTCCCACTCCCATCCCACCCTCCACTCCCATCCCCACCCTCACTCCACTCCATCCCCACCCTCCACTCCCATCCCCACCCCCCACTCCAACTCCATCCCCACCCTCCACTCCCATCCCCACCCTCCACCAAATTTTCTGTACATTTCATTTTATTTATCTCTTGACATCTTTCACTTTATCATTTTGCCAATCCCGTACCACCCGCCACCCACCCTTTATGTATGCCATATATATTGATACCCCTTCATCACCATAGCGAGTCACGAGTTCAAATGCAAATGTTTTATGAGTCAAGTTTGTGTTTTATGGAGAGTTTTTACATTAGCTCATGGCTTATGAAAGTGGTATTTGTGTTGTCTCCAAGAAAAATTATATAATCCAAAGTTTTATGTTTGTCGTGGAGATGGTAAAGTGCATATAAATCATTCAAAGTTGTGTATTAGCAGAGAAGGTGGTAAAGTGTATTGAAAATAAATTAGTAATTCAAGGTGGAATGTAGGTAGTAAACTGGTAAAAGGTATATAAATAAATAAATAATTCAAGGTTGGTGTTGGTTCTGGAGATGAAAAGTGTAAAGACATAAATAAATAATTCATCGTTTGTGTTGGTAGTTGAGAGATTGTAAAGTATATCTAAAAAAAAGAAGAAAGAATGTATCCCAAAGGCGTATACAATCCTGTACTATCTCTCCTTGTATATTTTATTTTAAATTTCAAAATTTGGAAATAGACTTGTGCTCCATGACTTTTTGTCTCCGATCCAATAATTTGATGTTCGCATGCCCAATATTATTGCATACATCTACTAATGTGAAAATAATGCGTCCAGTAAATTTTAATGAGAGTTCCGGATGGATGCATGCCGGATGGACGGACTGAAGTCGCCAAAAAACACAAGACCCCAGCTGAGCTGATGCCAGGTTTAGGGCTTAAAACCACAACAAAATACTCCTTTACTATCATGACTTCAAAACTGGTGGCGTACATAACTAATGCACATTTATGACTCATGACAATTTACTGCTTTCGCACATGGAGGATAAACACTGTCGGTTTTGCTTGCAGAACGATGTACCAAGTGGGATCTAAAGTTCTTTTATACAACGGTAGTATTTCGATGTTTCCCTCATACCAAGCATGCTGTTGGGTTCTATTGTTCTATTAGGGGCCAGGAAGTCAAAAATCTCATGCTTGTGTTGCTTCGAAGGCAGGAGGTCTTTCCAAAAAAAGAGGACACTAAGTCAGCCCTGGCAACACCGCATTCCCCATCCATAATGGGACTCAAAAACAGCATGGACTTCAGGGCCGAGGTGTGAAACAATTTGACTTTTGGTCGTGAGCAAAACTGCAGTGTGAACAGTGACGATTGGTTGCCACTTGGTGGAACTAACATCAATTTGGTGTCAGTTTGCAAGCGAAATTGGATTCTCTGCAGTCGTTTGTACTGAATTATGTTTAAAATTGAAGAGACTCACGGATGACTGAGAAAAGAAAATCATCACTGTGTCTTTATACTATTTCAAAGGCTTCGGCTGTCATTCTGGAAAACTCTGACTATTTTATCTCCAGATTTTGAATGCATTTAGATACCACGATGATCATTTGAGTCATTTAATTCCGAAATGCTCTTCATCACAATTTCTGTAATGTAATAATACAAAATGGATATTATTTATTTGATTCATTTCACACATCACAATAATTCATCTCTTTGAAGAAGGACTACTAACTGTGATGAACTATAAACAGATGAACAAAAAATAATAGATAATTGTTTAAAGATCATATAATAGGGGCATTCAATGCGTTCTCGGAATGACATGCAATAGTCCAAGAAGCGCGTGGAGGACATGGTGGTGCATGCAGCAACATCTCATCAAGTTTTGCCCATAACACCACGTTGTTGCTGCAACCTATTGGATCAGGGTGTCATTTCTACTTTAAGACCGTCTATTTGCGTCATGTCATACGCTTTGTCATAAGTGAGTCGGAGAAGTAGAGTGCAGATGGAAGCGTCGACATATGGAAGCGCTGTACCATTAACATTCTGCATCCTGGGATGAGGTGTCAGCAGTCGACAATGAATGGTGTTTGGTGCAAGTTGTGGCCGGTATATGGTGAATGACTTTCATGGTTTGCTGAGGTCTGTAGCAAAAGGAAAACATTGTATCATTTGTAACTCAGGCAGGTATTTGACGAGGAAGGTGTAGAGGAGTCCTGACTTTCAACGTGGTGAAGAGCTCACCATTGAAGACATGCGGATGACGCTTAACAAAGGTGGAGGAGGATGAGGACGAGTTGAGAGAACAAAAGAAACCAAGTCACTTACATTGTCGTGCGAGGGATATTTTCGGAAGGTTGATGACCAAATTGACATTTTGCTGGGAAAAGGATCCAGAAATGGAAAGAAACATTAAGGTTTCTGTGGCCTCAGCAAAATTACGCTGCTATCGTGCTTTTTGATTGAAAAGCTGTCAACAGTCTATTCTCAGCAGCTACTTCAGTCATTGACATCTGCTTCATCCACCAACGAAACCATGCAAGCACATCAGCTGATTTTCCACACCACCAGTCACCATTCATCCTCTTCAACACCTCCCCCTCACGAGGCATAGCCTCTCCTCTACCACTATCAGCTAATGAACTGGTCTCCACCTCCTCCAGTAGCACCTCCATAACCACCTCCTGCTGCCTTCTTTATGGAACTTAGACTCAAGATTGTTTTGGTAAGTGTTACACTAAGTTAACTTATTATTGTGTTACTGTCTTTCTTGAAACTGGGCTAAAAAGATCGAAACACGATGAAAAACAGTGCCCAGCTGATGATCCGGCAGTTGGAATCAGTTAATTGCTTATAAGTTAAGTTATAATTTTCAAATAAGATAGCTTTTGTCAGTACTTACCAGTACATAATATATCTGTGTTGTGTGTGTGTGTGTGTGTGTGTGTGGGGGGGGGGGGGTTATGTCTGGCTTTCCTTCTTTGGACTACGGTGCAGTAATTGGTCTTTATTTTGATAATTAGGGAAATAATGATATATGTAATGTCACTTGCAACTAAAACCATTGTTGTACCATCCTTTATACTACTGAAAAACCACAGTTAGGAAAACGAAATGTATTTTCCCATAACAAACGATGGAAAACGATCTCCGCATCATGAAGGTTTACATAATGAAGGGTTATAAAGGTACATACCCCCTCATTACGTGGAGGATACCTGTGTATCAAATGCGTGTTCTATTGTGAATGGCTTTACAGCCCGGAGGACCTCTGAAATGGTTTGAAATGGCAAAGGGTTACCTTGTGTAGTTTTCATGGTTTACTTCTGCAGCTTTTTTCGCTCAAAGGGCATGGAGGGAGTATACGTCATACACAGACATGACAGAAGTAAATAGACACCATGATTTTAAAAAAAATGTATTTATTGAACATTTGAAGTAAATTGATCCATTTTAATACATGCACGGGTATTTTGTAGACTTGCCATTTGCAGATTTCAAATGCTTTCACTCTTTCAGGCATAAAACTAATGAGTTCTGAAATTTTTTCTTGTGGGATTTCTGCCCAGGCTTCAACGCAAAAGTGTTGGCAATTCTGCCGTGATGTTGGTTTCGCGGAATTTTCCACACTGCTCGATCCAATATGGTCAGATGGGTTTAATGGGATTCATGGCAGGAGACTGACTTGGCCATGGAAATCACTTGATTCCATTTCTGTCCTGCCTTTTTTTTTGGTCTTTTTGGAGTGTGGCATGGAGCTCCATCTCTCATGAACAGTGTTGTTTTTGACCATCTGAGCAGTGGAAAAGACAGGAAGACATCCATCCTCAGGTTTTTCCGATCAGTTCTGGAGAGAGTGCATACTTTTGTTGTCCAATACCTTATTATCAAGCACATATGTATATGGAAAAATTATTGATAATTGTAAAGATAGATAAACCAAAAAAAACATTGAAAGCAAAGAACATCGACAACAGTGGCCACATAATCATCTTACATGCCTATAAACATGCTGTGATTTCTCTAACGTTTGTGCTGATCGGTACATTATAGTTGACTGTGATTGCAAACATCTCTGAAACTCCAGTTGAGAGAAAAAAAATCCATCATCCGAACCATCAGTCACCCTTCATGATTCAGGTCAATGTCTTGGGCACAACTCATTTGCTCATGGCTGGTGAACAGTTTTCTGATGAATGATGATCCTCAACCAAAATGAAGAGCAAAGTCATGTGTACACAACTGGAAGTATGCCCACAACACTCCTTGATCAGCCACTGCAATAATGGTGTTGAACTGTTTTGGTGACCTATAATGGTGTTGAGATCTGCACACGATGATACATCTGCACAAGTGCTGTTTTTATTGTTTTTAGTGGCCAATTATTATTTTTTCAATCTGTGAGAAACAGTGGACTTTTAGATTTGCACCTCTTGTCATTAAGCCAATGATGTTAAACGAGTGTTGGTGTATATGGGTCATGCTGCATATGACACATTTATAATGGCGAGCAGATGTTTACAAAAAAAGAACATCTTAGAAATGTCGCCAACGTTTTTTGTAATATACAGTACCTATACAATGTATGTACATTTTCAAAAATGAAGGTGCCACCAACTAGTATTGGTGCCCAGGAGGCAAGGTGCAGGTTTGATGTTTCCACAACAGAGTAGTCTTTATCTGGGACTGTGCATCATGTGCCTGGTGTTAAGTATTTTCCCAATGGGGATGAGGAATCACATAACTGCAATATACAAGTCCGACCTAACATAATTTTCACTATTGACTTGCACATTTCCTCAACTATTTGGTGGTTAAAATGTCAGACCTTTAAGTCTTGCCGGCTGGTCAGTTATCAAAGTTGGTGGTGCATCTATTTTTTAGTAAGGACCTTCCCAACTACGACCTATCTTTTTGCAAGTTATTTGCATTATTTTTCTCAAGAATGACATGCATGTGTTTAATGTCACCATTTATTGTTCACTGTTGTTTCGGTAGAATGTACATGTATTTATCTTTCTGACCATCTATGTAAACATGAGAATTAAGCACGAATGCAAAGTCTCAAACTTTCATCCATCAAGCTGAAGCTGGGATTTTTGTTCAGGGACAAAAAAATGAACCGTTTTTTTTTTAAACATTTCATTAAAAATGAATAAAAAGCTAATTTTTTTGACATGAGGCACTCCATCAATGAGATGAACAACTTTTATGCTTTTCCAAGTGGTTCAGGACCTGGTTATAATTTCAATTCATCAAAACTATTAAGGACATGGATTGAAAACAAAATGCAAGATTAATCAACTTGATAGCCTGGTGTTGGCTTCTGGTTAGGGTGGCTGACTTGGGATCCTAGAGTGGTTAGGGTGGCTGATTTGGGATCCTAGAGTGGTTAGGGTGGCTAACTTGGGATCCTAGGGTCCTGAGTTTGAGCCCCGTTGGCTGCTGAATTATTACCAGGTGGGGTTGACTCAGCCTATCATCCTCCCGAGGTCGGCAAAATGAGTACCAGTGTATTGGTAATAGGGACACTGCTTCAGCGGCATAGCTGCATCCCTAACCAATGATGCAACAAGCAGCCATAAGGCTGCACTCGAAAGAGAGAATCAACTTGATGACCTTTTTCTAAGAGTGTTTCGGTTATTTATTTCACCTTACTATTGAATTTCATTTTGGATCTACTCAGTGGATTTGACAAGTTGGTGTATTTATTGTGAGATTCTGTCAATTATTTCAGTGAAAAACAATGTGATGCTGCGGCAAGATGCCAAATCTTACTATTGATATTTTTGTGACAAAGAAGTGCTCTGATGAATATTATTACAACCATGCCAGATTTATGGCAGATACCAAAGATGTGCATGAAAATCTAAACCTTAAATATGCTGTTTTTTCTCCAGAATGCATTAAGAGTATTTAAGTAAAATCCAGATTTTAATTCCTTACAAAAGAGTTGTGAAATGAAAACTAAGATAATTTTGAAAAACTTTCAATGGCAAAAAGTTGGGTCCTTGATGAGATAATTACTTTTTTTTCTTTTTTTTTTACAATGTGCTCATTAGAGGGGATTTTTTTTTTGCAAACTTCCTTTTGTGTAATCGTGCGAAAATGGCAGCAAGTACAGAACAAGCACCTCATGGTAAGTCTGGGTCATTGAGGTTTAAGATGGTCCAATTATCTCCAAATAGAAGGAAACTGTGATTCTCAGCTGTTACATACGATAATCTACTAACAGGAGTTTGACGCATCGGCAAACTTTGCACATTAATTTAATTCAAAAAAAATTGTATAATAAACATACGAAAGAAATAATATATATATATATATAATTATATATATATATATATATATATATATATAAAGCTTAAACTACATGTGTGAAATAAACATTTAGACGACTATAAGCCGATGAGGCTGTCAAGCATTGGTTCACCATTTCCTATCTCTGAACTCATTTGTAGTTATTAATGAGTATGTATACTGAACAAAAATAATAAACGCACCAACCTAAATATCTAAGTCAAGATTGCCATTATGGGAAAATGGTCAAACCGATGATATGTTTGAGCAATGGTTCCTTTGTTTTGCTCAAGACAGATGTTCCCATTGAAATTGACCACTCTGAGTGTGTGGACTCACACGTTGAGTAATCTTTCCCATGGCCACCATGGCGCTTGACAGAGTGATGGTCAGTGAGCGTGACCAGGACACAAACACTCCCTATAGCTTGCCCATAAAAGGCCTCCCCAAAATGTGGACTGGTGCCAAATGTCAACATGCCACAGATGTCACAAATCTTGAGGGAGCGCGCCATTGCATCTGAATGCTGGGACGTCAGTACGGGCCGTTGCAGCACACTTCAATGTCACCACTCCACCATTAGCCGCTGAGAACGCGCCTCAGAGAGACTGGAAGCACCGTGAACGCCCCACATGCCCGGCGACCACGTGTGACCACTGCCGGTTAGGATCGTCACATGAGGCTGCAACATCTCCGGGATCGACTCCGACGGCACCGAGACTGCCGATGAGACTGTCGGGCTGCATAAACAGGCGCATTTCAGCCCAGACGGTGCGTAACCGCTTGAGGGAGGCCAACCTCCGAGCCCGCGACCACACCGGGACTCGACCTCACTGCAGTCGGCGTCAGACCCGACTGAACTGGGCCAATGTTCACTTGCGCTGGACCCTCGCACGATGGAGGAGAGTGCTGTTCACCGATGAGTCGCGGTTCCAGCTGTATCGGCTGATGGCAGACTCCGCGTCTGGCGTCAGCTGGGGAGCGTACACTGACGCCAATGTCCTTCGTCGGGTGTCACACGGGGTGGTGCCAGTGTTATGCTGTGGGCAGGCATATGCCATGGAGAGCGCACTCGGCTTCATTTCATTGAAGGCAACTTGAACGGGCAGCGGTACAGGGACGAGATACTCAGACCCATCGTCGTGCTGTTTGTGCGCCTTCACCATGTGACGTTTCAGCACGACAATGCTCGCCCCCATGTGCCAGGATCTGCATGGACTTCCTCGGTGAGGAGACATTGATGTCTCGACTGGCCTCCATATTCTCCCGACATGTCGCCATCGAGCACCTTTGGGACGTTCTTGATCGACGCGTACGCACAACGTTACGCAGTCCCAGAAACGTCTGCCAGCTCCGTGTGGCTCTCCAGGAGGAATGGGAAAACATCCCTCAGGCCACCATCGATAATCTGGTGATGTCCATGCGCCGGAGATGCACCGTCTGCCGACGCCAACGGTGGACACACCCGCTACTGACTGTGTGAACTCTGACAGTGACACCTCGGTTGTGTCGGCTGTTGTAGCGCAAAGACTGTCGGCAGAATTCTCAAGGAACGCTTGAAATTTAATGCTCATTGTCATGGATCTATAACCAAATTGTTGTGAAGATTAGTATTAATGAGTTCGAGGTAAAATAGTCACCAATCGCTTGTGCGTTTTATATTCTTGTTCATATACTTATCAAGCTTTAATTAATTTATCTTAATTTGTTTTTATTTGTGTTGTGTATACAGGATTTTAGCTAATGAAAGTATTATTCCCATTAAATTATCTTCGTATTTCAATGTTTGCAATTATTGATTAAAAAAATATATATTAATACTCATTCTCAATAACTATGGGATAAGAATTCGAAATAGTGTTTCTCATATTCCTTATCTATCATATGGATCCTCTTCAAAATGAACAGAATAAAATAATAAACTGAATCAACGGTTTAACCAATTCATGGTCATCCGGTTTTCATGTCAGTGAAAACAGTTTTCTTGGCTTCCTCATGAACACTTCCTCAAAAGCTAAATATACCGTAGTGGATTTGTCCCCATGCTGTTAATCATAATGAGAATGGATTCCAATGTCTTCTTGGATGTACTTACTTGGCCCTGTTGTATTGATTTCAACTTAGGTTTTCCAAATCTCGGCTCGGTCATATGTCCGTGCATCTAAGGTGATCATGTATCACATTCCTTCTCTTTTTGTCCCGTTTTCTCTCTTTCATTCACACTCATTCTTTATCATCATTTTCCATTTTAATTCCCAAGATTACTTTTAAATTATAATTAAAGATCTTTTATCCAACTTAATGCAGCATTATACTACACTCCTAAATTCCTGTTCCATATGGCTTCTCCTTCCTGGATCACTTGGAGAACTGTGTTACATGCCCCATGGTGCGTGTCCACATTGCACTGCTTTTCTTCATATTTTAATTTACCCTTCCCTCCATCCTGTTCACAATCTACACATTCATTTTACTGAACTTGGTATCCACCATAGAAACCCATTATTCAGCAAGTGCAGGCTCAAGGTCATTAACTACTTCATGTCTGCAGCCCCCACATCTTATGACTTCAAGTGTTTCTTCTTCTCAAACAGCATAATCTCTGATCATCAGTTTGGATTCCACCCTCGTCATTCAACTTTGGACATGCCGCTGTTTCTCACTCAACAAGGGATAGAAGCTCTGAATCCTAAACATGAGGTCAGGGTTGTCTCACTTGATATAGCTAAGCCATTCAATGCTGCCTAACATCCTGCATTGCTTTCCAAGATGTCTGTCTATGGAATTTAAGGACATTTAATTCCTGCCTTGCTGACTTCCTTTGCTCATTCAGTCAATGCATAGCCCTCAATGGAATCCTGTGATTTCCTCTCCCAGTAAAGCCTGGAGTTACACGAGACACCGTTTCTGGCCCAGTCTTGCTCCTTGTTTTTGATGCCCTGGATAACCCTCATTTCCTCTTCCCTTACGATTCCACTTTATGCCCAACTGTACTCCATCCAACATGATGGCAGCAACTGCTTCCCTCACTACTGACATTATTTGGATCAGATGCTGATTTGGCAAATGTAGCATGTTATTCTATGTGGGCATAAACCATACTCACACCCAATCTTTCTGAAAGGATGGTCTCAAAAACCCATGAACATAATTCCACAGTCAAGCACTGCAAGAAATTCAGTCGAGCTGCTTGGCCTCACCAACAGTTGCAACCTCTCCTGGACAGACCATGTATCAAAGTTAACCCCAAAATCCTGCCACATAATGGGCAT
>CM068954.1:42320921-42339113 GCA_035128595.1 Eptatretus atami | reverse complement strand
CGATCGTCATGAACGCCGGGAATTTCATCGCCATTTTCCTCTGCTTGTCCTGCTTCGGGCTCGAACTGCTGAAGCCGTATTTCATTTCCAGCTGCCTGAACTCGACCTCCCGCGACTACGTTATCCGACAATTCTCCATCTGATTCAGACCAAAATCCTTCATTTCTCTCACACGAAGTGGGACGTGATGAAGTATGATCAACAGAGCTCTTGGAGTTTTTGGTCAAACTGTATTTTTGCCAGATGGTTTCCAATTTTACTGCAATTTCTGGACAGTGGACATGCATGTGTGTCTGTAGACTGTCCGTCAAAAAGGTTTTTTTTAGAAGGTGAATTGCAGCCAAGTAACTGTCCCAGACATTTGAGTTTTTCAGTGATGGAGTTGGTGCAGCAATCTGGTAGCGCTGAGGTCGGTTCAGGAGCTTGTGGATGTGTTGGGAACATCAACTCTGCGGATACAACATGCTTTCTATCCTTGAGGATGGATGTCTTCTGTCCTTTTCCCACTGCTCAGATGGTCAAAACAACACTGTTCCATGGGGGGAAGAAGGAGGCTCCAAGTGCACAGCTCCAAAAAAGACCGAAAAAAAAGGCAGGAAGCAGAAAATGGAAATCAAGTGATGTCCATGGCCAAGGTCAGTCTCCTGCCATGAATCCCATTAACCCATCTGGACCATATAGAATCGAGCAGTAGTGGAAAAGTCGCCAGAGGAAAGCCAAACATCACCGGGCAGAATTGCCTAACACTTATTGCGTGAAGCCTGGGCAGAAATCCCACAAAAAAAATTTCAGAACTCATTAATTTGTGGATGTTCACTGAGAGAAGAGTGAAGAGCGATTGATCTGCAAACATGGCAAGTCTATCAAAAAATACCCCGTGCATGTATTGAAAAATGGATCAATATTTACTTCTAAATGTTCAATAAATACATTTTTTTTAAGAGGCGAGGAGGTGTCATTGACTTCTCGGTCGTGTCAAGATCGTATCTCCATGGGGGCCCTTTGGCTGAAAAAAGCTGCAGAAGTAAAGCCATGAAACGTACACAAATAGCCTTCTATAAACCATATGTCGCAGAAAGTCCTCCGGGCTGTAAACCATTTCACAAGATAGAACACGCCTATTTGATACACAGGTATCCTCCACGTAAGAAGGGGTTTACCTTAATAGACCCCTTCATTATGTAACTTATGATGGGGAGATCGTTTCCATCGTTTGTTTATGGGAAAATTACGATTTCGTTTACCTAACTGTGGTTATTTTCCCGTAGTATAAGGATGGTACACAATGTGTTTTAGTTTGCAAAAGTGACTTAAAATTATCATTATTTCCCTATTATCAATAAAGACGAATTCTGACCGTGTTCCAAAGAAGGAAGCCAGACAATACCCCCCCCCCCCCACACACACACAACCACAACCAAACACAGATAAGTATTATGTACTGGGTAATACTGGACAAAGCTATCTTATTTGAAAATTTAAACCTTAACTTTATAAGCAATTAACATGATTTTCCCCAACTGCCCGGATTCACAGCGGGCACTGTTTTTCATCGTGGTTTCGATCTTTTTTAGCCCAGTTTCAGAAAGACAGTAACACATATAATAAAGTAACTAGTTGAACACTTACCTATAACAATCTTGATTAAGTTTCCATATATAAGAGGCAGCAGGAGGTGGTTCTGAGGTGGCTCTGGGAGGGGTGGAGAACATTCCATTAGCTGATTAGTGGTAGAGGGGGGCGTATGCTGCTGAGGGGGAGGGTGTTGAAGGAGGATGGAATGGTGACTGGTGGTGGGGAAAATCAGCTGATGTGCTATGCCATGGTTTCGTTGGTGGATTGAAGCAGATAGTCATGACTTGAAGTAGCTGCTGAGAATAGACTGTTGACAGCTTTTCAACTCAAAAAGCACGATAGCAGCGTAATTTTGCTGATGCCACAGAAAACCTTAATGTTTCTTTCCTTTCTGGATCCTTTTCCAGCAAATGTCAATTTGGTCATGCAACCTTCCGAAAAATATATCCCTTCGCACGAGATCATATGTAGTTGACTTGGTTTCTTGTGTTCTTCCTCAGACTCTGTCCTCATCCTCCTCCACCCTTTGTTAAGTCGTCCAACTCCTGCCATGTTCTTCAGAATGGTGAGTCTTCACACGTGAAGTCAAGGACCTCCCTACAAACCTTCCTCGTCAATACCTGCCGAGAGTACCAATGTTACAATGTTTTCCTTTTGCTACAGACCTCAGGCAAACCATGAAAGTCATTCCGCATAATCCGGCCAGACAACTTGCCAACAAACACCATTCAATTGGCGACTGTGACACCTCTAGTCCCAGGATTGCAGAATGTTTAGGTACAGCGCTTCCAATGTCGAGACGCATTCACTATTGCACTCTACCTTGCTCCGACTACACTTATGACAAAGCGTTATGATCATGACGCAAATAGACGGTCTTAAAGTAGAATGACACCCTGTCCATAGGTTGCAGCACAACGTGTGTTAATGGGGCAAAAACTTGATGACGAGTTCGCGCATGCACCTACCATGTTCCCTCCACCGCTTCTTGGACTGAGTTGGCATGTCATCCCGAGAACGCATTGATGCCCCTCATATTACTATATGCATTTAAAATTATCTATTTTTTTGTTCATCTGTTAAGTTATCCAGTGTTTAGTAGTTCCTTCTTCAATAGAGATATGTGAATATTGTGTGTTGAAATAGAAAAACAAATAAATATATCATGTTTGTATTTTACCATTACAGAAATTGTGATTGAAGATGCAATTTTCGGATTTAAATGACTCAAATAGGTATCTAAATGCATCACAGGGAGAGCTGGAGAGCCTATAAATAGTCAGTAAGTTTTCAGATGACAGCCGGAATGCCTTTGAAATAGTATAAGAAAACACAGAGTGATGTATTTTCTTTCCAGTCATCCGTGGAAACGTCTTCTATCAATTTTTTAACATATTCAGTACAAAAACGGACTGCAAGAAGAACCATATTCTGCTTGCAAAACTGACGACCAATGTGATTTAGTTCCACAAAGTTGTGCACCATGCCGTCACTGTTCAACTTGTCAGTGTTTGCTCCGACCAAGTCAAATTGTTTCACACCTCGCCCTGAAAGTCCATGCTGTTTTGAGTTCCCATTATGGATGGGGAATGCGGCTGTCTGCCAGGGTCGTGACTAGTGTCTCTTTTTTGATAAGACCTCTCTGCCTTTCGATAGTGCAACCAAGCATTGAGATTTTTGATCTTCTCTGGGCCCTAAATATGATCAAATAGAACCCAACGCATGCTTGGTATGAAGGGAAACTATCGAAATATACCGTGTATAAAGAAGAACTTTAGATCCCACTTGGTACAATACGTCTGCAAGCAAAACCGACAGTTTTAATCCTCCATGTGCGAAAGCAGTAAATTGCATGAGTCATAATGTGCATTAGTTTTGTAAAACGCCACCAGTTTTGAAGTCATGATAATGGTAAAGGAGTATTTTGTTGTGGTTTTAAGCCCTAAACTGGCATCAGCTCAGCTGGGTCTTGTGGTTTTTTGGGCGACTTTCAGTCGTCCATTCGCCATTGACCATCTCGGAACCTCTCATCAAAATTTACTGGAACGCTATATTTTTCAATTAGTAGATGTATGCATAATCTTTGGGCATGGCGAAATAAATATTTGGGATCGTGAGACAAGTCATGGAGCACAAGTCTATTTCCAAATTTTTGAAAATATTTAAAATAAATATTACAGAGAGAAATAGGTCGAAGACTGTATACGCCTTTGGGAACATTCTTTCTTCTTTAGTTTTTGATATACTTTACAATCTCTCAACTGACCAACCAAACGATTGAATTATTTATTTATGTCTTTTACACTTTTCCATCTCCAGAACAAACAGCCAAACTTGAATTATTTATTTATTTATATACCTATTTCGCAGTTTACTACCTACTTTCACGTCTTGAATTACTAATTTATTTCATACACTTTACCACCTCTCTGCTAATACACAACTTGAATGATTTATTATGCCTTTACCATCTCAGACAACGATAAACTTATTGGATAATAAATATATTTTTCTTGGAAGCAACCATAAATACACTTTCATAAGCATGATGGCTAATGGTAAAAAACTCCATAAAACACAAAACTTGACCATTAAATACATTTGCTGTGAACTCGTGAACATCGCTATGGTGATGAGGCGGTATCAATGATATGATTGCATACATAAAGGGTGGGGCGGGTTGGTAACAACGGGAAAATTGCAAAATGAATAAAGTGAAAAGTGTCAAAGAGATAAATATAAATGAAATGTTACAGATAATTGGTGGAGGGGTGGGGATGGGGAGTGGAGGTGGGATGGAGTGGTGATGGTGCGAGTGGAGGGGCTGGGGGGGATGGAGTGGGGAGTGGAGGGAAGTGGAGTTGATAGCGGAGAACTGTACGATTGGAGTGGGGTGGGGATGGGGTGGAGTGGAGGGTGGGGATTCGTTTCTAAAGTAGCGGGTCGTGTATGTGTTTGGCACGTGGAATGGGTGGGAGTGGAGGTGGAGGGGTAAGGATGGAGCAAGGGGTCGAAACTAATTTAATTTTTTTCTGGTATAAAAGCCATCACAATGATAGGTTTGTGACTTGGAAGATGATGATATTTCTTGAAGCAAGAAAAGCTATTTTTGAAGCAGTAAATGTATAATGTTACCCCCTATTTTTCTTATTTCTGGGGAAGTTTCAGTTTCGAAGAACAGCCTCATTGAGTGGGCCAAAGTCTGAGCCTTGGCCTTATGCCAGGTGTGCTTGCATGTCGTTTATTTATTAGGTCCTACAGACGTAAATGAACACTCGTTTTATCTTGTGTTTACACATCACGTCATGAATTGCACCTCCCTGCACCTTATATTTTTGTTATTTTTCAAACGTTACTGTACCCCACCATTGTGGCTCAGTTTACAAGTCGCCGTCTACATTCCAATTAGAAGAGACGAAATTATCCTTTTTTGAAAAATGTTTTTCGAGTTTTGTTAATCGAAAAATAGACTGCAGTGAACACCAATCCAAATCATGTTACAAGTTTGCCTATAAAACCCTACTCAAATCATCCTTATTGAAAATGGGACAGACAAATACACAACCTGCATAAAGTGATCTTTATGAAGGGGGACAGACAAATACCACACTGTGTTTTATATAGGTCAGAGTGTAGGGCATGGCCTTTGGGACTCCCTGGCTTATCATTATCTGCTTCTGTATAGCAGTTCCTTCCCGTTCCGATGATTGAATACGTTCTTTTCCTTTACCAAAATACTTAATGAACAGAAAGTAGCTGTTCATTACAAATGGTAAAATTCCTAATAACTCTAACTTTCCAATCATCGGTAGCTTCACGCTCGAGTTTAATGCAGAAGATAGTCGAGTCAGAATAAAGCAACTCAACATCCTTTTTCTAATTGGTGATTTATTATGATGTGATAATTTAGATAAATCTCACCCCTTCATTTTTAGCTATGAGAATGGAGGTGAACTTATTTGCATAAGTCAAGGAGCCATCAGTAACTCCTTGCCACTTGACATAAAAGGCCATTGGCTTTTCACTGAGAAACACTTTATTTCCTCTTTTTTGAAAATACCTATTGTTGTGATAATTAGAACGCAGCAGTTAAAAGGTTTAAAAACCTTTTATATCCTGAACATCAATCATATTTGTTCCCCTTTGTGTTGAGCAATAATAACCTAATGATCAGCAATTAGAAGACATACGAAGAGATTTTTTTTTTCTGTTCTTCATCATCTAAGCATTACCACCAAATTGCCTAATTTGACTACCATCAGAAAAATCTGCAGCAATCATGATGATTGACACAAGGTTGCCCTGCCAGGCTCTTTAGCAACTGAACCTGTCGACTAGCATCATTTCTTTCCATCTATCATTCAGCACGCATTTCTAACTACTGGTTTACCAATGCAAGTAAAAATATCTTTCACCCATTTCAAATCATTATTTTTAGCTACATTTGTTGGAACCTACACCACGTTTGCATGGAAAATACATTAGTAGCCTGAGGCGAAAGAGTGGAATGTTACATTATTACACCTGCAGTTCATGGTGACTGGCATGGCATTTGGCAATGACGCTATCGATAGAATTGCGGGCTCACAGTGAACGCTCACTAACATCAAAGGTCTCTGGCAGCTAGTGCCTTCTGAGCTATCTGTAGTGGGCTTCAGTTCTTAGAGGATAGGATGACTAACTAAAACAAGAAAAGAGCATCAAAGATTGCAGACCTTCGCCTAAGGACTGCTTTTGTGTTGGTACTGGGTGGCTATGTAATTTAATAAGAGACAAATTGAACTGCATTTTTATACTGCGGCATGAGACGGAGGTACCAATGATTCTTGTTTTGATCGGACACTGACCCTGAAAATTGAGCTTTGAAAACAATATTCATTATTCAATCGAAATTAAATGGGAGTTAAAAAATATTCAATTCAAGAAATGGGAGACCACGGGGGATACAGTCCTGCATTGGGTAATCAGAGGAACCCAAGCAAGCAAAAGGAAAGAATTCTCATCAGGAGGAACTTGATAGGTTCACATTTCGCTGCTACTACCCCATCATCCGGCGAGGCAAGTGAGTCTATATTCAAAAAAAAGGAAAAGAAAAGGAACACGTATCAAAAATAAAATAATTCTGGCTGCCAGACCATGCAGCTTGTTCAAGTTTGAAATTAAAAATGTATTCCCCATCAACAATAGATTCATAAATGTGAGCTTCACCCGATTGATAAGTGGTTTCAGAAGGAAACATTATTTATATTTGTCTTGTAATCCAATATGGCGCCAAAACATCATGCGACCTACAGTCATTATTCCTCAACAAACTTGAACACACAGCGTGGATTGTAGAACATTTGTGTGAAGTTCCTGATTTGTCAGCCATGCTGGAGAAGAAGATTTTGTGTTATGGTTTAGGGTAAATCAAATATGGCTGCCAAACCCATCTGACCTATGGCATCATATTGCGACATTTTGTTCCTCATGGATAGGTGGTCATACAATGTAAAGTTTTGCCTCATCTTTTTTTTCCACTTCAGAGAAGAAGATTTTTGAAGTATTTTTATTAAAAAAAACAATATGGCTGCCGATCACATGATGATCGACCGAAATACATCGTAATGTGGCGCATGATTGGTGTATATGATAATATATATATATTAAAATATTATAATATATTATATATATATATATGCAGTCATGCGCCGCATATACGATGTTTCGGTCGACTGACAGACCGCATATACGACGGTGGTCTATAGAGATTATAATGGAGCTGAAAATTCTATCGCCTCGTGATGTCGTAGTCGTCGTAGCGTTGCGTTGTATAAAAGTCCAGTATAGGCACATACAATTATGTAAAGCACATAATACTTGATAAAGATAAAAAAACAACTACAGTGTGGCCCTGTTATAACGCGATCATTGAGGTCCATAAAATGTCCGCGAAAACCGGGTCGCGCTAAATCGGGAATTCAAAAATCAGCATTCAAATTGACCCAATGCTGACCTATCATCCTAAAACACCCAATTTTCACCCTATTTGACCCGTTTTTTGCATGTTTACCTTCCAGCAAGTAAACTACCTTTGCATAAAAGAATTCTGTGAATAAATCCTTGTTACAGTCAAAATTTAAACACAATTAGTTTATGTAAAGCTTTTTATGTTGTTAAAACATTTGCCATGTTCCGAAATATATCACACAACTGACAGGTGCTCGTTTCTTCATTTGTAAATTATAACATCGATGCAATGATTATTTATAAAATCCAAACGCAATTTATTCACCTTTCGATAATCGATGCGAGAGGAGATTGGCGCTAACAACACACATTGGCCGTCAGGAACAGCACAAAGGTAAACTAATGCATCTTCCGTCTATATTGGAGTGTGTAAATAATTGTACAGGTATTCAGTTCAGTATCATGCTGTACAGGTTTGTAGCCGAGGAGCAATAGGCTATACATATAGCTGAGGTGTGTAGTAGGCTATATACCATCTATGTTTGTGTAAGTACACTCGATGATTGTTTGCACAATGACGACATCGCTTATAACGCATTTCTCAGAACGTATTCCCGTCGTTAAATGGCGAATGACTGTAATGTATATATATATATATAGTATATATATATATATATATATATATATATATATATAGTATATATATATGTGTGTGTGTGTTTGTATATATTGTATCATATGTATATATGATATATATGCATATATATGTATGTTAATATATATGTATATGTATGTAACATATATGTGTGTGTATATATATGTGTATTATAATGTTACATATATTTAATACATACTATATATACCATATATATAATATATATCCATATATATCTCATATATATATATATATATATATATATCCATATATATAATATTTATATAATATTATAGTATATATATGTATATATTATATTATATATATATATATATATATATATATACAGTCATGGCCCACTTAACGACGGGATACGTTCTGAGAAATGGTCGTTTATGCGATTTTGTCATTGTGCGAACATCATAGAGTGTACTTACACAAACCTAGATGGTATGCCTACTACACACCTCAGCTATATGGTATAGCCTATTGCTCTCGGCTACAGCTGTACGAATGTTACTGTACTAAATGCTGTCGGCAATTGTAACACACATCCAAGACGATGGAAGACGCGTTAGTTTTACCTTTGTGCTGTTCATGACGGCCATGTGTGTTGTAGCGGCTGCTTACATCTTCTCTCGCATCGATTAATAGAAAGGTGAAAATATGCGTTTGGATTAATAATATAATCATTGCATCGATGTTATAATTTACAAATGAAGAAACGAGCCCTCTCAGTTGTGTGATATATTTTTCGGAACAGTGCGAATGTTTTAGCAACAATAAAAGCTTCACTCAAAATAGAAATTTGTGTTTTAATTTTGACTGTAACAAGGATTTATTCGCGGAATTTTTTTAACTCAAAGGGAATTTACTTGCAGAAGGTTGAATTTACTTGCTAGAAAGGGTCAGGTTGAACGCTGATTTTCTTGAATCCCGATTAAGCGCGACCCGTTTTTTCCAGATGACATTTTATGGACCTCAATGATCGCATTATAACGGGGCCCACTAGTTGTTTTATTGTCATTATCAAGTATTATGTACTGTACATAATTGTATGTGCTATACTATACTTTTATATGACTGGAAGAGCTACGACATCACGAGGCGATAGGAATTTTTCAGCTCCATTAATATCTTATGGGACCACCGTCGTATAATACGACCGTCGTTGACTGAAACATCGTAATGCGGGCTACTGTATATATATATATATATATATATATATATATATATATATATATATATATATATATATATATATATTGTCGGTGAGTTTTTTTCCGATCAGTTCTGGAGAGAGTGCATACTTTTGTTGTCCAATACCTTATTATCAAGCACATATGTATATGGAAAAATTATTGATAATTGTAAAGATAGATAAACCAAAAAAACATTGAAAGCAAAGAACATCGACAACAGTGGCCACATAATCACTTACATGCCTATAAACATGCTGTGATTTCTCTAACGTTTGTGCTGATCGGTACATATTATAGGTTGACTGTGATTGCAAACACTCTGAAAACTCCAGTTGAGAGAAAAAATCCATCATCCGAACCATCAGTCACCCTTCATGATTCAGGTCAATGTCTTGGGCACAAACTCATTTGCTCATGGCTGGTGAACAGTTTTCTGATGAATGATGACTCAACCAAATGAAGAGCAAAGTCATGTGTACGCAACTGGAAGTATGCCCACAGCACTCCTTGATCAGCCACTGCAATAATGGTGTTGAACTGTTTTTGGTGACCTATAATGGTGTTGAGATCTGCACACGATGATAATCTGCACAAGTGCTGTTTTTATTGTTTTTAGTGGCCAATTATTATTTTTTCAATCTGTGAGAAAACAGTGGACTTTTTAGATTTGCACCTCTTGTCTATTAAGCCAATGATGTTAAACGAGTGTTGGTGTATATGGGTCATGCTGCATATGACATCATTTATAATGGCGAGCAGATGTTTACAAAAAAAGAACATCTTAGAAATGTCGCCAACGTTTTTTGTAATATACAGTACCTATACAAATGTATGTACATTTTCAAATGAGGTCCCCACAACTAGTATTGGTGCCGAGGAGGCAAGGTGCAGTTTGTGTTTCCACAACAGAGTAGTCTTTATCTGGGACTGTGCATCATGTGCCTGGTGTTAAGTATTTTCCCAATGGGGATGAGGAATCACATAACTGCAATAATACAAGTCCGACCTAACATAATTTTCACTATTGACTTGCACATTTCCTCAACTATTTGGTGGTTAAAATGTCAGACCTTTAAGTCTTGCGGCTGGTCAGTTATCAAAGTTGGTGGTGCATCTATTTTTTAGTAAGGACTTCCAACTACGACCTATTTTTTGCAAGTTATTTGCATTTATTTTCTCAAGAATGAAATGCATGGTGGTTAATGTCACATTTATTTCACTGTTGTTTCGGTAGAATGTACATGTATTTATCTTTCTGACCATCTATGTAAACATGAGAATTAAGCACGAATGCAAAGTCTCAAACTTTCATCACAAGCTGAAGCTGGGATTTTTGTTCAGGGCAAAAAATGAACCGTTTTTTTTTTAACATTTCATTAAAAATGAATAAAACTAATTTTTTTTGACATGAGGCACTCCATCAATGAGATGAACAACTTTAATGCTTTTCCAAGTGGTTCAGGACCTGGTTATAATTTCATTTCATCAAACTAATTAAGGACATGGATTGAAAACAAAATGCAAGATTAATCAACTTGATAGCCTGGTGTTGGCTTCTGGTTAGGGTGGCTGACTTTGGGATCCTAGAGTGGTTAGGGTGGCTGATTTGGGATCCTAGAGTGGTTAGGGTGGCTAACTTGGGATCCTAGGGTCCTGAGTTTGAGCCCCGTTGGCTGCGAATTATTACCAGGTGGGGTTGACTCAGCCTATCATCCTCCCGAGGTCGGCAAAATGAGTACCAGTGTATTGGTAATAGGGACACTGCTTCACGGCATAGCTGCATCCTAACCAATGATGCAACAAGCAGCCACATGGGCACTCGAAAGAGAGAAATCAACTTGATGACCTTTTCTAAGAGTGTTTCGTTGTATTTATTTCAACCTTACTATTGAATTTCATTTTGGATCTACTCATGGATTTGACAGTTGGTGTATTTATTGTGAGATTTGTCAATTATTTCAGGAAAAACAATGTGATGCTGCGGCAAGATGGCCAAATCTTACTATTGATATTTTTGTGACAAAGAAGTGCTCTGATGAATATTATTACAACCATGCCAGATTATGGCAGATACCAAAGATGTGCATGAAATCTAAACCTTAAATATGCTGTTTTTTCTCCAGAATGCATTAAGAGTATTTAAGTAAATCCAGATTTTAATTCCTTACAAAAGAGTTGTGAAATGAAAACTAAGATAATTTTGAAAAACTTTCAATGGCAAAAAGTTGGGTCCTTGATGAGATAATTACTTTTTTTTCTTTTTTTTTTACAATGTGCTCATTTAGAGGGATTTTTTTTTTTTTGCAAACTTCCTTTTGTGTAATCGTGCGAAATGGCAGCAAGTACAGAACAAGCACCTCATGGTAAGTCTGGGTCATTGAGGTTTAAAGATGGTCCAATTATCTCCAAATAGGAAGGAAACTGTGATTCTCAGCTGTTATACATACGATAATCTACTAACAGGAGTTTGACGCATCGGCAAACTTTGCACATTAATTTAATTCAAAAAAAATTGTATAATAAACTACGAAAGAAATAATATATATATATATATATATATAATATATTATTATATATAAAGCTTAAACTACATGTGTGAAATAAACATTTAGACGACTATAAGCCGATGAGGCTGTCAAGCATTGGTTCACCATTTCCTATCTCTGAACTCATTTGTAGTTATTAATGATATGTTATGTATACTGAACAAAATATAAACGCACCAACTTAAATATCTAAGTCAAGATTGCCCTTATGGGAAAATGGTCAAACCGATGATATGTTTTGAGCATATGGTTCTTTGTTTTGCTCAAGACAGATGGTTCCATTGAAAAATTGACCACTTCTGAGTGTGTGGACTACACGTTGAGTATCTTTCCATGGGCACCATGGCGCTTGACAGAGTGATGGTCAGTGAGCGTGACCAGGACACAACACTCCCTATAGCTTGCCCTATAAAGGCCTCCCAAAATGTGGACTGGTGCCAAATGTCAACATGCCACAGATGTCACAAATCTTGAGGGAGCGCGCCATTGGCATCTGAATGCTGGGACGTCAGTACGGGCCGTTGCAGCACACTTCAATGTCCACCACTCCACCATTAGCCGCCTGAGAACGCGCCTCAGAGAGGACTGGAACACACGCGTGAACCGCCACATGCCCGGCGACCACGTGTGACCACTGCCGGTTAGGATCGTCACATGAGGCTGCAAACATCTCGGGATCGACTCCGACGGCCCACGAGGCTGCGATGAGACTGTCGGGCTGCATAACAGGCGCAGTTCAGCCAGACGGTGCGTAACCGCTTGAGGGAGGCCAACCTTCGAGCCCGCCGACCACACCGGGGACTCGACCTCACTGCAGTCCGGCGTCAGACCCGACTGAACTGGGCCAATGTTCACTTGGCGCTGGACCCTCGCACGATGGAGGAGAGTGTGCTGTTCACCGATGAGTCGCGGTGCCAGCTGTATCGGGCTGATGGCAGACTCCGCGTCTGGCGTCAGCTGGGGAGCGCTACACTGACGCCAAATGTCCTTCGTCGGGTGTCACGCGTGGTGCCAGTGTTATGCTGTGGCAGGCATATGCATGGAGGACGCACTCGCTTCATTTCATTGAAGGCAA
Organism: Eptatretus atami; assembly: GCA_035128595.1. NCBI lineage: Eukaryota > Metazoa > Chordata > Myxini > Myxiniformes > Myxinidae > Eptatretus > Eptatretus atami. The sequence continues at coordinate 42,326,111 of CM068954.1, read as the reverse complement.
CTTGAACGGGCAGCGGTACAGGGACGAGATACTCAGACCCATCGTCGTGCTGTTTGTGCGCCTTCACCATGTGACGTTTCAGCACGACAATGCTCGCCCCCCATGTTGCCAGGATCTGCATGGACTTCCTCGTGAGGAGGAATTGATGTCCTCGACTTGGCCTCCATATTCTCCGACATGTCGCCCATACGAGCACCTTTGGGACGTTCTTGATCGACGCGTACGAAACAGTCGCAGTCCCAGAGAACGTCTGCCAGTCCGTGTGGCTCTCCAGGAGGAATGGGAAAACATCCCTAGGCCACCATCCGATATCTGGTGATGTCCATGCGCGGAGATGCACCGCTCTGCGCGACGCCAACGGTGGAACACCCCGCTACTGACTGTGTGAACTCTGACAGTGACACCTCGGTTGTGTCGGCTGTTGTAGCGCAAAGACTGTCGGCAGAATTTTCAAGGACGCTTGAAATTTAATGCTCAATGTCATGGATTCTATAACCAAATTGTTGTGAAGATTTAGTATTAATGAGTTCGAGTAAATAGTCACAATCGCTTGGTGCGTTTATATTTTGTTCAGTATACTATCAAGCTTTAATTAATTTATCTTAATTTGTTTTTATTTGTGTTGTGTATACAGGATTTTAGCTATGAAAGTATTATTTCCATTAAATTATCTTCGTATTTCAATGTTTGCAATTATTGATTAAAAAAATATATATTAATACTCATTCTCAATAACTATGGATAAGAATCGAAATAGTGTTTCTCAATTTCCTTGATCTATCATATGATCCTCTTCAAAATGAACAGAATAAAAATAAGTCTGAATCACGGTTTAACCAATTCATGGTCATCCGGTTTTTCATGTCAGTGAAAACAGTTTTCTTGGCTTCCTCATGACACTTCCTCAAGCTAAATATACGTGTGGATTTGTCCCCATGCTGTAATCATAATGAGAAATGGATTCCATGTCTTCTTGGATGTACTTACTTGCCCTGTTGTATTTTCACTTAGGTTTTCCAATCTCTGGGCTTGGTCATATGTCGTGCATCTAAGGTGATCATGTATCACATTCCTTCTCACTTTTTGTCCGTTTTTCTCCCTCTGTTCATTCACACTCATTCTTATCTCATCATTTTCCATTTTTATTCCCAAGATTACTTTTAATAAATTAAAGTTTTTATCCAATTAATGCAGATTATACACATCCTAAATTCTGTTCCATTGGCTTCTCCTTCTGGATACTGGAGAACTGTGTTACATGCCCATGGTGCGGTCCACATTGCATCTGCTTTCTTCATATTTAATTTACCCTTCCCTCCATCTGTTCACAATCTACACATTCATTTCTGAACTTGGTATCCACCATAGAAACCATTATTCAGCAAGTGCAGGCTGCAAGGTCATTAAACTACTTCATGTCTGCACCCAATCTTATGACTTCAAGTGTTTCTTCTTCTCAAACAGCATAATCTCTGATCATCAGTTTGGATTCCACCCTCGTCATTCAACTTTGGACATGCCGCTGTTCTCACTCAACAAGGATAGAAGCTCTGAATCCTAAACATGAGGTCAGGTTGTCTCACTTGATATGCTAAGCCATTCAATGCTGCCTAACATCCTGCATTGCTTCAAGATGTCTGTCTATGGAATTTAAGGACATTTATTCCTGCCTTGCTGACTTCCTTTTGCTCATTCAGTCAATGCATAGCCCTCAATGGAATCCTGTGATTTCCTCTCCAGTAAAGCCTGGAGTTACACGAGACAACCGTTTCTGGCCAGTCTTGCTCCGTTTGATGCCTGGATAACCCTCATTTCCTCTTCCTTACGATTCCACTTTTGCCCAACTGTACTCCATCCAACAGATGGCAGCAACTGCTTCCTCATACGGACATTTTTGGATCAGATGCTGATTTGGCAATGTAGCATGTTATTCTATGTGGGCATAACCATACTCACACCCAATCTTTCTGAAAGGATGGTCTCAAAACCCATGACATAATTCCACGTCAAGCAGCTGCAAGAAATTCAGTCGAGCTGCTTGGCCTCCAACGTTGCAACCTCTCCTGGACAGACCATGTATATCAAGTTAACCCCAAATCCTGCCACATAATGGGCATCCACCATTAATATGAATTCTGTCTTCCTTAGTAGATCTGATTTTTTTTATGACAATCATTTCTCTGTCATGGCCTGGAAGAACATTGCGCCACTTTCCTGGCTAGACCAGCAGGAATGGAGGAGGTTCCTACCCTCGGCCCTTGCTAGGTACCACGCCCGCTCATCCATCAATCCTTGTGGCCATCATCACTGTGCCATGTCATGCACATCTGCCATCTTGTGCATTTCTTTTCCACGCGTACCCAAAATTCAAATTTTATTATATTATTAAACCTCTGCCATCGAAGATGGACGGAGGTTACTGTTTTCAACCCCCTGTCTGTTTGTTTGTTTTTGGTTTGTTTGTGAACAGTATAACGGAAAACTCCTGGACGGATTCGACGAAACTTGGTGGGGGATTAGGTATGGTCCAAGGATCATGCCATTAGATTTTGGACTTGGTCCAAAGTCCATATGGCCCAGTGGCGGCCATTTTGAAAAAATATTTGAATTTTTGTTTTTGCATTTCTACATGTTTTAAGTGATTCCAACCAAAAAAATAAAATTTGTTAGAGAAAAAAAAAATTGCAACTTTTTTTCAAAAAAAATTCGATTTTATTTGAAAAATATTTGATTTTTTTTTGCATTCTACAGTTTTAAGTGATTTCCAACCCCAAAAAAAATTGTTAGAAAAAAAAATTTTTGCAACTTTTTTTTCAAAAAAATTTCATTTTATTTTTTTGGCATTTCTACAGTGCGTCGATCTAGTTTAGTATATTCAATCGTGGTTCAGGAGAGTCTGATCCGTTTTGACCTACAATGAATGGATATCAGGTTCACTTAAGTGACCAGCAGTATTGGCGGCGGAGTTTTGCACTCTACGAGTGCTCCCCCTCTAGTTTAATTCGCATGGATCCCTGCACTTTCCCGACACCAATTAACTCTAAATTGGGAAGTCCCTGGTCTAAAGGTCTCACTTCTGACCCAATTGATGGGTTATGGGATTTGAACTCAGGTCCAAACATCACTCCCAACTACGAGTGTCACAGGTGAGCCAGTGACGTCAGCGCTCTTGGACCTAGTCCACCCTCCAAGTCAAAGCCTGCAAGCTATCTGAGTTGATTTTGGAACTTGAACTTAAGATTGTGCACAAGGAGTAGAGTTCTAGACCACCACACTGGCAATCAGGGAGCTTTGTGACTAAAGGTCCCATGACACTCAAAACTTTCTGGTTATTATATATTAACTTGACCTTCCTAGTGAAGAAATCACCCATGTTTCTTTTTTTAAATCAAAATGGGATAATTAGACCAATATTTCGAACATTTCTGGTGCTTTCACAACTTGCTATGCCCCGCCCCTTAAAAAAGTTGACTTCAGCGAACCGCACCTTCACATCATCTGCAGATCTCGCACAGAGTGGATTGACTCGAGATGTCGCACGCCGTATAAAGTACATACAAATGCATTGTGCACATGTGTTTGCTATCTCACTGATCATCTTAATTCCTGTGATTGTTTCGCGGAAAAGAAATTCTGCTTCTGAGCCGTGTATGCTAAACAATCACGAAGCAATTATTTATCCCATTACTACCTTGTCGTAGTCGTGTACAAATCCAATACGTGTATGCACAATAAAGGGCTATACCATGTCCACAAAATATTAAATGTGACTGTTGAACGTTTCCATTAAAAAAGAAACTTACAGGGACATACAAGTAGAATACTAAAGATTAATATTGCATCATTTCAAGGTGCAAGGAGATAATTTTAAAATCAACTGTGAAAAACCTGCCCCACATTTTGCAGCTTATTGAATTGTTCGTTGAAACCAGCCTGCTGGGATAGGAACGAATCCACATCATGCAAGCCAGGTATGGCTGCACTCGACATACATGGGTTTATTCTAAAGTGAAGGTACTGCTTTTCCATTGGCATCCTATTCATTAACATTAGCCAAAATGCTGTAATAAATGAACAGGGAAAAATATGTTGGCACAACTATGAAGGACAAATTTATCTGTCCTATTACACGGCCTCATAGCCTCGGACTCATATATATTATATACCATTTATATATTATATATATATATCTAACACCATTAAGGTCACAAAACAGTTCAACACCATTATTGCAGTGGCTGATCAAGGAGTGCTGTGGCATACTTCCAGTTGCGTACACATGACTTTGCTCTTCATTTTGGTTGAGGATCATCACAACTTATACATTGTGTGCATGCTAATACAAGTTACTTGTCACTCCAGAGTCTAGACTCGTCCGATAAATCCGTCGTCCGTCCGACTAGTCCGATAAATCTGACGTGCTGTAGCTTTCTTTATCATTCTCTTTTCTTCATTGTTTTCTACTGGTGCTACATGACAACAGTAGGAATAAAATTAAAAAAATGCAACAGAACGTCAGATTTATCGGACTAATCGAGACAATTGTGTCGCAAGGTGTGTTCTGCACACAAGTTTCATCGTATCCGGACAGCAAGATTGCTTCGTTTTATGCGTGGAGAGATACGGCCGATGACATGGCTGCCTTACCTTCATTCGCCGTGGAGAAACATGCCCGCTGCGCTGCGTTGGTCACGTCACCTCACTAAAATATTCTTGATATCGAGCAGTATGCAAGTCGAATTTACATTATTGAATTAGAATAGGATTTAGTCTAACCAGTTGTTATTGCCAAGTCTTCCTTCGATGTCTCCCGATCGTCAGAACGCCGGAATTTCATCGCCATTTCCTCTGCTTGTCCTGCTTCGGGCTCGAACTGCTGAAGCGTATTTCATTTCCAGCTGCCTGAACTCGACCTCCCGCGACTACGTTATCCGACAATTCCCCATCTGATTCAGACCAAATCCTTCATTTCTCTCACACTCACTGTCGCTACCAGACAAATGAAAGTCCACACCATCCATTATTCAAAACCAAATGTTTGATTTTTTTAAAGCAGAAATGACGAAGCGATTGAGTCGATCAATCGAATGTGGAAACACACAGAAAGCCAATAGAACACGTAGACCACCCACCCGAGTAATTACGTGCGCCTTTGTCATCCTGCAGTTGACGTCATGTTGGTTACGTGCC
>CM068954.1:42276645-42301330 GCA_035128595.1 Eptatretus atami | reverse complement strand
CTGTCTGCCTGTCCATCTATCCGCCCATCTGTCACGCTATCTCCTCCTAAACGGTTGTACAGAACTTAACCAAACTTGGGAGTTTTGATCAACATGTGGCGAGAAGGTGCGAGAGCAGCATCACATTTCAAAGCATTAATAATTTCATGAAGCTTCGTATGTACAATCTACATTGGGGGATGCATGAAATATGCAACAAATTTTTGGATTTGAACCTAAGATAATGCTAAGGGTGGGGACTGGGGATGACAGGGATCACTCAAAATTTGATATCGGGTCATTCCTGGTGGAACTTTTTGCCATCTTGCAACTTTGCTGAAGGTGGGAAGCGTGGGGATTTGCGATGGTGCAGCACTTTCGCTCTAATCCCTCATTACAAAAAAAATATGTATACAATGATAAAAAAAAACACATGAATCATTGCACAATTCGTGAAGCCAAAAGAACAGGTGAGTGGATCACCTTGACTGTGCCATGTTACCCCATGCGATGCTCACCCACCGAAACACAGTTTAGGCTGCACCATTTTGTATTTTTGTACAAGTAAGTACGTATGCAAAGGCTTGTAAAATTGCAGGTCTAAATGCTACATGATGTACTGTAAATGCAATTATGGGCTTTGTGTTTAAAAATAAAGTCTCTCACATGGTTGTGTGAATTGACAAAAATAGAACATTACTTGTTACCTTTGCCACTGAAGGTGAAGGAGGTTATGTTTTCACCCCTTTCTGTTGGGTAGTCACTAGACTACCGTTATTCTCAGGTTTTCCGTCTGTCTGTATGTATGTAATGGACAGACTCCGGAGGCCAGAGGACAAACCGATTTTGATGAAACTGACTGGTAGTCATACCAGGATCTAGTTGTATGCTTTTGAGCACCGTTGCTATGGACGCCACCGTTGCGTAGCAACGGACTTTGAAATTTTTGAAAAAAATCCGAAAATTTTTTTATATTTTTTTTTCGAAAATCAAAAATCGGCTCCGCGGTTTTATGCGCACTATAATCAACCTCTTTGTCAAAAAATTTCAGCCCGATCTGTCAAAAACTGTATGACTAGTATGCAATTATATAGCGACCACCCATGTTGCCTACCGGCTTGTCTGTATGTTTGTTTGTCTTTGTGTAGGATATCTCAAAAAGTTGTGGACGAATACGGATGAAATTGTGTGGACATATTGGGTGTGTGACAAGGACAAACTGATTATATTTTGGTGAAGATCTGGATTCGAATCCGACTACTAGAATTTTTTAGAGGTTCTTCACCATTGAGAGATAGGGCCAAAAACGATATGAGGTGCCGCGAGGAGGAGTGATGTAAAGGCCACATCGGCCATTTTGGAGTTAATGCCACATAGCACTATTTTAACCCTTCCCCTATCATCCGAGCCTATCATCATCATGTCATTAAAAAATGTCGCTTACATCACTATCCTCGCCAGGCCTCATATATAACATGACATCTCAAAAAGTTGTGGACAGATTTGGATGAAACTTGGTGGACAGTTTCGGAGTGTTGCACCGACGAAATGATTCGATTTTCGTGAAGATCTGAATCCGGATCTGGATAAGATAATTATTTATTTTTTAAAGTGATTCTTCACCATTGAAAGATAGGGCCAAAAACTATATAGTACTGTATAGCATGATATTTCAAAAATGTATTGGGCCCGATATGTTCTCATCAGTCAGGCATTATGTGGTGGAGGTATGCGCTCCACCGAGTGCCCCTCTAGTTACCTCTGCCACCGAAAGTGAACGGAGGTTATGTTTTCACCCCTGTTTATCTGTCTGTGAACATGGTATCTCAAAAAGTTATGGACGGATTCAGACAGAACTTGGTGGACAGGTTGGGATTGTGCGACAAGGAAGAATTGATTCGAATTTCGTGAAGATGAATGTGAGAATTTTTAAAGTGATTCTTCACCATTGAGATATTGGGTCAAGAACGATATATAGCACAACATCTCAAAATGCTGTGAAAGGATTCAGACAAAACTTGGTGGATGAGTTGGGTAGGTGACAGGAACAAGCTGATTAGATTGTGGTTCAAGTCCGGATGAGAATGCACCCTATCAGTGGGATACAAAACGTAAACTGTTCAGCCTGGTGGAGGTATGTGCTCTACCGAGGGCCATTGTAGATTTCTTTGTATAGGCCTATAAATATTAGAGCTGTTCCTTTATGTAATACAATTCAAGTTGTATTCCCAAAGTCCAACCGGGAGTGTCACTTTAAGGTTTCCCAACTCTCCCATATTCTATTTCCCTTAGGCTGATCATGATCTCCTCAGAATTAGGGGACATATTGTGAAAACATTAATGTTATGCAATTTTTAAGTTATTGGTCCAACGTTTGTTTTGCACAGATTTTCCACTTTTCTTACACAAAATAGAAAGAAACATAACAATGGTGCAGAACTCCAGATGAGGTCACCTGCTATCAGTTCCATTATGACTAAATAAGCTCACTGTAGTTGCTCTGAGCCTTGGTGGAATCCGTGGAGAGAGAGAGAGAGAGAGAGAGAGAGAGAGAGAGAGAGAGAGAGAGAGAGAGAGAGAGAGAGAGAGAGAGAGAGAGAGAGAGCACTTTAATTAGCAGAGCACGTTTAGACTCGTTATGTTTTACGCAGGTATTCTGAATGATTCCCAGAGCGCCTGAGGCCATTTGCTTTCCCACAAAACATTGCGGTCTTTTCTGGAAGGCTGCTGAGGTATGAAAGGGTTCGTGATTAAACGACGTCTAGAGACGGGCTAAACAAACAGCCAAGGAAGTGAGAGATGATGGGGTCACAGCAGGTCAAGCAATATAGGGCAGTCATTAGACTGATCAGGCAGAACAGGGCTTGATCACAGAAAGCAAAGAAGAATGAATGCAATATGGGAGAAAGAGGTTAAAGGTTAAAAAGTCTCAATCGTTTTGCAACAAAGTAAAACAATAAAAGATTCCCTGAGAAAATTTCCAACATAATAGTGCGAGAGCTCATAACGAAGACCGACATGCAGGAAGAGTGCTCGGATTGAGAGGAAGAAAGCACAGGGGCAGATGTTTGTGGGAGAGCTCAGTTCCTGCGGTGGAACGACCTTTCCGAGACTTCGAACCACTGAGGTAGTGGGCTTGCTCACAGGTGTGGCTGTTGGCTGTCAATGGAAAGTGCAGGAGGTGTTCCTCCCACTCACACTGCACTTCCAATATGCGTTGCGCCCCTGGCTGTTTGCTGAATCTCCACGCGAGCCGCTGCAGACTTGTTCGATCAAAAATGGCACGTTCAAGACATGTTCTGAAAAATTCTGAGATTATCTCAGAATTAAAATGTTCCTTCTTACTGTGTTCCAGTCAATTTGCCTCCTATCAAGGATTGTCAGTCCTCATGCATTTGCCTTACAGAATACAACTTTGGCACACAGCTTGGAAATGGAGAAGCCCAAAATAATTGTATATATATATATATATATATATATATATATATATATATATATATATATATATATATATATACATACATACATACGTACATACATATGTCACCACTGTGCAATAAATATGAAATATGCATGCATTTAAAATGATATTTTGTGTATTATACCTATTACCAAGGGAACTAAATCTCACTTGGAATAATTAAGTGTCTTTATTGTGGCTTTCTGTTAAAAATAGACGAAAAATCAGGTGTTCCTTTACACTATACTTACATAGTTACAAGAAAAAGAGGCCTATACAGTTACGAGAAAATGCAAGTAGTTACAGGATACTGGTGAAAACAAATGAATGTTTACATATATACAGATTCTATACATATTGCATGAATGGTTAGCTATTGTGAGCACGAGGCTGGGCTGATAGGGTGGCCTGGACGTACGCACACTCACCTTGAAGCTGTCTAGCCTGGGTTTGAATCCCGACCCAGCTATAAACTGTCATCCCGGTGTTTCACATGCAGGCTGATTCATCAATGTGTGTGCCATCCCTCAGATGGATGTTAAATGGGAATCCCGTCTTGCAGCATTCGCTGGTGGACATTAAAGATCCCACGATGTATTTCATGAAAAGGAGACGAGCTATTGCAGGCAACATGACTAAATTCCAAATTCCTGCCCGAACCAGCAGAGGGCATTGCATTGGTGACATGGCCGCACCATCAGCAATGAAGCTACCCCGCAGCCTTGTGCTGCATTTGAACAAAAAAGAAAGCGCAATGGCAGCAGGAAGCTGTTATTAATTCCACATTTCGGTGGATAGCTGTTTTTACTACATTGTACGTCGTAACAAATTCAGTGTGAACTGGCATTTGGTTCAGTCAAACAGCATGTGTGCACGCGATCTTAGAAGTTGCCATGTTCAAACATACAGCCTTCAAATATGGTCCTGGGCAACGGAGATGTGGGACACGCCACATGCCAGTGATATTGTTCCAACTTGGCAAATAGAGGTGTCTCGGGCATTAGATTGACGGCTTAGGCCAGAGGCAATATTACATTAAAGTCATGAAGGAAAGCATGAAAACTTCCTTCATGATAATTTAAAATCTCACTTTAAAACAATAAGCCATATATAAGGACAGCCAAGGACTTAATGGGTTGTACATTCCAAATCACATCAAACACTGTGAGCTTTGGCAGCATCGATCCATTAATACTTGGAAGCAAGACCTCCATGGCAGGTCAGGTGTTGTCCACCAATGACAGCAAGAGAGCTTATTTGGCAGTTCACGCACGTATCACCTGCCTGGTGAAGAATTTGCTCTCTTGCATATTATGCAGGGAGTGCTGCACCTCAGAGCAAGTCATATTTCATATCGGGATGTAGAGCCTGCTTTCCTGTCTACAACGAAGTTGTGGACACTAAAAAAAATTACACGGTATCTCTTATTAAGTGGAGGCTATATTGTGGGCCTCTCCCTGTCGAAATTCGCTGTTTAAAAGTATTAAAATTATTAATATTATTAAAGGTGTAAGTTGATTCGGAACGGGATGTGGATTTGAAGTTACATCATGTTGAAAGTAAGAATGCAGTTAGTACTTAAAAGTTCAGTAAAATGATAGAATCAGTCAATGTGATGTGGATAAGGCACAAGCACGATACGCAAAATTGTCGCTTCGTGTTTTTAAGTTTTCTTGCAACTCCTCATATGTAAATGAATCGTTGTAAACTCTCCTGAAAATGATTTTTTCAATGCTGACTTTAAATGTTTAAAACTCCAAAAAGAAATATCTCACAAAATCTTATTTTACAGATCAGTATAATTGTTTAATCATCTTTGCTATCATTTAATCAAAATTCAACTGAAAGACTATTCATAATAACGAGAATTTAGACCATGTGGAAATCGACCCAGAAAAAAACAAAATAACAGAGCAGTTGGTGTAATGTTCGTACTCCATCGATCATCGACAGATCGTGTGGATGATGTTCAGTGTTTCCTTGTCATATATCTTTATATGTATGTTCAATATACTGCACATTATAAGTTTTGCTAAAAAAAATTTGAACATTTATGCAGGTTATGTAGTATTATGTTAAAATCTGATCTGTTCTATGTTCTAGCTCGTCCACGAATCTGTGTATACTAAAATAACGATCCAGTCGCAGCCTTCTACCATTGTTCTCTGATTGTCAGACAAGGTGCTGCCTCCTGCTGCGAGCAGAACAAGGAAAGCTAGCTGTCACACAGGAAGAGTCGAGAGAGAATCCCTTGGGTTCATTCCAACTGCACTCAATTTGGAGTAATGTATATGAATCCATCCATTGGGACCATACTCTGTGCAGAGCGTTGGGACTGCCAAAGCAGACTCCTTGGCTATTGGGTACAATCCTAGACAGGTCGCCACTCTGACACAGGATACCAGCATGCTGGCACTCATTTTGCTGACCTCGGAAGGATGACAGCAGTCAACCCACCTGGTATTAATTCAACAGCTGAGTGGGATTTGAACTCATGATCCTTGGATCCAAAGCCCACCACCCAAACCATTAAGCCAACACCAGGCATAATTTTTATGAATGGGACATAAAATCTGAAGCCAAAAAAAAACATCAAGCACTTTGCAGTAGTCAAAAATGGTTTTATATAAATTACAAATAAAAAAAAAATTCTATTTATTAACATTTGGTGGAAATTTGGGTATATGTATATGTATGTATATATATATATAATATATATATATATCTATATATATATTGTTACGGCTTTGGAAATTTGCAATACACCAGAAAGGTCCTCAGGTTAGATATATCGATAAGTTCATGTGTAGTTAGTCCACACCCGTTGTTTAGAGGAATATGTGTGATTCATCCGGGGCGACGCTTTGAGTTAGCCATTTTTCTTTATCTATCATTATTTTGGACCAATCACCCCCCGACAACCAAATCGCCACCACCAACAACGCCCCTGAACAACTACACCAAACCGCCACTACCTTCACCTCCACAACCCCACCCCGCAAGCATCGCCTCACCCCCATTCTCAAACGACCCCACCTGGTATTAATTCAACAGCTGAGTGGGATTTGAACTCATGATCCTTGGATCCAAAGCCCACCACCCAAACCATTAAGCCAAACCAGCATAATTTTTATGAATGGGACATAAAATCTGAAGCCAAAAAAAAACATCAAGCACTTTGCAGTAGTCAAAAATGGTTTTATTATAAATTTTATAAATAAAAAAAAAAAATTATATTATTAACATTGTTGGTAAATTTGGTGTATATGTATATGTATGTATATATATAATATATATATATATATATATATATATATATATAATATTGTTACGGCTTTGGAAATTTGCAATACACCAAAAGGTCCTCAGGTTAGATATATCGATAAGTTCATGTGTAGTTAGTCCACACCCGTTGTTTAGAGGGAATATGTGTGATTCATCCGGGCTGCGACGCTTTGAGTTAGCCATTTTTCTTTATCTATCATTATTTGGACCAATCACCCCCGACAACCAAATCGCCACCACCAACAACGCCCCGAACAACTACACCAAACCGCCACTACCTTCACCTCCACAACCCCACCCCGCAAGCATCATTCTCAAACGACGCCCGCCAACAACCAAACCACCACAGCAAACTCCCCAACCACCTTCGCCTTTCTCCTTCCACAACCATCAACCACACCACCTGTCAACACCGAATGTCGTGCTGTCCAGGCCCGTTCGTGATTGTTGCCGAACGCGTCGAGCCGCGAGTACAAAATGGATGCCTTTACGGAGAGGAAATCGGATCAGGGGAGGTTCACGCCCCCTTTTCCTCCGTCCAAGGGCAAGCGTCGGGCGGTGTGGCCCCGCCCCCAAGCGCGATGCATGTGGATTCCTTTTAGGAGGAAATTCGGATCAAGAGGCTCACGCCCCCTTTTTCCCGACCAATGGCTGAACATCGGTGGCGTGGCCCGCCCAAGCGCGATTTGATCCGCGAATTTACATACACGCTCCTCCCCCGGTCTATAAAGACACGAGCACAAGGCGACTCGCGGCTGGCTGGTCGAGTGAAGACGGAGGTCGTCGTCGAGGGTTTCGTTGTTGGGTCGTGGCGAAGTCGTGGAGTCTGAGTCGTGTGTTTGCGGGGATCGGACGGCGAAGGGGACGGAGCTCGGAGTTGAGTGCGAGGGACGAGTCGCGGAGTGAAGCAGGGACGCGGAAGAGAACTCAGAGGGAGAGTTCGCCGGAGTCGGTGCGAGTCCCAAGCCCGCCAGTGGACGGAGCGTCCGCCATTCCCCTCTCCACCCCGAGCATCAACAATCCCCCCATCCACGCTGAGATAGCGCCGGTAACCCCGTCCGTTCCCCACCCCAACCGTGGTGTCGACCGACCAACACGTGCCTGCACAACGCACGCCTAAAGGAGCTCACCGACCACGCCAGGGGCACAGAGTCAGGCACGTTACGCTGACATTGCGGCTAGCCGCCATCGCGCCATGAGGCGCGGGTAAGACCCCTTCGGTCTCGTGGACCTGGCCGCTCACCCAGGTCCCACGTACATTTGGTCCACGGACCTGTCTGCCCCCTTGCCTATGAGGGTGGCTTTTATTTGCTTTTTGTGTAAATGTGTGTGTGGCGCCAGTCTTTTAAGTAAACCTGAATAAGTGCTTGTACATTGCTTTATTCGTTTGTAACTCTGCGTTGTGTTCTTGCTTTGACTGTTATATGTGCATTCTTACTGTATGGCTGTGAATACGTGCTTGCCTTGTGTGTGTGTGAAATAAAAGTGCTTGTTAAATTGTGACCCGTTTCGTTGAGTCCTTTCCTTCGTTTGAAAGTTCCATCTTGCATCACGGAAGGGATTGGTAGTGGGTTTAGACACCCAGTAAGTAATCTGAACCATCGAGGTCGGCGATAACTCCGCTCGGTTATCCCCTTAGCGCGGAACGAGCCGCTTAAGCGGTTCGTGTGCGGAGCCGACCTGCGGTGTGGTACAACTCCTCGGTACGCTACCCGCGCGGGTACTTAGGTATATCGACATTCGGCGATTCACCCTATTTCGCGCGGGTAGAATGCAGACTGGGTTGTGGTGAGGTTAAACCCCCACCCGAGACTGGCTCCTGGCGGTAGTTCCAGGAGGGTCACGACTGAATTGTCTGTCTGGTGGGCGACGCGGCTGCTATTAGAGTTAGGATGCCGATCGCACGCTGGCGGGCGAGAATTCGTAACAATATATATATATATATATATATATATATATATATTTATATGTATGTATATGTATGTATAATATAATGAATGTGTATATATATATTATATATATATATATATATATATATATATATATATATATATATATATACATACATACAAGCCGGTAGGCGACGAGGGATTCGCTAGGATCGAAGCGCTGGATATGATGCCTTTCATTCTGACTGATCCACCGACGAAGATTCATTGCCAAGACGTATTGGTTCACATACAATTGTTCCTCTACCTGGCAAGTTTTTTCCTATTGCGTATTTTGCCAACTGGCACTCCTCATAAAAAATGACGGTAAATAGACACCCTATTTTTGAAGGACTACCATTTTAAAAATAATCGGTTTGCTGGTTTGTGCTGTGTCGCCACGCGTTGCAGGCACACACACACACACACACACACACACACACACACACACACACACACACACACACACACACACACACACAGACGGAAAACCCGATAAACTTCTCTCAATGCTCTTGTTTGACCACACCTCCTGAGCCACACAATATTTTTCATAAGCCACGGCAACTTTCCATAAGCCACGCCCACTTTCCTATGCCACTCCCACTTTCCTACGCCACTCCCACTTTTCATCAACCACGTCCACTTTCCCGAAGCTCCGCCCACTTTCCAAAGCCCCTCATAAAAAATGACGGTGAATACACACCGATTTTTGAAGGACTACCATTTGAAAAATAAATCTCAATCAAAAATCGGCTCAAGTAAAATTTTCTAAATATCTCAAAGTGTTTAATCCGAAGTCTCGCTTCTCTACATTCAAAACTGAAGGACAAGTATTGAAAATACTGTACGTGGTTTTTCGGCCGCTGCACAGCAACGGGGGTTGCTAGGCAACAAAATTCAAACGCGCACATTCCACCAAATACTGCACATGTTGGCAAAGTTTCATCGAAATCGGTTTGCTGGTTTGTGCTGTGGAGCCTCGCGTTCCAGACACAACACACACACACACACACACACACACCACACACACACACACACACACACACACACCCACACAGACGGAAAACCCGATAAACTTCTCTCAATGCTCTTGTTTGACCACACCTCCTGAGCCACACAATATTTTTCATAAGCCACGGCAACTTTCCATAAGCCACGCCCACTTTCCTATGCCACTCCACTTTCCTACGCCACTCCCACTTTTCATCAACCACGTCCACTTTCCCGAAGCTCCGCCCACTTTCCAAAGCCCCTCATAAAAAATGACGGTGAATACCAACCCGATTTTTGAAGGACTACCATTTGAAAAATAAATCCTCAATCAAAAATCGGCTCAAGTAAAATTTTCTAAATATCTCAAAGTGTTTAATTCCGAAGTCTCGCTTCTCTACATTCAAAACTGAAGGACAAGTATTGAAAATACTGTACGTGGTTTTTCGGCCGCTGCACAGCAACGGGTGGTTGCTAGCAACAAAATTCAAACGCGCACATTCCCACCAAATACTGCACATGTTGGCAAAGTTTCATCGAAATCGGTTTGCTGTTTGTGCTGTGGAGCCTCGCGTTCCAGACACACACACACACACACACACACACACCACACACACGGAAAACCCGACAATAAGGGATATCTAGCATATATAGCGAATCCAATATATATATATATATACTCGTATATGTATATATACACACATGCAGATAAAATCTACATACACTTTGATCTATTGACCTAAATTTCTCATTATCAACATAAAATAATTGTTGTGAGGCAAAGATGGAATGGCTGGGCACTGAAATAACAGACAGCAGATAGAAGAGCTCTATGGGGAATTGGAAGTTGATGAATGTGTCAAATTCTAAGGGAAATATCAATGTTTTTTAAAATATTTGGATGCAGTCAAGGCTCGTGGAAGAACTAGAACACTGAATGGATCAAGATGCAACAGAGCCAAAGTAACAGTAGAGAGAAGGGGGGGTTGGGACACCAACAGCAGGGTTGAATGACGGAATAGGGTGATATTTGGACAAATAATGGGTCTGGGGCGGGATGAGGGGTAAGAGAGGATGAATGGGGTGGACAAGATACATACGGAAGCAAACTCTCAGGAAGGAAAAACTGCAAATTTTGAAGAAGATAGGATTGTTGGTAATGGAGGAGGGTGGTGGTTAACAGGGGTTATTCTGAATTTTGGGAATTTCACCAGAAGGGGGTTGATGGTGGTTTGCGGACATTCGCTCGGGCTTTGTGGAAAACTGCGGACTCCGCATGTGTCCTGCAGAAACCTTGGGGTGTATGTTAAGATTGGAGTGGTGGGATTATATATATACTGTATATATATATATATATATACATAGTAAAGAAAAAGGCACATTCAAGAAAAAAATAATTAGATTTACATTGTTAAGAGTGCTTATATTTTGCCAAACCTTAAACAATAAATATCAAATCACATCATTGATTTCTGAATTGCCCTTTTTATTATTTACTTGTTATCTGGTCTTGTATGTGTGGGGGTGAGTGTATGTGTGTACTTGTTGTTTTTGTGTTTCTGAGGCATGACTGCGATTTGAGGTTTATTTCTTAAGATTTGTAAAAATAGAAACTCCTCAACTGACCTCACTCACTGGTACCTGACCTGAAATGAATGGTTACCTTGGGAATAAAACCAGATACATGCCAAGACTCGAGGTCTATTGGCTTGGGGAAGCTCCCTGGGAAGCGCTTGAAACTTTGGCTAACACCGAATCTGCTCTTGCTTCTTTATTTTTGATTGGATGCACCTTTTTCTTTTAAGTGTGTGTGTGTGTGTGTGTGTGTGTGTGTGTGTGTGTTGTGTGTGTGTGTGTGTGTGTGTGTGTGTGATGTAATTGATAAGTTCAATACTAATTTGCTTTGTTGATTCTGTTTTAATTGTAGTTGCTAACTGGATATCTGCGATCAGAAAGCAATTGCTAATATAAGCCTCCCTCGCTTATCTTTGTTGTTCGCCCGTGACTTACCCTTGGCCCACGATCAAATGATGGCATATTTTGTTTGGATCGCCATATGACCTTGACGATAAAGTGTATATTACGATAAATGTGTTATTCTTAACCTACATTCCATTCATAAAGCTCATCATCATGAAAATCGGAGGAAAGTTATTCAAATGAAAATTATTCAACAGGAAAATTATTCATCAAAAACGTATTTCTGTCAATTAGGTCACAGTCTGAAAGAAGTAGATAAAGCACATTCATCAAATATCAGGTGCACAATTTCAATACAGCTCCACTGTTATGATGTAAGAACATCTTGGATGGCCCAGCGGTCTTTGAGATTCCGCATTGGCAAAATTGAGTGATGAAAGAAAACGTATTATTTTTTCAGACCGCCATTTGACCTTGACCTTTAACTTGAAGGGTACAATGTTAATTAATCATAAATTAAACTTATTATGGGATATCTAGAGAGGGAAATTTCATTCCGATTAGCATACCTTCGATGAGTTTTGGTGAAAAATGTTAAAATGTCTATAATTGGGTCATGACCTTAAAATTAGGTCAAAGCCAAAAAGCTATATCAAACCCGGAAACTATATATTCCCATTATTGATTCAAAATTTCATTCTGAAAGTCCCTGCTGGATCCGAGATACAGCTCGGACATTGGCAAAAAGGGAGATAAACATAAATGGTGGTTTGTATTCTTAGGGGTATAAGACCTTGACCTTTAACCCGGAGGGGTGTGATGTAAATGAAGCGTAAATGTGCCTTACTCAAGGCTATCTACAGAGTGAAATTTCGTTCTGAACGGCTAAACCTTAGTCAGGTTATGTTGAAAAATGTTAAAATGTCAATAATTGGGTCATGACCTTAAAATTAGGTCAAAGTAAAAAAATAATGTCAAACCCACAAGATTTTTATTGCCATTATTGATGGAAAAGTTAATTCCAAAAGTCCCAGCCAGCTCCAAGATACAGCTCGGAAATTATGAGTGCACGAAGAAGAATAAAAAAAACCTTTTTTTTTCCTAAATGGTGGTTTAATACTCCTCGCGATCTGAGAAACGTTGTGGTCCCATTAAAAATTGGTCTAATTGTAGAAACAATCCCACTAACTGTAGAAAAAACCCCTATGATATCCTATAGGGGGAGGCTTAATTAATACTTTTTGTGTGAAATTGAAAACGGCTCGCCTCCAATACTCAATTAACTTGTTTATTGTAGTGAGGGTGCAGATGTATACTGTGTCAGTAAATAATGTCATCCTTGAAAGTATCACTCGGAAATATATACCGGCAGGACAGCAAGGAGAACCACTATATCACAGAATCATCTTCTTCTCCTAATCATTGAGTCAAAGAGTGGTAACCTGCAGCTCATGATATTTTTCTTCCTCTGGTAGGAAATCAAAAAGTTTACAATTATGTGTCCTTTAGCCATAAGTGTAAGTTTCATATTGCACACTCAGTGAGAGAAAGGGATAATTAATGCCACAACCAATTCGTGTTATTACACAGCTATCATAGCAGCATTAAGTCACTGGAACAACTCATGGTTTGAAGTCAATTTATTGATGTTGGTGAAATTTTGTCTCTGAATCTTATTTTGCTCTCATGACCATGCAGTAGATATGGTAAGTATGAAAATAATTTCCAGGAGTTAAACACATTTGGCTTTGGAGATACAAGCAAATAGGAGAGCATCTACTTTTGTACACAAAGTTTATGTTTTGATCAGAATTTATTGAAATTATAATAAAGACCAGAAATATACACAAGTTTAGTATCACACTTTTTGTTCTCAAGCAGTAACTGAACAGGTTTGTGTATTATGGTATGTTTACTTCACAAATGCCAGATTTTTGGTCAAGTCTCAAAGGTCAAGTCTTTATTTGAGTCCCAAATTTAAAGGGGCTTCTCAAGTAACATAAATAATATAAAACTCTTACACACCAACCTGGCAATGTCACCATTGCCTCACAGATTGGCAATGTCAATGCCTCACAGATGTTCTCTCATATACCATTCTGTTTTTGTATAATCCCTCATATACTTTAATCCCCCTTTCTATGGAGGTGTTATTGAAAATGTACAATTAGATTTCCAATCACTCAAAAATGGGTAGATCGAGTTGTACGTTTAAATGAGCAAATCTCAAGGTATGCGTTATGATTCCTGTGAAGTCGTCAACCACCTGAGTGTTATGTCAAATCTCAAGTCGTAGAAAATGTGAATGAAATCTGACTACGGTCTGAGTCACTGATGAGAGTACTCCGGCCTGAGAAATACACAATTTAATAAAGACAAATTAAGCAAGATGATGAAAACATGGTATAAACTAGAACGGCACTCGATAGAGCACATACCTCCACCAGGCTGAACAGTTTACGTTTTGTATCCCACCGATTGGCCATATCAGGATCTGGACGTTAACCAACATCTAATTGGCTTGTTCCTATCACCTACTCAACTCATCAACAAAGTTTTGTCATAATCTGACCAGTTCGTTTGAAATATTATGCTATATATCGTTTTTGGCCCCATCTCTCAATGCTGAAGAATCACTTACAAAATTACAAAAAGTTCTCGTATCCAGATCCAGATCCGGATCTTCATTAAAATCGAATCAATTCTTCCTTGTCATACACCCAACCTGTCCAACAAGTTTCATCCGAATCCATCCACAACCCTTTGTGTCCACAATACATCGTTTTTGGCCCTATCTCTCAATGGTTAAGAATAACTGAAAAAGTTATATCCATATTTAGATTGTCACCAAAATCTTATCTATTCATCCTGTCCAGCAAATTTCGTCCGAATCTGTCCACAACTTTTTGAGATATCCTGCTCACAAACAAACAGACAGGGGTGAAAACATTACCTCCATCCACCTCCAACACAGGGAAGGTCTTCACATTTTAAAACACCATGGGTTCCTTCACTTCCCGATCACCAGAAGTTTCTTCCCTGCGACTTCCATGCTGCAGCACAAAAGTGCAGTGATGCGATCATTCGCCATTTTGAAACCACGACCATGTCGATGCTCTCTGGCAACGTATGTGCCTTCTGGTAAAGCTCTGAAGTAATTTCCCGTCTCACGCATTGAAGCGTCAACATCTGCCTCTGCAGCTTCTCCTTGAGGTTTCTTGAAGGTCAAGCTGTGTCGTTTCTTCTATTATATGATGTATTAAATATGTGGCTGGGTAAGACCCTGCCAAGTTGTGAGATTAGGGTGTCCACATTCTGCAGAGTATCAAATGTGTAATCGCCATAACTGTTGTGGCATTGTGGCAGCCAATCCTCATCAGTCTCAACATTTTTTGTTCTTAATGTTAGAGAAACAAGTTATCTACAATTGCAGATATCGGGGATCCCATAGCTGCACCAAGGAATCGTTGATAGCGTATTCCATTATATATGGAGGAAGATGGATTGGAGGAAGTGACGTCATGGATGATTGATCGGAAGAAGTGACATCGCGACTGTGACATTTACCTCGTGGCATGGCTGAATGAAAGTTGAAAAGAATGGAGACAGACGTATAATTGCAGCCTCGCAGCCACCACTCAACTATCTTCGAGGACGAATCTCATGGGCACAAATCTACAGCATACAGGATGTATCCTGGGTTAATTTTTATTTTGATTTCTACTTCTTGCTTCTGGACACTTTTGAACTCATTTATATCACTAAAGTTTGTATATTTTAGACTGCATTTCTAACCTCCTGAATCATGTCGACACGTGGCCTGCACTCACATGGTAGGACTAATGCTACCCCACCCAAGACGAGTGAAGCCGGGTCCAGGGTCACCGCCCAGTTCACATCACCAAAGGCCACAGTGGCAGTAAGGTAGCACAACCACCTGCCCTGGAGCCCAAACCGAGACCCGCCTTAGGGACAGACCAACCGACGTTTGTAGATATTATGTGCTCTATTACCCAGTCCTCAGCCAATGTCTGTGCCAAACTCGAAACACTGACCTCGGAGGTTTCTTCCATCAAAACCAAGGTCACCGAGCTTGAAAAGGCCATTGACATGGACTCGCACAAAGTAACAGAGCTCGGACCTTCCGGACCTCAAACTTCCGGAACTCAAACAGCATCTTGAAGTGGAAATCAATTAACTGAAAGATAAACTCACCACTATGGAGATTTACAATCACCGAATGAATCTCCTGTTGTATGGAATCAAGGAAAAACCTAACGAAAATGTGTACAATGTCATGAAGGAAACCTTCACTTACCATGGAATCAACGAGTCAGAAGCTGCCAACAAAGCACTGGTCAATGCCCATCACCTCCCCTGCCGTGTCAATGTTGGACCAGACGAAGGCCGCAAACCCCACCCAATGATATCATAGCAAAGTTTGTGTGCATGCATGACCGCACCAGAGTACTGAGATCATTTGAGGATCATCAGCACCGGCACCATCATTGAGCGGACTCGCCACAGTCACTGACTCGCTCTGAAGTTCAGCCACGCAGAATCAGAGTATGAACAGACTTACCCCCTGCCCTGAATCTCCAGCATGGAGAGCTCACCAAGACAGCATACAAGCTACAGAGGAAGAATAATTTTTGATGAAGACAGTTGTAGTGGGGGCCAAGGTTCATCTTCAGTGGAAAGAAAAGAACACCTCAACTTGGCATCCCTACCAGGACTGAATTAACACTTACCATGCCTTCTGGACCTCTTCTCTCTCTCTTAGTATACCATACCATGGTTTTGCTTCTCATTATCATATTTCCCATCAATCATATTTTCTGTTTTGTTGGAATGCAGATCCAAAATACTCAGAAATGTTAAGTGCATCCAAATTGAAGGATGTTTATCTTGCTTTTACCTTTGGTGCTACATAAAAAATTGTTAAAGTACAAGAAGATGTTATTTTCCTTTTTACACTGTATGAATAAGTGCTGAAATGGTTTCATTAATAATGCGTTTTCCCAGTAGGTAATTTGAAGATGAAAAAGAGTTTGGGTTATGATGGTAAAACCAACATTCTTCTTAAGTAGGTTATTCACAAAATAGATTTCCCTTTAACCCACATTTTCAATTTGGCTTCAGTTAATGGTATTATTCCAAATAAAATGAAAATCGCAAAGGTCATTCCTATATTCAAGAAAGGTGACCAGAAAGACTTAAGCAACTACCGTCAATTTATTTTGACATTCTTTTCGAAGATTCTTGAAAAAATAGTTTATTCCGAACTAATTCAGTTTTTTTAAGCAATTGTCATGTTTTTACTTGGTCTCAATTTGGTTTTCATCAAAAACTTTCAACTATACATGCATTGCTGTTGTTTATTAATGAAGTTGCCCAAGCTATTGACAACATGTCACGCACAGTTGGTAGTTTCCTGGTCTTCTCCAAAGCCCTCGACACAATTAATCATGCTATACTATTAGATAAACTATCTCATCACGGAATTAGGGGGAAGTCCTTGGAGTGGCTCAGTAACTATCTTTCTGATAGAAACAATGTGTATATATCAATGGTTTTGAGTCGACTCCACTCAATTTCCTGTGGGGTCCCACAAGACTCCCTCTTCGGCCCACTTTTGTTTATTTTTCGAGATATATAGCAATGATTTTTCAACACTCATCAGCAGTTTTGTCATTTATCCTTTTTGTGGATCACTAATCTATTTTTCTCTCATCGTAGTCCCGCAACTCTCTTGGACACTGTGATTGCTCAATTGAGATTTGTTTATGATTGGATCCACACCAACAAAATGTTGCTTAATATTAACAAAACAAATTTTATGTGGTGTTTAAATATGAATTGGTGTTTGAATAGACAGGAATCTGTTTATAAAGTACAAATTGATTTCTTCTGTAAATTATTGTCTCAAAATACAGGTGTTATTAACAAACTAAAAGATTCTGGATCCATACATGTTTTTCATATAATCTATTCTGCCTTAATCTTGCCTTATTTGAATTATGGTATTCTTGATTGGGGAAACAGCTTTAACGGCCATCTATAGTGTAAAAGGAGCCATGTCTGTCTGTCTGTCTGTTTGTTTGTTTGTTTGTCGTGTTATAACTTGAGAATGGATTAACGGATTTCAATAAGTCCAACAACAGTGGAGTCAGGGAACTCCCAGGAAGGTTTGCAATGCCAAAAAGAGAAGAGAAAAAAAAGACGGTGGTTTGTGTGTGGGTACATAGGTACAAGTGGCGAAACTGCAAACGTCAACTTGCGACTGGTTATAGGCCATCAGCCATGCTCAGAAAGTGCCTGAAAATCAAGTTTCGTTCCACTCATCGGGGGGTAGACAAAACCTTGATAATATGATAGTATATATCCAAATACATACGTATCCAAAAGTTCTCCACTCAAAGAGCTGCAGTTATTGTGTATTTTCATCTTGAAAATCGATGCATTCCCCGCACTTCTCATTTGAATTTCTCCACTCAGATCATGTGTGGGCCACGTGACGCCTCGCCAGCCAATAGATCGGCTGACATCGTATGCAAATACGTCAGACTGTCATGTGACCAGCTAAGTTGGCCAAGATGGCAGCTTCCTGCAGGGAGGAAAATCACCGCAGCTGATCGGCGATTTTGATGAATATGGCCGTGAGGACGCTCCCAGTGTATTATTCACCAGACAATGAGCGAACGAAGAAGTCAAACGTTTTACGTCTGTAAGATGGGATAAATGGAAGAAAGTGTCAACAAATGGCTCGTCTTAGACGGTCACGAACGACGTTTAGCCGAGAGTGCCGGGCGCGGAGGACAAGTTCGATCATGGGCTATGTACCCGGAGTGCCGGTGTAAAGATTTCAAGCTACCCCCCCCCCCCTTTCAAGTTACCTCCCGATAATCTGAAATCGATTTCAAGCTACCCCCGGGGTAGCTTGAAATCGATTTCATCCCACCCCCTACGATTTCAGATTACCCCCTCAAAACATTTATTTATGTTGTTTATTTACAAAAAATAGTAATTTAATTGATATTGAAAACTAATTAGGGAAAAACCTTTGACCACGTGACAGCCTTTAAAGAGTTTGCAATGAATTTTGATTTTATTATGAATGATTTTTATTTAATATTGTATTAATTGAAATCAGTATTTCTCATACAGACATAGTTTTTGCCACATTTTTATGAAATCCTTCTTCGATATAGTTGATCCAAATAGACATACTGGTATATCTTTTTAACCAACTCAGACTATATTTACAATTATGGAAAGAACGCAATAAAATCAATGTATAAGAAAGGCAATGAAAACAGCTTATTTTTAATTCACAATTTCGTTGTGGTGGTGGTGGTCGTTATGGCAGCTTAGCTGCCGGGGTAGCTCTCATTTCTTGAAGCGCGACTGTGTCGCTGATGCAGTGCCCCTCTACCAGTACACACACTGGAACTGGTACTCATTTCGCCGACCTCGGAAGATGACAGGCTGAGTGCGTAGCCTGGTGTTGGCTAGTGGTTAGGGTGGTGGCTTAGGATCCTAGGGTCCTGAGTTCAAGCCCCGTCGGCCGCTGAATTAATACACTGGGGTTGACTCAGCCCATCATCCTTCCGAGGTCGGCGAAATGAGTACCAGTTCCAAGTGTGTGTGTACTGGTAGAGGGGCACTGCATCAGCGACACAGTCGCGCTTCAAGAAATGAGAGCTACCCCGGCAGCTAAGCTGCCATACGACCACCACCACCACAACTAAATTGTGAATAAAAAAAGCTGTTTTCATTGCCTTTCTTATACATTGATTTTATTGCGTTCTTTCCATAATTGTAAATATAGTCTGAGTTGATTATAAAAGAATATACCAGTATGTCTATTTGGCAACTATATCGAAGAAGGATTTCATAAAAATGTGGCAAAAACTATATCTGTATGAGAAATACTGATTTCAATTAATAACAATATTAAAATAAAATCATTCATAATAAAATCAAAATTCATTGCAAACTCTTTAAAGGCGGTCACGTGGTCAATGGTTTTTCCCTAATTATTTCAATTTCAATTAAATTACTATTTTTGTAAATAAACAACATAAATAAATGTTTTGGAGGGGGTAATCTGAAATCGTAGGGGGTGGATGAAATCGATTTCATGCTACCCCGGGGGTAACTTGAAATCGATTTCAGATTATCGGAGGTAACTTGAAAGGGGGGGGGGGGGGGTAGCTTGAAATCTTTACACCGCACTCCGGGTCCAATAGCCCCATGATAGAACTTCGTCCTCCCGCGCCGGCACTCTCGGCTAAACGTCGTTCGTGACCGTCTAAGACGAGCCATTTGTTGACACTTTCTCTCCATTTATCCCATCTTACAGGCGTTAACGTTGACTTCTTCGTTCGCTACATTGTCCTGGTGAATAATACACGGGGAGGGTCCTCACTGGCCATATTCATCAAAAATCGCCGATTATCTGCCGGTGATTTCCTCCCTGCATGAAGCTGCCATCTTGGACAACTTAGCTGGTCACATGACAGTCTGACTAATTTGCATACGATGTCAGCCGATCTATTGGCTGTCGAGGCGTCACGTGGCCACACATGATCCGAGTGGAGAAAATTCAAATGAGAGAGTGCGGGGAAGCATCGATTTTCAAGATGAAATACACAATAACTGAGCTATTTGAGTGGAGAACTTTTGGATACGTATGTATTTGGATATACTATCATATTATCAAGGTTGTCTACCCCCCCCCCGATAAGTGGAACGAAATTGCACGATACAGCTTACGGCTGATGGCCTATTATCCTGTATGGAGGGCAGGTTTCCCAGAATCATTTTTTGTTCTTGCCCCATAGATTAGCCATCGCAGCAAAGATTGATATTCCCATCAGCAAAGCGACAGGTCATATATGCTAGTAGAGAGAAAATTAGTATCATTCAGAAACGGGCTGTTAGAATAATAAATAATGTTGGATTTTATTCATGCACGAGTAAGCTATTCAATGATTGCAATATCTTTAAAATTCCTGACTTATTTTCAAATATTGTCTTGGAGTCTTCATGTAAAAACGAATTAAAGATACTTTACCAGATGCTTTTATTCCTCTGGTCCAACATAATAGTGCTATACATTGTTACCCTATGAGACAAAATGATTGTTTTCATCTTTCACGTACTCGTATGGTTTTCACAAATATAACAAGTATGTTTACTGGACCTAAATTCTGCAATAGCTTAAATGCTGAATTACTTGAAACCCCCTCAATCAATAGTTTTAAACAAAAGCTCAGGTGTTACCTTTTAAATATTTACTGTATGTGTACATTTTCAATGTCCTACCATTATTGGATTGTACAGGTGGTACCAAAGAGTGACAAATTCTCTTGTTCATTAAACTAAAGTGTTCTCTTTGCAGATCACATGGCTTCTCTCGCATCATGTCGTTCCTTTGTGTGTTCAATGACCTGAAACACAATTTTGTGCGTGTGTGTACTTTATGTCTACTTCCAAACTATTGTTATGCTCAGACTAATCGTCTTCATGCAAGAACTTAATCCTTTACAAGTTTAGCTTTTCATTTAGGTTCCTCACATTTTACACTGATTATCCATGTCTTATTGATCTCACTTTGACGCTTTAATATATTTCACTGTGTTTTGTATTTGATTCAGTCCAATTCTTTGTTCTATTCTGAATTTGACTGAAATTTGCATGAATCATGTCTTTTGTTGTGGAACTATAAACTTGCAAATGCCATGTGAGTCAGACACATCTTCACAATGTTTAAGATTGTTAAGTGATTTCTGAAAATATGTTTTCCAATCAGGAGACCATTTCAATGGACCGCTTGTGATTTTCCTTGCCGAATCAACCGGGACATTTGTAAAAAGCAAAGCCACATCAAAAGACACGATGACCTCATCATCTTAGATTTTAACCTCTCTTAGGCTAATTACAAATTTGTTGCTGCTTTTAACGGTGTTTTCAATCTTGCCCACCAATGTGCTCATGATGCGTGTTACAAAGCCAGTGTGTAGCATGTAACTCTTATCGAGAATACTATTTTTTTGTAAACAAGGCCAAGGCTCATGGAATAGTGAGAACATTGAATGGATAAGAACACAACAGAACAAAAGGAACAGTCGAGAGATGGGGGAAACATCAACAGCAGTGTTGAAGGATAAAATAGAGGGAGACTTGGAAAAACAATTGGTGTGGGGAGGAATGAGGCATAGGCAGGATGCATGGGGTGGACAACATGGATACAGAAGCAAACTCTCAGGAAGGGAAAATGGATATTTGGAAGGAGATGGGCTTGGGGGTTGGGAGTTTCTCAGGGGTAGAACAGATCATAGTTTTGGATGGGAAGTGATCTGAGATGGAGGTGAACAGCTATTTTGAAGAACTGGAGGGAATAATGAAATTGAAGAGAATGTTCATTCTACAGGCCAAAAAAAAGTGGAACAAATGAGTTGGGGTGAACAGTAATTCTGTATTTTGGGAGTTTCACCAAAAGGTGGTTGCATTCAGCAGAAACGGAGGGGGAGAAGGGGGGACAAAGCACATGAAGAGCAGAGGGAGTAAGACCAGAAAGGAGGATGTGGAAGACAGACAGATTATGACCTGTCTGCAATGGGAAAGTGATAGGGACATGGACTCAGATTAAACGCAGGAGATATCAGAGGGGAGAGCAGTATTCCATCAAGCTGTTGATGAAAGCCTCGTTGATGGATAGGATTTCAGGTGTGCTAAGTAAGGACTTTGTATGATGGAGGATGCCCAGTCAGTGACTGGCTTTGGAGGCCAACTTTGAAATGTGGTTTGCCCAAGAAAGATCATGGCTGATAGTGTGACCCAGGAGTTTCGTGACTAAACTTCCTCAAGAGAATTGTTAAAAAAATGTAGATGGAGAGTTTTCCTGTTGGTCCTTTCAGAGTGACAGAGAGTGAAAATTTTCTGGATTTAAAGATATATTCCAAGTGTTTGTCCAGTTTGTAATTTTGTCAAGGTCTGAAGAGAGAAAGGCTACAGCCGGCCTGTATGAAGGATGAGGGGCGTCATGGCAGATGCAGAGGGTGGAGTCATTATCAAATAGATAAAGGGGATTTTCCAGAGAGTTAGCGAGATCACTGATGAAAATCAGGAAG
Source organism: Eptatretus atami (assembly GCA_035128595.1). Taxonomy (NCBI): domain Eukaryota; kingdom Metazoa; phylum Chordata; class Myxini; order Myxiniformes; family Myxinidae; genus Eptatretus; species Eptatretus atami. Next base: position 42,278,627 of record CM068954.1, on the reverse strand, counting down.
AGCACTGAGCCCAGAACACTGCTTTGTGGCACTCTAGCCTCAACAGGGAGAGCAGATAAAAGGATTCCGTTGAGAGCCATACAGCTACAAGAGTCATTGGAATCAGTAAGCCATGTGTGGCATTGGCCTTGGAGCCATGTGAGGCAGAGTTTGGTGAGCAAGGCCTGATGCCAGACTGTATCGAAAGCATGAGATATGTCTCGAGAGATGGCCCTGATCTGTATTTCTTCAAACACTGCCGATGTGCTCATCTCACGGAAACCAATTTCTGTTGAAAACCTGGTTTTGTTTTGTTGTAGCATTATGAGCTAGTTTATGGTATTGCATCCTACCAGAGGCATGATGTGCTTATGTGGGGTTGTGTGGTGTCCACTCATAGGATCTCCAGTTTCCTGGCATGTGTGCCAAACATGTTTCACTGCCACCCCATCCATTGCCATTCTAAGGAAGAGATTGAAGAGTTGCCCATTCATAATCCCTTACCATCTATGTCCTAATGACTCCCTTGTCCCACTGAGGTGCTGGAGTATGTGATGTCCTTCCTTTATTCTGAAGCTCAGAAAATGCAAACCTGTTACTTTCATGACATTAAGCCTCTCATGACTTCCAAATAGAGGACAACATCTAAAAGAGTCTGGCAGGAATAATTAACATAGACAGACATTGCTGAATTGCAGATAAAGATGTTCCATGGTGCGTTGCCATCCATCCATTGTGACCATACTCTGTGCAAAGCGTTGATGCTGCCTAAGCAGGTCTATTTGGCTATTGGACATAATCCTGGACGAGTCAACACTACGACACAGTATACCAGCATGCTGGCACTCATTTTTCTGACCTCAGAAATATGACAGGCAGAGTCAACCCCACCTGGTGTTAATTCAACAGCTGAGTGGGATTTGAACTCAGGATCCTCGGATCCCAAGCCCACCACCCAAACCATTAAGCCAACATCAGGTATATGTGTGTTGCCGATATCATCATATTAATGAATAACAAACAGCTTTGTTGTCTCCACTCCATAAGTCTCATGAATGCTTTACATAAGGATATGGGAGGATGAATCATCCATTGTTGAAAGAAGAAAAAGAAAAACCACAGCCAACGAACACCGTGCATGCCATTGATTGGTCCACTGATCATGTATCTCAAAAACAGGTTGCAAAAATGGAATGGTGGAAGGTACAAATTATGGGTAAAAGAGAGAAAAACTGATAGATCACTGAGTCACCTTCTTAAGAAGTCCAGATTGCGAACTGCGCTCGCTGGGTTGGCAGGGTAGCTTTGAGGTATGCGCACTTACCTCTGAGCTGTTTCACCTGGGTTGGAATGCCGATCCAGCGACAAAGTGTCACCCTGGTGTTTCACAGGCAGGGTGAAGCCAGTTGCCGCTGGGAATCCTCCGTTGTGCAAAGTCCTTCCTCGGACCACCTGAGCTCCTGACCACATACAAAGTTTTCGTCCACAGCCTGATGGAGTACTGCTCTCTCCTCTGGGCTGGTGCTCCTGCCTCTCACCTTTCTCGGCTTCACGCTGTGGAAACCAGCATTTAGGAACATTGTTATCTCCCGCGGTGAGGCTGCCTCTTGGGCCTCACCGCAGTCTTGTCGGTGATCATTCTGTCTTCTGCTGTCTCCTCTCTGGTCTTGCACCCACTGCTATGTCTGCGATATGTCCCCCCCCCATATTTCTGCAGGGCACTCAAGGTCCACCACCAACCCCCTTCTTGGTAAAACTACCAAAATTACGAATCACTGCTCACCTTCACTCTTTTATTCCTCTTTTTTCCAGCCTTTGGAATAAACTCCCACACTCTCTTCAATCCCATTCTTCCTTCCAGGCCTTCAAAACAGCCGTTCACCACCAGCTATTATCTTCTCCCATCCAAGACCACGATCTTTTCTACCCCCGTTGATCCACCACAAATCCACCTCCTTCAAATTCCCTGCTTTCCTTCCTGAAAGTCCCTGTAATGTCCATCT
>CM068954.1:42259685-42274922 GCA_035128595.1 Eptatretus atami | reverse complement strand
GGGGGGGGGGTGAGGGGATAGTGGAGGATGTGGGGCAAATATATTTTGTGTTGTGGCTAATAACCCCCAACCCCTGTTTGCAGCATGGGTCAATATATCACTTGCACTGTGGCAAGTGCACAGGCGACAATAGTAAGTCGTCTCCACTTCCCCTCACAGAGTGGGGGGTATGGGGCATTTATGTCCATGATTGCAGAGAGAAAAGGAACTCATTAAGACGTTTTTGTCAGTCCTCAAAGTGCCTCAGGAAGTTGCATCACTTCCTTCAAGCTCAGTGGCTGTGTTCATGTGTTGTCACGTACTTGTCTGTGTTTGTGTGCATATTATGTGCAGCAGCTCCTTCTTGAGCGTTACACCCTAGATAAAATAAAATAAAATAAGTAAACGGTTTCAATGAAGATGATATCACAGAAGAAGGCCAGGTACAAAACGACACGTCATTTACCTTTCCAATAACATTCAAATGTTTGAAAAAATCTGTAAAACATTTAGTGGGAGGAAACCAGCTTGCCAGAACAGTTTGAAGACTCAACATGAACAATAAAGTTTCAGCACTGGTTCAAGGCCTGTGAACTTTCCTTCTTGGATTGTCAGTTGTTTTAAAATTCCATCGAAGTACTGAACTATTTTAAACTCACATCTCCAAATTTATGTTTCTTATAATGACCCAAGACTCAAGGAACAGTTTGGACAGGAATAATTTTTGCAGGGAAAAGACAAAACAAGGCAGTGCACTTTAATGAATTGCAACGATATGAGAAGACAATTGACATGTACAGGGTAATTACATGAAACCTTTCATTTCAGAACAAGCCGAACTACTGAATAGGGTAATATAATTATAAGCAGTTTTCTGCACATTTTTAAGCAACTCAAAAGTACAAACCATGCATTACATATATATATATATATATATATATATATATATATATATATATATTATATATATATATATATATATATATATATATATACTGTATATATGTTTACATAGTATGCTTAAGGTTGCAACATATAAAATGCAATTAATTACATCACACACCATATATATATATATATTATATATATATATATTATATATATATTACATACATACATACATACATATATTATACAGCTTATTTTGACCACTCACTGACTGACTGACTGACTGACTGACTCAGTGACTGGATAATATTAATGTTCGGTACTTTCCGGGTGACACAGAAACTAGAAAGCTGAAATTTTGCATGCTGATGGACATCATCGCGATACAATGGGAAAACATCATAGAACTGTCAGAAAGCATCCCAAATGAAAATATCCAAAAAATTGTGCAGCCTTGTTGTCTCATGCAGGTAAGTGACCCGAGACAATGGGGAAGCACGGTTCGTTGCTTACAATGTGTAAGCATACTCCACTATATAATATATATATATATATATATATATATATATATATATTTATATGTGTGTAAACACTCAACACACACACATACACATGAAATGTGCAGAAAATGAAAGTCTGGATAAGTCAACCATGCTGGGTCTGGTTAGGGGAAGAAGAGGAAGAGGCAGACCTTGTATGTGCTACATGGAAGGGAATAAACTCTGCAACCAAAGTGTCTCTGCAAGAGCTTTGGAAAGCAGTGTAGGATAGGGATGTCTGGAGAAATCTGATCAGAACTGTCACTCAAAGCTGACCATGACTTGATGGAACTACATAACTACATAAATATGTGTATATATATATATTCATACATATATATATATATATACATATATATACATGTGGATTTAAACCCAGGTTACCAGTGTTTGAGTATTTGGAATGCGAAGCAGACCAAACCAATTAATTCCATCTGTGTAAGTCGTGTTTTGTATTTAGTTTCTGCTTATGCTATTTCCTTTTTGCTTTGTTAGTTGTTTTAGGGCAGCATATTCATGTACATTCTCTCTTAACAGAAGTGGACCATCCATTTATGACATCCATATTTTAATTACATCATCACTCATCAGTAGAAGCGGGGTTAGAAGGTCGTTCAGTTGTCGGTGAAAGGATAATCACATCCTCACAAATTTTCAATAAAAAACAACAAGTCCAGTCCACAGGACATAAATCTGTTTATTATAATGACTATATTGTGTGTGTGTCGGTTGTTATCAACACATGCGGGTTTCAGTGTGGAATGGAGTCCTCCCAGGTCTCAAGGTATCCACCTTTGTGTGTGCGCACATATGTGTGTATGTATGTATGTAAATATATATATATATATATATATATATATACATACATACATACATACATACATACATACATACATGGACAGAGCCGATAGAAAGTCTACATCCTTTCACTTTCTGTTGCCTTATAGCCTGGAATTAAATTGCATTCAATCAGGCTTTTTCCACGCTTATTTACATGTGGAAACCCAAAACTTCCAAGTGAAAAACAAATTCCACAAATTTCAGAAAATGAATTAAAAACAAAAAACTAGAATATCTTGGTTGGATGAGTCTCCAACCCCCCTTATAATAGCAATTGTAAGTGACCTGAGGTGCAACCAATCACATTCAAAATCACACACCAAGTTAACTGGCCTTCACCTGTCTTAAATTGTCGTGATGCAGATTATTTCAAAATAAAATCAGCTGTTCCTGTACGTTAAAGTGCTGAGTAAAGCAGTTCACAGCAAAGACTCAACCATGACTACCAAGGAGCTTTCAAAAGACATCCAACATAAAGTTGTGGAAAGGCAGAGATCAGGGGATGGGTATAAAATATTTCAAATACATTGAATATCTCTTCCAGCACAGTCAAGACAATTATTAAGAAGTGGAAGGTGTAGGGTACCACCAAGACCCTGCCAAGAACAGGCCGTCCCTCCAAACTGGATGACCAAGCTGGGAGAATGATCAGAGAGGCCGCCAAGAGGCCAATGGTAACTTTGAAAGAGCTACATGCCTTTATAGCAAAGACTGGTCACTGTGTGCATGTGACAACAGTATCCCAAGCACTCCATAAGTCTGGCCTATGTGGTAGGTTGGCAAGAGGGAAGCAGTCACTCAAAAAAGCTCACTTTGAGTCCCGTTTGAGGTATGCAAAATATCACTGCAGAGATTCTGAAGCCATGTTTCAAAACGTTTTGTGGTCTGACAAAACCGAGATGGAACTTTTTGGCCTAAATGCAAAACTTTATGTTTGGCACAAACCCAACACAGCATATCAACCAAAGAACACCATCCTAATGTAAAGCATGGTAGTGGCAACATCATGTTGTGGGGATGTTTTTCATCAGCAGAGGGACTGGGGCACTTGGCTGGATAGAAGGGAGAATGGATGGAGCAAAAAGCAGAAAAATCCCAGAGGAAAACCTGCTGCCCTCTGCAAGAAAGCTGAAATTGGGACGGAAGTTCACCTTTCAGCATGATAATGACCAGAGGCACACAGCAAAAGCTACACTGCAGTGGCTAAGCAACAAAAAGATAAATGTCCTTGAGTGGCCCAGTCAGATCCCCGACCAAAACCCAATCTAAAATCCATGTCATGACTTTAAGATTGCTGTCTGTCAACACTCCCCACACAACTTGGCTGAACTTGAACAGTTTTGTGCAGAAAAATTGGCAAATATTGCCCAATCAAGGTGAGCAAAGTTGGTAGAGACCTATCCAAACAGATTCACAGCTGTAATTGCTGTCAAAAGTACTTCCACCAAGTATTACCTCAGGGAGGTGAACACTTATCCAACCAAGATATTCTATTTTTTTGTTTTTAATTAATTTTCTGAAATTTGTGGAATTTGTTTTTCACTTGGAAGTTTTGAGTTTCCACATGTAAATAAACTTGGAAAAAAGTCTGATTTAATGCAATTTAATTCCAGGCTATAAGGTAACAAAAGGAGAAAATTTTGAAAGGGGGTGAAGACTTTATTTAGGCACTGCACATACATACATATATATATATATATATATATATATATATATATATATATATATATATATATATACATACATGACCGGGTGTAGTGGTGTGCGCCTGTAATCCGGCTGCTCGGAGGCTTGGGTTGGAGGATCGCTTGAGGACGGGTGCTCTGTGCTGGGCCGCGCTATGAGAGGGTGTAGGGCAGCCCGGAATCATGGCGAAACCCAATCCTTATTCCCTCTGTCGTAAGAGGCGACCAGGGTTGCGTCAGGAAGGGCATCCGGCGTAAAACCTATGCCAAATCAGTATGGGATCATAACGGATGATCCGCTGTGGCGACCCCTAACGGGAGCAGCCGAAAGACGAACAACATGTATATATATGTATGTATATATATATATATACATGCACTAGCAGGGTACCCATCACTGACAGGCTCATCGATGTCTCACCTCGAATGATGGTGTATTGGTAGAAACAAATGTGTATATTCAGCGTGCAGATATCACAGTAGGTGGAGCTGGTAACTTTGGCAACCTCGTTCCATTCCACCAGTGAAGATTTCCAATCCATGCTTGTTGTACCTCTGAAGTACTGCTTGGGAGTGAGGGTGATATTCTGAAAGCTCGGCTGGGAAACACATTTAGGCACGTTTTTGGCCTGATGGAACACCACCAAAGTTATTTCTGTGCCAACCGACCATCTACAGGCACCTATCCCTCTCCACATCGCATATTCAGTCCCCAACCAGCCCCCTCTCTCATTACTCCCTATAGCTTTGCTTTTGGCAATTTCCATTCAGTATTTCTCATAGCATTTCATTTTGTTTTCCCATTCGATGATCCATAGATCAGTAGTTTCAGTTTCACTTTTCGAGGTCAGTTTCACTTTGGGATATCAGTTTCGATTTATCATCACAACTTGTGATGTGACACGAATGGGGCACAAAAAATGTCAAAAGCGATTTTCGGGGGAAACTGTTTTTGGATTTTGTAAAGGGTGTAGAGGGGTCTAAAGTGGCTTCAGGGTCTTAAAAGGTCAAAAAGGGATCTAAAAGTGTTTTAAGGGTTTTAAGGGTCATGAAGGGGTCTAAAGTGTTTAATAGGTTTAAGGGTCTTAAATGGATCTAAATGTCTAAAGGGGTCTAAGTGTTAAAGAGAAAAGTGGTCTGAAGTGTCCAAATGGTCTGAAATTGTCCAAAGGCTCCAAAAAGGTCTTTAGGTCTGAAAAGTTTCTTAAGGATTGAAGAAAGTATATACATCTCAAAAGGGTCTAAAAGGATATTAAATGGTCTAATGGGGTCTACAGGTCATACAGGGTGTAAAGGAGTGTAGCTGTCGTAAAGAAATTACCTCCCGCTCGTAAATAAATTAACTCTGGAATGCCACACGGCAAAAAATGGGCCAAATGACCTCCTCATGTCTGTTTAAACTGCCTATTTAGGTGCATCGTGGTTAAAAATCTGATCGTAGAATGTTTCGTCGTGAATTAACTTTTGGAGCTCGAAGCACTGAGGTCACAAACAAAAACACATTTCGGTTTTATATTTAGAGATGGACAACCTATTTTCCTGTTTCAGCCTCTTCTTCCTCTTCTCAGGGAGGTGGTGTCACTTTTTTGTTTCTTCCATCGACCAGTTTACAGTGAGATCTCTCGGCAATGCCACAGCTAACAGAGAAATGCTCAATCAGAACCTCATTCAAGGTTATGGGAAAGCTCATCCAGAAATGTCCAAAAAGTCCTTTTACAGCTCATTTTAATATATAACAAAAAAAAAATGTCATTACATAACGGCTCTGGAAACACCCCCAACCCCCCCTTGTAAATGTAAAACTCAATGACATTTGGACGTACACCCATCCCCATCAAACTCCAAACCCCAACCACATTAGGTACGTCATTTTTGAATAACCCCTGAGATAGGACAATGGTAAGAGGTTGGAGATATCGATAATGTTGTAAGAAATGAAATATATCTCACCTGTGATTGAATATTTCTATGATAGTGACCAGAAACCATTTGAAAATCAAAAACAAGTCATGGTTGCCAAAGGTTACCGGCTCCACCCACGATGGGATTTCGTCACTGAATTCTTACACTGAATTCCTGTTTCTACCAACAAAACATAGTCCAAAAAATTGCTCATTTTAGGTGAAGCATCTATCTTGAAATTAATCAAACATCGACGATCAATTTGCGATCAAAGATCAAATCACAATGTTGACTTGGTTCTTTTATACAATACGATGCATGTATATTCGAGGTGTATATTTGGTGAAGTTAGCTAGGATGGCAACTTTTTTTTTTCTCCAAACTTTTCACCCTTGAGAATTACGTCTTTAGATGAGCAGCAAAATTACCTTTAAATCGATGTGTGGATTGCATTTGCACTATCTTTTAGTTTTTGAATTATTCGCACATTAGAGAGGTCACGTGACCCCTCCTTTGCCGATTTTACCGATCATGGTAAGGTCTTAATTGACAGTTATTTTTCGCATTTGATACTATCCTTGACAATCGGAGGATACCACCTCACCAAATATATCGGTATCTGGGTTGAAATCCAAAACAAAATGGGCTTCTTATGAAGAATTGTAGATACGGATCTACCCTTGCTGAAATGGCGGCAGGTGGCAGCTCGGGCATTTATAATTTATGAATTGCGAGAAAAAGACTGTTTAAAACCCCTATTTAGGAGCATCGTGGTAAATAATGTTATCCTATAAAGCTTTGTGGTGATTAACCTTCAGGGCTCAGAGAAGTAGGGTCAAAAAGAAACATTTCACACGTGTGTGTTGTGTGTGTGTGTGTGTGTGTGTGTGTGTGTGTGTGGTGTGTGTGTGTGTGTGTGTGTGTGTGTGTGCACAAATATATTCTACGATGTGTGACGAAACATTCTATGATGGTAGGGCTGGAAGATACATTTATGTGTGTACATATATATTTAAGTTGCTTTCAAACTTCTCTGATGAGCACAAACATTAAAAGCCTCTTAAAATTACAGCACTATGGAAAAGGGCTTTTAAAGTGCGTATAAAATGAAATATTTGGAAGCGATGGAACAAGTGGTATCCTCAGACATTAGGGGTTGTGTTCAAACCATCTGCACAATTTTCCGATAACCGCATGGCTTGCATTAACAACACCCACGCGAAACGCCTACACACAATCACACATCAGATTCTTTGTCAACATCAATAACCCAGGCGTCCTTTATCCAATTGGTCAAAAAATTCTGCTGATATTATTTTTTTGTATGCACCGCCCAAATTCCTGCATCATTATATATTTTCCAATATAATATTTGTGTTTGAATAATGTGACATATCATCAAAAAAGTATGCAGTGTTGGAAAAGGAATGGCGCAGGCCTAATTGATCCTATAAAAACGAGGGCGTCTGTCTGAAGATCCGGCAGCTTGGGTTGGGTTCTGATAAATAATTAAACTTTGATTCTGGATGTTAGACAAAACAGTGCATGTCGTGTCAATCGCGGCATTTCCTTTGCGATCCAAAATGTCAAATAAACCCCTTTGTGTATGAATTCCAAATTGGGGCTTCCTGGGTCACACCCAGCAGTGTACAACTGTCATTCTCATCTCATAGCACTACTAAAGTGCAATTGAATTGCACATCCACGAGGACCAAATTGTAAGTTGGTGGTGCAGCTCAATCAGCGGTGTTGCTACATCCCTGGAATCATAGTAACAGTTTCAGTGCATCAATTTAAACCGTACGATAAGTATAACATTATAGGTAGTTTATTATTTGCTTCTATTATTGTGATGGTGCACATCTGGACATAAAAGGAGTCATAATTCCAATTCCTGTTCTAATTCCCGAAGATTTTGAAGGAGGCTTTTTCCTCGGCAATGAAGTTAACATTGTACAGGACTTGTGCATTTTGTTAATTTTTGGATCTTGGGTTACAACAAGTGTATTGCAGATGATGTTTTTTAATTGTGGTTGGTTAAGTCTTGCGAGCAATGTTTCCATATACAGTAACAACCAGAGCATTAAAATAAAAGCTGTTATGTGTCTTGTATTTCACATATGTACTGCTTTATTCGATCAAAAGAATAATGACCATTTGTAGTGAGTTGCATGATGCTACAATTTTTCTCACCATTACCAAATCCAACCCTCCAGGTTATTTGGTAATTAAACACAACATTTAAAGATTATATTGCATTATAAATAGCTCACAATGACAAGCTTATCTATTATTTTGCAGTGACGAACTCATTGGATATCTTGCAAATAGGAAAGTTGAAAGGCCTATTGAGGAATTTTCAATCTGAACTTCTCATACATTATACGACCAGTCACAGTGAATGATAATCCTGTCTTACTGAACAGTTTGGCTCTATCTGGCCATGCTAAGACCTTACCGTGCTCTTGGTGATCTGCCTCTCCAATACTGCCATCCGGTGTGCTGCGCTCATGCGTCTCATCTATCAGAGGAGTCAGCTGGTAGTAGCAGCCATTAGAAGCTGATGATGCAAGGCCCGGTACGACTGGCGGTGCTCGAAAGCTGCTCACCATGGCATCACTACCTTCACCAAATCCTTCGTCGGTGCAGGTAGGATGCGCTGTTGCGTACTCGCCTTCCAGAGTGAACTTCACGCGTCGTTGAAGCTGCTGAAAGAGGGGGAAAAAAGAGTGAGAAAGGAAAAATAAAATGACTCCAACAAATTGGGTTTTGGCAAATTAATGGGCACAATTGATGGTTGGGTATTTTTTTTACGAGACGCTGCTGGAGAGAGAAGGAGAGAATTTGCTAAATCATTTAATCAGTCAGGACTCATTAAAGGGAAAAATAATTAACATTTTACGGATCTCTCTTAATGGTAGGGGCTGGAAGATTGGATTTCAGCGGGTGATAATCGGAATGTGGTGGCTCTCTTGTTTTGGTTTTGTTGAACCTCTTTAGCTAAAGCTACGCAGGCAAAACATGACACATTTTGTCTGCATGAATTAGATTGTCCATATATTACAATTTTTACTGATACAATGCACCAAAAATGATGTCAGAAAAATGACCTCATTTGTATAATGTGCAGAGTAAATAACAGCCAACTCAAATAGATGTGTGAATGGGTGAGTGGGTCGACATATGAAAGGGCAAGTCATGAAAGCAAACAATTAGACAAGTTGGACAAAACATGTCGGCATCAAGTCTTAATCTCCATGCCATTTCAACATTGCGGGTCCTGTTGATTTATGTTTGTGGTCCTGCTTATGGGCTTATGGCGTTTTTTAAAATCTTCATTACCATTCTGCAGTAATAGGAGGTCAACACATGGAAGCATGACTCAGCTGCAGCTTTACAACCATACAAGGACATGTCTTTCCATGAAGCTATGCATGCAGTCTCTTCTTAAATAGTATCAGTTGTTTCATTTCACATGAGAGAGTGAGAGGATTTGGGTGGAAGCATTTGTAACTTTAAAAATTCCAGGTTACTTTGACAGTAATTTCCCATCTTTTGGAAGTAAGGAAGGTATGAATGAACCATGAATGATGTTTACATATTAGGTGAAGTGTCAGGAATTTCACTTTTTTAGTGCAATGACAAGAATATCAGGGGAAAAAAATGCTACAATGTGGATCCCTGTCAAAATGAATAATATTAAATACATTTTTTTTAATATAAAATAACTGCAAAACAAATTGTTAATTTCTTTTTTCTCATCTCATCTCATCTCGTCTATCCTCTTCAGGCCAAGTGGCCTATAAGGCTTCAGTGCATACTCTCCAATCTGCCCTGTTTCTGGCTAGTGGCCTGGCTTCATCCCATGATCTCCATCATATCTATTTTATTTTTCCACTTTTCTCCTCCAGGTTGTTCTCGTACGTCCCACTTTCATTCTTCCTTCGGGCTTCCATACTTGTTCTTCTTCCTTCTTTATTGTATTATATATCAATATTTATAGTCAAATGGAAGACCAAGAAGGAACCCGAAGAAGTAAAGAGCAAGGGTGGAGTCATCAGGAGGAACCTGGATGGGATTTGGGTTTCAGCCGCTACTCCATCACCCTCAAACCCATCCAGGCACAGTCAAGTGAGCCTTACAGAAAACTTTCTGCAATCATTTACTTCTCCTTAGAGAGATAGATAACAATAGAGAGGAATAGAGAGTAAAAGGGATGAAAGAGAAGAAAAAGCAAGAAAGTGCAGCAACATGTATAAGCTACCAGAGGTCCAAAGGCCTGACAGGATGGCCTAGAGGTGTGCACCCTTACCTCTAAGCTGTCTAGCACGGGCTTTAATCCTGACTCACTATAAATTGCCATCTCGGTGTTTTGCAGGCACGGTGATTCATCAATTTGTGTTCAATCCCTCGGATGAATGTCAAACGGGTGTCCCATCTGCCAGCATTCATTGGTGGATGTTAAATATCCGATGGCGTCCTTTGCGAAGAGTCGGCGAGCTATCGCCGAGACCATGGCCAAATTCCAAATTCCTCTCCTAACCAGCAGTGGGTATTGCATTAGCAGCATAGCCAAACCCTCAGCCAATGATGCTACCTCGCAACCTCGTGCTGCATATGAATGAAGAAGAATAAATATTTATCTCAGATGTGATTTTTCCTGTAAGGAAGTCTGCTGTACAAAGAAACTTAGTTGCAGAATGAATCAATTTAGCTCATCACGCCTATTTCATATCTATATCCCATTATATAATCTCAAAACATCATATTTACAAGATTCATGTACATATATTTTTATTTAACATAATTAACATCTGAGGTGGCAGGATAGCCTTTTCACCTCTGAGCTCCCTATCTTGGGATTGAATCTTGGCCGAGCTATAAACTGACATTCTGGTGTTTTACATGCAGACCAATTCATCAATATTTGTGTTGTCCATCAGATTGACATTAAGTTGGAGAACCCGGCGACCAGCACTGGTTAGTTGGTGGACGATAAAGATCTCATGGTGTCTTTTGTTAAGTGTAGGCAAGCTATCACCGTCACCCTGAACAAATTACAAATTATTGCCCTGGATGACTCCTGGGATGGCAATGGCAAACTATGCAGTGTAAGCTCTTGCCAAGCAACTTCTTTAGCAGCACCAACACTATGTCAACAGTTAGTATATTTGATTGATTGACTTGATATCTGCATCTCACATAATTTAAACTGAACATCAATTTATTACTTACGAAATCTAAAGATTTCGTAAGTATATTGATGGCTTCCATCCTCTGTTTGTGTGTTTGTTTGTGTGTGTGTTTGTGTGTTTGTGTGTTTGTTTTGTAGGCACGATAACTCGAGAACGGAAGAAGCTACCAATGTCAAATTACACCACTTGATTCAGGAGAGTGATGGCTAGCGCTGATTAGATTTTGGTCAAAATCGGTCAAAGGTCAAGGTCACAGTGAGGTCAAACATTCGATTTTTGATGGTTTGGTACAGAATCATCGTAGAAACTTCTGGTTTGCGTCGCTACCTTCTCTAGAGACAGCTTTTATTAGACAAGGTCAGAGGTCAAGTCGACGATTTCGTAAGTACCAGTCTATGACTGCTTGTTTTTTCCTTCATAAAATATTACTGCATCTCTTTATATCAACAATATTGCCGAAGAGCAGTCAGAATTTCATGGCCACTAAATGGCAAAGTGTCTTGTAATGCGCCACCCAAGCTCAGACTGCACCAGCGCAGCAGTATTAATTCCATTTGATTTGTCCAAAACAATGTTTTGAGTTTTTCAGGGCATGTGCGAGCAAGCAAAAATGTGTGTCGAAATGAGAATTTAAAGAAATGGCTGCATTATTCCGTAGCTTCATTTGATGCAGCATATTCAATGTTCATCTTAAGTAAAATAAATAAAATCTCTATTGTTCCTTCCACACAAGTTATCATCTTTTTTTTTTCTTGTAAATTAATCCTTCATGCAAGTCACTTCAAGTCATAGCATGTCCCAAGCACCAGAATTAACAATATTTTTCAATTATGCCACAGGCCCATTTCCCATCAAGCACTATATCAAAAATCTGATTGTCAATTGTTGTCGTGTTCTGTTAAACTTTTCATGATATTGCGACAAAGCTTTATATGCCATGATATCATTGTCAGAGGAAAATTATAAGTGGCAGGTATTTGTGATGAAAGAAAAATGTCACCAAATATCAATTGTAACACATTTGTCTACAATTCAAAGAGTCGACTGCAAAATGATGACGGTTTTCACTTCAATCACAAATGCAACCGTGTAATCATTATGTGCGCCCCTTTGTGGGGGACAAAAAAGATTTTATTGGAATGACTATCATGAAAATAGAGTTCATGCTCAAATATGGGCAAGGAGATATAAATAGCAAACACCGTCGTAACTAGCTTGTTTAGGTACTAATTGGACTTGTGGGCCTAGCAAGGGAGTTGATTTATGAAAAATGATAAAGGATAAACCTTTGTGCAGTGCAATATAAAATTCATCTTGGACAAAAGGAGAATGTCAGTAATAACTGTATCCATAAGTTACTGGCAGTTATAACTGACAGCTGCCATGGTGTTAAGCTATCTCTTTCAGTTTGGCACTGGATTTTGTATGAGATTATTGCATGATGGCTCTACTACTCTACATGACCAAAAACTTTGAAAGTGTGCATTTTTAACTGTAACTGCAGTACGTGTGAGAAAGAAGGAACACGCTCCACAAAATAAAGCTTTCAATGAAAGCATGGCTGAAGGGATGGCCTAAATTAAAGGCAGTTGCAGGTAAATATTTCAAGAATTTCATGAGGAAGAGCGCAAAGACTTCCATGAATTATATCTGGACGTCGCCGAAAATGTTTGATTTCCTTTTGTTTAAAGTGAAACCCAGAATTAAGAACTGTGGTCCACATTTGAGAAATTCACCTCCACCTGCAGCATGACCTGAAGCAACATTTACATTTTTGGCAGATGCTCCAGCTGCTCTTCCATTTCCTAGTGGCTTTCTGCTAAAAACTGATGGACGTGACTGACAAAATTAATCTCCATCAAATATCTTCGGTACAACTGTCATTCATAGATCTGACAGTTTTTATGTCCATGCCATCCATCATGCCTGTCCGTTCTAACCGCTATTACAGTTTGTGTAAGGTATGCAAACCAAGAATGCTTGTAGTCGAGGACGAGGCTTCGGAAAAGGGTCGAAAGTGAGAGGCCAGAGAAAGGTAGAGACAGAATGTGTGAAAATCAATGCAATTACATTTATACATTTATATTCACTATAATAACCTTCTAATGTAATTACATTTTAATGCAATTACATTAAAAAATCAATGTAATTGCATTTCAACTTGCTAGACAGTCACAAAATCCAGACATGAAGTTAATCTGGATTTGTTTCAAGTGCTGTCACAGGGATTTTCTCTGCCTTGATTTTTGTGTTTCCACTTTTGACAAATTTCCATCCATCATTACACCAAGTCAGTCACTCACAGCACCCTCAAAACAGGGTTGAAAAGATGCACGGTCTAAGATGCTTGGAAGTAATTTGTTCTTTCCTCCAAAATGTACGTCTGGATTTCTTTGACAGTAATGAAATAAACCATGCGTGAAGGTCTCCTGCGAAAAGGAATGGGATACCAGTGCTGTCATAATGAGGCATGGCAAGCCGACTCCTGTTCGCGTCTTTCCTTCCCATCTTGGTATGAAACAGACTTGCAAATCCCAAGAAAGACAGATTTAAAATCTGTATTAAAAATACGATGCTGAACCCCAGCAACATTGGAAATATGAAATAAACAATTTCAAATACATTACGAAAGGCAAACACTGTGTGTCTCCATTAGATGAATTCACACACTGATATGTTCTATTGAAAGCCGGTTGTTGTTCATTTCCAAACAACAAGTCCCCGGTCTGTGAGGCGAGGGCCCTGGGGAGGTGCTGCTATTGAAGCCAGGTGCTTGTTTTGCGAACGCTAGGCTCAAACACATGAAGTATGTCGTGTGTCGGCTCACACATTTGCAAAAAAAAACATGGCAAGTGCTTGATTTGAAGAACCCTAGCTCGAAATATGCAGAGGATAATGGTGGCTTGGAGAGCAATCTGAGATATTTTTGGTGAAAACTCTGCAAATGGTGCTGAATTGTTATTTGCACAGACCCCCCCCCCCCAAATACACGTGATTGAAATAAATGTAATAATGGTATTAAGAAACAAAATAATTTCCTTATCCTGTTTTAATCAGACGTAATTAATATGCCAGGAAACATGACAAACAGTTAATATATATATTAGAAAATAGCAGCGACCTGCAGAACATCCGCACAATGTAAAATGTGATTTCAATTCCTCAACTACCCCCCCCCCCCACCCCTCACAAACCTGAATTCATCACCTCCCCTCACAGCCTGAAAACTTCAATCCACTCCCTACTCCAAGTCTTCAAACACTCTCGCCACTCCCCGACCACAACTCCTCAACTGCCATCCTCCCCCCACTCCCCACCAAACAGAAACTGTGAGTGAAATAGCAACAATGTGGCTCCTACATGTCATGGCCCATCACGGTCAACTTTCCAACTCACAATCCCGTGAGATATGCAGAAACTCCATGGAATTGTAACTCTAAAGTGTCCATGAACAGCCTAATTGTGTCATTAAACAATTTGGGTGCCGGGTGTGAGGGAGTACCAGCACGTCGCTGAGCTGGCTCTGATGTTCCACCGAATCACGGTAGCGCCTGCCTCTCATTCCCTGTAGTCCCTCCACTCTCAACCCGTACCACTAAATGGTCTACTTGTGTACATAAATTATTTCAATCGTGATCTGTATTGATTTGTTTAATATTTGTCTTTAATATGTACTAAAATTAAGGTTAAGTTAAGTTAGGTTGACGAATTTATTTTCCCTGGCAATGCATCCCCCAATATAACACGATGTACATTGGAAAGTGGTATTCGAATAACATTTCATTGCAGTTTTTTGGAACGCATCCATGACGTAAATTGGCAACTTGATTTATACACATTTCTGAAGGTAAATAACGATGAATGTTTGCTTTCACAATCTCGCAAGATTTCTGGAACTCCTCAGACAAAGAACTTCACAATAGCATGGGTTTAATGGTCCCTTGTAGAGTTGTTTATGAGAAAATAGTCGGAAACAGACAGCTGCTTCAATGGCTCCTGACAATAAAAAATAACCCAGGTTTGAAGCAAAAACATGCCCACTGCCTGCCTATGTGCATTCAGTGCCTATAGAAAGTCCACACCACCTTTCAACATTTTCATATTTTGTTCCCTTACAGAGCCTGGAATGAAATTGCATTGAATCAGACTTTTTCAATCTTTATTTACACATCATAACCCACAACTTCCAAGTGAAAAACAAATTCTACA
>CM068954.1:42252902-42257523 GCA_035128595.1 Eptatretus atami | reverse complement strand
CCCACTCATAAACCCCAAGTCCTCACCTTCCCCCTCCAAACCCAAAGGCATCACTCCCTTCCCCACTCAAAGCCGTCAATCCCGTCTCCCACCACGCCAACTCCTGCAAAGGATATTGTGGCATTTTTGAAGTCCACCAACTAATGGCAGCTGGACACACACATTGATGCCTCATCCTGCCTGAAAATCACTAGGACAGTTTATAGCTGATTTGAGATTCAAACTCAGGCTAGACAGATCAGAGGAGAGTGTGCATACCTCAAGGCTATCCTGCCAGCCCTTTGTAAAGGCCAATCGACATTCTATCAAACATTTGATGGGGATAGACCTATTAAAGGAGAAACTATGGAGCACACCTTTACCTTTTCAAAAAATATATAAAACTTTAATACTTCAGCTTTATGAAAGCTATTCAAAAAAAATGCTTGGTCCTACAAAACTTCAATATAGACATAAACAAATGTTAGACATTTGAGGACATAGACAAAGAGGACAGAATCCTCTTTATCAATATCTGTGAGTGTGAGATGAGTTTGTGTTCCTCTTCTTATTTGCACAATTAAACAAAGTGAGTGGCCAAACTCTTTTTTGCCGACATAACATAGGGTCCATGGAAAAGATAAATGTCGCTTCCAGTATTCGGAGATGTGTTATGTTTCATCCTCTACTCAAAATCTCGAATGCATCCACATTGTACTGTTCAGCACAGTTTGCATTCTCAAATGCTGTCCAATAGCAGATACACACGATGTTGGGATTGACGCTGGGACCTTCCTACAAGCACGTACCGGCTGTATTCGCGTACCAATAGTGTTTTTCCTGATTGACAAATGTCTATAAATGTCTCTGTTTATGTCTATATTGAAAGCTATTGTCACAGTTCCCAGAAGATTTTGAAGACTGACCATCGAAGGAGGGAGAGAAAACAAGCTACAACCTGATCCACATCACAGAGCTTGGAATGAAGGAAGGAGGAAGAGGATGAAGAAGAAGTGGGGGGGGGGGGGGGTAATAAGGGTGTAGGTTTAACCCACAGTTCCTTGCACTGCTGACAGGAAGTACATCATTTTGAAAGATTGACTGAATGAAATGATTATCAATCAAAGTGGAAATAAAAGCAGCTGGAATGAAGGATTATAAAAAGTGGAAGCTATTTTCTCTAAATGTAGGATATGCTACAGATTTTATTTTATTGGGGAAACCTCAGTGCCAAAATTACCATAAAATACAATTAATCCAATATATTTGTCATCCATTTTCTCCTATTTCCATTACTTCTGTCAAGATTGGGTATGTACAACTATGGGGGCAGTAAAACCCCTTCCCAGAAGATACAAGCTCGAGTTGCCATGAAAATAGCAATAATCTGATCTCTTACTGATACATGTAGTGCAAGTGTTGCACTAACTGCTCTGCTACTTTGTTTCCTCAAGTTTGATTTTCTGATGTTCCATCAACATAACTGAATGAAGATCTGACAGGATGGTGCAGAGGTAGCACACTTACCTTTGAGTTGTCTAGTATGGGTTTGATGTTGACCCAACAATAAACTGTCAGATCAGTGCTTTGCACAGAAGGTATTGTATAAGAAAGTGTGCTGTCTATCATATGGACGTTAAGCTGAGTGTTCTGTCTGCTAGAATTAGCTGATGGACGTTAAATATCCCACAGTATCCATCGACAAAGAGTCGCTGAGTTATCAACAGCAACGAGAACAATTTCGAGAAATTCCTGTTCTAACCTACGTGGGGCACCCCATTAGCCACAGAGCGATGCTATCAAGTATTGATGCAAACTAGGGTGGCTGGCTTGGGATCCTAGGGTCCTGAGTTTGAGCGACGTTGGCTGCTGAATTAACACCGGGTGGTGTTGACTCAGCCTGTCATCCTTCTGAGGTTGGCAAAATGAGTACCAGTGTAGTGGTCGAGGGGCACAGCATCAGTGGCACAGTTGCGCTCCAAGAAATGATAGCTACATGGCAGCCACAACTGCCAAACATAAGAACAGAACAGAGCTGCAAACTGGCAGCCACATGGTGCATGCAAGAGATGAAAAGTCTGAATGAAATTGTTTTATACAAGGATTTATGCTACAATGAAACTTAAACACAGGAGGCCAGTTGAGCCATCACACTAGACACACACGTAAACACTCCCTCCTCGTGAAGACAATGCAAATTACACAAATAACCCAAACCAAGACTTTGGTCAGGTCTTTGACACACAATGACCTATCCTTTCCAAAGGTACTATGGGATATTCCAAAGGACTGGCAACCAAAGTGATGAAGACTGAAAAACAGGGCAATGCAGACTAAAACAAGAATTACCACACTGTGGTCACAATCTGTGACACAAAATATATAATTTTTTTCCTCCTCTATCCACTCAACTTCCTCATCCTTGCTGTTTAACGGTTCAGCTTACATTCTCTAATGTGTTTCATTAAATTTGTGCAATGGCTGTTCCATGTTCCCATTTGAATTAATAAGTATAGATAGAGCCATGTCTGTCACATGTTCCCATGTCAGTGAATACGATTAGATAGAGCCGTTTCCGTTCCTTTTTCCCATGTGAATGAATAATATTAGATAGAGCTGCGTCTGTCCCTTGTTCCCATGTGATTGAATAAGATTAGATAGAGCCGTGTCTGTCCCAAGTACACATTTGAATGAATAGATCAGATAGAGCCATGTCTGACCCTTGTTCCCATATGAATGAATAAGATTAGATAGAGCCATGTCTGACCCTTGTTCCCATGTGAATGAATAAGATTAGATAGAGCCATGTCTGACCCTTGTTCCCATGTGAATGAATAAGACGAGATAGAGCCATGTCTGTCACATGTTCCCATGTCAGTGAATAAGATTAAAAAGAGCCGTGTCTGTCCCAAATCCCCAAGTGAATGAATAAGATTAGATAGAGCCATGTCTGACCCTTGTTCCCATGTGAATGAATAAGATTAGATAGAGCCATGTCTGACCCTTTTCCCATGTGAATGAATAAGATTAGATAGAGCCAATCTGACCCTTGTTCCCATGTGAATGAATAAGATTAGATAGAGCCATGTCTGACCCTTGTCCCATGTGAATGAATAAGATAGATAGAGCCATGTCTGACCCTTGTCCCATGTGAATGAATAAGATTAGATAGAGCCATGTCTGTCACATGTTCCCATGTCAGTGAATAAGACTAAAAAGAGCTGTGTCTGTCCCAAATACCCATGTGAATGAATAAGATTAGATAGAGCCATGTCTGTCACATTTCCCATGTCAGTGAATAAGACTAAAAAGAGCTGTGTCTGTCCCAAATACCCATGTGAATGAATAAGATTAGATAGAGCCGTGTCTGCCCCATGTTCCAATGTGAATTAATAAGATTAGAGAGCTGTGTCTGTCCTGTGCTCCCATGTGAATAAATAAGATTAGATTGAGCCCTGTCTGCCCCGTGTTCCATGTGAATGATTCAGATTAGATAGATAAGATTAATAATGGCTCCCAACAGGGGAATTACTTTATATCTGTTCCCTTAGTTTTGTCGTGTGTGTGTATGTGTGTGTGTATGTGTGTGTGCGTGCGTGCGTGCGTCCCTCTCTTCCTCTCCCTCTTTCCTGCCCTCCTGCTCTCTCTGTTGTAATAAACCTTTTTTTTCATAGAAACCTATACATGGTCATTCGAGGTACGTGACTTCACCATGAAGCAGGAGTGAATTGGCTTTAAAAATCCAGTAACGGGCCAGTTGGGAAATTTGCATTTAAAGCACTCTTTAAACATGAAAGCATGATTGGGAAACACATTTAATGCGCTATTCAAATATTAACTCGACACCTCTCATACATGTAGATGTATAAGAAAGTGTGCTGTCTTCACCACTTCTTCACTGAAGCCACAGTTATATCAGAATCAGCTGATTTACAGTCACGGATGTTTAACCCCAATATGAGGCCATTCAAAAATTACATGAGGCTGTCCTTTTTAAAGGGAGGCTAATGTGGGCTTTATCAAACCTAAGTATTTATTTGACATATGATTACATTTTTCGGGGTCCTTCATCGTGATTAACACTTGACCCAAACAAAGCCAATGGAAATCTTACGCAACAAACCAGGACAGTGTATAATCAGCAGAGGCCTAAAGGCCGAATGTGTTAGGCCCACCAGAAAAACAATATGGCGGCCATATCATTTTGTCTTGGTGTCATGGTGGGTCGAGTCAAGTGACCAACGTGGGTGTGGTCCGCAGCTGCCCGATCAATGGGTGCACATGTCAAAAATCGACCCCCAACAAGAACCTCAACAACAACAACAACAACAACAGCAAAAGCAACAGCAGCAACAACTCATGCGAACATACAAACAATTGTCAATGCAAAAAAGCAAACAGGTTTGTAGTGTTGAAGCTGGTCGTGGAAGGAGGATGCCAGCACGACGACCAAGGCCGAAGAAGAGGAGCAGCTGGGCATGTGGACCTCAAGTAGCGCTCGGAGTGAGCTCACCGTCAGGACAAACAAAGTGCAATGGGCACTGCAGCTGGATGTGCTTGATCTCGAGTTGATGTGCAGGAGCGCACAGTCCCTTGTCCTGAGCCACCAGATCCTGCCACTGTGCCTCCAGGTCCATTCCCA
>CM068954.1:42240402-42247902 GCA_035128595.1 Eptatretus atami | reverse complement strand
GTGGAGACATGAACATCACTGCCAAGGTAAGTGAATTTCTCTGTGACCTCAACATCCTCACCACAAACAGGGACAGACAAGATAGCAACATCCAAGATGTCACTGAATGCCTGAATCTTAGTTTTGACCCAGGAAACCCATAATATCAGCTGCTCTGACTCCTCATTCAGCGACTCGAGGACCCCATAATGATATCCAGCATCTCCACAAAGATGACCAAATCATCTGCAAAATCAAGGTCAAAGATCTTGACATTCTCGAACAATGCATCGCAAATTCATCTCTCCAACGTCCTCCCAAGAATCCAGTCCATACAAGTGCTGAAAAGTGTGGGGCCAGTACATACCCCTGGCAAACTCCAGTAACAACTGGAAATAAGTCAGGGATGGAACCACCACAACTCACAGCACTCTCAGTACCAGAGTATAATTCAGAAATCAGATTGATCAGTTTTGGTGGCATCCACGAAAACCGAGAATTCTCCATAGGGCATCCGGATTCAGTGAATCAAATGCTTTGTAGAGATTAATATAGGTGGCGAGCAGCCCCTGCCAAAACTCTCATCTGCATTCAGTGAGGACCTGAAGAGCAAGAATACGGTCAATCACTGACTTCTTTGGTGTAAAGCCTGACTGCTCTTGGCACTGCTGCTCAAGCAGATGGTGGTGAACCCTATGAATAATTTTTCGAGCAAAGACCTTGCCGGGCACTGAGAGCAGCGTCACCCCTCGGTAGCTGTTGCAGTCCTGGTGATCACCCTTCCCTTTCTAGATAGAGACAACAAGGCCCCTCTTCCAGTCATTCTGGGTGATGCCTGTGTTCCAGACAGAGCACAGAACTGCATGCAATGACATGAGTACAGCATTTTAACAGAGGTGTTGGAGGAGGGTGCTGGGAGTGGAATTGGGAGTGGGTAGCGCGAGGATGGGAGGGGGTAGCATGAGGATGATATGATAAGACGAAGTATTGGGAGGGGGTGGCGCGAGGATGAGATGAAGTGAGAGGGGTGAGGGTAGGGGAGTTATGCTTTATGAAACAATGCACGCACACGTGTGCGCGCACACACACACACACACACACACACACACACACACACACACACACCTACACACAAACTAGTGCTTGGCCAGTATTGGTAATTTTTCGGTTATCAGCCGATTGGAATCAGTGTGATTACCGACTGCAGTACATATTGTATGCAACTTAAAAACCTTGAGTAGCTTTCACCCTTGTTTTGGGGGAATTATAATGAATATATATATATTTTAAAAACCTTGCATTATAAACATTTCAAAGAGATGTGTTGCTAATCATCATGTGAAGGGTGGAAAAAAAATTTGCTTCTGTAATTTACAAAACACGTTAATACGACAAACGGCTCAGAAATTGGGAGTTATCAAATATATTTTGCTTTGAGCTCACAAAGAGAAACCATATAACCTTTGTAAAGCACACCAAGTCATGAAATAACCAAATTAAAATTGCATGTACCTCAACCTTGCAGCAACTTCCGACTGTACATCCCGATCGGGACATGAGCTGTACAATTATCGACTGTTGGCTGCTCGGCAAGTGGCTGAAGCACTCAAGCAAGCACTCCAATTAAATGTTTGACATGGAATGGCTGTGGCTTAGGAAGTGATAAGCAATCACCAAACCATCATATTAAACACACACCTCCCAGAGATGCTCGGAATGTCAAATATGTCTGAATTTTACAAATGAACACTAACTTAGAAGTCAAAATTGTTGCCAAGTTCAATTTTGGAACTGATTTTTTGTAATTCGGCTTAGTTTAAGAGATTCTCGAGGTTATGAAATGTGCTCAAATTAAATAAAGCCACAAAAGCTGGTGTTTCCAGGTGTTTATAAGCATTGCAATGTATCCAGCGATTCATAGGTATGGTGGACAGGCATCCGATAATACGAGTGAGGAAAGTGAAAAAAAAACATTATTGTTAAGAAACCATTGTGGCCTGTTTCAAGTCAGGGCCTAACATTCAAAAAATATGGTGAATACCCCATCAAGGTAGCCCAGGATGCGACTTTAGACCCTATCAAGAGACAGGTGTCTGAGGATTCGCCTGGTAAAGAATATAATTAAATAAGGCCGTTAAATATCCTCAAAAATGAGTGTTTTAATGAATGCAACAACACATTTTCACTCTTGCACTTCCCTGGAGTTTTCTTCGTATGCATGCAAAGTTTCAGGCTGCTAGGTTTCATGGTTTTGGAGTTATGGAGGACAGACACACACACACACACACACACACACACACACACACACAACACACACCCAACACACACACACACTCACCCATTCGTGTAGAAAAAGTAGTTTGTGAAAGAGCTTTATATGTTTGATGAAGTGCTTTGTGCTTGCATTCTGCAAGCAACTAAATAGTCGAGTAATCAAGAATTATTGATTAGAATGAACTTTTTTTTTTTTTTCTAAGTTTACAGGTATAATAATTACTTCTGCCACCAAAGGTGGAAATGGGTTATGTTTTCACCCTAGTCTGTTTGTCTGACTGTGGGCAGGATATCTCAAAAGGCTAAGGATGGATTCAGATGAAATTTGGTGGATAGATAGCGTGTGTGACAAGGATGAATTGATGTGATTTTGGTGAAGATCCAAATCCGGATCCGGATGTGATAATTTTTTAATTTTTTGTGTGATCCTTCAACATTGAGAGATGGGGCCAAAAAAGATATAGAGCATGGTGTCTCAAAAAGTTATGGATAGATTCGGATGACACTTGGTGTTCAGATTGGGTGTGTGACAAGGAGAAATTGATTTGATTTTTGTGAAGATCCGGATCTGGATCAGGATCAGGGTACGAGAATTTTTTTATTTTTAAAGTAATTCTTCAACATTGAGAGATGGGGCCTAAAACAATATAACACAATATTTCAATAAGTTATGGATGGATTTGAACAAAACTTGGTGGATGAGTTGGGTAGACGACAAGAACAAACCAATTATATTTTGGTTAGCGTCCAGATGCAGATCCAGTCTGTCAATGGGATTCAAAACTTAACTCTTCATCCTGGCGGAGGTATACGCTCTCCCGAGTGTCGTTTTAGTTTTTAATGTGAACACGACAAAGATTATGAAATTAGAGGTGCATGTTAGCATTGCCGAGCAACTAGTTTGAGTGTAAGCTCCATTATCTTGCAGCGCTTGACTCACACTGAACAGAGTGAGTCTGCACCGGCCAACTTTTATATGCGGATATTTTAGTTTACAGAAATTTTCTGACTGTGTTGTGATTTTTCTTGGGATAATGGCTTTGAGTTTTATCAGTAAGCAAAATTTCAGTTTTCTAGCTCATGTTGAAGGCACTAAGCATTTTCTCAGTGAGCGAGTCAGTGAGTGAGTGAGTGGTTTAAAAAGAACTTTATGAAGTAAATAAAGAATGTCATTATATTGAGCTCTTTATTTAAAAGTTTACAGCTATAGCAATTTACAATGTAAATACAGCAAATGTTATAAAATAAGAGGTGGAAGGGGCCAGTGTCAGTGTTGCCGAGTAACCCGTTGCAGTGTAAGCTCCATTGTCTTGAATCCTGTGACCCGCAGTGAGCAGACCGAGGCTGCATCGGCCAACTTTCATTGATGGATATTTTTTGGTTACGGAAATTTTCAACGGTTTTGTGTTTCATTTCAGCATTCTAGCCCACCTAGAATGTACTGTACATTTATATCAGTGAGTGAGTGAGTGGTTAGAAAGAGCTTTATATATTAAATAGAAATAAATGGTTCAAATAAAGATGAACAAACACAACCAAAGACCGGATGAGGCTTTGTCGGTGGGTGGAACTGTTGTTATGTTAGCAGATGCAAAATCATGTATATAACAAAGCCACAAATTTGCCCACTCCAACGAATAATCTTCCAGCAAAGGAAATAAAGTGTGGATTCAAACAGTTTCTTCAGGCAACAATATGGCACAGAATCAAATGCCATGTGCTTTCTTACACACTTAATCTGAGGAAGTCGGGTTTTCCAAGCTAAAAAACGAGCCAAACAAGAGAGGATCATTACCATTGTAATAAAATTGCTGATCAAATGGAAGCGCAGACACCTCAGAAGCATCTCGAGCTGCAGGCAATGCTGCAGAGCCTCATTTGAATGCGCCATTGGTTGTGAACATAAACACACATGTTAAAAGCTCCATTCGATCTTTAATTCCACCAATTGCATCTTTGATGCAAACCAACCCTGAAGCAAAATTTTCTTCTTTATTTTCTATTTGGAATTTGGACTCTTTTATTAGAATGTGTTGAACAATTGCAGCTTAGGCTAATTTTTTGTTGATTTTCTAATGCAAAAAGAGAGTCTAAATTGTACTTCAGTTTGATAGAAGTGGTGAAGATGCCAAGACAGCATCGTGGTAGCATGTTATCAAATAAGTTGTCTTGTCTTGCACAAAATGCCCAAGACATATTGATGCAAAGGAACTATCCAGAGCTGTTAGCAGTTAAGGAAGAGCTGTAAAGGAAAAAAATGTTTCATTATGGACGAGCATTAAGCAGATTGTCCATATCAATGATTGTTGTGGATACTAAATATTTATTTCCATTATTAAATCAACAATAGGATTTTGGGATGGAATACCATCATGGTTCCAAATAATTGTCTCATTATCTGTTGTGTTTTTCTTCCTTGGTTGTATCAGACTTCGTGCCAAAATGCTCATATCATAGTCAGCAATTCAAGGTCACCTATCCTCATATTTCAAACTTTGTCGAAGAGAGGCGCTGGACCACCTTCATTTCAAAAGACTTGCATCAGTAAGTAATGTAACATTTCAGCCTGCCAATGCCCAGTGGGTGGCAGCCATGTTTGTTTGTTTATTTACTAACTTGAACTGTTATAATATATCCGATATATTTCTCAAGAGAATTATACTGTAGGTCTATCATCTCTGCATATTTATTGACACTTGCCAAATTTCCCCACCCTCTCCCCCCCCCCCCCACAAAAAAACAAAACAAACAAAAAACAGCCCATTGCAAGTAAATGGAAACCTTGTATACATTTAGTTCACTGTACTTCCCTCGATACGTTAGCAATTCTGGATATGGGTGATTCATATCTAGTTCACAATCTGCTGGTCATTATATAATCTGCAAATCGATAATCGGATCACCTCCGGTACTTCATTAGATTGGGAGATAGTCTGCAGTCGTAGAGACAATAATTTGCGCCTTGCACCTACACCCTCTGGCCTCCATCTCGCTTAGCCATCTTACTCACAAAATAATCCATATCAATATACACTAGACCTTTCAGACTACATCGTGAAAATCGTTATTGGTGACACTCTATTATAAAGCTAACACTTTACGACTGATATAAAAAGCTCCATCTTTGGACATCGGTTTGGTAATATTCCGTTTTTAATTGCAATTTGCCAGATGGCTAAAATAAACAATTCATTTCATCACTATTTTAATTTATTTTCATGAAAATAAAACAAATCTTTATAAACAATAAAATGTTAAATCATAATCAAAAAATTTATTATAGTATTATATGGTTATTCTTCAAAATCCCTTAATATGGGGTGAAGCAGACTGGTAATGAGCTACTGTCCCGCTCTGTGAAAAACACTCCTCCAGCCCTCTCTATCACCAGCCATCTCTCTCCACTCTCCATCCACCACCACCTTTTTCATATTCCCCTTTTGTCAAGAAAGTAATACTCCCATCTCAACTGTGGTCTACCCCCTTTTTCTCCTACCTGGCTGTTTCAATACATGTGCTCACTTCAGAAATGTATCTTCCTCCATCTGCACCAGATGCCCTGCTCATTTAAGCTGGCTCTTTTCCAATCTGTCCATCAAGATCTTCCACACACCGATCTCCTCCCTCAGTTTGTCCATCCTCCTTCCATCCATCTTTGTGACCTAGTTGTTCTCACAGATCTGCTGCCTCTGTTGTTTCAGCTCTTTCAGTATCACAGTCTCCAGACCATGTAGGTATGCCGGCATTATATATGACCTCAATCTTTCCCTTTCAACTTCCTCAATATCTTCCTGTCTGCCATCAAACCCTCCACTTTCCTACATGCATTCACACCTGCTTGTATCCTCATCTGTATGTCTGATGCTGAACTATCATCTCATGTCACCATTCCAAATCGGTACACAAATCTATTTCCTTGCCCTGTATAGATCCCCAAACCTGATGTCAATTTATTCTCTGCTGTCAGACCCACATTACCTCTATCACAAGTAAATAAATAAATAAATAAATAAATAACCGTTTCTTTACCAGGAACTTTAACACAGGAGGAGACCATCAGGCCCATCGAAGCATGTGGTAGTATTTCCAACTTGTGATTGTGTTGCTCAAAACCATAACCTCTTCAGTTGTTTCGGTGCTTCTGAAGCTGTCTCACATGGAAAGGAATATACTGGTTGTTCGGCCATTTCCTTCCCAGCCACAGTAGTCCTCCAGTGCTTCCTGCATCTCCTGCTTTCATCTACATACTTTGTTAATATTGCCAGCTCATCGACATACAGTCGCTTTCTGAGGAAGTCTTTCATGCTGACCTTCTTGCTGACGAGGTTACATGATGCGAATGAACATTACTGGGATGAGTGTGCTTCCCTGCCTCAAACCGATGTGAATGAAGAACTTCTCCAACATTCCAAATCCAACTTAAAATCTTCCCTTCTTTTCCTCATACATGACTTCTACTCTTCCAACTTCTACATCCGGCATGCCACTCCATCTCAACGTCATGATTACTATCTCTTGGGACAGTGCAATAAGCCATCTCAAGGTCCACAAATCCGAGTGTCATTCCTTCATGCATCTCCAATAATTTATCCACTGTCTCAGCTTAAACAACCAATCCATTGTCCCTCTTCCCTTCCTGAACCCCTGTTGTTTTTCAGCTATCTTTTGCTCCACACTTTTTCATATTCTCCAATTCAAAATCCTCTCGAGGAGCTTCATGTCGTGACTTAGAAACATGATACCTCAGTCCTTCCGTAGATCTTGTACATCTCCTTTCCTCTGCCATATCGATACATTTAGACCTATGTGCCATACCTTTGGAATCTTACCCCCTCTTCATTCAACTGACTCCAATATCCCCCACTAAAATTTGCATCTCTGCATATTCCTCATCAACGGCTGGCACTCTCCTTTTATTTATCCAATTTAACACTATCTGCACCTCTTCCTCCATAAACTCCGCAACTTCCACTTTCTCCTCTACAGAGCTCAATAACTCAGGCTCGATCGATCGATGCATCCTCCCAGGTTCAGCAACTCTCTGAAATAGCCTATCCATACCTTCAGCACTGTCACCAACTTCCAGTCACCGTCCTTTACCACTGTCCGTCCCTCCACCTTTTTCAAGCCATTACCATCCTCATCCTTGTCTAGAGCTATTTTATAGATCATCTTCTTCCCACCATTCTCATACACATTATTCCCTGCCTTCCATCCACAGCTCGCTTTGTTACTTTCTTCTTCTGC
>CM068954.1:42170234-42228488 GCA_035128595.1 Eptatretus atami | reverse complement strand
AAGCATTATAAGAGATCGTTTTTATTATTATTGATATTATTATTATTATTATTTTATTTGTTGATAGAGATTGCAAAAGATTAGGTAAAGGAAAGGATGAAGAAAAAATCGCGAGGTGAATGATGAATTTGGATCGGTAAATGCAGAGGGTAGAAACAGATCACCTGGCTACGGGACAACCACGTGGTTATGGGAGGAGCATAGTCAAAAGTGAATCTATTTATTTATTTATTTTTTAAAAATTAAATTTGATCATTATAAGCATTATAAACAGAGTTGATCATTATAAACAGAGGTGATCATGAATACATAACCAAGAACGAAGTTCAGGAATAAAGTTTATGGCAAAAATAAGAAACTTTCACAATTTCAAAAATGGGCCTCTCAGTGACTTCAAACTGATTTCCAAGCATTTTGACATTCTGCATTAATGCAGCCTTGGCTCATTTATTTCCCCCCCGCGATGAAGAACAGGGAATTTTTTAGCAGTTGTTACACGTGCATGATGCTTGTGTGAGGGAGGGGTGGTGTTCCCCAGGCAGTTCCTTGGCAATGTTTCCACGTCCAACCAGAACGGTGACGTAAAGCACTTCGGCATGCGTTTTGAAGTCAATCCAAGTAAGGCTGTTCTCTTTAACACTGTAGCATTAGATTAGGTAATTGTAATGTTGGATGACCAAGAAAATTAATGAGGTTTTCATTATGATTAAAATATATATGTTTAGGAGCTTGAAACCTTTGCGTGAATTTCATTTCTATATAGTATTTGTACACCTAAATTCAATAGATGCACACCTTGATAAAATGCATTAAAGGCCATCGATTACAAACTTTGTATGCCACTACATAACAGGAAAAAACAATTAGTGGTGTGATTGAAAGTAAAATAAATTAAAATAAACTTGTCGTGAGAATAACATTGCAGTGAGTCACACTGTATTTCATACTAAATATCAAAACAGGAAACAAAACAAACTAAAAACATTTAAACAAATAAAACAAAAAAAACCTTTTGAAAAGTGAAAGAAAGTAACAACAAATAAAACACTAAAACCCTACAAAGAACCTAAAACAGGAAAGAATTATAGCTGGCTTCATAAAATAAATGAAATCATAAACCTTTCCTCATCTGATAATGAAAATGACGTTGCATGAACTTGCACAGTTTGATGAACCTGCACATGTTTTATATCTAAAATCAGGTGTGCTTTGTCAGCATGCATCATACAAGGTGGTCCACATTAGCAAATGTCCAAATTGCAGAACACAGAACAATACAATTAAAAAGAAGGAAAGGTTTTACTAAAGAACGAACGTAAAGGCTGTGAAATTCCACAGGCTCGTCCCAGACTGTTTGTTTCTAAATCCGAGTGACATATCGTCCCTGGGCATGGATGACAGAGGGTCCTTCAAAACTGCAATGATGGCTTCTACGTCATGAAAATGGCGACCTTGAAGTGGCCTCTTCATCGTTGATAAAAGGAGGAAGTGACATGATGACAAATTGGAGAGCATTGACAATGTATGAGGTTGAATTTCCCCCTTCTATTTTGTCAGCATTTTAGGAACATCTCATCACAAGGCAGCATTGACTTCCAAATGATGAGCAATGAAACTTATTAAATCTATTAATTTATTTTACAAATATTTATTTACATTTATTGGTAAATTAATCATGTTGTATTGTAAGATGAGTTTTTTTTAATAACCCTTTTATTCTTGAAAACATAAACAAGGGTAACCATTGGAATTAGATAACCTGAGTATGACATGTGAGCGAACAACACAGCAGGAAATACAACCTCTGGAAGGGTCTTGTTTTAAGCTTCAATTAACTACATAAATACAAGTAATTAAATGAAACTTCAAGATAATAAAACTGAAATATATTTCAAATAATGCTTGATATCCATTGAAAAGATATTGCAGTACATTTAATACCACGTTAATATCACATTTATGTGCAGTTTATTGGAAATCTTACTGAGGAAAAAAAAAAATTCATTTAGTTCTCCATGTCGCATTAATTTATTCCCTTACTTTAGAGTTAAGAGAAAGGAAAGTTAGAAGAGCATGATTGTACGAATTTTAAGGTCTAAAATCAGAAGCTTCTACCAAATACACACATATTAGGATAAACCTACAGTACGATGCAATGTAACTTTGCAGGTACTCAAACTCAGGAATTGAAATAAAATCAATACGTTGGAAACCAAATTTGGTAACATTCTGATGATGGGTAAGGAGAAGGAGATTTTAAAAGAAATTTACGTGACCACCATTTTGACTTTTGTATACATTATCGAGACGCGTATGAGAGCGAACACAGAGCACGCACAACAAGGGGGGCATGAGACAAGAGGGGTGGGAGAGGGGAGGACAAAACAGTGGGGAACAGAGACATTAGAAAATCTGTGGAAGGGAGAGAGATGGGGCAGGGTACACAGGGGTAAACAAGATGGACACCACAGGGACTTTCAGGACCTTACACGACAGGGAACTTTCGGGAAGCAAAGCAGGTTATTTGAAGGAGGTGGGTTTGGGTGGCTTAACAGAGGTATAAAAGATCGTGATTTTTGATGGGGGAAGATAAGAGATGGTGGTGAACAGCTATTTTGAAGTCCTTGAGGGAAGAGTGGGATTGAAGAGAGTGTGGGAGTTTGTTCCAAAGGTGGGGAAAAAAAAAGAATGAAGACTGAAGATGAGCAGTGGATTCGAGATTTTGGTAGTTTATCAGAAGGGGTTGCTGGCAGACCTTGAGTGCCCTGCAGAAATATGGGGGGGGGGTGGACATGCGCAGACAGAGCAGGGGGGTGAGACAGAAGAGGAGACAGTACAAGACAGAAAGACCACTGACCTGCCTGCAGTGAGAGAGTGAGAGGCCCAAAGACTCAGCCTCACTGCGGGAGACCCAATGATTCTAAACGCCTTGGTTTCCACAGCGTGATGGCGAGAAAGTTGAAAGGTGGGACACCAGCCCAGGGCAGATCAGTTACACCATCAGGCTGTGGACAAAAGCTTTGTATGTGGTCAGGAGCTCAGGTGGGCTGAGGAAGGACTTTGCACGACGGAGAATGCCCAATCGGCAACTGAATTTGGAGGCCAGTTTGAAATGTGTCTTTCCCAGGAAAGATCATGGCAGATAGTGAGACCCAGAAGCTTGAATGAAAGGACTTCTTCAATGGATTGTTGATAAAGTAGTTGGAGGGGGGTTTTCAGATGGTCCTTTCTGAGAGATTTTTCAGGATTGAAAGACATGTTCCACGTGTTTGACCAGTTTGTGATTTTTTCCAGATCTGCAGAGAGCGAAGAAGCTGCAGCTTGCCGATCTGATGGATGACAGATGGTATGGCAGAGGGTGGAGTCATCAGCAAAGAGATAAAGAGGATTTTCCAGAGAGTTGGAGAGATCATTGATGAAAACCAGAAAAAGAACAGGGCCCAGAACACTGCCTTGAGGAACTCCAGCCTGGACAGGAAGAGGGGATGAGAGAACTCCATTTAGGGCCGCTTGTCGGCTGCGACAGGAGAGGAAGTCTGCGAGCCATGAGTGGAGATGGCCGAATACTGACTGACTTAAAATCACATGACCAGAACAAGCTTTGCAATTCCCATTACCACTCAGGAGCCAAACCTTGCTGCCATATCTCAGCTGGATAGGCCCAGCGGTTTGTCCAGAGAAGTCAAAATAGTTGAAGGATAGACGGTGCACAATGACAATACCTTATCTGGATTTCCAATTCCAGACAAACTAAAAAATTAAGCTCCCCCACTTATCTAAGGAGATTTAATGTGCAACTCACTTAGTCAACCAACAAGGCAAACAGGAAGACCAAGGAACTTTCCAAAGAGGTCAGACATACAGTTGTGGAGAAATGCCATTCAGGAGAGTATTGTAAGAAGATTTCAAAGTCACTCATTATCCCTTTGAGAATGGGAAATGCATTATTAAGAAGTGGAAGACGTATCATGTGACCCAGACTCCACCCAGATCAGGTCACCCATTCAAACTCAGCAGCTCGGAAAGCATGAAACTGGTTTGGGATGTCACTGTAAATCCAGCAATGACTTTGAAAGATCTGCAAGGCCCTATGTCTGAGATGGGGTTCAGTGTTCATCATTCAACAATAACCCATTCCCTTCACAAACCTGTCCTCCAGGGACAGATGGCAAGAAAGAAGCCATTACTAAAAAAGACAGATCTAAAAGCTTGTCTGGAGTTTGCAAAAATGCATCTTAATCATAGTAGAATCATGTGGAAAAAAGTTTTGTGATCAGACAAGCCAAAAATTTAACTATTTTGTCTAAATTCAGAGATAGGTTTGGTGCAAGCCTAATACTGCACATTAACCAGTCAACACCATCCCTGCTGTCAAGTATGGTGGTGGCAGCATCATGTTATGGGGCTGCTTTTAATCAGCAGGGACTGGCAAGCTACGATAGAAGGAACAATGGACAGTGAAAAGTACAGGAGAATCCTTGATGAAAACCTTCCTGAGTCAGCCATGAATCTGAAACTAGGTATGATATTCACATTTCAGCAGGACAATGATCCGAAGCACAAAGCCAAAGACACACTAGAGTGGCTGAATAAGAACAAAATAAATGTTCTGATTGGCCCAGTCAAAGTGCTGACTTGAACCAAATTGAACATTTATGGCGAGACTTGAAGATTGCAGTCCATCGACAATCCCATTCAAACTTGGCAGAAATTGAGGAATTTTCACATGAAGAGTGGGTAAAGATTTCATCATCTCACTGTACAAAGCTGGTTGAGACCTAACCAAAAACACTCACAGCAGACATTGCTGCCAAGTACTGACCTAAGGGGTTGAATACTTTTACAACCAGTGAATTTTGATTTGTACATGTTTTTGTAGGTATTCCTGACATGTAACCTCCTTTAACTATCACAGTGTTTAGTTTAATCTCTTCACTTATGAATAAAAAAGTTAATTTGGGAAATTGCTTCTTCATCATTTGTAATTCATCTAAATGTAGCATTATTTGGAGGGGGTGAATACTTTTCGAGGCCAATGTAAATAACAAGATTGAAGCTAAATCACAAAATATCAAAGGTCTTTTTGAAAAGGCAGGTGAGAGAAATAATTATATATCTTGCAGGGCTATCAGGTGAAATCAATAAAAAAAAAGTTACCACAGGACCTGTAGCTTATTTTGGCTCTGGCCTAATGTTGCAACACAAATTTGGTAGCATTCTGACTGGTGGGTCTGGAGAAGAAGATTTTTGAAGGATTTTATGTGATTTTCCTAACAATTGACTAAGTCGGCCATTTTGACACACTTCCGGTCATGTGATTGCATGGCCTCCACAGTTTAACATCAGAACCCCATCCTAATGTTGTAACCCAAATTTGGTAGCATTCTGACTGGTGGGTCTGAGAAGAAGATTTTTGAAGGATTTTATGTGATTTTCCTAACAATTGACTAAGTCGGCCATTTTGACACACTTCCGGTCATGTGATTGGCATGGCCTCCACAGTTTAACATCAGAACCCCATCCTAATGTTGTAACCCAAATTTGGTAGCATTCTACTGGTGGTCTGGAGAAGAAGATTTTGAAGGATTTTATGTGATTTCCTAACAATTGACTAAGTCGGCCATTTTGACACACTTCCAGTCATGTGATTGGCATGGCCTCCACAGTTAACATCAGAACCCATCCTAATGTTGTAACCCAAATTGTAGCATTCTGACTGGTGGGTCTGGAGAAGAAGATTTTTGAAGGAATTTACTATGTCCGCCATTTTGACCTACTAAAGTCACGTGACCGAAACGAGCTTTGCAATCCACGTTACTGGTAGGAGCAACCAGCTGCCAACTTTCAGCTGGATCAGCCTAGCGTTTTGCCAGAGAAGTCGAAATAATTGACGGACATAGATGGACGGACACGGACTTTATCGTGAATTCCAAATCCAGACAAGCTAATAAGTGTGTGTGTTTGTTGTGTGTGTGTGTGTTGTGTGTGTGTGTGTGTGTGTGTGTGTCAGTGTGTGTGTCAGTGTGTCTCTCAATAACTCCAAAATCATGAAACCTAGCGGGGGCCAAAACTTTGCATGCATCATAATAATGGAACTCCAAGTGGGTGCATGAATCAAAACTGCATGCTTGGGTTAATTTAAACACCCTTTTTGAACATTATTTATGGCCTTATTTAATTATCCTTTATCAAGGCTTCATCCTTGGTCAGCCTGCTCTCCCTCGATTGGGTCTTAATGCGCCATTTTTTTTTGGCCTGCTGAACAATGCCTTGACTTGTAACAGGCCGCAATGCTGAAGTGCTCAAAAATGTTTTTTGACTTTTCTCACTCATACCATTGAATGCCTCATCTTCATACCTACAAATTGCTCATAAACACCCAGAGACGCCAGTGTTCATGGCTTTATTTCATTTTCACACATGTGATAAGTTCGAGACGCTATGAACCTGAGCCAAATTTCAAAATTTAAACTGCGGAACTGACCTTACCAGCAGTTCCAAAAGCTAAAAAAAAAGGGGTTCATTTGTCCAATTTGGACATTGTTTAACATTCCAGGCGTCTCCGCGTGGTGTGTTAAACCAATCGTGAATTGCTTACCAAGCCAGCCTTTGCTTTATCTACTGTTTACTGGGAGCACTTAGTTGAGTGCTTCAGCAACTTGGTGAACACTCTACCAGCTGTTTGGTAGTTCGTTTCAAAGCCATGGCGATACACAGCAAAAGTACCCGCACTGTCAATATGAACACATCGACTGACTGTGTTGAGCCCTGCAGTGCCTCGGGTAGTGCCTCTCCCACTGAAAATGTTGTGCATTTGAATTTTTCAACGACTTAGCTTTGTTTATCCTTTTTGTGTGATCTGCTTTCATCATCCATCTGTGACTTCACCGTAGATACATAAAAAAAATACCATCCATCGATCTCGTGTTCAGAGTTCTGCCATGGTTGTTTGAGCTGTGAAAAGCATAGACGAACATTTTGTACTCTCTGTGGTTTGATTTATTTTTTAATTCAATTTCACTTTTGTCCCACTTAAATTCCTCTTTCAAAGAACTCTGTATAAAGGTAAATCGAATGTCCCTTCTAGCTCGCCTGTTCGAAGAACAGAGAGCTATAGCAATACCCCCGGTGTGAGCATCAGCGTCAGCGTGAGCATGAGCGTGAAAATGTTAAAGTTTTTGGTGCAAGTTATCTAGAAGCTTGCCATTCATTTAATATGTGTACTAGGATGCTGATATTTGGCATGGAGGTTCCTTTGGGGTATATTATTGATGTAGTGAAGTTGAAATTAAAAAATAATTTCAAATGTTTTAAATTTTTGACCTGTTTTGAACTTAACTTTTTCGTAGCACATCAACGTTAAAGTTTTTTCCTTTCTAATGTTTTTATCTACCACACTATTTTTTACTGATTACAATATACAAATACATATATTGCTTTAAAATTATTTGGATCAGACTTCACTGCAATGCTTTATAAAAAATATTATTAGACGTCCTTTAAAAACGACAAATGTATAAACAGGTGAGCATTGGGTGGCTTTGACACCAACTCTCTGGTTATGTATATTTGTCGACATATAGCATGATATCTGAAAAAGTTTTGAACGGATTATGACAAAACATGGTGGATGAGTTGGGTATTTGACCAGAATAAGCTGATTAGATGTTGGTTCATGTCAGGATGCAGATCCGGCCTCTCGGTGGAATACAAAACGTAAACTGTTCAGCCTGGCAGAGGTATGCACTCTACTGAGTGCCATTCTAGTTAGTTACAGCTGTCCTATACTATTTGTAATCAAGGCAAATACAAGGAAATACAAGGGAACTTAGACATAGGAGGAGGCCATTTAGCCCAACAATCCTGTGCTTTATCCATCCAGCATAAAATTAATCAATCAGAGTATTTAATTAATTTTACTTGGGGTGGGAAGTATAAGCATCACATTTGCAAAAAACATTGGCATTTGTAATTTGTTTGGGCCAAGTGAGGCCATTGTACAACTTTCCCTGAACACAATTTCGGGTCTGACCTGAGAAAATCAATTCGTCAGGGCAAACAAGGCAAAATCAGAAGTTAAATTAGTATTTTTTTTATTTGATTTATACCTCTCAGCTTTTACTGCTAAAAAGGAAAATCTCAATCGTACATGATGATTCCAAAATCAAGTTGAATGCCATCTCATTCCTGAGGGGCCCTATTTATGGGAAGAAATAATTTGGCTACAAAAGGAAATGGACAAAGGGAAAACATTTGTAACGACAATTTCTGCCAAGTTCAAATGATTTATGTCAATTGCGTATGGAGTATGATCCTCAACCACAAACAGGCCAACACGTGACTGACTGACTATATACAAGATGCAAGACAATCAAACAATCGTATTCTTATACGTGGAAAAGCAACTGAGTGAGATGTATCTTGACGGGAAATAGAGTTCACCCATTTGTTGTAACCAAATTAACTCACATTAAATAAAACTTCCCGTGTATTATTCATTGGAGTCAGCTTTGCTTAACTATTCAGAGTAATGTAGAGGACCATGAGTAATAACGAAAACTGAAACCCTATAACCTTTTCAGAGCAGTTCTGGACCTATTCACATGATTCTGAGTCCAGAGGGACGACAAATTCAAAACGATTCAATATCACCAAACTGGTTGGGCAGTAAAGTGCTCACAACATGCAGGATTATCTTTGGGGTTTGTCCCCATTATTGATGGTTTTCATCTCAACACAGTTCTATAGCCCTTACTGTATATTTCTGCACAAGTGCGCTGAGGATAATAGGTTAAGTATGAACAAATTCATTAAAATATGTGCGAAGGTTCAATTACTCCAGCACCATTCCTTGCCCAAGTGTGCACATTGAGGTGAGGAACAAGTGCTGGATGCATCATCACATTAATTTATTACATCAGTCAAGTACGCTACATGGCCAAAATTATGCAGACACACCTTCCAATTAGTAGATTTGGTTATTTCAGCCATGCCCATTGCTGACGGGTATATAAAATCAGCCACACAGCCATGCAATCTCCATACACAAACATTGGCAGTACAATGGGCCGCACTGAAGAGCTCAATAACTTTCAACGTGGCACCGTCATAGGATGCCACATTTCCAACAAGTCAGTTCATCAAATTTCTACCCTGATAGAGCTGCCCTGGTCAACTGTAAGTGCTGTTATTGTGAAGTGGAAACAGCAAGGAGCAACAACAGCTCAGGCATGAAGTGGTAGGCCACACAAGCTCACAGAACGGGACCACCGAGTGCTGAAGCACGTAACGCAGAAAAATTGTCTGTCGTCGGTTCAGCACTCATGACCAGGTTCCAAACTGACTCTGGAAGCAACGTTAGCACAAGCACTGTTCGTTGAGAACTTCATGAAATGGGTTTCCATGGCCAAGCAGCTGCACGCAAGCCCAAGATCACCATGCACAATGCCAAGCATTGGCTGGAGTGGTGTAAAGCTCACCACCATTGGACTCTGGAGCAGTGGAAACGCGTTCTCTGGAATGATGAATCATGCTTCACCATCTGGCAGTCTGACGGACGAATCTGGGTTTGGGAGATGCCAGGAGAATGCTACCTGCCCGAATGCAGATTGCCAACTGAAAAGTTTGTTGGAGGAGTAATAATGGTCTGGGGCTATTTTTCATGGTTCGGACTAGGCCCCTTAGCTCCAGTGAAGGGAAATTTAAACACTGCAGAAAACAATGACATTCCAGATGATTCTGTGCTTCCAACTTTGTGGCAACAGTTTTGGGCAAGCCCTTCCCTGTTTCAGCATGACAATGCCCCCATGCACAAAGCGAGTTCATACAGAAATGCTTTCTCGAGATCGGTGTGGAAGAACTTCAGAGCCTGCACAGAGCCCTGACCTCAACCACATCAAACACCTTTAGGATGAATTGGAACGCCAACTGCGAGCCAGACCTAATCGCCCAACATCAGTGCCCGAACCTTCACTAATGCTCTTGTGGCTGAATGGAAGCAAATCCCCACAGCAATGTTCCAACATCTAGTGGAAAGACTTCCCAGAAGAGTGGAAACTGTTAGAGCAGCAAAGGGAATGAGAAAACTCCATATTAATGCCCATGAATTTGGAATGAGATGTTGGATGAGCAGGTATCCACATACCTTTGGCCAAGTAGTGTGTTTTTCTTGTTATTCCCCACTACACAATTCTGCTTTGATTTTTATTTCTCTCACTGACTATATATATATATATATGTAAACATAGTTCTAAGCCTCTGTTTTCTTCAAAAATCTTTTGATTACCTGCCTCTGATGCATACATCGAACGCTTTATCCGATCAGTATGAATTTTTTTTCGGGTCATCAAGGGATAAACTGATCCACAGAAAAAAGAAAGAAAAAGATGACGTCATCAGTCACGTGGTTCGGCAGCCATTTTTTTTTTTGACATGAAAACCATCAAAAATCTTCTTCTCAGAAACAGCTGAACAGAGCAAGGGGAAACTTCACCCACATATTCCCTAAGCCTTGGGGATGCCAGGATTTTCACAAATAATTAATAGGTCACATGGTCTGGAGGCCATATTGGACTGAACAAAAATCTAAACAATTTTTTTTCTCTTGAACCGCATCATCAATCACCATGAAGCATCACAATTATAATTTAGTGGTCATGTGGAAGATATGTTTTAAATTTCAACCTGATCATATGCATGGTCTGGCAGCCAGAATTATTTAATATTTTGAATCTGGGTTCAGGGATTTAAACCAAATTGGTACAAGTATGTTTAATGATGTAATAATGTGGGCAGAGGGATATCTGGCGACGTTGTGACGTCAAAGAGTGCCCTTCGAGTTTAGCCTGTATTCAAGTTCTTCCATTATAGTTTTCTTGTGCACATTTAAAGTGCCGAAGGTCCATAACTTGTTGATGGAAAATGAATAATTAATCAAATAGAAAAGCTGTGGAGCTAATAGATAGGAATTTTCTACTTTGGTTAATTGTGGATGTTGATGTATGTTGCGGAGTATGTTCTTTTGGATTGCAAGTTCATTTGGAAAAAGCATCCATATTTTAATAAGTTGTTTTGTTCAGTTTTTTGTGGGTGCAAAACCGAGCCTGTATTACCATATCTACCACTTTCGCAGCGCACCTATTATTGGAATCTATAGGTCATAAAGTCTAACTGTCATGAACCAAGCCTCATCATCATACTGATTCCTGTAATATGTATGAATATATGTACAACAAGAAGGTAGTTTCACTTTCACCATACTGTACATTGTCTGATAAGTGACAACAATCAACAAGACAGAGGGGATTTTGAACCATGTCAAAATCGACAGTGGAGGCCAATGGCCACGTTTGGACCCAAACAATCAGATAAACAATGAGATGGTATGACTCTACAGTCATGGTAAGAAAAAGTGGAATTCTGTGGATTGTGAGACATTTGACAGCTGCAGCTGAAGTCAACATGTGGATTACATGCCAGGTGTCAACTGGGCTGTCTCAGGGTGCAATGCACGTGGCAAGTGCCCTTAGCTTTATGTGGTACTGCTGAGCAAGTGACAGGGTTTGTGCAAATGAACATTGACTTTGTGTAGCACACCACAATGGCAATCATAGTGGGAAGATTCGAGCTATTGCATGATATTGTGGATGACTGGGCAGCATACAAGGAAATCTTGAGTCGTACTTTTTGGCAAATGATGCTTCGGGTGAGTCTAAAGTTCCAGTATTCCTTCATATAATTGGAAGAAAACAACACATCCTCCTGCATAGTTAAACAGTTTCTGTGAAAACGGCATGCCGACATTAAACACAGCTGGTGAATACCCTGGAGGATCAACTTTCTCCAGCACCAATAATATGAGTTCCTTCCAAGGAACTTCAATGCAGAAGG
Source organism: Eptatretus atami (assembly GCA_035128595.1). Lineage (NCBI taxonomy): Eukaryota > Metazoa > Chordata > Myxini > Myxiniformes > Myxinidae > Eptatretus > Eptatretus atami. Next base: position 42,216,599 of record CM068954.1, on the reverse strand, counting down.
AGGCCATAAGGCTCATCAAAGCCCTTGCTATTATTGCCAACTTATGATTGTTTTTCCATGCTCTATCCTTTTAAATGCTTAGTGTCAAGCAAGGAAGCAGCAAGTATCATTTTGTTTTGCTCTTTGATATGACTTGTCCATGATTGAAACTGATGATGTTCCATACTCAGAGTACATGCTCTTACACCACCAAGTTTGGTGTGATGAAAATTGATAAATGTTTGTTTCCACAATGTGATCAGCAAGAGGCTGAATCCATTTACGAGTTTCCAGTTAAGCTGAGGAAAATATCAGAACATTGTAAATTCGTTGACAGAGGAAATAATGCTGTAAAGGGGGCTGGCTCAATTGTGGATTGACTCATTAAACGATACAGTAACAGCTGTTGCAGGAACCTGACCTGCTTTTCCAATGTGCTGTACAGATTCTCATTTCCATGGAAATGACAGCTTGAGAAACATTGAAACTTAGAGAAAGAACCAAACTTATGGCACACGTCCACAGACGCATGAAGGCCAAAACAGATATATGATCATTTGATGACAACACAGAGCACATGTTACCGATGTGACGATAGCTCGCTTGGTCACAAGTGCAACCGCTAAATACATCTTCAGTCAGCTTTTTGTTCACAGAGAGAGGATACAGATGAGTAGAAGAGGGTGTATAAACAGAGCCGATAAGGACAAGCCAACCCATGACATTTATCCATGCCCTCTCCTTTAAATGCTGAGTTTCAAGTGAGGAAGCAGCATGTAACATTTTTAAAGAATTGAGCTGCCGACTTCCAAGATGCCACTGAGACTGGTACTTTGTCTTTGCGTATTCCGTGATTCCAACTGAAATGCATGTCACTGCAAAAAATTATAAAATGGATTCCAGTGCCTGCAGCATTGGTTGCATGTGTAACATTCTGAGTGTGGATTCTTCAAGAAATCAGCAACCACCAAAATGTGGGCATATCATTGATGGACAAGGCCCACAAAGCAGAACAAATCATGATCAGAAATGTGGCAGACGTATGCTCATTTTCTAGGTTACTAAACCAATGAAAAGTTTTAAACCAAAATTGCCACAGAGTTATGGACACAAAATTAAATAGTGCCAAAAAGAAGTGGGCCTGGTCAGAAGAATCTGAAAGGGTTTTCCAAGAAGCAAAGCAACTCATCACCTCAATGAAAACGCCAATGAATTATGATGAGGACTTGTCAGTACAGCTAGCATGTGATGTGTCATCAAAGAGAGTTAGTGCTGTCATGTCCCACCACGTCCCATATACCCCACCACCTCGTCGTGCTCATACCACCTCATCATGTACCTCGTACCATGTAGGAATACAGATGCAACAAGAAAATAGTTCCAGTTTCACCATACTGGCTATGTTCTTACACATTACATGAGCAATGCATGAAAGTTACGTCAAATGCAATTTTCGTCCATTATTTGCAAATGTTCGCTTAATTATGAAACTGTTCACCCTGAATTGATACCCAAGCATTGGGGAGAGAGTTTGAAGGGATAAGTAATTAATCAAGTCTCAAATCGCTCATTAGAATTGTAAAAAAAGATTGGTGTATTTTGAGATTTTCGGTTTTCTTGCTTCGTCATATTCCCATCGATTTGCCAATGTGATGTGTCATCAGTAATGGCGTTACTGGTGATACATTGGCTTATAGAAACAAGGCACATTGCTTCAATCCGTCTCCTCTCGGTGTACTTGATGTTATTAAACAGGATAAAGTTCCCCAGGTAATCGTTGCATTTTAAGATGTTTTTTTGAATCATGTTCATTATTAGGATTCAAGGCAGAAACACATGTCCAAGGATGATTTGCAAAATGCTAACTTGCACTCTCCCCCTCATGAGTTGTTGCCTTTGGCATTTAAAGAAAAGATCTCTCTACCTTCACACCTACCTGCGTATCTCATTTCACTGCATCCTTCCTGCACACCTCTTTACACCCCTTACGACCTGTGTTATTAGTCTCCTACCGGTTTTACTGGAAGGTACTATAGGTTTGCTCTCCGTCCCTCCGTCCCACCTATGGTTTCTCCAACTTTTTCTCCATACCCTTTCACATATTCAACTGAAACGTGGTGCATGGCTTCTTATAATAAGTTACAGAACAAGTTCGAGTTTCAGGGTGTTTTATCAATTTTTCAGTTATCCCTTTTTTCAAATTTTATTAAAAAATCACATATTATACATGGGTCAGTTTTCAGCTGGCCTGACTCCACCCTACTGCTTTACACCCATTGGCTGGACAGCTGGCCTGACTCCACCACAATAAAATCATGTGCCACCACTACATGAAGCAGCACAGATTGGCAGGCCTCAGGCCTTAGGCCTGGGTGTTAATCCAAGGCATAGTGCAATTGGAATGATTTCGAGTGTAAAACCACGATGTATTTATTAAACATGCACACAAGCCGTACACATGATTTTGCTTCAAGCATGTACATTGGGTTACTTTGATTATTTTCAGCACCGAACGCGCCATTGTACACCGCCCAAATAAGGGGATGTGTTTACTGGTGCATAAAGTCTGGCTAAAACCGAAATTACGCACAAAAACCTTCATTTATTTCAGTTTTGTGTGAATAGCTTAATTGAATTGTGTCAGTGGATGACATACAGTTATGCACACTCACCTCTCTGTCTCGCTGGAATTTGAATCCCGATCCAGCTATGAACTGTCACACCGGTCACATACATGTTTTTGCTTCATGTACTGTATGTACATCGGGTTATTAAAAATATCCCATCAGTAGAGGACATCTATTGCAAAGCAATTCTTGCTCTTTTTCATTCTGTTATTCATGTTGGAATTAAAACACATTCAATATTTTAAGAATGAAGCAATTTCATACTTTTATATGATAACAAAGCCTGGTGTTGGCTTAGTGGTTAGGGTGGCGGCTTGGGATCCTAGGGTCCTGAGTTCAAGCCCCGTTGGCTACTGAATTAAAATACACCAGGAGGTTGACTAAGCCTGTCATCCTTCCGAGGTCGGCAAAATGAGTACCAGTGTACTGGTAAGGGGGACACTGCATCAGTGGCATAGCCGTGTCCCAACCAATGATGCAACCAGCATCCACAGGCTGCACTCGATAGAGAGAAATATGATAACAAAAGCAATGCGTGGTTATGGAATAACAAGTCTGAAATTTTGTATACCACCTGGGAACGAATTTATTCTGAAATGTTAAACAAATAAATAAATAATGTGATTAAGGAAAGAATCTGTGGATGAGTCAAATTGAATTACTTCCTTTTTACACCTAAATCTCAATTAATGAAATAAATTAGTTGTGGCAAATATACTTGCATTCTTTTATTTACAAGAAGAGGCTTGTGGCGAAGCAAATAAAGGAAAAACAGCAATAATAATCAATTCCAAAATTAACAAAAAGGATTTTTGCATCACTGCCAAAGCAAAAAATTTGCAAATTTTTTGAGACAAAACCAAGCGACATGAAAATAAGAATGCGGAATTGTGCCGGCTTTGGACTGCCTACTCCACTGGTGGTGCTTTGTTCCTCATTCCTGTGGCCTCATTGGATTCCTTGGTCCTGTCTCTTTTCAATGAATTATTGCTTACCTTTCCAGAATTGACTTGGTCCCCAGGTAATCCTTGAATTTGAAATCCTTGTTTGAAATCCGAAATTCATCACTATCGGCAGGTGAAGACAGTCATATTGGCACACCATGCACGCCATCATGAGAAGTTGACTATATCACCATTGTCAGGCAAACACAACCGTATTAATTGGTAAACCATGCAAGGCCTCATCGGAAGTTGATCGGTTGTTAGCTGTAACATTTCCGTCCATGTTTGATGGCAGAAATACATTTTTGGTAACTATTTCAGGAAAATGGTCACCAAATAATATTTTCTCCTGTCAATAAAGTCAAACCTGTGTTTGCATACATGCAAAAAAGAACCTGCGCTAGCACACAATCAGATTATTGGCAGAGAGCTGCAGAATCGTGTTCCTGAGAGAGGTTCCACACATATCCTGCGAGTATTATTTTTTAGGATAAGCAAGTGTTTAAGCACACCTGGTGCCAAACTACAGGTGGCTATCTGTACATTTATAGTCAGTTTGTTCAATATCAGCTTCGCTTTCATTTAAGGGTATTAGTACTGAATATTTCAGTGACTCAAAGTGATCCACTTGAGTCAGAAGTAAGGATAATGCCTCAGCTTCAATTATTGATTTGAGTATCAATTCCAAGAGGGTTGAAATGCTGCTTTAATCAAATCTCAAAAACGTAGGACTTACGGATGAGATGGCGAATGGAACTTTGCAGTCCTGAAAACCTATCAAATGCAAATTCTTCAAAAACTGCCATTTCTAGTTCTCTAGATTGATAGATTTTGACAAAGAAGCCTATGTGATATACACTGGTTTCATAAAGTTTTTACAAAGATGAAAATGGAAAGTTCCTCTTTTATGTGCTTTGACACAGGTGATTAATCATCGGATCGCAAGTTAAACCTGATTATAAGCATCGATCAAGTGAGTGATTGTCATAATTAATCTAAAGCTAAGAAGAAATTCAACACACAAACTTAAGTTTGCAAAGTCAATGTGACGATATTGTGGGACACTCAATCATCGTGTCATAATGTGGTGCAGCAGCATGCCACAGTGCAGAACCATCAAATCAGATCATTAGATCAAGATCCCAAAATAATCTGAGAAGGGCTGCATTGGTAGAACATATAACAGAAGTCATAGTTTCTGAATATTATAAAAAATGTTCAGCAGCAGGAGGAAATCAAAGACGGTCAGAAATTCTGAGTAATGTAAAATATGACTTCAAGTTACATATCAACCCCGTCCCACCTCCCCCTCACAGCCCCAAGACTTCAAACCTCCTCTCCATCTCAAGTCCTCAACCTCTCTCTCCCAACTCTCTGTCCTCTCGCTGCCCCTTCCACCCCAACCCTCTGTCATCTTCCACCACTTCTTCTTTAAGTCCTTAACCCACCCCCTCCCCCAAACCCCAAGTGCACATAATAGTCACTAACTGTTCAGACTGCTAAGGTTTCTTGATGAAGTAAATGGATGAAAAGGTAATTATGTGTTGGACAAAATTGACTGAATAATTTATGGTGATATTATAATGTCCTCAAATCTTTTAGAACATGAAAATACAACATATACTTTCCCATGGCTGAAGATCGGAATGACGGGTTGGAGTTGCTTTATTAAAGACTTCAAATATGAATATTTTTAGACTTTGTAGAATCAACATGCATCACATCCAAGCCTATTTTCTTTCCTCTGCATGTGTGGAATCAAAACGTACCTTTCTTTCATGAAAGATGACACGTTGTTCAGCTCCAGATACATTCTGACATCCTCACCAATCACAGTTAGATGTGTATCATTAACCAGTAAAGATATATTCATATACTTAGTTGTTATATATATATATATATATATATATATATATATATATATATACAGTATATATACAAACACACACACACAAATACAACCAGTCACTTCGCTGCTGGGGGTATTAAGGAGGGAAAGGAGAGAAGGAGGAGAGGAGAGAGGGGGGAGAGAGAGAAGAGGCAGGAGGGAGGGGAGCTAGGGGTGGGAGAAGAGCAAGGAAGGTGCGGTGGGGGGGGGGGGAGTGGGGAGTGCTATGCCTCACCAAACTTTGCTATACCGTGGGAGGGAGGGATGCGAGGGGATGTGAGAAGAGAGAGAGACAGAGGGGGAGAGAGAGAGAGAGAGAGAGAGAGAGAGAGAGAGAGGAGAGAGAGAGAGAGAGAGAGAGAGAGAAGAGAGAGAGAGAGAGAGAGAGAGAGAGAGAGAGAGGTATGAAAAAAAAAGAAGAAGAAAGAAATGTGAGGGGTGGAGGTGGGTTATTAAGAGAATGATATGTTCTGCTTAATGACTGACCAAACAAACATAAACAAACTCATGTCAGAACAGCTGAACACAACGACACAACAAGAGTATATAATGTAATCTGCTGGCACATCTGCAAAAACTTTGATGTCCCAGTTCGAGAAAATTTGTGGGAACATGAACCAAAAATAATCTCTGAAAACATGGAAGTACGGGCAGCTCACGTAAGAACTAATGATCCCATCGAGCATGAACATCGAAAACAAAGTGTTGTGACCAGATGTTATACTTCGGTACAAAAAAAAAGAGAGAGGCGTTGCTTAATGAGGTGTTAATACCAGTGATTTTGGACTAAACGATACAGAAATCAAGAAAATGACCACACACCAAGTCCTCAAGAATGAAGTGAGAAGATCCTGGAAGCTGAAAAATGCCAAAGTTGTAACAGAGTGATAGCTGGATATGTAGGAATGATGACAAAGAACCTCAAAGAGATATTAAACATAGGGGCAGTACCCCTGGGCACTCACCTGGTAGTGACTGGATAAGATAACCAGGGAACCACTGGTCAGCATGGATGACCCACAAAATATATAATGGAGAAGAAAGTAAATACCGATGGATTTTTTTTTAATGCTATGAACAAACCTTGGTACATCACGGGGTGATAAAGGTTGTGGTCAAGTTTCATCGAAATTGTGTGTGTGTCTTCAGAAAAGAAAGCAAATACATATTTTGGGGTGCAACCTCCCCCTCCCCATCCCGTAGAACCCCTGAGACCCCAACTTTTTTTTCTAATGTCATGAACAAACTTTGGCACGTCATGCATGATGAAGGTTGTTGTGAAGTATCATCAGAATAGTGTGTATCGTTTCAGAAGAAAGCAAATACCTCTTTGGGGAGGCAATCCACTCCCACCCCCACCCATAAATTTGCTCTGTCGACACCTTCAGACCCCGTTTTTTTTAATGCCATCATGAGTGATGAAGGTTATGGTCAAATTTCATTGAAATCGTACGTGTAGTTTCTGAGAAGAAGTTGCAAGTATTTGTGGACGGACGGAGAGACGACGCGCCATCCCATAAGCTCCCCAGAACTACTTTAGAGGTGATCTGAAAACCATCCCTGGGAATATATTTTCACAAACGAACTACAGTTGGAAGCTGTCCGGGGCAGAGCGACGATCCTGAAGAGAGCCCTCTGCACAAAACTTTGAGAACAGAAAACTTCACAGTTTGGCCCATAAATCGTGATCCCTTACCGAAAAGAAGTGGATGCTTTAAGCCCGCCCTGGGAGGACTGCATTCCACATTCTGAAACCTGCATATGCAGATACCAATCAAACACACACACACACACACACAACTGATTGGTATCTGTTTCACCTCCCGAAGCCCACCCACCACACGTGGAGATCACACACACACACACACACACACACACACACACACACACACACACACACGCCTGATTGGTATCTGCTTCAGGTCCACCCACCACATGTGAATATCTCACACACAGACACACGCGCGTGCACACAAACACACACACACACACACACACACACGCACACACACCTGATTGGTATCTGCTTCAGGTCCCGACACCCCACCACCACATGTGAAGATCACACACCACACACACCACACACCACAAACACCACACCACACACACACACACACACACACACACACACACACACACACACACACACACACACACACACGTGCTTGGCCGATATCGGCAATTTTTCTGGAATTAGCAGGTTGGAGTCACTGATTACTGACTACAGTACGTACTCGAGATAACCCAGAAACCTTGAGTAGCTTTCACCGAAAAACAACGTTACATTTATATAGACATTTCATGGATATGATCACAAACACTATTCTTTATAAACAGCTACGTGTGCTGGGTAGAAAAAAACTTGGCTCGGTAATTTAGAAAACACGTTTCTACTGCAAACGGCTTTTGCTATGAAACTCACAAAGGAAAACATATAACCTTTGGAAAGCAAATCCGACAACTAAATACTTTAGAAACTGGCGCAAGGACAAAGGAATACCTGAAAGAACCTCCATAAGATACGGGATGAAACTTTGTCACCACGGCACCCAGAATAGGCATGGCATGTCCACACACCCACGGATAGGCCGTACAGATCCAAATCTACCCATGTGTACCACGTCTGTGTGTGCTGTAAACGTACCTCTTCCTTGTAGTGACTGTCGACTGTCCATCCTGATCAGGACACGAATGCACTGTACAGCTCGGTAAGTGGCTTAATCACTCAAGCACTCCAAAAGGAACGCCTGGCTTGTCAAGCGATTACCAATTGCTCTCGATAAAATGATGCACCCGGAAATACCCGTGCAATGTCCGAATTGGACAATCCAACACTTTTTGGGGGAGTCGGAACTGCTGATACTTTCAAATATGGAGCTTACATCCAGGCCGAAAACATGGTGGCTTCAGACCCCGGCGAGGTAACCCAGGAAATGCCTTGAGACCCCAGACAGTGTGGTGGCCGAGGATCGCCTGATTAAGTATGTAATTAATTAAGGCCCTGAATTATATTCAAAAGGGGTGTTTTAAAAAACCCAAACACCCAATTTTCACTCTTGCACTTCCTTGGAGTTTTCTTTGTATGCATGCAAAGTTTCAGGCTGCTAGATTTTACAGTTTTGGAGTTATGGAGGACACATACCGACTCACACACTGACTCACACACTGACTCACACACTGACTCACACACTGACACACACACATATTGCCTATTAGTAAAGATATATTCAGTGAACAAAACATTAGGAACACCTGCTCTTTCCATGAAATAGACTGATCAGGTGAAACTATGATCCCTTATTGATTGCACTTGTTAAATCCACTTCAACCAGTGTAGATGGAGGGGAGGAGAGAGGTTAAAGAAGGATTTTTAAGCCTTCAGAGGATTGAGACGTGGATTGTGTATGTGTGCCATTCAAAGGGTGAATGGGTAAGACAAAATATTTAAGTGCCTTTGAACAGGGTATGGTAGTAGGTGTCAGGCGCACCGGTGCCAATGCTGATTTAAGTGCCAATGCTGCTGGGTATATCATGCTCAACAGTTTCCGGTGTGTGTCAAGAATGGACCACCACCCAAAGGACATCCAGCCAATGGAAAGCCAGTGGTCGAAAATGGCTCATTGATGAAAGAGGCCAAAGGAGGCTGACACAATTTGTGCAGAGCAACAGACGGGCTACAGTTAGTCAACTGACAGTCCAGTACAACATTGGTGCCAAAAGACCCAGAAAAGAATGCACAAGTCCTCGTACCTTGACACGAATGGGGTATGGCAACTGTTGACTGTACAGAGTTCCACTTCTTTCAGCAAAAAAAAAGAAGCTGCGGTTGCAATTGGCTAAGGAACGAAAACACAGACACAGAAGGATTGGAAAAACATTGACTGGTATGATGAATCCTGGTTCCTACTGTTTCACACTGATGGGAGGACTAAGGTATGGAAAAACCCCACATCACTACATGCATCCATCATGCGGTGTGTCAACATTGTAGGCTAGTGGTGGTGGTGGAATGGTGTGGGGTGTGTTTTCATGGCACACATTGGGCTACTTGATAAAAGTGTAGCAACGTTTGAATGCCACAGGATATCTGAACATCATTGCCAATCAGGTGCAGCCCTTCATGGCAGCAGTGTATCTATCTGTGAATGGATTTCTTCAGCAGGATAATGCCCCATGCCACAAGGCTAGGATTGTCCAGGAATGGTTCCACGAACATGACAGTTAATTCAGCACACTGCAGTGGCCTGGCCAGTCAACAGATCTCAATCCAATTGAGCATTTGTGGGATGTGATGGAACGACCTATTTTGAGTGGAGTTCCACTACCAGCCAACTTAACACACAACTGTGAGAAGCATTGGAGTCAACATGGGCCAAAATCCTTGTGGAACGCTTTCGACACTTTGTAGCATCCCATACCCTGACAAATTGAGGCTGTTCTGAGGGCAAAAGGAGGTGCAACTCAATATTAGGAAGGTGTTCCTAATATTTTTTACACTGAGTGCATATAATTATCTAAAGCTCTTTCTAAGCACTGACTGACTGACTGACTTGACTGACTCACTCACATTCCATTCCATTCAATTGGGACCATACTCTGTGCAGAGTGTTGGTGCTGCCTGAGCAGTCTCCTTGGCTATTAGGCACAATCCTGGATGGGTCACCACTCCAACACAGGATACCAGCAAGCTGGCACTCATTTTGCTGACCTCAGAAGGATGACAGGCAGAGTCAACCCCAACTGGTATTAATTTAACAGCGAGGCAGAATTTGAACTCGGGATCCGAGGCTCCCAAGCCCACCACCCTGACCATTAAGCCAACACCAGACATACTCACTCACTCATTGACTGATAATAAAAATCGTTACCTCCAGGGTGACGTAGAAAGCGGAAATTTTGTGTGCCAATGGACATCGAAGCTGGGCCACCAGGGAAAAAAATCACAGAATCATCGGACAACATCCATAAATGAAAATATAAATAAATGATAAAAACATAAATGAAACAAATGCAGGTGAGCGACCCGAGACAATGGGGATACATGGTTCTTATGCTTACACAATGTGTGTAAGGTATAATATATATATATAATATATTATATATATATATATATATATATATAATATATATATATATACATTTCAGCACAGAGTGACTGGCACCCTGGAAACATAAGGGTTCTACCACAGCATTTTGCAGCGCCATGCAATACCCTCTGGTCTACGCCTAGTTGGTCAGGGGTTCATCCGACAACAAAATAACGACCCAAAACATACCTCCGGGCTATGTCAGAAATACCTTGGAAGAAAAGACCAAGATGGTAGGCTTCAAATCATGGAATGGCCAGCACAGTCTCCAGACTTAAACCCCATCGAGCTGGTTTGGATGAACTGGACAGAAGGGTGAAAGCAAAGCAACCTCAAGCGCAACACATTTGTGGGAACTTCTGCAACAGTGTTGGGAAGAACTTTCCGAACAATATTTGATTTCCATTGCAGAAAGAATGCCACGAGTATGTTCGGCTGTTTTATGTGCAAAAGGTAGCTACTTTGATGAGTCAAAAATTAGATTAAATTTTGTTCAACAAAACGATTCCATGATTTCTTTTTTATCTGCAATTGTTTATTTGTTCTATGCTTTAATTTCAGAGTACATTGAAACATTAAACTGCTTAAATTCCAGTAAAAACTGGAAAAATGGGGGTGTTCTAAAATTTTTGACCAGTAGTGTGTATATGTGTATATATATATATATATATATATATATATATAAATATATATATATATTATATATATACACACAGGCAAACATACAGTATGTATTTGTTGGAAAATTACGATCTGTGGATCCCCCCCCACCCCCCTTTTCCCCCTTTTTAGGTAATAGTTTTGTTATCTTTAGTCTGTAATTAAAACCTCAACACTCGAATAGTCTACTGTTCGTGAAGCCAATGACTAACCCCAAAACAAAATTAAGTGGAAGAGCTTATCTCTTTAGTTATATAACCTTATCTTTCAAATGTATATCTGACTTAGACACTCTCATTCGGATACAAACACTCATTCGGTCTCTAATTGTATCATCATGAACACAAGTCACAAGGCAATGCAACTGATATACAATCCATGTAGATTACTGAAGGAACTTGAAATTTATGAAGGTAGAAAACCCATTGCTCTATTTTCCTTTCTGTGTCAAGGTAATGCGTGGTCCTTAATGGAAAAAAAAAACAACCAAGTAATAGTAGACAAGGAAGTTGGCTTAACCTACATTATGAAGGATGGCATACTGTGTGAAGTACCAGCCTGCCTGAAAAACACTATGATGATTGCTTGTAATCAAATCCTATTTATTCAGAAATCAAACCCAGACTAGACAGCAACATGATACCTCTGATCTATCTTGCCATCCCAAAGAGATTATGATTCCTAAAATAGAACAAGTATAGCAAATTTTATCAGAGAAAGATAATAACACCCTGAGATTTTCTTGTCATTTTGTACTACAATAGCAGTGGTGGATAGCACCAACAAGAGTCGAAACAAAACATGGTTACCATTTGGCAATTAATTTTTCACACAGATCTCGGCTCATGGAAAAGCAAGGTGATGGAGCATAAGAGCAATGACCGCAGTATGGTCACAACCTGCACCAAAATCCGGTCATGGGCCGATTGCGAAATGCACATTTTAAAGCACTTAAGATGAACAGCGCGATTGGGAGACGTACATTTAATGCACTATTAAAAGATTAACTCAACTCCTGTTATCCATGTCAACCTCCGCCACAGTTATATCAGAACGAGCTGATTTGTCACATCGTCACGGATTGATAAACCCCAATATGGGGCCATTTAAAAACTATGTAACACTTAAAAAAAATTTGGGGGTAATTTACATCATGCAACGCTTGATTACATAACATAACTTCACGTAACGTTTATTACTATGCATTCTGAAGTACCATACATTATGACATGCTTGATTAAACCTTACGATTATTCGACATGTGATTAGATATTTTGAGGTCCCTCATCATGATCAACACTCGACCCAACCAAAGCCAATGCAAATCTGACACACCAAACCCAGACAGCATATAATTAGCAGAGGCCTACAGGCCTAATGTGTTAAGCCCACCAGAAAACCAAGATGGCGACCATATAATTTTGTCTTGGCACAATGGTGGGTGGGGTCAAGTGACCAATGTGGGTGTGGTCCAGCAGCTGTCTGACCAATGGGTGCACATTTCAAAAATCAAACCCCAACAAGAACCCCAACAACAACAACAGCAACAGCAATGTGGACCTCTTATAGACCTGCGACAAGTTGCAGGTAAAAAGTATTATACTGACAGTGGGGCAGTGGGGGGCACAGTTGGACACAACAAGCAAAGAAACAAATTAAAAGGAAAAACAGCATGGAGAGAAGTGGTAAGATGGTTCTGTTAAGTAAGATAAATGGAGTAGAAAATATCATGAGCAAGGATGGGGTATGAGATGGGATGGTGATGCACCACCTGCTTGTTACCCTGGAGGAAAACAGTGATTGAACCATTTGCAGAAGATAGTTCCACAAATGGGAGAAAAGAGAAATTTTTACACTTTTCTAAAACTAACAAAGTAGATGTGCGTGATAGGCCTGGATATGGGTAGTTTAATCAGGTAGAGGTTGTTGGAAGTGTCATGGAGAATCTGCAGAGGGTTGGAAGGCAGAGGGAGTAGAAGATGCTACACCAGAGGATAAGCAATAAAAATAACATAGGCAAACAACCTGTCTTTGATGGGAGAGCAATAAGCCTTTTGCTTGAGTTTCATCCCAGGAGATGCAAATAACTTTGAGAGTTTTAGATTCCACAGCATCCTTTATATGTCTATTCTAATTGTGAATCGGGAGAGACATGTGTAATACTGCACCCAGAGGAGAGAGCAGTACTCAATTGAACTATATATAAAATAGCCTTGTAGGTTGTGAGTAGTCCTGATTTTTCAATGATTGACTTGGAATAACAGAGGATGTCCAGTCTGTGTCTGACTTCCAAGGCCAGCTTTGTTGATGTGGTCAGCCAAGGAAAGGTACTGGCTGATTCTGAGGCCAAGAAAAGTGGGTTCCAGTTGCAGTTCCAATCTTGAGTCAAACCGGATGTTGTTTTTTTTAAATTCAAACCCTGGATGTACTGGAAATATGTGTGATATTTCAGTTAGGTCATAAACATTTTCAAAGTCACTTAGGTAGCTTTAGCGCACTGAACACATGTTGTGGTTTTTCATTTTCTTTACAGGAGCAAGGCTCATGGAAGAGCAAGGTATAACTGACAGTGGGAAATATATCAAGGGAATGACTGAACAGGAAAATAGGAGAGAGTGGAGAGAAGTAAACACTGAAACTCGCAAGAAAAATCGTTGAATTAGTGAAGGTTGATGGGTGTAATAAACATCATGGGTCAGAATTGGGGATGACAAAAGATGGCAACGTATTGTTTGCTTAAAGTCCTGGAAGGAAGTTTGACTTCGGTGGTTATGGATCAAGCTTATCGATGAATCAAACACAAAATAAGCACGTGGAACTCCAATTAAATTAGGCAGGTGAGAGACGCATTTATAAGGTGAATCTGTAATTGTATTTATGAGCGAAACAATTTTGAATTCTCAAAAGGAGTACATTGGCAGTTATTCAATTTCAGCTAATATGAGAGCTTGAAAGGAAGAATCTCACCATTACAGCCTATCAGACTTCCCACAGGCTGGATAAAGTATAAAAAGCCGACTTGTAATGCCAACACTTTCATAGAAAGTGCTTTGAATAAACTAGCCTCACAGTCACCATTGTCACATGAAACAAAAAGTGTTCTTCATTGATCGTAAGCATCTCCTTCATCACGGTGGTGTTATTAATTATCTTCTATATGGGATAGTTAGCAAAAATGCATGTTCAGCGAGATGCGCAAAAACCAATTTGCACCTTTAATAGCGATAAAAAAATTGTGTAATTTTTCAGTAAAAGGGTCTCATTAATTTCTGCCCACTCAGTCAGCTTTCTGTGTGAAGTAGATTTTGTAAAGCAAAAAGTTTTCTTTGTTTAAAGATATAAGCAAAAAAAACAACAACATTTTAACCCTATTCTATCATACAATTAATAAAACACAAATTACCACAAACAAGTAAGAAATTGACAAGCGATAAATTGCATAGTATAATTTTCTGCCTCAAAAATTTTAAAAACTATTTCAATTTACTCTGATTCCTTTTTACGTCTATTTTCTTCCACCATTTCTTTCACTATTTTACCAAAAGTATTGGGACAGATTTGATACATGCAGGGTTATTAATTCACGATATTTTTCCATTTTGATTTGGGTGTTGGTCTTTGGTTCGCTAAAAGCAGGTGCTTGTCATCAACCTTTTAGCCAATTTTTTTGGAGATACCAGGTTGTGTCATTACATGTTATAATATTCTTCTGCCTTTATCTGATGATAATTTGGCCTTCCCTGGATACTATTTTCAACACTGGAAGAACCCATATTTTCAACACTTCCTCCTCTAAAGAATATTATCAACAGTTGACAAGGAAAGGCCCAATGTAAAGGAAATGATGTGAATCTCTGGCACCCAATAACCATTCCTTGTTGAAGGTCCCTCAGCTCTTTACAGTATGGCCTCGTGATTGCAATTCAGCTTCAATACCTGCTGCATATATCTATAATCTAAACACATGCCACTTTGCAATGTGGGAAAATTTCCACAGGTAGGTTGGATTCATTTTGAGTTTGTGAGTGCTGTTCCAATAGCTTTGGGAATATATAAACCATTCACACCTCGATGAAGCTCGGTGCAGGTGCTGCAACTGAGCTGAGATGTTTTCCCTGCCCTCGATACCATAAACAATGCCTTAGAAGAGCCATGCCCATGGGAATCCTGTCTTCACCTACGTGCTACAAGCGCCGAGCATGATTTAGCTTCCACGGTATTCCCATACAATGTTTTCAGATGCTTTGTGCTTTCTGTTTGTTTGCAAAGAACTTGAAATTGTGGATAAATCATAGATAAAACAGCAGTGTCGCTCAGTGAGAAAGTTGCTGGCATTATTTGCTGATTAGTATGTGCAGGTTGAGCTGGAGTCATTCAAGATAAACATGAACATTTCTCGTGAAATTATAGAGGAGTTGGGGAAAGAGGGATAAAGCAATGAGCATTGCAGTGTCAGGAAAGTTGAAATGGGATACAAAGCTTTTGAAAGGGAATAATTCCACAAGTTTTTATGCCCCCGGTGACCAAGTCGCTGGTGGCATTATGTTTTTGGGTTGTCTGGCCATACACACGTACCGACGTCCATTCATGCCAATGCTCTCTGTTTTCTCTGCAACCGCTTATCCGATTGACAACAATATTTTCACCATAGGTGTGATTACTCATGTAGAATTATTTAATGATAATTATGATGTCATAGGTCACATGGTGTGGCAGCCATGCTGGCAAAAAAGGAAAAACTTTGGAACTCTATTGATGAAACCGCTGAATGGAAAAAAATGAAACTTGGCAAATGTGAAGTATGCCCCATGGGAAACAAGAGATTTTTTTTGATGATGTCATAGGTGGCTTCATTATGACATCATAATTGCATCTGTCAAACTCTTTCTCTGATCAGTATTAAAATGTTTGTGGGTCATCTCAGACTAAATTGTAATTGGGGGAAAAATATTGATGACGTCATCGGTCACATTGTTCGGCAGCCATATCATTTAACCATAACACCTTCAAAAAACTTCTTCTCCGAAATAGCTGAACAAATTGGGGCAAAACTTTACAGGTATGATCGCCTATCTATGTGGAACAAAAAGTTTTCCAACTATGATGTCATAGGTCACACTGTTTGACAGCCTTATTGGATTTACCTTCAAACCTTTAAAAATCAAGGGGAAACTTCACCCACATGTTCCCCAATCCTTGGGGATACCAGGGTACTCACGAGTAATTTTCACATGGTCTGGCAGCCATATTGGATAGAACAAAAATGTTTGAAAAATTATTTCTTTTGAACCTCTGCATCAATCGACATGAAACGTCAAAATTATGATCTAGTAGTCATGGGGAATATGTGTTTTAAATTTCACCCTGATCAGATGCATGGCCTAGCAACCCAAATTATTTAATATTTTGAATATGGGTTCAGGGATGATGTCATACATGGCTTTGTTATGATGTCATAATTGCATACGTCGAATGCTTTATCCAATCAGTATGAAAATTTTGAGGGTCATCTCGGGCTAAATTGAATTGGTGAAGTATAAATACTAAATTGTATTGGGGGTCATTTAGTGCTAAATCGTATTGGTTAAATATAAAGGCTAAATTGTATTGGAAGGGGAAATTGATGATGTCGTCAGTCACGTTGTTTGGCACGATTTTTTTAAAACATAAAAACATTCAAAAATCTTCTTTTTCGAAACGGCTTGATAGATCGAGAGGAAACTTCACCCACATGTCCCCCAAGCCTTGGGGATACCAGGGTGTTCACAAATACTTAATAGGTCACATAGTCTGACAGCCATATTGGTTTGAATGAAAATCTTTATAAAAAAATCTTTCTCTTGAACTGCTTCATCAATCGACATGAAACATGTCGCAGTTATGATCTAGTAGTAATATGGAATATACAGTATTAAATTTCAACCTCATTGGACACATGGTCTGGCAGCCAGAATTATTTAATATTTTGCATCTGGGTTCAGGGATTTAAATCAAACTTTGGTACAAGTATGTGTAATGATGTAATAATGTGGGCGGAGGCATATCTGGCGACGTCGCAACATCGAAGAGTGCCCTTCTAATTTTTTTGAAAGCAAGATTTCATTTTAATACAAGATTTGAGGCTCAAAATGGAGCTGCCTCTCACACATCTTAAACACACATGGACATGCAGACAAGACACAACATCGACAAGAAACAAAAGCAGCCACTGAGTTTGGGGGGAAGTGCCACCACTTCCTATGGGTATTCTGGGTACCAGCAACATTACAACAATGGCACTTTTCTCATCACACTCAGCAGGGCATTTCCAAAGGTGGAATTTCCTCCTCCCCACCAATGCCAACCTATGGGAATTGAGCTTGCTTTTATTCTTTTAAATGCTCAATGCCAAGTGAGGAAGAAGCACATTCCCGTTTTAGTATTTGATATGACTTGGTCAGAGTTTGAACCACTGACCTCCCAGACTCAGAGCAGACACTCCAACCATTACACCACTGAGTCTGGTTGTATCCAAAATCAATTAAATCAATTCCTAAAAACGAACAAGTATTTCTATCTGCTTGAACTCCATTTTTGGATCCACAATTCTGCATATTATAATTTCAATACAATTATTCATTCAACTTGGCGACTTGGGGAAAAAAGTGAAAAATATTTTTATGGTTGAGTGATTCTGTTATTTTACTGGCTTTGTCTGTCTCCCTTCCCCACCCCTCAAGAGCAATTACAACAAATTGTTAACAAACCCTCGTCAGATGCATGGGGTGAAGTTGTGGAGGAGGAGTCATTCAGCTCAGCATTGATTTTATATGCAGATGAGGTAAAATAAGATAGCCTTTGAGTTTCCAGAATTTTATGAGGGAATGTTTACTTTGTTCTCATTTGTGTCATCTTCACAATTGTTTAAATTTGTTTATTCTTTTTGTTAGTTTTCGTTTTCAGTCTTTTGGGGGTTGTATAGACAGATTATAATCCAAAATAGAACAATTTCTAACCCCGATTCTCTCCTTTTGGTGCCTCTAATGTCCCTCCTCTCTCTCACAACCTTTTTTCCCTTTTCTCTGCACATGTGCATATATTTACCTCTGCTACCAAAGGTGAAGGAGGTTATGTTTTCACCCCTCTCTGTCTGTTTGTTACTTGCAAAATCGAAGATATTTCAAGTATATTGGTTAGTCGATTTTGTTGTTGTCAGTTTGTTTGTTTATCTGTTTTTTTTTATCGCCTACAGGTCACAATTTCAACCGATCTTCACGAAACTTCACCACATAGTAGAGTTTGTCAAAAGGAAGAAGACTATTGTTTTTGAGGTCACCATGGACCAAAAGGTCAACATGAGCCCAAGGTCAACAACTAAGGTGGTATTTCTAAAATCCTCAATTTTCATCCCATTGACTTGAAATTTGAAGAGGATTTGCATATCAGGTCACTGAAGTCAACCACCAATTATTTTTGAGGTCCAAATTGGCCAAAAGGTCAAAATAGGCCAAATTTCTAAAATTGTCAATTTTTATCTGATTGACGAAATTTAAAGAGGAGTTGCATATTTGGTCCTTGAAATCAACTACCAATTATTTTTGAGGTCAAATTTTTCTGCATTTTGCAAGTGTCATGCTCTGAGATCTTCACCATTGAGAGATCGGGCCAAAAATGATATATAGCATGATATTTCAAAAATGTATTGGGCCTGATATGGTTTTGTGGATCAGACATGACATGGCGGAGGTATGTGCTCTACCGAGTGCCCTTCTAGTATAGTCTGTATTTATGCAGTGTTGTGCTTTTTTTTCTTCCTTTACTGCTCTTCTGAGTCTTGTCCAATAATTGAAATACAAAAATTTCCACGTGATTATTATAAAAGTGTGATGTGATGCAATTAATTAATTTCTGCTTTATTCTTTGTTTGTTTTCTCCAAAGCAAAATGGACTTTTCCTTTGGAATACCATCGAATGAAATTTAGATCCATAATTATTTAGATAACCTAAAGTGGCCTGCAAAAGTTTTCACGCCCTCCCAATAATGCCACGCTTAGAAGATGAACTAAGAATTATGTATAAACCATTCTTCCAAATGAACTTTTTCATTCATAACTGAAGAGGTCAAACGAAACACTATTGTCGTTAAAGGTGATTACCTGTCAGGAAGACCCTGCATAAAACATGTAGTCACTGTTTGCAGTACTTGGTGGTTGCAGTACTTAAAGGGCTGAACACTTTTGCAACCAGTGAATCAAAATTCACTGCTTGTAAAAGTATTCAGTCCCTTAAATCAGTACTTTGTGGAAGCACCTTTTGCAGTAATGAATACTCTGATACTTTTTGGGTAGGTTTATACCAGCTTTGCAGAATGAGATGGTGAAATGTTTGCTCATTCTTCACGTGAAAACTTATCTCATTCTGCCAAATTTGATGGGGATCGGCGATGGATTGCAATCTTCAAATCTTGCAATAAATGTTCAATTGTGTTCAAGACAGGACTTTCACTGAGCCACTCAAGAACATTTATTTTCTTCTTATTTAGTAACTCCAGTGTGGCTTTATCTTTATGCTTCTGATCATTGTCCTGCTGAAATGTGAATCTCCTACCCAGTATCAGGTTAATGGCTGACTCAAACAGGTTTTCATCAACGAGTCTCCTGTACTTTGTATGATCCATTGTCCCTTCTATCCTGACAAGCTTGACAGTCCCTGCTAATGAAAAGTAGCCACAAAACATGATGCTGCCACCAACATGCTTGACAGTTTGGATGGTGTTGACAGTGTGATGTGCAGTGTTAGGCATGACAGTTAGGCCCGACATAACACTTTGAATTTAGACCAAAAAGTTCCATTTTTGTCTCGACTGAGCACAAAACATTTCTCCGCATGCCTGCAGTATAATTACGATGCTTTTTCACAAACTCCATATGAGCTTTTAGATGCATCTTTTTCAGTAATGGCTTCCTTCTTGCCTTCTATCCATGGAGGCTAGCCTTGTGAATGTAATGGGAAATTGTTGATTGATGAACACAGATCCCATCTCAGACATACAGCCTTGGAGATCTTTCAAAGTCATTGTTGAATTTACAGACACCCAGGACCAGTTTCCTGCTTGCCCGGCTGCTGAGTTTGGATAGGTGACCTGATGTGGGTAGAATCTGGGTGGTGTGATGCATCTTACACCTCTTAATGATGGATTTTACCATACTCAAAGCCTGGCGTTGGCAGAGCAGTTAGCGTGGTGGCATGGGATCCTAGGGTCCTGAGTTCGAGACCCGTTTACTGCTGAATTAACACCAGGTTGTTGACTCAGCCTGTCATCCTTCTGAGGTTGGTGAAATGAGCACTAGTATACTGGTAATAGGGGCACTGCATCAGCGGCATAGCTGCGCCCCTAACCAATGATGCCACCAGCAGCCAAAAAGGCAGCACACAATGGGAACCACACTGAAAGGGATGAGTGATTTTGAAATCTTCTTATAACTCTCTCCAGACGGCACTTCTCCACCACTTCATGTCTGACCTCTTTGGAAAGCTCATTGGTCTTCATGTTTGCCTTGGTGGTTGACCAAGTGCGTTGCAGCTTAAAACTCATTAGATAAGTGGGGGAGCTTAATTTTTAAGTTAAACCACTCATTACATACAGATGAAACCTATTACACTTATTGTGTAACCTTTCAAACAAATAATTTGCTCCTGAAGTGATTTAGGGTTGATTAGGTAAAGGGTTTGAATACTTCTGGAACTGACAATCATCTGATTTTCTCTGTTAATCTCACTTATTCACATTTTATGTGCATTTTTTTAAAATCTTCATCACTTTGGAGTCGTTTGTGAAGATAATATATTAAATTTGATTTGAAAGCATCATGAAATAAGCTCAGGTGGCATCAAAATATGAAAACTTTGGAGGGGGGGCGGGGGTGAACACTTTTGCAAAACAATGTGTGTGGTATGACAGATGGTAGAAAGCGCTTCGACAAAGTTCATCATTAAAATTCAGCCAGAGATCTCAGCAACTATCCTTTATCCTTTTGCTGTCACAAAGTAACTTTGTCACTTAATTATTTTTTATCATATTATTTATTAACAAAGAACAGAGTAATTGTTGAAATAAATTAAATAGTGAGGTATTTGGTTGGATATAAATCAAATCTCTAAAAAGTCATTTGTTGATTAATTTCTTATTATCATTGCTTGGAATAATTAAGATATTATAACCAGCAGATTTCACAAGGCAATTAAATTTAGAACAATTTAGAATGTGATCTTAAGAGCCTCAAGAATGGCCTCATCACGTGAAACATAATTAAAGTTTGGTCTAAGAATAATGGGTTCAAAAATAAGAATAATTATATATCAATGCTTCAAGCTGTGTTTTAGTCGACTCGATAGGATAAATTCATTTTTTCCTGACTGACCTAATCAATCACATTTACTGATAGTAATATCAGTCAAATGTGCTGATCAATCAAAAACAAAACAAACAAAAAAACCTGCACCATACTCTAATTACAGAGTGATGGTGCTGATGGAGAATACACACACGTGGACTTACACACAAGACACAAAAGAGAAGTTTTAAATTTTTTTTAAAAATCTAAGGCTCGTTGTGGAGCTGCCCGACACACGCACGTGCGCACACACACACACACACACACACACACACACACACACACACACACACACACACACACACACCTCTTAGCCAAGCCAAATTCAGTCATTGAGCTTGGGGGAAGTGACATCACCTCCCAGGGTACTCCCAGGGTACCAGTGACATCACAACAATTGTGTTACTTTTCTCATCACAATCAATGAAGCATTTCCTGAGTAATTTCTTCCTCCCCATGGATCCAACCTATGAGGATTATCCATGCTCTTAACCTTTTAAAAGTTGACTATCAAGCAAGGAAGCAGCATGTACCATATTTTTTAATGTCTTTGGTATGATTCGGCCGGGGTTTAAACCACCGACCTCCCAGATACAAAGCGGGCACTATAACCATTACTCCCCCGAGTCTTGTTCAGTTATAAATTGTTGCTAGGGCCACAGTTTTTTGGGAAGGGTTATACTGTGTGGATTGCCGTCGCCTTCCCAGCATTGCTTGTGCATGCTTCATCATTTTTTAAATGCTCAGCATGAAGCGAGGAAGCAGCAGGTACCATTCTTTTTAAATTAAGTCTTTAGTATGTCTCGGCCGGTGTTTGAACCACCGACTTCCCAGGCTCAAAGCAGATGCTCGAACCATTACGCCTCTGAGTCTGGCTTGATCGAGTGTCAAAATGTACCACAAAATATCCTGTACAAGGTTGTTAAGGCTTTGTTTCATGCTTTATTATCTGAGGGGAATGTCCACCGAGGTGGAAGAATGGGACTGGCAAAGCACAATGCCAAAGATCAAATTTTGAGAAACTGCAAATGAAAATGGAGTTGTAATCACAAATGTATCACTTTAAGCCGGGGTCATATTCAAAGATGAATAAGCAGAGAACGTCGAAAATATTTGCCTATTTCTTTTGAGGTTTTGACAATTTATGATCCGCAAAATTAACACGGAAAAATACATAACATACTCTTTATCTGTTATTTTGTTGCTTTATCTTGCAAGGGGACTATGGCGTGCATTCTACTTTGAAATTCAGTTTTGGGGCTTTAATTAAGAGGGTAGGACTCACTCTGAATAATTGTGTTTGCACCCAAAGAAAGGGTAATTCTACATTAATCATTATTAGACATGATTATAATTTTCTCTTCAATCACTGCACATATGGGGTTGTTAGTGCTGAAGTTTGAAATGTGCACTGTGTATCAAATGATTTGATTGATAAAAACATGTTTCTTCATGCACAATAAAAGTGAATGTTTACTGCGATCCTAGCAACTCGAGTTATTTGCATTTCCGCATTCCTACAAAAGTTCCGATAAACTATTTGAGCAGCCATTGAATATTATATTTCCCTAGTTGTTTCAAAAGAAGCACGACTTCAAAGAAGGACAACTACATAAGGCAGATTCGACCGGATTTAGATATAAATGAGTGTTCATCGCATGATTGAAAAGTAATTTTAAAATCTAATATCCAATGAACTAGTCTTCATAGTGAAATAAAAAAAAACCAAGTAATTATTTCAGTTTTAACTTGTATTTAAAACCAAAACTGATATATTAGTCTTTAATTGTCAGGTAATCTGCCCTTTGACTGGATGAATTAATTCATTCATTATCTCTCCGTCTCTCTCACCGAGCTCCATAGAAAATGCCGTTTCTGCTGCCGAATCAGTTTCTTAGCTTTCGAAACAATCCTGGATTGGTCGCCTGTCTGACACTGCTGGACGTTTGACTGAGAGTGCAGAATTTTTCAAATTTGTTCAGTGTGCCAGCGATAACTCGCAAACATACGCTTCGTGAAGGACACTGAGAGTTTAACGATCACCAACAAATGCGAGCAGAAGGGACGCCCCAGTTTAACGTCCAGATGAGGGACAAAACAAATTGATTCTTCTAAAAACCTGCGAAACACCAGGATGACATTTTAAAACTGTCAATATTTGAACCAGCTAGACAACTCAGAAATGAGTGCACGTACATCAAGGCTACTGGATGAATTGAAAATAATCATAATATTTAGATACTTGTGCTTGATGAGAAGGAAATGTTGATTTTAAAAATGTAATTACTGATCAATTTTCTTTTCTTTTTAAAAAAAACCTCCGATGTACTGAGAAACTTCAGTAGGCCTATATACACATTATTTGAAGGTTGTGTGTCGTCTATAATAAATATAACTATTTGAAATTATCTGAAATGAAAATTTTAGTTCCTCTCATTTTTCTTGTATTTTGTTTGTTATTTTTTATTCTTATGTTTATAGTTAACTTTATTTGCGTTTTTCTTATATTTTAATACTCCTTTTTTCCTTATTATGATTTTAGGTTGTGCATTTATTGTTGGTGTCATCACTGTTACCACCAGTCACGTAGGCTTATAACTCCATCCTGTCAACACACATTGTCTTAGTTTACTTGGTAATCTAATTTATTTGTGAGGCATTCCTAAATTAATGAGACTGATAATAATTATAGTCAACAGGTGTTCACCCCTATCTCAGATCATTCCCCATCCAGAACCATAATCTTTTCAATCCCCATTTTCCCCCGCTACTCTGCCCCAAGCTCACCTCCTTCCATATTTCCAGCTTCTCCTTCCTAAGCATTTGCTTCTGTATCCATCTTGTCCACCCCGTATGCTCTAGATCTTCCATGAGGCTCGACTTTGAATAGAAAAAAAGTGTCCAAGACCGACCATTTCTTAAAACCCAATATACAAGCAAACACGAGCATGTTAAAAATGTTGGCGGAACTAGATGCAAGAGTCCAAAATGTGCCAACTTTTAAGGATTATTTTTCAATGTATGTTTATATAATTAGTAAGGAAAAACAATCTTTTATTAGTAATTATGTATGCTTCTCTTTTGAAATAAGAAAAACCTTGGGATATCGTGGACGATTGTGGGTATGTCATTCAAATGCTTCACTTCCACCTTGCTGACTTTGTAAATAGAAATGAAAATGGATCCACCAGATGCGGACACAGTTTTCAATGAAGTGAACGGTCCACGGTAATTGATGTTTACAGGGTAAGTGTTGAATCTTCAACAAATGCACACTTTGAGCATATTGGGAAAGAATTTGGCCACATTGATAACAACCACATATTTTACAAGAATAGGATTGTTAGGAACAGAAAATGAAAAAACGACGTGTGTGTGTGTGTGTGTGTGTGTGTGTGTGTTGTGTCTGAGATGGAATTGTTAGGAACAGAAAATGAAAAAACGAGGTGTGTGTGTTTGTGAGAGATAGAATTGTTAGGAACAGAAAATGAAAATCGAATGTGTGTGTGTGTGTTGTGTGTGTGTGTGTGTGTGTGTGTTTAGAATAGGATTGTGAGGAACAGAAAATGAAAAAACGACGTGTGTGTTTTGTGTGTGTGGTGTGTGGTGTGTGTGTGTCTGAGATGGAATTGTTAGGAACAGAAAATGAAAAAAACGAGGTGTGTGTGTTTGTGAGAGATAGAATTGTTAGGAACAGAAAACGAAAAATCGAGATGTTGTGTGTGTGTGTGTGTGTGTGCGTGTGTGCGTGTGTGGTGGTTAGAATAGGATTGTTAGGAACAGAAAATGAAAAAACGAGGTGTGTGTGTGTGTGTGTGTTAGAATAGGATTGTTCGGAACAGAAAATGATAAAAAAAACGAGGTGTGCGTGTATGTGTGTGTGTGAGAGATATAATTATTAGGAACAGAAAATGAAAAAACGAGGTTGTGTGTGTGTGTGTGTTAGAATAGGATTGTTCGGAAAGAAAATGATAAAAAAACGAGGTGTGCGTGTATGTGAGTTTGTGAGAGATATAATTATTAGGAACAGAAAATGAAAAAACGAGGTGTAGGTGTGTGTGTGTGTGTGTGTGTGTGTGTGTGTGTGTGTGTTAGAATAGGATTGTTAGGAACAGAAAATGAAAAAAACGACGTATGTGTGTGTGTGTGTGTGTGTGTGTTAGAATAGGATTGTTCGGAACAGAAAATGATAAAAAACGAGGTGTGCGTGTATGTGTGTTTGTGAGAGATATATTATTAGGAACAGAAAATGAAAAAACGAGTGTAGGTGTGTGTGTGTATGTGTGTGTGTGTGTGTTAGAATAGGATTGTTAGGAACAGAAATGAAAAAAAAACGACGTGTGTGTGTGTTAGAATAGGATTGTTCGGAACAGAAAATGATAAAAAACGAGGTGTGCGTGTATTTGTGTTTGTGAGAGATAAAATTATTAGGAACAGAAAATGATAAAAAACGAGGTGTGCGTGTATGTGTGTTTGTGAGAGATATAATTATTAGGAACAGAAAATGAAAAAACGAGGTGTAGGTGTGTGTGTGTGTGTGTGTGTGTGTGTGTGTGTGTGTGTGTGTGTGTGTGTTAGAATAGGATTGTTAGGAACAGTAAATGAAAAAACGAGGTGAGTGTGTGTGTGTGTGTGTGTGTGTGTGTGGTTTGTTAGAATAGGATTGTTAGGAACAGAAAATTAAAAATCGAGGTGTGTGTGTGTATTAGAATATAATTGTTAGGAACAGAAAATGAAAAAACGAGGTGAGTGTGTGTGTGGTGTGTGTGTGTGTGTGTGTGTTAGAATAGGATTGTTAGGAACAGAAAATTAAAAATCGAGGTGTGTGTGTGTATTAGAATATAATTGTTAGGAGAAAATGAAAAAACGAGATGTGTGTGTGTGCTTGTGTTGTGTGTGTATGTATGTATTTGTATTTGATTTTGTATCCCCACCAGCATCATCGTGTGTTGTGGTGACTCTGCTCAAAAGCGGTAGTACGAGGCATTCCACCTTCAAATTACCCCTCAATCTGGCTACGGTCAATAAAGCGATGTGCAATGTTGAAAATGATTTCAGACTAGGTATGCTCTTCAAACGCTGTAACTTGATCGTGTGGGCTGAATGTACCACATCGCTCAAGCAGGCATTCATGGCACTTGACTGAACTCTCCAAGATATTGGACAAAACAGTACACCCCTGAGCGGAGTGACAGTTCTTCTTGCCGGTGATTTCAGACAAACTTTGCCCATAATTCGGTGGGGTACTCGAGCCGATCAAGTCAATGCGAGTCTTAAATCATTAGTGTTGTGGTGAGATGTTGAAAAAAAATGACCCTCCATACCAATATGCGCTTGCACTAACGATGAGATCATAGTGCACACCAATTCGCCAGTCTTCTGCTCGACATTGGTAATGGTAAAATCGAGCCTGATACCAGTGACGGCCTCATCCCCCTTCACGAAAATCTGGCTGCAGTGGTGAGTTCTGACAACGATTTGAGAAACAGTGTGGTTCCTAATTTTAAGTTCACCTGGAAATAGTTCCAGGGTGTTTATAGGATGGTACGTCGTCCATCAGTCCGTCAGTCCCCGTCAATCCATAAACACTTGCAACTTCTCTGAAACTACACACACGATTTCGATGAAACTTGATCACAACCATCATCACCTGTGATGCATCAAAGTTTGTTCACGGCATTAAAATAAATAAATAAATAAATGGGGTCTGAGGGGGTCTACAGAGGGAGTTTACAGGGTAGGGGGTTACCCCCCAAAATATATTTGCTTTCTTCTCCAACACTACACACACAATTTCGCTGAAACTTGACCACAACCTTCATTACCCGTCATGGTACAATGTTTGTTCATGACATTAAAAAATTGGGGTCGAAGGGGGTATACAGGGGGGGGGGGTTGCCCTCCAAAATATGTGTTTGCTTTCTTTTCAGAAATTACACACAATTCCGATGAAACTTGACCACAACCTCAATCACACCGTGATGTACTAAATTGTGTTAATGGCATTAAAAAAAAAACAATCGGGGTCTAAGGGGGTCTACCAGAGGTCGAAGGGGGTCCAGGTTTGACCCCACAAAATTGTATTTGCTTCAACATTGATTCATTGGTACATTTTGCTGATTCAGTGCCACGTTGACATCCTCCTCAGTATGATTATTCTACCAGGTGAGCGCCCTGGGGTATAGCCCCTATTTTTCACAAAATTATGGACACAGTGATTGGTTGTCAAACTGGGTAATACTAGCCCCACAAAATGATGTCATTCAAAAACTGAATGAACGATTATTGGAATGTGTGCCCAGTGAAGAAGTCGCCTAGAAATTCATTGACACTATTCCGGACGTGGATCAAATCATAAATTACCCTGTCGAGTTTCTGAACTCGCTACATCCTCTGCACATACCACCTCACGAGCTGAACTTGAAAGTCTGGACACTAATCATGCTTCTTCACAATCTTGATTCCCCAAAATTGTGCAACGGAGCTCGGTTGGTCATGCGGAAGCTGATAAAAAATCTCATAGAAGCTACGATCTCCAACGGAGAGTTCTCAGGAGAAAAGGTGTTGATTCCCCATATTCCACTCATTCCCAGTAACTGTCCATTTAAATTCAAGCGGCTCCAATTCCCGGTATCTCTATCATTCGCCATGTCGATAAACAAGGCACAAGGACAAACGCTGCACCAAGCAGGACTCTATCTAACCCAACCATGTGTTTCACGTGGTCAGCTTTATGTTGGATGCTCCAGAGTTTGGACTGGAACGAGTCTGTTCATATATGCATATGATGTACGAACCACGAATGTAGTATCCCCGGAAGTTCTCACATAAAATGAGCCTGATTCAAGCACTTAGTAACAAAGCCTATAATGTCCAATCCGTCGAAGACGGGTATCCTGCTTGTTTGAAATATTAATTTACAGATACAAATTAAAACATTATACTTGGGGTTCCTATAGTGCTTTGAATTAAACAACCTTACCAAGAACGAAAAGAGAATGGGCCCTTCTGTTAAATATTTCAAATCAATGCTGCGAACTATTTATTAAAAAATGGAGATGTTTGAGGCTCACTTCAGGCTGATTGCACATCTCAACTCTAATGTTTTTCTATGTCTCGTTTGCAGAACCACATTCCTGAGGCTGTTCAATCTACCCTTCCCTCCAGGGATTCAAACTGGTGGTTCACTACAATCTCATTTCATCCCCATCCTTACCCACAATCTTTTCTACACCAATTGACTTACCGAACCCAACCCAACCCTCTAACTTGCAGGTTATTACGTTTCCTACACAGCTCTCTATCCCATTTTTCCTGTTCATTCCTTCCCTTGCTCATTGTGTCCAAATGTTTCCCTATTGCCCCAATGTCAGTTATTTGCCTCTCACCACCCCCCCGCCCCCTCTCCTCACCTCATTCTTCCATGAGCCTCAATCTTGCATCTAAAGAAAATGAATTTATTCATTTTTACTCTTTAATTCGTTTTACCATGTTCATGTTTGTGTGGCCAACTTCCCACCTCAAAGCACCATTTTGGATATAAAGTAACCAGAGAGTTGGTGTCAAAGCCACCCAATGCTCGCCTGTTTATACATATATTGTTTTTAAAAGACTAGTCTAATAATATTTTTTATAAAGCATTGTAGTGAAGTCTGATCCAAATAATTTTAAAAGCAATATATGTATTTGTATATTGTAATCAGTAAAAAATAGTGTGGTAGATAAAAACATTAGAAAGTCAATAACTTGCACCAAAAACTTTACCATTTTAACGCTCACGCTCACGCCGGGGGTATCGCTATAGCTCTCTGTTCTTCGAACAGGCGAGCTAAAAATGTGTTGATACTGAAAATAAAAGAGGAGCATCAACGTGAAAGTAAATGTTCCTTCCTTCTCTTAAGCGTCATTGATGTCTGTAACACTAAGCCTGAGATCCTTTTATTTTCTAAAGAGATTCGTTGAGGAGCTGTAACACATAATGCACACACATTAATCCAAATACGTGAGACAACATAGTACTTGACTTCAGACAAACAGTCACTGAGCTTGGGGGAAGTGATGTAACTTCCGAAAGCACTCTGAGTACCGGCAATGCCATCTTTATGATGTCGCTTTGCTCTCCGCACTCAGCGGAGCAATTAAGGAGGAATTTCCTCCTTCCGAAGGATGCCAACTGATTGGGTTTGTCCATGCTTTCACCTTGATTATATTTTGCCAACTTCTGGTACATTTTTTCCGTATTCACCACATCAAAGGAAATACATTTACACAATATATTCAAGAGTCAAAATGTGGTACACATGTCGTTAAATGCAGGATTGATTGTGAAGGTAATGTTTGTGGATATATTCCTATAATTATGGGTTCATGTATGTAAAATAACCCATGATCATGACGAACAGGTTTAAGTGGTTGTTACCATGGTGAGCTAAATAAAGTGTATAAAATCTTATGTTGAACAACTTCATGATTTTTCATTTCACCAAAAGAGCTATTTATAACCACGATTGTAACCAAATGATTATAAATATATTTTGATATCCCGGTAGAGGAGCTTTTGGGAATATGACGGGTACAGGGATATTAACAAACAAAATAGACAAATTTTTATCAATAAAGGACTTAAAAAGTGAAGATTGTGCATGGGGAAGTGGGGGGGGGGGGGGGGGGAGGAGAGGGGGCTTTCACCACACGACTGTATTGTGTGTTTGGTTGAGTACGTGTTAACTTGGTGGAGAGATACTTCTCTTGTAACATTATGCAGATGATTGCCCATCAGGAATATGTTGAAGCCAGATTTACAGATTGCTCGAGTCACTGTTCTGTTCTTGCGTATGGCAGCTTGGCTGCCGGGTAGCTATCATTTCTTGGAAACGTGACTGTGCCGCTGATGCTGTGCCCCTCTCCCAGTACATTGGTACTCATTTGGCCGACCTCGGAAGGATGACAGGCTGAGTCAACCCCACCTGGTGTTAATTCAGCAGGAAACAGGGCTCAAACTCAGGACCCTAAGATGCTCAGCCAGCCACCTGAGCCACTAAGCCAACACCAGGCTTATGCTAGTCACTAACGAGGGCAAACACCAGAAAGCAATGAACAGTGCTCCGAATGCGAAAAATACAACAAAGCGAAAAACTAAACTAAGATACCCATAATATTAGACCATTCTGAAGTGCACCGAACAATACAACTTTATTTTATAGTTTTACTGGACTATATCTTTAGTATAGTAACTTTGGGCCTACCTTGGACAATCACATGACATTTACACACAGTAGTTTCACTTACCTGAACTAGGACTTAAGTAGAATAGTTTGCCCTGTCTTGTCCTCATGAATTAAACTCAAGTTTACTCGTATAAAAAAAAACCTGTAACATACTTTAAGTACAGAGCGTCAGTGCTGCCGAAGCAGTTTTTGGCAAGAGTTGTACTGGCTGGTTTGCCATTGCCTTCCCAGCGTTTTTTGTCCATCCTCTATCCTTTTCAAATGCTGAGTGTTAATCAAGGAAGCAGCACCTACCATTTTTAGGTCAACTGGAACAAAACTTGTTCAGGGGAGGTATTAGCAGAGCACAGTGTCCATCAGTCAGGCAGTGAGTGAGTCAGTCAGGCTGTGTGTAAACACTCGGATCTTCTCCGAAACTACACGCATTATCTCAATGAAACTTGACCACAACCTTCATCACCCATAATGGAATAAATTTTGTTCATTGCTTAAAAAAAAACAGGGTCTAAAGGGGTCTGCCAGGGGTCAAAGTGGGTCCAGGTTTGACCCTACAAAATAGGTATTTGCTTTTTTCTTTGAAATGACACAAACAATTTCGATGAAACTTGACCACAACCTTCATCACACGTGATGCACTAAAGTTTTTTCACAGCATTCAAAAAAAAAAGAAATCAGGGGTTTGTATCCCAAAATAGGTATTTACTTTCTTCTCCGTTACATATTTTGTGGGTCATCCATGCCTACCAGTGGTTCCCTGGTTCTACCAATAGCATTGCCCCCCATTTTATTATTATTATTTTTGGTAAAGTCTTTGATATGACTCGGTCAGGGTTTGAACCACGAACCTCACAGACTCAGAATGGATGCTCTAACCATTACACCACTGAGCATAATTTGCTCAAAGAAAACTATAGCAAAATATAATTTCACAAACACATCCCATGATTTGAACATTTCTCTTGGAGAAGGATTGCAAAAGCATAACAAATGTTTCTTTGTTAGATTCTAGGAGTTGTAATTGAATTTTTGAAACAAATATTGTTGTCGAAATTTGAACAACAGTAGTTGTGGAAAATGCAGTACTCATTACAAGGTAAGCATGCAGGAGTTGGGGTATAACTATAACTATAACTACACTTGGGTAGCTTCTTGCCTGTGAATATTCATCTAAAATCTATATTATAAAGCAGGAGTGTCTGTCTGCCTGTCCGTCCGTCCATCGCAGAACTACTTCCTCAGTTTTGGGGATAGCCCTGCCAAAACTTCTGTGGAACGTATTGTGGTACCAGCGGATGTCTGAAGGTGAGTGGGGTATTTCATAAATACTTCAATATAATTACGACTAGCATAACCTGCGCTCTGCGTGACATGTTGGGGTGGGTGTGTTTGAGAAAGGAACTGATGCAGAGTATCAGTAGTAATTTTACTTTAATGCAGTAAGTGGAAAACGATTTCACTGTTTCAGAACCATTTTATTTACTTTTTTTTGTACCATGCACCTCATATGGTCTTTGAGATAATGTAAGCCGAATATCACGTTACTCGAGGGCAGAACAAAGTCGAAGATAGCGCGACACGAAACCACAAACTCAGAAATAATATATAAGATTTTGAGTTTCAATCCTTATGAAACTGTTCCCAATACGGATGTAATGTCAGAATGACATTTCTCTTCGTTTACCTCATGAGTGTTTGTAATATTGTATTTTGTTCTATTAATGGCATTGGATTAATTTGTGATTGAAATGATGCTGTTTGGAATGAAAATATAGCGAGATCGAGTTTGAAGGAGAACCTGGAAATATTGTGAGGGTTTCCACTTGTGATATTCATGGATTCGGCATTTGTAGATTCGCCATTGTGACATCATAAAAAATACTTTGTTTACATCAGGAGTGTTTGTAATTTGTTGAATTATTGGTATCGTATTAATTTTTGATTGGAATGATGCTGTTTGAACGAAAATATAGAGAGGTTTGGTTTATAGGTCACATGAGGAAATTGTGTGAGGGGTTCCACCCGTGACATTCGCAGATTCGACATTTGTAGTTCTGCCATTTTTTGCCCAAGCCCTTCACAAACTGGCTGTGCAGCCCCTCCCCTGCATATCACGGGTACTTCGCTAGTAATTTATATTGATCACTTCCTGCAACATTAAGTATTGGTTCTTGCATCAACAAGCTCAAATAGAATGGAGGAATCTTTATTTATGTGGAAAAAGTTTTAGTAAATACTAATTAGGAAAAATAGGACCACTGGACATGTAGCTTAACTGGGCCCTGACCTAATGGTGTCACCAATATTTGGTAGCATTCTGACCGATGGGTGTGGAGAAGAAGATTTTATAAGGAATTTGTGTGACTGCCATTTCGACACACTTCCAGTAATGTGATCAGCGTGGCCTCCACAATTTAACATTATGACCGGGTCCTAATGTCATAATTCAAATTTCGTAGGCATTCCGACTGGTGTGTCTGGAGAAGAAGATTTTTGAAGGAATTTACGCGATTTTCACGAAAATTGACTAAGCCGGCCATTTTGACACACTTCCGGTTACATGATCGGAACGACTTCAGCAATTTAACATCCCTACCCTGGTTTAATGTTGTAATCCAAATTTGGTAGCATTCTGACTGGTGGATCAGGAGAAGAAGATTTTTGAAGGAATTTACGTGATTTTCACGAAAATTGACTAAGCCAGCCATTTTGACACACTTCCGGTTACATGATCGGAATGACTTCAGCAATTTAACATCCCTACCCTGGTTTAATGTTGTAATCCAAATTTGGTAGCATTCTGACTGGTGGATCAGGAGTAGAAGATTTTTGGAAGGCATTTTGGGACCACCATTTTGACACACTTTTGGTCATGTGATCAAGTATTGTTCCCCAATTTTAAATCAGGACCCTGTCCTAATGTTGTAAACCAAATTTGGGAGCATTTTGACTGGGGGGTCTGGAGAAAAAATTTTTGAAGAAATTTACTAAGTTGGCTATTTTAACCTACTTAAATCATGTGACCGGAACGAGCTTTGCAATTCCTGTTAGCAGTCACAAGAGCAACGTTACTGCCAAATTTCAGCCAGATCGGCCCAACGGATTGGCCGGAGAAGTCGAATAAGGAGACGGACAGATTGACGTTACGGATGGTGCGCGATGCAATACCTTATCTTGAATGTAAATTCCAGACAAGCTAAAAATAGTCGAAGTCCTACATTTTTGATATTTTCATTGCCTCCCCCCCCCCCCCCCAATATGTGCACATTACCTGGCAATTCAGTTAATGGCCATGATGTTTACAGAACACCGGTGTTGCCCATGCAATCATTCTGTAGAGAATATACTGGCTATGTTTTTTTCATTGCTGTTACCAATAAAATCATGGCAAGAATTTGGATTACCCAGAGTTCCAGCACACAAAAAGACCTATCCTTTTGAATGGTACTGTGAATATTGAACATCATTGTGAGCAGATGGGACACACCTAGTATAAAGTCCCTCCAAAGGATGGCTTCTCATTGATGCAACTTTTTGCCTGGGATGCACCATGGTGACGTTTATAGTCATTCGTCCAGAATTTAACCCAAATTAGACAGCTTAAAGATAAATACAATATCTCTGAGCTATCCTGCCAGCCTTACACATGACCCAGTGTTGAATCTTCAACACATCTGCAGATGGCTTTACATTATATGCTTTGATTTGGATGAGTATTAATAGTGACATGCTTATTGTGAAGAGACCTTTGTGCTCAATTACAGTAGATGGTTTCTATAAATTATGGAATCCATTCCATATGGAGTATCGAGTCATACAGTTGAGTTATGAAACACCAACTTTCTCCCAGTGATGGTAGACTGGCTACAATTTACCCAGCTGCCCCTGAAGTCATCACACTGCATTTTGTTGCAGAAACGTTACATTTGGATTCCCCAGATGAATAGACAGACAAGTACACCTTTAAAAATCGTTTACTGGGCAGATATGAAGTCAGCATTCTGGGATCACAGAACACACACAAAGGTGTAAGGCACAGAAGATGCAAGCCTCAAGGGAGTATCAGATTTAGTGATTGCATTGGTGGAAGGTTTGGTGTGGAGATTGCATTGATGTAGAAATTTAAGAAAAGTTGAAAGAAGGCATTGGAGAAGGAACAAGAAATTAAATTTTGGCCAAAATAATAGAGTACTGATTTTGCCTGCATTCACACCTGGATTTCAGAAGGTGAGAATTTAGTCGGTACTGACTTAGCAGTGTTGATGCCTGCAGCTGCCTGCAGCACCAAACCATGTGACAAATTTGGCAGAATAGCTGAGGAAGGCAGTTGTGAAGTATTATGGAGCAATGAGATGTACTAATGAATCAGGGACACTGAGAGATTATTTCAAAACAAGTGTTGGAGTTTCCTGGTTATTTTTTGTGTGTGAAGATGAGATAGAGAAAACATTCCTTTCAATAGATCTGGTGAGGAAAAAAAGACAAACAAGTGGAGGTACATTGAAATTACACCGCCCCCATGCCAAATAAATAAATAACAAATCCTCCAGTGCGTGACATTTCCGGGGCTCCTTCGGTACCCGACGATGCCGCCATGCAGCACATGGAGACAGAATTGGGAGCGGTGTACAAGAATTGATTGATCAATTGCATAATTAAAATAATTAAATAATAATCGTAAAATATTTAATTTCTTAATCAATTGGCTAATAATAATATACCAAAACCACAACTGTTTCTTCCAAATCTGTAACTTTTTGAAAGTTCATTCATTCATTAAAAATGAATAATTAATTGATTAATAAATAAATCAAAAATACCCTTTACAGCCAAATCACTTGTTCACTGTCATGTCCAAATATCAGCTTCATCACTCAAAAGGTGCCTGAGATATTTCCCAGATGAGAAATAAAATAAATAAGTAATTAATAAATCGATAATAATTAAGTAATCACTGAATAAATTGTTTAATAAAAAAAGTTTAAAAAAAATATATTGTTTTTGCCAAAGCACATCTTCACTTATGTCCCCAAATTTCAGCTTCCCACCTCAAAGGAAAGATATCACCCAGACAAACAAGAAAGAAAACAAACAAACAAACAAACGGAGTAAACACTGAGTACTCCCTTACTTCGGTGCCTGGAGATGACGTCATGCATCGCCTGGATATGGAATTGGGAAGGAGCAGTGCACAAAACCTGAGTGCAGGAGGAAATGGAATGGAGTCAAAGGTTTCTATTAGTTGGTGGAGGCAATGGACATTGAAGTAGACCTCAACCGTGTTGCAGTCGCCGCAGTCAAACCGCTGAATATACCAAAAAAGACAGCTCTGTTAACACACGGTGTCATAAAACAAATTCCTTCCTCCTTCAATACAAGCACGCTTGCCAAAATGAGGCCTGCTAGATTATCTGGATCGTGGGTCATTTCTCTGCCAGCACCTTGGGCATTAATTATTCAAAGTAGTTTCAGCAGATGTAGCTCTGCATTGGCAGTCATATCATAAGAAGGTATTTAAGCCATTGTTCCAAGAATAATTACATTTCTGTGACGACCCCAACTGCAGTTTGGCTCCTTTTAGACCCAATCGAGATCAGTTCTTTCCCCGACAATGTGTGAGCTGAATTGATTGCGCTGCTGGTGGTTTTTATTTTTTTTTATTTTTTAAGGTAGTGATAGAACTGAATGATTTTCTCTAACAAGCAGAAAAGCTTAATGGTGTCAGAGTTCTGGCACACAGGTGGTGAGCATAATGGCGAAAGGATTGAAGGGTTTGACTCTCAATTCTACCATTGTCATTATTAATTGTATTGTCAATCCTTGTCTTGCTAAGAAATATAAAATAAAATCACACTATAATCATCAAAGGTGCTTATTTGGTGTTACATT
This sequence comes from Eptatretus atami, assembly GCA_035128595.1. Lineage (NCBI taxonomy): Eukaryota > Metazoa > Chordata > Myxini > Myxiniformes > Myxinidae > Eptatretus > Eptatretus atami. The sequence continues at coordinate 42,179,928 of CM068954.1, read as the reverse complement.
GCCTCGTCTAGTTTTGAGCCCGACTTGTTTAAACGCATCATATGGATAATGCAGAGGAAGTGTCTCCACGAGACTTTGATTTTCGCCATCGAACAAGCCAGAGCACGTAACTTATTGCCTGGAGAGCAGGCAAGGGTCCAGGAAAGATGAATGACTCCGTGGGTGTGCTGCCACAGAAACATGCCTGTTTGTTGCGTCTCCTTCGGCTGCATACGATACGTAATAGGTCTACATTAGTTCTCAAAACTATGTCTACTTGGCATATGAAAAACATTCTCTGCTCATCAACTCTGTGAGGAAGATAAAGATTGCTGGATGATGTTGTGTTGCACAAATTGGATCTTTAGGGACCCTGTTTCTCTTCGCATCGGTGGCCAGCAATAATGTATGAACAAAGGAATCCTTACAGGCTTTTTGAATATAATAGCCTTACAATTCACCAGACAGTATAGCTGAGCTGATGTTGCCCTGTTTATTAAATAGGCATTCTTATTCATAGAAGCCATTTTAATGCGTCTCAAATGAAGAAGTGAAAATTAACCAACATCACGTCGCACTCATTTACGACTCTTAAAAACTCCGAGTGGTCCCGAGACAGCAAGCGCTTCATCGGGATTGGCTGAAAAGAAGGGAAGAGAGCTTGTGATGGCAGAGAATCTTAAGATGCAATGGGAAATGTGTCATAATTTTGTCATCAATTTTGTTCCACATCTCTGAAAGATTCACAATGACTGAAATGCAACACACATTAGACAGCGGCGGATATCTGAGAACGTTTGACAGTCCTCTCATTTGCGACTTTCCACTCAGGAATAGATTACAAGCAGGAAAATGTGAATCATATTCCATAATGGAAGCACGTCAATGTGCGCCTGTCTTCTCGCACATGCACCAGCACAATTTGCAGGAACTCACAAATCCCGCCCCAATGCGATATGGATAAGCGCTGACTCGAGCCTTAACCCTAAGCCACCGTTTCACTTGGACTTGCCTGCACGATGATTTATTGAATTCATCTCCAGCACAGGCTCTACAATTCCCTGACCCAGCAACCTTATTAATATGGCACAGTGTGAGTAGTTAAAGTGCTAGTAAAGATAATCTGACTGCGCATGCTCCCTTCTTCACTCTTCCAATAATGCTGTATTTTTACTCCTTCCAAATATTATCAAGGCATTCGTGAGTTGTGATTGTTACGTTCCTTGTTGTCCCAGAAAATGTTCTCCGCAGTGAATATTTCTGATTTTTTTTTTTTTAATGATGATTTCATTGAAACTTATTGAATCTGTCAGTTAAATTATTGTGACATTGGTGAAAAATGTATAAAAAGGCAAGGAAATTGCAGAGAATTGAATGATGCAAGGCTTAAAAGCCATCCACTTAGAGTATGTGCGACCGCAATTGTATGCAGACGACAGAATGAAAAGCAAAAAAGGCCATTAACTCCGTATAATGAATTCGGGATTTAAAAGACCTCTGTTGACATGTTGTGTTTAAGTGAGTTAAATGTAACCCAGACTTAGCTCTTAAATCTTCCTGCGAAAAGTTTTGCACATAACTATGTCATTACTACTCTGCACCATAGTATATATATATATATTTTTGTGGCCAAAGATGATCTGGAACCCGCTCTTACTCTGCCACCAAATTTGTTTGATAATGCAAGTCCTCACTCGAAGCCAGCTGCATTTAGGTATTCATTTTAATTGCATTGCATGGCTGTCTGGAGCAGTGAAATCAATTATAACATGGCATTCCAGTCTCTTCGTGTCCTCGGAACAGTCATGAAAGATTCGGAGGGGGGCTTTGCCTGGGACATTTTGTGTTGGGATGCAGTGTATAAGCCACCATTGAAGAGTAGGACAGAGCAGCATTCTAACAAAAGCACAAAGCCCTGCTCTGTGCTGCATGAGTCACAAGCTCAATGCTGCGAATGACAACGTCAGAGTACAGAGCCAACACATGGTCCTCTGCACCGAGCTGGCATCACATCCCTGAAGCCTTCTTCTGCTTCCACTTCTCCCACTCTCCATTTCCCTGTGCACTTATCTCTTTAAATTTCAGTCTTTATATTTCTTCTTATCAACAGTTTTTATAACATTCAATTTCTTGCACCGACTGTAAATGTTATTCCTATTGTTTGCTCAATTCAATGGAGGCCGACCAGTATGCTGACTAAATTCCACATCTCTGCTGCTGTATCAACAACTGTTCCTGGTCTGTAACTGTCTTGAGCTTAGCATATCCATGAGTTTCTTCCAGTGAAATGGATCGAGTAGAAAACAAGAAGGGAACTCGGTGAAGCATATACCTCGGCCACGCAATGCCTGATCCACAAGACCATATCGGGTTAAATAATCGTGCTACTTATCGGTTTTGGCCCCATATCTCAGTGGTGAAGAATACTTTCAAAATTAAATAATTCTCGAATCTGCATCCGGATTCGGATCTTCACCAAAATCAATCAGTACGTTCTTCCCACACACCCAACCTGTCCACAAATTTCACTGAATCTGTCTACAACTTTTTGAGATATCCAGCACACAAACAGACAGACAAACAAACAAGCAGTCATAGACTGGTACTTACGAAATCGTCAACTTGACCTCTGACATTGTCTAATAAAAGCTGTCTCTAGAGAAGGTGCGACGCAAACCAGAAGTTTATACGATGATTCTGTACCAAACCATCAAAAATCGAATGTTTGACCTCACTGTGACCTTGACCTTTGACCGATTTTGACCAAAATTTAATCAGCACTAGCCATCACCCTCCTGAATCACGTGGTGTAATTTGACTTGGTAGCTTCTTCCGTTCTCGAGTTATCGTGCCTCACACAAACAAACACACGCACAAACTAGAACGGGCACTCAGTAGAGCGCATACCTTCGCCAACGCTACATTTTGCCCCCCCCCAAGAAACCGTTGATTGTGAGGGTATTTAATCCCATACCACATCTGCCATCTCATATGTGTTTATGATGGCTTAAAAACATTAAATTTCCTGTGCATATCGTATATCACAAGATTGGGCATGAATTCACAACATTTTGGCATTGGTTGCATGCAAATTGGATAAAAATCGACCGCACTATGGCAAAATGACGATTTTGACTTTTATGACCTCGACCTTGACCTTTGTACTCTTAATTTTGTAATTGGTATTAGAGTGTGGGAACAGAAAGTCAACATTTTGGTGTTGGTTTCATGCAAATCGGATAAGAATTGACCGTGTTATGACTAAAACCGCACATTTTGCAATGTCGTGACCCCCCTGACCTTTGACTCCCAACCGCTAATAAGGGTTATTACGTCATTGTGTCATGTCACATATCACAAGATGGGGCATTGAATTCTGAACATTTTGGCATTAGTTGCATGCAAATTGGATACAAATTGACCGCGCTATGGTAAAAAGACGATTTTGACTTTCATGACCTTGACCTTTGACCCGATCCTCCCAAAATCTAATCAAATGGTCCTCGGATAATAACCAATCATCCACCAAATTTGCTGCGATTCAGTTCAATACTTTTGGAGTTTTGCGAATAACAAACAAACACACATATTCACAAATAAATACACAGCGATCAAAACATAACCTTCGCAACAAAGTTTGCAAAGGTAACAACACACAAAAGATGACGGAAGTCATCAATATACTTACGAAATCTTTAGATTTCGTAAGTAACAAACAGGGGTGAAAACTTCACCTTCAGTGGCAGAGGTAATAAGCCAATAATGAATGAATACATTTAATTAATTATTTAGGTTATGGAAGCTGGGGGCTTGGGAGGGGGGGGAGGAGGTTTGTACACTATATTTTATTATTGATTAATTTCTTGGGAATTCACTCCAAACACAATGCCATAGACTGAGTGAAAATGAAGGAGACAAATTTTAAAGGTTGAATCCTCAATAGCATGTGGAACCCATGCATGACTCATAGTCTGCAGAAATATATTTCTTGCCTCGGCTCGCCTCCCCCATTCCCCCTTCCCCCTCCCCCTTCCCCCTCCCCCTCCCAATTTACCCTCCCCCATTTATCCAAAGCATGTGCTTTTGCTTATGCAACAGCTTTAGTGCATGTCCTCTTTTAACACACCAAATGGACATACATAGTCAATGATTTATCCACAAAACCAAAGTGCAGTGGTGGTTGACATTTACATATGACGGGAGCATTTGCCCCTGTGTGTACATGCACGCAGGCATAACATTGATGTTTCAGTGTGGAAATAAATGCCCACCCCTCAAACCCCAACAATTTAGGATATAACCTTAAAAGCCATATTATACCACACCCAACCCAAATGGGAAATCGAATGCTATTCAAAGCATATTTGGATGTCTCTGAGAACGTGTTAGGAATTCCACACACAACTAAAGGGAGAAAGAGCAGAGACCTTGGACAAAGCTTTTTCATCCCACCAAAACAATGCATGACCCCACATAATGTGTGTGGAAATCCCTCTAATCCTTCATTACTGCCGCATGGCAATCTGAAAAGCCGCCTGGGGAAAACATGCACGTTGGGTGATGAAAGTCCCCAGAAAGAGGTGACACGTTATGGGTAGTGCCTGGATGCTTGACAACCCCTGAGATGCCTCTGCCCATCTAAGGCTAGTGCACCCCAGAGATACGTGTCCCTCATGAGGCCTACTTCAGTGGGAAAGACACAGCTGTGATGGTGGTGTTGGTCACCTTGTGAGAAAGCGCCTTTTGCAATCAATGGAGAATCTTCCATAATGCCTTAAATGCGGTTTAACAAATCGGAGCATCTCCTTGTGATGTGAGAATGATAATTACACTCATGTGTGGCTTGGTGAACAGCACACTCCATGATGTGAACATTCACCTGAGCTCAGCTTTCTTGATGGCCCATCAGCATATTGAGCGCTGCATGAACCGAAATCAAGTGACAATGCATTGCCTTAAACAATAATAATCAGGTAGAAATTGGGCAAAGTTATTTTGCTTTGTGTTGTTGGAACAGCCGGCAACTGGTCGGCTAATTTGACACACTAGATTTTGGTATGCAGCATCAGTGCTGGACCACGGATGGTTTTTGTCAGTTATTTATTTATTTCAGTGTCGATTCAAGGTAAATTGTCTGTGAGCACATCCTTCAGCAGATGCAGCTACAGTTGAGAGTTCATTTGCAGCAAATGTACATTTTCTTTATGGCTGGGTTGTCCAATTATCTCTGCATCCCCTATTCCGCATCATCATTATACGGTGTAACTGTACTTGATACCATGCATGAGCTTCTCGATAATAGTATTGACCAGTTATGCTTCTCATTTCTGCCAATACCACTTGGGACACAAATTTCAAAGTCGAGTTCATCGTCCTACCACTTCTTCAACGCCGCCAATTAATCTCTCCTTCTTGTTGAATTTGCCAGGGAAAGCTTTTGAAAGCTCTTGGTCAGGTCAGCCCAAGACTTTCATGATCAGGCTGGTCAGGCCTGATCTTCGACTGAAGGTGACAGGGATTTGTAATTTGGAAAGGGTGTCTGCGACAACTCGCATCCTCTTCAAAATGGACACCGTGAGATGTGTAATACCCACCAAGCAATGCTGGCAGACAGATCCCCAACTTCACATCCATCCGAGGGCCTGCGCACCTTGTGAAGCAACTCCCCACCTCTGAAGCACCCGATAGTTTATAGTCAGGCCAAAAATCAATCCCAGACTAAACAATTTAAAGGTACAGTAAGTGCACTACCTAGCTTTGTGCCACCCCGTCAGACTCAATGCTTTGTTTACTATGAAGTACAGGCTGGTTATATTGATGATGGTAATTGGTATTATTCTTGATGATGTTGTTGTTGTTGTTAATCTATAATCGTAGCCACAATGGAGCACACAATGGCCTACTCTTGTCCAAAGATATGTGGGGTGCTTAATATCCCTTGATCTCTATGAATAATATTATTACTGAACTGTAATACTACTACTAATAAATTTTTTTTAAATAATAATAATAATGTGAGATAATTTCAAAAATTACACAACGCTGTATTCCGAGTGAAGGGTAGCGTTGAAGGCAAAATGAGAGAAAGGAGAAAAATAACAGGATGAACAGCATGCCAGTTGCCCCAGTGCCTGATAAAATCAGGTGAGGACAGAGGGGGCAATGGAGAACAGTGCTCCAAGTAACAGCTACTCCAACATTTTGAACACAGGACTGACAGACATGTATCACTTTGCCCCAGTGTGGGGCCCCTCACAGTCCTAATTGAAAGAGAAAACTACAAAGCTGCGGCTCTGGCTAAGCACTGAGCAGTTTAATAAGAAGATCAAATGTGCAGTATGCTTTTAACTGGAGCTACAGAATGAAATAAATGAGGCATCCGTCATTGCTTCTCCAAGGGATGCTTGCTGTTAAAAGCTGGTGACTGCATGAAGACAGGAACACCCCCCCCCCCACCTCTCCCCACCCACACCCCCAACACACGCACGCACACTCAACCCTCACAGTGCATCATAATAACGTTGTGTCATACAATGACCTCATCCATGGAACCGAGTTTACCAAAATCATGTACAGCCAGCCCTGACAAAAATGATCATTTCACACCCTTCTTGAGATTTGGTAATCGTTCCAAAGAGTCCAACTTCCCTTGTAACGATATCTGGTTGGAAGATGGCAATTTTGAGTGAATAATCAGGAGGGATTAGATTGCTGCTCACAGACAGTGCTGCACAATGCATCATGCCCGTAATTGTGCGGTGTGCGTTTTAACAAATCAGTTGCTTCACTTGCTTGCATTTACTCTTCCCTCCATAACACCACAGAAGGAAGATGGTTTCAGAAATAAAAAATAAAAAATATATTACAAAGTGAAAACAATGCTCATTCAAAATACTTATTGTTCCCTGCTGGTTGGCTGCAATCACAGCTGAGGATGTAGTAAAGAGTAAGAGAATGCAATTAGGATAATGTGTTTTGGTAGGCTTATACGTTTAATTGACACTTCAGCCAAAATATGTTGTCCTAACAATTCAGGCCAGATTATTTTTCATCTCGTCAATTCTGCTGCCATCGTGATTTATATAAAATGCCTGCGAATTTGAACCAGCACCTGGGAGAGCAATCGCGTATAGCTTGGTGGCAGTTTGTTAAAATATGGCTTCACGATATTGTAGCTGCGCTTTTTAGGATGCGCTTCATGTCGTGAGAAGCGTTATCCATCCGAGTGCCGGTGGGAAAGTAGGTACAACGGCTTCTGCGAAGCTCCCAGGCATCATCGCAGTTTTTTTTTTAATTCTGGGAACGTCATACGAATACACAAAGAGCAAGAAAGAGGACATGATCGGTGTGGGATCATCGCTGACATAGGGATCATTGTGGATCATCGTGGGCCAAAGGATGATCATCAGTAGAGTAGGGATGATCATTAAGGGTGTGCATTATAATTATCATCGCAGGTATGTGTTATCACAGGTGTGCATTATCGTCACAGATGCTGGTGATCACCATAGGTAAGGGTGATCACTGCCGATTGGTGTGATCATCGTGGGTGCTGGTCATTATAACGGGTGTGGAGGATCATCGTGCGAGAGGGTTATCATCGCAGGTGTGGAGAATCATCACAGGTGTGGAGAATCATCACATGTGCATGCATCGCGGGTGTGGGTGATCATCGTGGGTATCAGTAATCAAGTGGAAACGATTGTGGCAGGGAAGATCACTGGAGAGAATCATTGCTGCAGTCGGAGATCATCGTGGCAGTCGGAGATCATCATGGGTGGGGATCATCGTGTGCAGTGTTATTATGGGCACGAGATCATTCCATGATGAGACAAACAACGAACCAAGATGGTCTCGCCTTGCACCAAGCAAACCTTGCTTCACAAAACATCGTCGATCGTTTGGCAGGAGAGTCGATCCAAATCTCAAGCTCTCGTTCATTTGTAGTGCAGCCACAATGCCCGGTGCAACATTAAAGAAGTCGCTGAGTAAACGCGCATTAGTGGGGAATGAAAAGGTATGTGCGCTTGCCAGTGTGCTGGATTTTTTTCCCCCCACTTTCTCTTCTCTCCGAGCGTTTAATAGATAGCCGTCTGAGCTTCCCCATGGGGGTAATGACGCGTCTCCCATGCAACCTGCGGAGAATTTGCGGGTAGCAGGAGCGGGAACTCATTACCGGCTGCTGACTCTGCGGCAAAATGCCCTGCAGCCTCGGGCCAGGACGAGCGGACAAGACGGGGTTCGGTCTGTGACTACCAGAGTCACCCTCATCCTCAACCCAAATTCTCTGGGGCTTCAAAAAGCACTCCAGTCAACTCTGCATCTCATTCGCAGTGTGCCGCATGGGGACATAAAAGAGGTAATAGATACGAGTACCATATGGGAGAGATGGACATCCATTTTAGGTATCCTTAAGAAAAGCCCATAACAATATATATACATATATATATATATATATGTATGTCTGTGTGCCTAATATTTTAGTTTATGTACAATAATTCTACATAAATTAATATAAGTAGCCTTCTTGCAATTTAGACAATTAAAATCATGTGCCGCCAGGAACACGGGGTGTGCATCATATACACATTCACTTCTGATCCGTCTCGCCTGGGTTTGAATCTCGGCTCAGCTATAAACTGTCAACCCAGTGTTTCACAAGGCAGGCAGGGTGTTGTATCAATGTGTGTGTGTCGTCCCCCGAATGGACGTTAAACTTGCTGTCCCATCTGCTAGCATTAGGTTGTGGACATTAAAGATCCCAAGGTTTCCTTTTGTGAAGAACAGACGAGTCATCGCCGACACGCTGGATAAATTCCAAATTCCTTTCATTTTTCTTGGAACATCAGACCTGATCAGCCCGCTCGTGAAAGTCGCAAGCCAAAAACTTTCCCCAGCTGACCCCACGACGAGGTGGGAAAGATTTGGGCAGTTAACGAAGAGGTAGTAGTGGATAATTCAAACCATGCACCTCTAAAGAATAACCTTTATTCTACTGCTTATGTAATGCTCAGACTTCCTTAAACATCCTTGCATTAATACCCACGAGTCTCCCACTGTCGGCCTCCAATGGAAAAATATACATGAAGCACAATTCATTATTTTTCCTATGGAGGTGTGCCAAATACCAGCTTTATATTTGTGATCCGATGTACACAAGTTTTCATCTTATGAATAGCTTTATAAACAATGGCTCGTGGATCACAATTTAACAAGGACAAACATGCAGTACATGTATAGATCTGAAATCTTGGAACACGTCGACAACTAATGAGGAATAAGTAGTATTTTTTTTTCATCCACAATCACACAGCTTCAAATTGCTTTTATTTAATTTTTCTCCCTCGCTCCTCACTGCACCCTTGACAACGTGAAAAGAGCACTCCTTGGATTTGAAGAGAGCTGTTGCGCTTAATTTAGACACATTTTCTGCAGCAGTGTTAACTTATGCATACCTTCTTGCTACATAATCTGGACTGATTAAAGAAATCGCGACAGCAATAGCAGACAGCGTGAAAAGAGACTACAAGCGTTGGGTTTGAAGGCTGACGGGGAATCGATTGTCTGCGCAAGTCTCTCAAATGCTACTTTGATTAAAGGATCTACTGTCTGCTCTCGAATGTGCCACACCGCTGCTGCCATTTTAAAAAGGTAACTCATTACAGCCTGTTATCCACATACTCGAACGAATGAATCTCATGGAAAAGGGCTCAGA